>CM016618.1:32468217-33668217 GCA_005393395.2 Gossypium australe
TATTAAAATTTGATAATGTTAATAACTAAAATAAAAATATTTAAACTTGAATGACCAAAATAAAAATAAACTAATACACTTAAGTGCTTAGAAAAAAAAAGCAATTACCAAAAAAAAAAAAGGAAAAAGCCTTTTCCATTGGAAATGGAATGAAAAAATAAAATCGTAACGAAAAAGCCATTCCTTCCCCTTCCACTAAGGTTCATAGACATGAAGGCTCCATATGTTTTGATGTGTTCATTTCCCAATTACAAACAATAAAACAATGGTGAAGTGGACCTATGCGTACGTTTTCATGTATTTGTTAGACTTACTACAACATTGATTTTGACAATAGAGAATGAGAGTTGCCAAATGGGATCTAAAACATGGACCATTCAACAATTTTTTTCAAAGACTGTTGAGGAATTTTCACATGGCATGGTGGTGGCCAATGAGAGAATGTTTTCATGGGATGTCTCTTGTATAATATTTCAGAAAAATATCACATACCATTAATTAATCGGATTGATTACATGAAATTCGGGAATAAAATAACCACTCTTCTAAATATTTGAACTAAGGTAGACAACCGAAGTCTAATTAATAAAATTATTGTTTAATGTACCATTTGATACTCGAGTTTATCATTTTTTTTAATGCGATATTTGTATTAGTTTTTATCCAATTTGATATTTATATTTGACAAAAGTGGTATATTTTAATACCTAAAGATATTTTTGTTAACTTTTTAGTATTTAATTCGGATTTTAGGGTTAATTGGATGAAAGTTAATTGCTATTATTCTTAGGTTCGAACTTTTCATGATCCAGTTAATAGAATAAATTTAGTATTAATTGTAAATTTATTTAATTTTACGTTTAAATTGTCAAATACAAACCACTAGATGTGATTCCTATTATTTGCATATATATTTTTAAAATTATAAAAATATAAAAATTAATATTTATTGTTTTACAAAAGAAACGCGTTTTTAATGATTTCACAACCACTCGGTCGATAAGTAATACTGACTTAATTAAAAGCTCTCTATATAATATAGATAATATATATATATATATATATATATATATATATATATATATATCATTGGCTTTATTCATTATAAGGATGGAGCAACATGTGAAAGTGTCTCCCACAAAAAGAACACATAGAAGAATAATGAAGCAAATTGGAAGGTTTTAGTAATAATGTAAGAGTTTTGGGGCATGTGAAAGGGCTAAGCGAAATAGCAATATCTAAGGGACAAAGCTTTGTTTAATAGTTTTGGTTTTGCCTCTTAGTCAAACAACACAAAGATGATAGGGCATTGGCCATTTTGGCTAGCCCTGCACCACCCATATTTTACTCTCATTTACTTCACCTTTCCCTCTTAATAATTGAAGCTCAATTCCATTATTTATTTATAAGACTAATTGATTTGAATATCCTATACTCATTTTACAATTTTTGTTTAATTTTATATTTTATTTTATAAAATTTTATTATCATATGATATTTAGGAGTTGAAAATTAAGGAGATCCAAATGCCGAAAACTGCCAAAGCATTTGATCATGAAGCCAAACAGAGGTCACATGGATTTAACTTATTTCTACAATTTTTCCGGCCTCCTTTTTGAATCATGACAAATTATTGGGTCCCTTCCCATGTTCACACTTCAATCTCCAAATAATTCATCTTTAATACATTTTATGTTTTTATGAAATTTAGATATATAAATAAATACTATCTAAACTTTATATATATATATATATATATATTATAATGTGGCATGCTTTATGCTATATTTTTCATATTTGCATCCTATGATTGTTTAATATTGTCATGTTTATATCCTTAGGTTCTACTTGAGAAAATGGAAAGAAAATTCAAATAGATAAAAAAGTATTTTCTTATTGTTGTGCTTAATCACCATGTACTCAACTTCAGTGGTAGATAAAGTGACAGTAGTTTGCAAAGTGGCTTTCCAACTGATTGCAAGTGACGACTGCATCACCAATAACAATAGAACCTTGCAAAACATATAACTTGGTAGTTTTTCTCTACCTTTTCATCACAACGAGGGAACCTTTGGAAAATCTTCAGAACCCCACTTTCAGCTGTGTATTTGTACCATTTTGAATCAAGAGTACTCAACGGAATCAAATTTCTTTTCAATTCTGGGACATGCCGAACGTCATTAAGTGTTTTGACAACTCCATCAAACATCTTAACTTTAATCGTTCCAACACCTGCGATTTTACATGAAGCATTATTTCCCATCAAAACAACACCTTTAGACACCGTTTCATAAGTTGTAAACCAATCTCGATTGGGACTCATATGAAAAGTGCAGCCAAAATCAAGGATCCACTTCTCGCTTACTTTAGAGTTGTTGGCAGAAGCAACTATGAGTTCACCATCGCTGTAGTCTTCTACGACATCAGCTTCACCGAATTTTTCTAATTGTTTTCCCTTTTGATTCGCAGCCTCCCTTTTGATCTTGTTCTGCAATTTACAGTACTCAGATTTAATGTGTCATTTCTTCTTGTAGAAGTTATAGGTTTTACCTCTGTTTGAAGATCTTGATCTACCCTTAGATTTACTGTGAGGATTCTATTCCTGTGTCTTTCCACGATCATCATTAGTTTTCTAATTCGTGTCTCCCACAAACAATGAGACCCTCTTCCTGAGAGTCGGATCCAACCACAAGATGTTTCATCTTGTTATACGAGGTCAAAGAAGCATAGACTTCGTCAACTATGAGAGATTCGCGACTATACAAAATCGTGTCTCTAAAGATTGAATAAGACGGGGGCAACGAGCAAAGTGGAATCAAACCTAAATCTTCTTTATCATACTGAACCTCCATAGCCTCCAAATTCGAGATAATTTCTTTAAACATGATAATTTCTTTAAAAACAATTAAGTATTCGTGCACAGACGCACCTTCCTCCAAATGATGAGCATAAAGACGTTGCTTCATATATAACTTACTAGTCAAGGTTTTCGACATGCATAGCTGCTGCAGCTTCACCTATAATGCAGCGGCGATCTTCTCCTTCATCACATCCTGCAGAATTTTGTTAGATAAATGCAGATGTAATTGCGTCAAAAATTTTCGATCTTTACGCTTCTTTTCTTCCTTTGTCAACGTCGAAGACATCTTATCTATCCCTAACAGGGCATCCTCTAAATCCATCTGCGCAAGAACTACTTGCATCTATATCTACCACAACGTGAATCTTGTGTTGCGATCTAGCAACAAAATTTCATACTTCAATGATGCCATTACCGTGATCGAGATAAGTAACCCGGAAAGCTCTGATACCAATTTGTGAAAATTGAACGTCGATAATGACAATGAATCGCAAAGAAAGAGAGAAAAAAAGAACCCAGAACTTTACGTGGAAACCCTTTTGGAAAAAAACCATAGGCAGAGGAAAAGAGAATTCACTATGTTGAATTCGAATAATACAAGAGGAGAGATGATTCCGTCTATTTATAGGTTTTAAAAACGTTATTCTAATGAAAGTCTAATAGAAGTAATGTAGTAAGGTTGAAACACCTTATTCAAATCAATATCAAATAGAAGAAGTGTACTTCTATTCAGCCCTCGGCCTTCGCCCTCACAGATCCCCTTATCTTGCCACTTGTATTTTATTTTAACATAAATTTGGGTCACACAATTCTAACACTTTTACTCTCGAAAAATTAATTCAGTAATTACAACAAACCTAATAACACAACATATATAAACAATCGGTGCAAATAAACCACAATACGCAAGAAAAAAATAAAAGATCGTGACACACAATTATGTGAAAAACCCTTTTAAAACAAATGGTTAAAACCACGAGACTTTGAAAGTCCACCAAAAATGGGCTGACTTTAAAAGCCGAACCCCAAACAAAAATCAGATCGTACAAATTAAAGATCTCAAGTCTACTAGCTATCATAAAAAAATTAGCTCCAATGGACACCAAACAGACGTATGATCGAAGAAAATATGAAGGCTGATTTGTGTAAAAAAAATGTTTTCTCTCCCATTTTCTCTTTTTTTTTTCTTTAATTTGCAGCACATATTTTCATTTTTTTTCAGCAACCTCATAAACTATATATATGTAGGGAACATAGTGGAACCACCTACGACTCAACAAATCTTCCCTCCTCACATAATGGGAATGTTCGCCATACTGATGATCAAGCAACAAGCTTCAACCTTCCCTCTTGGTAAGGTCTTGGTCTAACAACTTAGCCTTAAAAACTTATCATATCCAATGATACCTCACATCAATATGTTTAGACCGAGCATGAAAAGTCGAATTCTTACCAAGATGAATAGTGCTTTGGCTATCACAAAAAAAAGATATACCTCTCTTGAGCAAAGCTGAGTTCTTGCTTGCACGCTTTGGTAGCTGTAATAAACTCAGACTCAGTAGTGGATAAAGCAACACATTTCTACAATCTAAATTGCCAAACCACAACTCCCCCTATAAAAGTGATCAAGTAACCCAAAGTAGATCTTCTTGAGTCAATGTCCCCGATCTTATCTGAATCTGTATAACCAACTAGAATGAGTTTCTCATTACCGAAACAAAGTTTCAAGTTGAAAGTGCCCTTAAGATATTCCATAAGCCACTTCACCATATTCTAATTCTCTCTTCCTAAATTAGAAAGAAACTGACTAACAGTACCAACCACATTGGCTAAATCTGGTCTCATGGATACCATTGCATGCATCAAACTACCCATGGTTGAAGAGTAAGGAACTTTCCACATGTCTTCTTTCTCTTTCTTTGTTGAAGGACTTTTCTTGACACTTAATTTGAACTGCATAATAAAGGAAGTTGCTCACCACTTTAGCTTTATCCATATTAAATATTTGAAGTACTTTTTTCAATGTAGCTCTCTTGTGATAACCATAGCTTCTTGGTCTTTCTATCACGTGTCAATTGAATGCAAATAATTTACTTTGTTGGACCCAAATCCTTCATCGGAAAGGACTTAATCAACTCTTGCTTCAACATGGAAATTCTAAAAGCATTACGACCAATAATAAGCACATAATCAATATAGAGCAATAGGATAATAAAATCATCACCAGAGAATCTTTGAACAAAAACACACTGATCGAAAGTATTCTTCTTGTAGCCATGCTCCTTATAACAAACTTAAACTTCTTGAACCATTGTGTAACATCCCAAACCCGGCCTAAACGTTACGACCGGATCTAGTGTGCCTGTAACACCCCAAATCCGGCCTATGCGTTAAGGCCAGATTTGACATGTCACACAAAATAAATATACTTTGAGTCCTTTTTAACTAAAACAAATTTCAAATTTTTGAAGAAGTATTTATTGAGTAAAAGATTTGATTGATAAATCGACAATTTGAGATGTAAGATGTTATAAATCGTAACTTTGAAAATATCGTTAACAGTTCGAGAAAATTTTTTAAAAGAATTTAAAAATTAATTTTTCGAAAAGAATTGATGAAAATTTATGCGAGTAAATTTCCGAGTTAAAAATATAAAGTTACCATGAATTCCTTTATGTGTATTCATTTTTAAAAAAAATGTTTGCTTAAGTTTTTAGAAAAATAAAATCTCAATTTGAAATATTTTAAGCAGTTTATAGTTTCATCAAACAATAAACAAAAGAAAAAATCCAGAGGCCTTATTACAACCTTAATTCAAATAGCAAAGTAATTAAAAGTACTAAAGAAATCCAAATTCCAAAGTTTAACCATTTTGAAGTATGGCCTCCACCGAAACATCCACAGCCCAAGTCTCCATCATCAATCATTACCTGAAAGGGGTACGGAAAACGGGGGTAAGTTACTAGAACTCAATGTGTAACCCACTTACCGTTGTCCACTGGGCCAAAATCTATTAAGCCATTGTTTGGGCCGAAACCCATTCACAATAATAAAAATATATCGAATATAATATGCACATGAAATGCAATTCCCAAACCAAGACTAGTATTTCCATCCGCTACACACCACCCGTACCAACCATCACACTTGTGGGTGATCTTTAGTCAACCTACACCGCCAACACACCAAACGTAGGCATTAAGCCATTTATATCAAATTTGTGGGCAAGCCACCAGATTAACAGAATTTACATGGCATTGCCATATTTCAGATTTGTGGTAGAGCCACTAAATTTATGTAGCAAAGCTACCACAATTTCTCTTCATCATTATCCCATCCCATGCAAATCATGTAGTTAATGCATAACCATTTACAACAATTTATTCAGATTTTTCTTACAAAAATTATGGCCCATTATCACAATTTATCAAGTTGGCCAATTAAGCAAAATATCATCTTGGCCCATTTTGCAATTAACTTCAAATCAGCCCATATAGCAAATATCAAACGACCTATATAGCAAATATCAAACGGCCCATATAGCAAATTATCAATCGGCCCATATAGCAAATTATCAATCGGCCCATATAGCAAATTATCAATCGGCCCATTAAGGGTATTTTCAAAATTTTCATGGTCTTAATACCGATTTCATAGTTTTACCAAAATAATGATATCTAAGCCATTTTTCCCGATCTCACCAAAATACGATTTAGTCAAGTGATTTACCACTAACACGATATAAATCTTTAACCCATGAAACATGGTGTGAGATTACACACCTGATTAGGTAAGCACTACGCTTTCCTGATCGTCGACACCTAAAATATTATAACGCTCGATTAGACAATGTACGCGATTTAATAAATCTACTCTAAAACAAACTATCTAAGATTTTACCCTCGGGATCGCGAACAACTATGATTTGTCGTTTTTCCCCGGTTAACGGTTCGCAACCTGGTGGAAAATCCCGAATCGCTGATGCCTTAGAATAGCGAACGACCTCGAATAGTTGGTTCTCACCGGATAAGGGTCCACAACCCGGAGGAAAGTCTCGTATCGCCGATATAGCCCTTCGCTTGAATTTAGGAGTAGAGATTGTTAATCCACTCCTTTTGAGATCTCTACACGACTTCCCATTCGAATCGGTACCACAAGTCTCCATTCGGTTAGATCTTACACAATCGACATTACGATAAAATATAGACTTATCAAAATGGTAAAGATCGGCTTACCACTAATTCCGAGTGCTCAACGATTGAATAGATCAAGCGTTTAAATCCCTAAAATATAATCGGTCAATCAATACCATACTAATAATCATCTTAACGGATGAAGAAGGATTATAAACTCTGTGAAGGACTCTTACCTTAAAGATTTTAGAACCGAATCCTAGCGATTATGCGATGACTTCAGAAGAATGAAGGTTCGGCCTTCCACTATATCATTACAAAGAAGAAAGGGATCTTGTTTAAGAGAGAAAATAAGTGATGATTTCGTTAAAAGACCTTCCCAAGCCAACATATAGATTCGACAATAGAAGGAAGAAAGTAAAAAGAATTGAAAATAAAACTTACCTATCGTTCAAGAGGTGAGTAACAACTCGAATGAAAAAGAAAGATCAATGAAAGGATGGAAGGTTCGACTATAGAGAAATAGTGGACTCAATATTCGGCTATGGTGAATAATATTAGAGTGGAAGTGATGCTGGAAGGATTTTGCGAAAAGAAAAGAAGAGGAAGAAGTAGAATGGTGGATTAGTTTCGGTTTTCAAGAATGATGAGTGAACAAAAGAAATGGTCTCAAAGTTTGTGTACATTCGGCAAGAAGAAGAAAAGGAGTTTGGAAAGAAAAGATAAATGATACCAAAGTTGGCAATAGGGATTTGGCCAAAACAACCCAAAATTTTAGCAATTGCCAATGACCAATTTCGGCTAGGAGAATAGGAGTTTTGAGAGGAAAAATACAATTGATGATATTGGTATTTTGACCAAAACTAACACTTTAGTCTCACCAAAACATCAAGCACAATTTCGGCTATCACCCTAGCCCCAAACCGTCCATATTCATCCCCCCTAGGATAAAAGTTTGGCCACCCAAACCTTCCAAAACACTAACCACGAAATAGTCCTCTTGTTCCCCTTACTTACCTATTTCTTTTGATTCCTTTCCCCAACCTCAACCTTGCCTTATTCCTTTTAGCCACCTTACCAAAAATAAAGAAGTCCACCTTACCATAAATACTCCTTGGCCGACACTTTAAGGAAGGAATGCAAAAAAAAAAAAAAAAGTAAAAAATGCACACAAAGGGATTCGAACTTCTTCCCTCAAGGTAATACATGTGGCGCCATAACCTCTTTATTATTTGCTTAGTTATACTAGCATTTACTCATTTATTTCCATATGCTATAAGGACATTTACTCCATCTCCTTAAAGTGCTAAATGCCAAAAGTTTTTACTAGGTCCAAATAAATCCCGAGCCTTCTCAAGATCTCCCCAACATACAAAATTAATAATCTAACTAGCTTAGCACCAAAATAATGCAACACATAAAAATTCAAATTCTAGGATGTTACAATTCTATCCCCCTTAAAGAAAATTTCGTCCTTGAAATTTGCCTGGTTAAAAGAGGTGAGGATATTGTTGTTGAATCGCGTCCTCAGGCTCCCATGTAGCTTCCTCCGCTCCGTGATTACGCCATAGAACTTTGACTAACGGTACTAACTTCCTTCTCAGCACCTTAACATCTCGATCTAAAATTTGCACTGCCTTCTCCTTGAATGACAAGTCAGGCCTTATCTCAACTTCCTCTACCGGTACTATATGAGACGGATCCGATCGGTAACGCCTTAACATTGAGACATGGAATACATTATGTATCTGGCTCAACTCCGGAGGTAATTCAAGCTGATAAGCCACTGGTCCTATACGCTTTAACACACGATACGGTCCGATGAACCCAGGGCTCAACTTGCCCTTCCTTCCAAATCTGGAGATCTTCTTCCAAGGTGAGACCTTTAGAAAGACTTGATCCCCCACCGCAAACTCAATATCCTTACACTTCAGATCCGCATACGATTTTTGTCTATCTAAAGCTTCCTTTAACCGTGCCCGAATTACCTTTACCTTTTCCTCCATTTCTGATATCAGCTCAGGACCCAATAACTGTCGCTCCCCCAATTCAGTCCAACAAGTAGGAGTACGACACCTACGACCATACAATGCCTCATAGGGTGCCATCTGGATACTGGATTGATAGCTATTGTTATACGCAAACTCTGCCAATGGTAGGAAATCCTCCAAACTACCCTTGAAGTCAATCACACAACCCCTTAACATGTCTTCCAAAATCTGAATTACTCTTTCCGACTGACCATCTGACTGAGGATGAAAAGCCGTGCTGAAATTTAACTTTGTTCCCAAAGCTTTATGTAAAGCTTTCCAAAATCGTGATGTAAACCTAGGGTCCCTGTCCGATATAATAGACACTGGTACCCCATGTAACCTCACGATCTCTGCTACGTACAACTTGGCTAACTTCTGCAATCAGTATTCTGTACGTACAGGTAGAAAATGGGTAGTCTTCGTCAACCGATCCACTATTCCCAGACGGAGTCTTTCTTTGTAGGCGATTAGGGTAACCCACTAACAAAGTCCATCGTTATCCGTTCCCATTTCCATAATGGAATCTTCTCCGGTTGCAGCAATCTCGACGGTAATTTATGTTTCGCCTTCACTTCCTGACATGTCAAGCACCTACTCACGAAATCAGTACCCTCTCGCTTCAACCCTGGCCACCAATACTGCTCACGAAGGTCTCGATACATTTTATTTCCCCTAGGGTGCATAGCATATGGGCTACTATGCGCCTCTCGCAGAATCATTTGTCTCAATTCCGAATCTTTGGGCATACAGATTCTTCCGCGGAAACACAATACTCCATCATTATTCAATCCAAAATCCCCTATCATACCACCTTCCACTTGCTGAAGTAAGGAACCCAACTTTTCATCTAATAATTGCTTTTCCTTAATCTGACCTAACCACACAGGCTTCCCCTGAAGTTTGGCTAGCAGACTACCATCTTCATACAGACTGAGATGAGCGAACATTGCTCTCAAATTCGATATCACCTTACGACTCAACGCGTCTACCACCACGTTAGCCTTTCCGGGTGATACTCGATTGAGAAGTCATGATCCTTCAACAGCTCTATCCACCTTCCCTGTCTTAAGTTCAACTTTTTTTGGGTAAGGAGGTACTTTAGACTTTTATGGTCCGTATAAATGACCGACTTCTCATTGTATAGGTACTGTCTCCAAATCTTCAAAGCAAACACCACTGCAGCTAACTCCAAATCATGAGTGGGATAATTCACTTCGTGCGGCCTTAACTGACGAGATGCATTAGCCACTACTTTTCCACTTTGCATTAACACACATCCCAAGCCCGTGTGTGACGTATCGCAGTAAACAACAAACTCTTTTCCAGCCTCAGGTTGAATCAGTACTGGTGCTTCCGTCAGAATCTTCTTTAATCTCTCAAAACTTTCTTGCTGCTGATCTGACCACACAAATGATACTCCCTTGCGCAACAATTTAGTTAGGGGTGCAACAATCAACGAAAACCCTTCAACAAAACGCCTGTAATAACCAGCCAACCCCAAGAAACTCCGAATTTCAGCCACTGACTTTGGTGGTTTCCAATCCAACACAGCCTCTACTTTCTGAGGATCAACCCTAATTCCTTCAGCCGATACAACATGCCCCAAGAAGGTCACTTCCTTCAGCCAAAATTCACACTTTCTGAATTTGGCATAAAGTTGCTTCTCCCGCAATATTTGTAATACTATCCACAGATGTGAATCATGCTCTTCTTCATTCTTCGAGTATACCAAGATGTCATCTATGAACACCACCACAAACCGGTCTAAATAGGGTTGGAAGACCCGGTTCATCATGTCCATAAATGCAGCTGGTGCATTGGTCAACCCAAACGGCATCACCAAGAACTCATAATGCCCATAACGAATTCGAAACGCTGTCTTATGAATATCTGCCTCCTTAACCTTGAGTTGGTGATAACCCGATCTCAAATCTATATTGGAGAAAACTGAAGCTCCTCACAATTGATCAAATAGATCATCGATTCTTGGCAACGGATACCTATTCTTGATCGTCAACTTATTCAACTGCCTATAATCGATGCACATACGCATCGACCCATCCTTCTTCTTGGCGAACAAGACCGGTGCTCCCCACGGTGACACACTTGGTCGAATGAATCCCTGATCCAATAACTCTTGAATTTGAGCTTTAAGCTCCGCCAACTCCTTCGGCGCCATTCTATATGGAGCAATGGACACCGGAGCCGTTCCTGGCAATAATTCAATGCCAAACTCTACCTCCCGATCTGGAGGCAATCCAAGAAGTTTTTCGGGAAAGACGTCCAAAAACTCCTTCACCGTTCTAACACCTTCCACTGACAATTCCTTAGCATCCAACGCACTAATGAAGGCTAGGAATGCTCCACACCCTTTTCGCACCAACTTTTTTGCCTTTAAAGCAGATACCACATTCGATAGATAGTTTCTCCTTTCACCTATCATCACCACTTCCTTATCTTTCAAAGTTCTTATCGTCATCTGCTTTGCAGCACAATCCAAGTTCGCACGGTGTTTCACCAACCAGTCCATGCCCAAAATAAGGTCGAATTCGTCGAAAGGCAGTTCCATCAAATCCGCCAAAAATATTTCTCTTTGAATTTCTAAGGGCACGTCTCTAAACAATCTATTCACTATCACAGACTGTCTTAAAGGACTAATTACCGTCATCTCTCTAGCAGTAATCTCAAATCTAATATTCAGATTTCCAGATATAGCACTAGCAACATACGAATGGGTAGATCCGATATCTATTAATGCAGTTACAGGTACATCAGAGATGAAGAACGTACCGATTATGACATCAGATGCTTCGCCATCCTCTCGGTGTCTGATCGCATAAACCAACCCTGGCTGCCTCGCCTCAGCGTTACCCCTGAAGCCATTACCTCTACCCGGTGCACCCTGACCTCGACCTGCACCATTACCACCTCGACCTGGTCCACGGCCTCTTGGTGGCTGTTGAGCGTCTCTAGCTGGCTGTGCATCATGGTTACGAGCTTCCTGAGTCGAAGCAGTCCGTCGAGGACAATTCTTAAGCTGATGGTCCTTAGAACCACATTTGAAACAACCACCGGTTCTCTTCCAGCATTCACCAGGGTGTCGTCTTCCACAGTTAGCACAGTTAGCAGCAGGTGCTCTAGCTCGAGCGGGCTCATCATTCCTAGGCCTCTTTTGCAACCCTCTAGCAGGACCTGAGTACTTAAAGTCCCTTTCACTCTTGCCTCTATCTTTTTCTCAGTTTCGCCGCTCCGAGTGCTTAGCCTCTTCGGCTATCTTCGCTTTCTCCACAAGTGTGGCAAAATACCTTTCTTGTTGTGGGGCTATCAGTACCCGCAACTCATCACCCAACTCGTCCTCAAAAAGCACGCAGCGTTCGCAGTCAGTTGGCACAATACCTCAGGCATAACGACTCAGACGCAGAAATTCCGCTTCGTAAGCTGCCACGGTCTTACTTCCTTGGACCAGATTAAGGAATTCCTTTCTTCGGGCATCCACATAGCTAGCCCCAACATACTTTCCTTGAAATGAAGTTTTGAAGAAATCCCAAGTAATGCGATCGACCTGAGTGCCCTCCCGAACGGTGAGCCACCATTGATACGCCTCGTCTCTCAACAAGGACACAACTCCTCTTAGCTTCTACTCGGCAGTGCACTCCAGATCATCTATGATCCACTCCATAGCCTCGAGCCAATACTCCGCTACATTTGGGACTACACCCGAGACACCCCTAAAAACCTCGGCACCACTTGATCTAAGTCGTTTCGAAATTGATCCACGAGTTGCTGGCCCAGTTCTAGCCCCAGTAACCCTTTCTAAGACTCGCAACATTGCTTGGGACAAGGCAATGTCCTCCCTCATACGGTCATGTGATCCAGTTTTAGTCCCGGTTGACGCAGGTGCGTCCATTTTTGGCATGTGTCCCGACGCTTTAGATGCAACCCTAGCACCTCGGCCTCTACCACGGCCTCGTCTACCTCGTCCAGGTCCTCTAGTGCTCATATTTGGTAATTTGATTTAATCTGATTAAAAGTTTTATGAATCAGTATACTATTTCAGTGTTTATTAACGATATTTTATGATGTATAAGAAGTATAGTCGTTTTCGTAAACGCATCCTATAGTCTCAATATCTATAGTTTCAACACCTAAAACTAAAAGTTCTAGAGTGTTCCTATAGTCATATCACAATAATCATAATCATAAAATAACATACACTTACTTGACTTGATGCTGGATGTCCGTGATGCCATACTTCCTTTAAAAAATATACGTTCTAAATTTTATATTTCCAAAACAATTTTTTTAAAAAAATATTTTTGAACCCAAACCACAGCCGAGTTTTGAAACTGGGCTCTGATACCATAAAATGTAACACCCCAAACCCGGCCTATGCGTTAAGGCTGGATTTGACATGTCACACAAAATAAATATACTTTGAGTCCTTTTTAAGTAAAACAAATTTCAAATTTTTGAAGAAGTTTTATTGAGTAAAATATTTGATTGATAAATCGACAATTTGAGATGTAAGATCTTATAAATCGTAACTTTGAAAATATCGTTAACAGTTCGAGAAAATTTTTTAAAAGAATTTAAAAATTAATTTTTTTCGAAAAGAATTGATGAAAATTTATGCGAGTAAATTTCTGAGTTAAAAATATAAAGTTACCATGAATTCCTTTATGTGTATTCATTTTTAAAAAAAAAATGTCTGCTTAAGTTTTTAGAAAAATAAAATCTCAATTTGAAATATTTTAAGCAGTTTATAATTTCATCAAACAATAAACAAAAAAATAAAAATCCAGAGGCCTTATTACAACATTAATTCAGAATAGCAAAGTAATTAAAAGTACAAAAGAAATCCAAATTCCAAAGTTTAACCGTTTTGAAGTATGGCCTCCACCGAAACATCCACAGCCCAAGTCTCCATTATTAATCATTACCTGAAAGGGGTACGAAAAATGGGGGTGAGTTACTAGAACTCAGTGTGTAACCCACTTACCGTTGTCCACTGGGCCAAAATCCATGAAGCCATTATTTGGACCAAAACCCATTCACAATAATAAAAATATATCGAATATAATATATACATGAAATGCAATTCTCAAACCAAGCCTAGTATTTCCATCCGCAACACACCACCCGTACCAACCATCACACCTGTGGGTGATCTTTAGTCAACCCACCCCGCCAACACACCAAACGTAGGCATTAAGCCATTTATATCAAATTTGTGGACAAGCCACCAGATTAACAGAATTTACATGGCATTGCCATATTTCAGATTTGTGGCAGAGCCACCAAATTTATGTAGCAGAGCTGCCAGAACTTCTCTTCATCAATATCCCATCCCATGCAAATCATGTACTTAATGCATAACCATTTACAACAATTTATTCAGATTTTCTTACAAAAATTATGGCCCATTATAACAATTTATCAAGTTGGCCAATTAAGCAAAATATCATCTTGGCCCATTTCGCAATTTATTTCAAATCGGCCCATATAGCAAATATCAAACGGCCCATATAACAAATATCAAACGGCCCATATAGTAAATTATCAATCGGCCCATATAACAAATTATCAATCGGCCCATTAAGGGTATTTTCAAAATTTTCACGGTCTTAATATCGATTTCATAGTTTTACCAAAATAATGATATCTAAGCCATTTTTCCCGATCTCATCGAAATACGATTTAGCCAAGTGATTTACCACTAACACGATATAAGTCTTTAACCCATGAAACATGGTGTGAGATTACACACCTGACTACGGTAAGCACTACGCTTTCCTGATCGTCGACACCTAAAATATTGTAACGCTCGATTAAACAATGTACGTGATTTAATAAATCTACTCTAAAACAAACGATCTAAGATTTTACCCTCGGGATCGCGAACAACTACGATTTGTCAGTTTTCCCCAGTTAATGGTTCGCAACCTGGTGGAAAATCCCGAATCGCTGATGCCTCAGAATAGCGAACGACCTCGAATAGTTGGTTCTCACTGGATAAGGGTCCACAACCAGAAGGAAAGTCTCGTATCGCCGATACAGCCCTTCGCTTGAATTTAGGAGTAAAGATTGTTAATCCGATCCTTTTGAGATCTCCACATGACTTCCCATTCGAATCGGTACCACAAGTCTCTATTCGGTTAGATCTTACACAATCGGTATTACCATAAAATATAGACTTATCAAAATGGTAAAGATCGGCTTACCACTAATTCTGAATGCTCAAAGATTGAATAGATCAAGCGTTTAAATCCCTATAATATAATCAGTCAATCAATACCATACTAATAATCATCTTAACGGATGAAGAAGAATTATAAAATCCATGAAGGACTCTTACCTTAAAGATTTTAGAACCGAATCCTAGCGATTATGCGAAGACTTCGGAAGAATGAAGGTTCGGTCTTCCACTATATCACTACAAAGAAGAAAGGGATCTTGTTTAAGAGAGAAAATAAGTGATGATTTCGGTCAAAAGACCTTCCCAAGCCAACATATAGATTCGGCAATAGAAGGAAGAAAGTAAAAAGAATTGAAAAGAAAACTTACCGATCGTTCAAGAGGTGAGTAACAACTCGAATGAAAACGAAAAATCAATGAAAGGATGGAAGGTTCGGCTATAGAGAAATAGTGGACTCAATATTTGGCTATGGTGAATAATATTAGAGTGGAAGTGATGCTTGAAGGATTTTGCGAAAAGAAAATAAGAGGAAGAAGTAGAATGGTGGATTAGTTTTGGTTTTCAAGAATGATGAGTGAACAAAAGAAATGGTTGTGTACATTCGGCAAGAAGAAGAAAAGGAGTTTGGAAAGAAAAGATAAATGTTACCAAAGTTGCCAATAGAGATCTGGCCAAAACAACCCAAAATTTTACCAATTGCCAATGACCAATTTCGGCTAGGAGAATAGGAGTTTTGAGAGGAAAAACCCAATTGATGATATTGGTATTTTGACCAAAACTAACACTTTAGTCTCACCAAAACATCAAGCACAATTTCGGCTATCACCCTAGCCCCAAACCGTCCACATTCATCCCCCCTAGGAAAAACGTTTGGCCACCCGAACTTTCCAAAACACTAACCATGAAATAAGCCTCTTGTCCCCCTTACTTACCTATTTCTTTTGATTCCTTTCCCCAACCTCAACCTTGCCTTATTTCTTTTAGCCACCTTACCAAAAATAAAGAAGTCCACCTTACCATAAATACTCCTTGGCCGACACTTTAATGAAGGAATACAAAAAAAAAGTAAAAAATGCATACAAAGGGATTCGAACTTCTTCCCACAAGGTAATACATGTGGCGCCATAACCTCTTGATACGACATCTCCAAGAATTGAGATTGATAAATCAATCTACACTACTTACCAACAACCAAGAGATCCACTGCAAAGAAAAAGTGCTCAGTCGGCTCCTTGGTTAAGCACACCGAGTCCCTAGCAATGTTTGAACGGAAAGGGGATGTTAGCTACACCATACTCATGGCCACAATTGAAATCAAGACAGCCTTTCGGCTTGAGAGAAACGAAAATAATTAAGAAAAGAACTCGGCCAACCCCATATTCGGCCCTAACCACACTTACCAACCACGGTCCATGATTTGAAGTCTGAACAAACGAAGAGAGAAGGATATGCCTAGATCCTAATAGATATAGATTCGGCCCTATTCTAAAAGGGTCAAAGTTTTGAGTGTTTCAGCCTAAGCTTTGAATGGAGATGGAAAGAACAATAAGAAAAAAAAAAAAAGATGTTGTATTCGGCCAGAGGAGAAACCGAAAGGAAATAAAGAATTCAGCAACGCACACAAGTAGTAATCGCAAAGTGATGGAAAAGAAGAAAGAAGATGGGAGAAGAGAGGTTTGATCGTCTAGCAATTGTCAAAAAGTGAGAGAAAGATAGGAGACTTTGGAATGAAATGGTTTCGACAGGGATCAAAAGAAAGTAAAAGAACGAACCCGAAAAGTCCCAAAAATGCAAAAATGCAAACAATTCCCCCAAGAAGATTCAGAGAAAAAAATGGCACTTCCCTAACACTGACCGAATATGTACTTTCCAAAAATGAGAAGTCATTGGCCGAAATTCCCTATTCACATGCCCACATTCGGCCAACTCCCCCTCACTCATCCATCCCCACAATTTTCTCCATGAATCCCTCTTTAATTCACTTTCCATCTCTCATTCAAATTCACCCAACAACCTTGACCAATTCAAACACTTCTCCATCAGTATTTGATTCCAACACAACCTCTTGTCTTCTCTTGAGTAAAATAGAAGCCTTAATTTTCCATCTGTGGGATTCGAACCCCTTCTCCCCTTGGATTTGAATCAGGCCCTTCATTGCCTCTTTAAGCTTCTTGTCCTACTTTCAACAACCTTCTCCACTAAAGGGCCAGAAATCAAAATTTCTTCAAGGCTCCAACTCAATCCCAGGCCTCCCTAGAACCCCCAAACATACTCAAATAACCCGTTGAGCAACCACAACATGCAATTACACAAAAATTTATAACCCTTAACTTTTGGGATGTTACAAATCTTCCCCCTTAAAGAAATTTCGGCCTCCAAATTTACCTGATCAAAAGAGATGAGGGTATTGCTGTCGTATTGCCTCCTCCGGCTCCCACGTGGCTTCCTCTAAACCGTGATTATGCCACAGTACCTTGACTAATGGAACAGATTTCCTTATCAGCACCTTAACATCTCGATCCAAGATCTGCACCGGTTCTTCTTCAAATGTCAGGTCCGGCCTTACCTCGATCTCCTCCATTGACACTATATGAGAAGGATCCGAACGGTAGCGATTCAACATAGAAACGTGAAATACGTTATGTATCCGGTTTAACTCAGAAGGTGGCTCAAGTTGATAAGCTACAGGTCCTACACGCTTTATTACTCGGTAAGGTCCGATGAATCTAGGGCTCAACTTGCCCTTCCGACCAAATATCAGGATCTTTTTCCAAGGTGAGACTTTCAAGAAAACATAATCCCCCATAGAGTACTCTATCTCTTTACATTTTAAGTCAGCATACCACTTCTGTCTATCAGATGCTTCCTTTAACTGACCCTAAATTAATTTTACTTTCTCTTCAGTTTCAAAAATTAACTCTGGACCCAACATTCGTCGCTCACCCAATTCTGTCCAACAAGTGGGGGTAAGACACTTACGACCATATAACACCTCGTATGGTTCCATCTGAATACAGGATTGGTAACTGTTGTTATAAGCAAATTCCACCAACGGTAAATAGTCTTCCCAACTACCTTTGAAATCAATCACACAGCATATTAACATGTCTTCCAAAATCTGGATTACCCTCTTCGGCTGACCATCAGTCTACGGATGAAACGCTATGTTGAAATCTAACCTTATACCCAGAGCTTCATATAACACTCTCCAGAACCGAGATGTGAATCTAGGGTCCTTGTCTAAGATGATAGACACTGGTACCCAATGTAGTCTTATAATCTCCGCCACATATAACTTGGCTAACTTCTGCAACGATTAAATAGTGTGAACCGATATAAAGTGAGTGGATTTAGTCAGCCGATCCACAATTACCCACACCGAATCTTTCTTAGTAGGCGTCAGGGGTAGCCCACTAACAAAATCCATGGTTACCCTCTCCCACTTCCAAAGTGGAATTTTCACAGGTTGCAGTAATCCAGAAGGTAGTTGATGCTCAGCCTTCACTTACTGGCATGTCAAACACTTACTTATGAAGTCGGTAACCTCACGTTTAAGTCTTGGCCACCAATACAGTTCACGTAGATCTCGGCATAACTTGTTTCCATCGAGATGCATAGCGTATGGACTACTATGCACCTCCCGCAGAATTAACTGTCTTAACTCAGAGTCCTTTGGTACACAAACTCTCCCACGGAAGCATAATATTCCTTCAGTATTTAACCCAAAATCCTCAGTCTCTTCCTTCTTCACTTGTTGGTATCGAGGGACCAACGATTCATCCAACATCTGCTTCTCTTTAATCTGACTAATCCAAGTTAGTTTTACCTGCAGTTCTGCCAACAAACTACCATCCTCAAATAGGCTGAGACCAGCAAACATTGCTCTCAGATCAGATACCACCTTACGACTCAGTGCATCTGCCACCACGTTAGCTTTTCCCAGATGATACTCAATCGAGCAATCATAATCCTTCAGTAACTCTATCCATCTCCCATGTCTAAGATTCAACTCTTTTTGGGTAAGGAGATACTTAAGATTCTTATGGTCGGTGTGGATGATCGACTTTTCCCCATATAAATAATGTCTCCATATCTTTAGTGCGAACACCACCGCGCTAATTCCAAGTCATGAGTGGGGTAGTTCACCTCGTGCGGCCTAAGTTGACGAGATGCATACGCCACCACCTTCCCCTCTTGCATCAGCACATAACCCAAACCCGTGTGTGATGCATCACAATAGAAAATGGATTCTTTTCCAGCCTCAGGCTGTATTAATACCGGAGCTTCAGTCAGAATCTTTTTCAACTTCTCAAAACTCTCCTGCTGTTTATCCATCCAAACAAACGATACCCCCTTACGCAGTAACTTAGTTAGGGGTGCAGCAATCAATGAAAATCCCTCAACGAACCATCTGTAGTACCCGACCAATCCTAGAAAACTTCGAATCTCCAATACTGTCTTTGGTGGCTTCTGATCCAATACGACCTCAACTTTTCGAGGATCAACCCTAATCCCCTTGGCAGACACGTCATGCCCAAAAAATGTCACCTCTCGCAGCCAAAACTCACACTTGCTGAACTTGGCATAGAGTTGCTTTTCCCTCAATATCTGCAGCACAACCCGGAGATGTGAATCATGCTCCTCCTCAGTTCTTGAATACACCAGAATATCATCTATAAATACCACTACGAACCGGTCTAAGTAGGGTTGGAAGACCCGGTTCATCATATCTATGAAAGCAGCTGGGGCATTCGTTAACCCAAATGACATAACCAGAAACTCGTAATGTCCATAACGAGTTCAGAATGCAGTCTTGTATATATCTGCCTCCTTGACCCTTAGCTGATGATACCCCAATCTAAGATCTATCTTGGAGAAAATCGCGGCTCCTCGCAACTGATCAAACAGATCGTCTATCCTTGGTAAAGGGTACTTGTTCTTAATCGTCAGTTTATTCAATTGACGATAATCAATACACATGCGCATTGGACCGTCCTTCTTCTTTACGAACAGTACCAGTGCTCCCCATGAAGACACACTCGGTTGGATAAACTGTCGATCCAAAAGCTCTTGGATCTGGGCCTTTAATTCTACCAGCTCCTTCGGTGCCATCCAATAAGGGGCGATGGACACCAGAGCCGTTCCCGGTAACAGCTCAATACCGAATTCGACCTTGCGATTTGGAGGTAATCCCGAAAGCTCTTCAGAGAATACATCTAGAAATTCCTTTACGGTCCCGACATCTCTAACAGACAAACTCTTAACCCTAGATGTGCTGACATACGCTAGAAATGCCTCACAACCCTTGCGAACCAGCTTTTCGGCCCTTAACGCTGAGATTACATTGGATAGATAATCCCTTCGCTCCTCTATCACAATCACTTCCTCATCCTCTGAAGACTTCAATACCTTCGCTTACCCGCGAAATCCAAATTTGCATGATGTTTCACTAATCAGTCCATGCCCAGAATGAGATTAAATTCGCCAAACGGTAATTCCATCAAGTCTGCCGAAAAGACTACCCCTTGAGCCTCTAAAGGCACATCTCTAGACAGCTTATTTACTATAATCGACTCTTGATATATAACAGTACATGCAACATACGAGTGCGTCGACCCAACATCAATTAAAGCAATACATGGTACATTATGAATGAGGAGCGTACCAGTTATGACGTCAGGTGCGTCGCCATCCTCGACGCTGAGCAGCATAAACTAACCCTGGCTGTCTCGCATCTGTATTACCAGCACCTTTGCCCGGTGCTCCACGACCTCGTCCAAACCCATTTCCCCCTCGAGCTGGACCACAGCCTCTCGGTGGCTGTTGACCACCTCTCCCTGGCTGAACATATCCCTAACCCATAGCTGGCATCAGACTTAGCCTCTACATACAGTCTTTAACCCTATGGTCTCTTGACCCACATCTGAAGCACGCCCCAGATCTCTTCCAACATTCACCCTGATAAGATAACCCGCACACTGCGCAAGGGTGCGGTCTGTCAGCAACCATCGAAACCCCAGTTCGGACCGGCCCATTAAATCTAGGCATCTTATGAAATCTATTTGAAGAACTTGAAGGCCTAAAATCTCTCTTATTCCTACCCCTTTCCTTCTCACAGCTTTGACGCTCAGAGTGTTTCACATCCTCGGTAATCTTTGCCTTCTCCACCAGAGCAGCGAAATCTCTTTCCCTCTACGGGGCTATCAGTACCCGTAACTCGTCCCGAAGACTATTCTCAAACCGCACGCATTACTCATATTCTGTTCCAACTATACCCCGAGCGTACTGGCTCAAGCGCAGGAACTCCACCTCATACTTCGCCACGGACCTATTTCCCTGAACCAGATTCAAGAATTCCTTTCTCCGGGCGTCCACATAACTTGCCTCGACATACTTTCCTGGAAGGTCATTTTAAAGAAATCCTATGTTAATCAGTCCTCCTGTGTGCCTCCCCTCACAGTGAGCCACCACTAGTATGCCTCATCTCGCAGTAGGAACATTGCCCCTTTCAGCTTTTGCTCCACTATGCAGTCTAGGTCGTCCATGATCCGCTCAACCGCCTCCAACCAATATTTTGCTACATTCAGGGCTACACCAGAGATGCCCTTGAAGATTTTGGCCCCGTTTGACCGAAGTCGTTTAGAAATTGACCCTCGGGCCACTGACCCGGTACTCGCTCTAGCCACTCTTTCTAAAACCTGTAGCATTGCTTGAGACAAAGCATCATCCCCTCCGGCTCGGTCATGAGACCCCGTTTCAGTCACTGGTGACACTGGTGCTTCCCTTTTAGGCATATGTCCCGATGCTGAGGACCCAGCCCTAGCACCCCAGCCTCTCCCACGGCCTCGTGTACCACTTCCACGACCTCTTGTTCTCATCTCGATGTAACGTATTAATCTGTTTAAGAGTTTTATGAATCAGTTTATAGTTCACATGATCATTAACAAGTGTTTTATAGAAAACGGTATTTAGAGTTGTTCTCACAGCTCGAGTTACTACCGTTTCAGTCTCTATAATCTTAGTTTCTATAGCTAAAAAGTTTCAGCGTACTACCACTGTCCCTAGTATTTCTGTAGTGTAGTCATATCAGCCTAAAACAAAGTATAGAGTAAGGGACATACGGATTTGGTACCGGAGACTTAGTGTGTCACACGTTCAGTGATATCACTACTTTCCTAAACCAGGATTTAAATAGATTTGAAAAATTTCGAAACCCATTCCACAGCCGAGTTTTGTAACCTGGCTCTGATACCACTAAATGTAACACCCCAAATCTGGCCTAAACGTTACGACCGGATCTAGCGTGCCACATTAGGTGATGTTTGAAAAGACCTTACGGTTGTTGAAAAACTCATTTTCAAATTTCCAATTTAATCATTCAAAATTTCGTTTCTCGTTGCTTATTCATAAAAAAAGTTTACTCGAATTAATACCCTTTCAAAAATGCACGTATTATCTTATTTATTAAAAACCGTGTCAGTTATAGAAGTTTGGTCTTAACATTTAAGAAAACGTGATATTTGAAAAACAGTTGTTTATTGTTTTGAAAACCTCGTGTTGATTAAATTTGCAGTGTTTAAAGAAATCCCAAATAAAAATTAAAACAGTTCCAAATGCCTTATTACAACAATTATAAAAACCCAAAAATTAAAGTAAAGTAATCCCAAACTGAAATACTAAATTCACCATCGAAACCTGCAGTACGTGTGGCCACCTCCGAGTCCCTCGCTGCTCCAAATCCTCTAAGGCTGGGGATTACGTGCACAGTTAAAGGAAAAGGGTGAGTTACAAGAACTCAGTGTGTAATCCCAGTTACAGTCACAGCCTGTAACCCAATGGGCCTTAGGAGTAGTAGCGTTTAAAATTTTTGGAGAACAAGAGATCGGCTTAAATGCAAGTTGGACCTTTTAGATAAGTGATTTTGGAAGGTTAGAGGGCTTCTATGAAGTCCCGGGATCGAACTTTGGCTTTGGGGAAATTTTGGTTTTAGGTGAAAAAAACCCTAGGAGTTGATAGGTAGGCTTTAAGAATAAAATGTGGAGAAAATGACACAAGTGGAGTGTATGGTGTAGTGGCAAAGTGACGCCACATAAGAGACAAGGGGGTGACACCATAAGTAAGGAAGGAGGTCCAAGGTTCAAGTCTTGGCTTTTGCATTTTGGTTTTCTTTTTACTTGGACCTTAGAATTTGGCTATAGATTTATATTTAGTTGCGCATGGTTTAAGACACAAGAGGAGCTTGTGGCCAAGTGGTTAGCGACGTGGATTATGCTACAGGGGAGCCTAGGTTCAAATCTCATGAGAAGCAAGGGAGTATTTATTTTGCGGATTGGACGGCAAGAGTTTCAGTTGAATTTAAACTCTACTGACGAAGGGATCCCACATCAAAAAGATACAAAGAAGGAAGGTGAAGAGCTAGCTATATAAAGAGCATTCCAGGAGGAGAGTTAACATACCTTGGTGGGCGTTTGGGCACAGGAGTGGTCGCAGCGCGGGTTAGCACCAGATTCCTATCAGGTGTGTAACTCTCTCTACTCTAGTTGTAGAGCGGCAAATGCCAAAGTGCCGGTCACGGAAATAGTAGCCACACGAGCGTGTGAGCGTACGTGTGGGGCTTCGATGCGATAGTTGAGGCCATCAGTAGTATTCTTATGGGTTGAGGCTTCTTGGGCCATGATGGGTCAAAGTGGGCCCAATGGGCTCGTGGGCCCAATTGAATAAATTGTATGATGATAATGTATATAGTGAACTAGACTAGGTGGAACCTATATACGTGGCTAGATTTGTGTTAGGTGGGCCAGCGGAAGCGAGTGGGCCCGAATGGGTCGAAATCAGGTTTTAGGCCTAATAGTCCGATAAAGATCGGAAATGATAGTTGAGTCGCTCGGGGCGACATTGGGCCTTCGGAAAGGCCATTCCAGGTACGAAATTACTGAAATACCCTTAGTGGGTAAATTACAAAAATGCCCTTGGTAGGTAAAATTACGGTTATACCCTTAGAGGTTGATTAGCGTGATTATGTTGTTTTATATCGATCTGATTATGATGATGATTCATGTTATACTTATATTTGATATATGTTTAGCATACATGACATACTGCATACACGAATTATTATATCATATTGCATGGGTATGTTGAGAGGAGGGGGAAGGTATGGTTTCAGACTGTCACCAGTGGTTTTGACCACACAGTGGGTTGGCCCCGCTTATTATATTTTTGTGACTAAGTCTCAGTGGTTTTGACCACTAGTGGTTTGGTACCACATATCTTTATCTTTGTGACTCGTCCCAGTGGTTTGGTACCACAGTGGGTTGGCCCCACATATCGATACGTGATTGTCACTAGTGGTTTTGACCATAATGTGGGTTCGCCCCACACATATTATTTGTGACTCCGGTCACCAGTGGTTTTGACCACAAATATATTATTTGTGACCTCGGTCACCAGTGGTTTTGACCACCAGTGGTTTTGACCACACGGGGTAGACACAGGAGTTCGGATGGTTAGGTTTTGGGTTGCATGGCATACTTACTTACATATGAAACTGTGTAAGGGCTTATATCTTCGGGACGGGGATTTACACACTGAGTCTCGATGACTCACCCCTTAGATAATTTTGCAGGTAATCATTAGATCGTGGATTTGGGAGCTGAGGCGGACTTGTGGTGGCCATGCAATGTTTTCTCGTAAACTCGTTTCTTTTATTTGGACTTATTTTTATTTGGGTTTTGTTATGTAATAAGGCCTATGGTATTTTATTTGATTTTAGCTTTTAATTTGGTTACTGCTTATTATTTTAAATGTTTAATTCGGGATTTTCCTAAAATGTTAATAAACCGTTTCTTATTCAAAATTACTTAAACTTGATTTTTTCACAACAAATATAAAGAATACGAACTTTTTAACGAACGCACAGTTTTTAGACATTCCTTTCATGTGATATGCCAGATCCGGTCGTAACGTCTAGGCCGGGTTTGGGGTGTTACACAGCCCTACACACCAAGAGCGCAGCCGAGCTGCCAATATCAACGCAGCAAAGCTGCCAGTAACAGTATACGTGGCTGAGCCACTAAAATCAGTATATCGTGGCAGAGCCACTAAATCAATATAACGTGGCATAGCCACCAGTATAGTACTTCCTCCAAATATATAACCCAACCTAATGCAACATGCAGTGACATATTAACTCAGTGTATGTGATATTTTACCATCATGATATTTAAACATATTACATACAAACACACTAAATCTACCCCTAGGGGTATAATGGTAATTTGGTCGATAGGGGTAAAACAGTAATTTACCCCTCAAGGGTATATCAGTAATTTCACCCAACGAGGGCATTCCAGTAATTTCTCCCTTTAAGGGTATTTTAGTAATTTTACCCACCGAGGGTATTTCAATAATTTACCCACCGATGATATTTCAGTAATTTACCCACCGAGGGTATTTCAGTAATTTGTAAACCAAGGGTATTTTGGTAACTTTACCTCTACAATGGCCTTTCCAAAGGCCTAATGTCGCCTCGAGTGACTCGGTTTCCATTTCCGCTCAATACAGTGCTATTAGGCCTAAAACCCAATTTCGACCCATTCGAGCCCGCACGCTCATGTGGCCTATTCTGATCATTTTCAGTATCGGTTCTGCAGAGTACGCAGTCGCATCAATCAACTTACACTTTTCATCATTTTCACTCATATGGGCCCATTAACCTGTTGGGCCCATTTAGCCCGCCTCGGCTCAACAAGGCCCGTTATGGCCTCAGTTTCATGAGAGCATTCATGACACTCTCAACAGGCTCGGTTTATCACTATGAGCACTCGCACGCTCGAGTGATATCAATAGTCGGTATTCTGGCTTTCAGTATTTCGACTTCTAGCCGACTCGCAGATTATAGCAGTAATAGTCTAAGCAGGGGTGAGAGATTACACACTTGTTACAAGTATAGGTTGAACTCCCAAAATTACGTACCTAAGAAGTCAACAACTCTAAACTGTTAGTCTTAATCCTTGATACGACATCTCCAAGAATTGAGATCGATAAATCAATCTACACTACTTACCAACAATTAAGAGATCCACTGCAAAGAAAAAGTGCTCAGTCGGCTCCTTGGTTAAGCACGTTGAGTCCCTAGCAATGTTTGAACGGAAAGGGGATGTTAGCTACACCATACTCATGGCCACAATTGAAATCAAGATAGCCTTTCGGCTTGAGAGAAACTAAAATAATTAAGAAAAGAACTCGACCAACCCCATATTCGGCCCTAACCACACTTACCAACCACGGTCCGTGATTCGAAGTCTGAACAAACAGAGAGAGAGGGATACGCCTAGATCCTAATAGATATAGATTCGGCCCTATTCTAAAAGGGTCAAAGTTTTGAGTGTTTCAGCCTAAGCTTTGAATGGAGATAGAAAGAACAATAAGAAAAAAAGAAGATGCTGTATTTGACCAGAGGAGAAACCGAAAGGAAATAAAGAATTTAGCAACACACACAAGTAGTAATCGCGAAGTGATGGAAAAGAAGAAAGAAGATGGGAGAGGAGAGGCTTGATCGTCTAGCAATTGTCAAAAAGTGAGAGAAAGATAGGAGACTTTGGAACGAAATGGTTTCGACAGGGATAAAAAAAGTAAAAGAGCAAACCCGAAAAGTCCCAAAATGCTAAAATGTAAACAATTCCCCTAAGAAGATTCAGAGAAAAAAATGGCACTTCCTTAACATTGACCGAATATGCACTTTCCAAAAATGAGAAGTCTTTGGCTGAAATTCTCTATTCACATCCCCACATTCAGCCAACTCCCCCTCACTCATCCATCCCCACGATTTTCTCCATGAATCCCTCCTTAATTCACTTTCCATCTCTCATTCAAATTCACCCAGCAACCTTGACCAATTCAAACACTTCTCCATTAGTATTTGATTCCAACACAACCTTTTGTCTTCTCTTGAGCAAAATAGAAGCCTCCAATTTGCCATCTGTGGGATTCGAACCCCTTCTCCCCTTGCTCTGCCAATGACGCCACAGCCGCCACACCACACACTCCACTTGTGTCTCCTACACACACACAATTTTACTTAAGTCCTACTTTCAGCAGCCCTCTCCACTAAAGGGCTAAAAATCAAAATTTCTTCAAGGCTCCAACTTAATCCCAGGCCTCCCTAGAACCCCCAAACATACTCAAATAACCCGTTGAGCAACTACAACATGCAATTACACAAAAATTTATAACCCCTAACTTTTTGGATGTTAAACATTGCCTCAAAGCTTGCTTCAAACCATACAAACTCTTCCGTAGTCTACACACGTAAACCACTTCCCCTTGTGCAACAAAACCCTCTAATTGTTCCATGTAAAGCTCTTCCTCCAAATCATCATGAAGGAAAGCAATTTTCACATCCATCTATTCAACCTCTAAGTCATAATAAGTAGTTAAACTCAATATAGTTTTGATAAATGACATCTTCACAACCGGAGAAAATATTTCCTCAAAGTTAATCCAATTTTTCTGACTATAACCCTTGATGACCAGTCTAGCTTTGTATCATGGAGTTGAATTCTCTTCTTACTTCAACCTATAAACCCACTGATTTTACAAAGCTCTCTTACCTTTTGGTAATTTCACCAACTCAAAAGTATGATTGTCATGCAAGGATTGAAGTTCATCCTTCATAGCTTCAATCCACTTATCTTCGCATTCACTCTCCATATCCTCTTCATAACACTTTGGTTCTCCCCTTTCAATCTAAAGAACATACTCATCAATAGAATAACTCATAAAAGATCGTTGATCTCTAGTTGGTCTTCAAGATGGAACTGTTGGTGGAGCTATAGGTGCTTGGTGTTGATTATTCTCAACCTCATCTATGGGAGTATCAAAATAAACTATACTCTAATGGTCATCAATGTTATCTTGTTGCATATCATCCTGGATAGGATTCCGCAAAGAAGCTAGAGGAACCTGATCCATGTTGATTAAGTCACCACTACTTTGTGGATCTATCTTCTTAATGTTTTCAATGGTCTGATCCTCAAAGAAAAACCACATCTTTTCTTATCACAAGTTTCTTTTCAATCAAATCATACAATTTGTATCCAAACTCATCATAACTATAACCAATGAAGATATATTATTGAGACTTGGAATCTAAATTATATCTCTCATCTTTCAGAACATGAACAAATGCCTTGCAATTGAACACACACAAGTGATCATATAACACATTTTTACTAAACTAAACCCTATCTGGTACATCACCCTGCAAAGGAATATTAGGGGACAAATTAATCACATGTGCAATTGTATGCAAAGCTTCAGCCAAAAAGGATCTAGGCAACTTTGCATCTGAAAGTAAACATCTAACTCGCTCAATGAATGTTCGATTCATTCTCTCAGCCAATCCATTCAACTGTGGAGTCTTCGGTAATGTTTTTGGATGTTTGATTTCTTATAACTGACAATAAACATCAATTGGTCCACTGTACTCACCACCATTATCAGTACAGATACACTTTTAACTTCTTCCCAGTCTCTTTCTTGACGAAAGCTTGAAATTGCTTGAACACATCAAGTATATGGTCTTTTCTTTTAAAAGCATAAACCTAAAGCTTCGTTGAATAGTCATCAATGAAATTTACAAAGTAAAGTGCCCCACCATGTGACCTAACCTTCAACGATTCAAAAACATGAGAATGAGCGAACTCTAGCAAATCTGACTTTCTTGAAGGAGGATGATGCTTAACCAAAACTCTTTTCTGCTTTCCAACTAAACAATGAACATAATGATTCAATGTAGAATTCTTCAAACTCCAAAATCTATTCTTCTTAACCAAACAACTAAGTCCCTTGTCGCTCATGTGGCTAATTCGCCTATGCCTCAACTTCTTTGTGTTGGGAAATGTGCCCATATTGTAGTAAACATGTATCTGTTTTCTATATATTTCAACGATGAATAAATAAATAAAGTTAATTTCACATTTCACTGTTATATCTTTTGTGTTTTTATCTTTCATGTTTTGCATACATAGCAAAATTGTGATAAGAAAATATTAGTTCATTGATTGTCTAAGTTCAAAATGGTGATAAGTGGCACTGTAAGAACGTTTAGATTATGAGAAAGACAATTTACATCAGTAGATAATCTAAACGAGCTCGTAATTTTGTAAAATAATCAAAGTGAGCATTTGATTCAAATACTTAGAAGGATCATTATGTCGTCTACAATTCCAACTGGGGAAATGGCTAGTCTTAGCTATTGGAGTAGTTGACCCCACGGGTATAGACCTAGATGTACTAATTGGAAGAATGATATATCGAACTGGACCCAAGTTGAATTAATTCTGAATCCGTTTGTGAATTAATTCACTCGTGACGTTCATGGTGTGATTTACCTAAATCCTGAGTTAGTCACTGATCATGTGCATGTAAGTCGGTATGTTGGGTACATTACTTGTGTATGGCATGACTTTACTAGCAACAATGGTATTCATAGCTTGATTAGAGAGTTAAAGATATCATCTCATTGGCATTGTGTGTATTGATAAATATGGAATGTGGCCACAGGTTGCTTGTTCTCGAACGAGCAATTTATCTCAGTTATTTATTGACTGTGATCATATTAAACATTAAGAAGACATAATGGTGATAATGAGATAAAATATGATTGTATTGAGTGAACGAATTTAACTCAAAGGAATCAAGGATATTATATGAGGGTAACACACACATGACGAGGTCATTGGACAATGCAGTTGGATGAATTGCTTTTGTAAAGAGTATACGGAGTTTTCAATCATGGTACTTATTGTGGACTGAATCCATGATTAAGTAAATTGTGAATTATCAGAATAATGCTTTTGGACATAATTGCAATTACTAGAGCCTAATTGTATAATCTGATTGGTCCATTTGCTAGCTCAACAAAAGCTTTATCGAATTGTGTTTGAATCAAAAGGAAATTTTATGACTTTGGAAATAATTTTATTGAGTCGATTTATTCGATGTGGAATTAAATTGGGCGGTTGTTAGAATTGTTCAACTAGAGAATTTCATTAAAGAATTTTCTTAAAAAAATAATTTTGGAAAATCTCAGTGATTTTTAGGAAAATTAATTTTGATAACGGAAAATTAAATTAATTAAAATAAATATGATATTTCTAGAAATTAATTTTCAAGTCAAACAATTGGCCCAATAGATAATTGAACTTTAAAATTAGACTTGAGAATGAAAGTTGGAACCGAGAACCAAAAATCGAGATTGAGATCTAAAACTGGTTGAATCGGGCCAGATATGTGAAACTGAGTCAACGGTACAACTGATCGGGTTGTCACTGGCCTGGACCGAACCGACTCGGGGTGCCGTGAGGGTGACGCGCCTTCGGTGACTCCACCGGGCACGAAGGTGCCGACGACTGTGACAATAGCATTCTGGTGGCTGGTGGATGGTCGGTGACGACGATTTTACGGTGGTGAAGTAGTGGAAGATTTACACTTCTACTGGAATTCTACTGGAGAATTTGATTTCAGATTAACTATTCCAAAAATAATATTATTTTAATCAATTTAATATTAAATTAAATTTAATACTTACCTTGATAGTATTTTATTAATTTAATATTAAAATGATTATATTAATATTAAATTTAATTTAATATTTATCTTGTAGATAAATATTTTATTAATCTAATAGATTTAATATTACAATGAATCTAATACTTATCAAGATAAGTATTTAATTTAATATTAAAATGATCAAGTTTGGTCTTAGTTGAACTCTCTAAACTCTCTCTATATAAAGAGAGCATTGTGTCATTATTTTTCTTAGACTTGAATTCAAGAGAAAGTTATAGAGAAAAAAAATTCTTTGAAGAAATTATTTTAGAAGATTCATAGAGATATTTGTATTATTTACAACTTGACTCAAAAGTTTAGAAAAATTGCAAAATTTCCCCATTGGTAATTTTGTTAAAAATTTTCTAATTCGAAGTGAGCCCTCACTCAGCAGACGTGAACTTGAGAATAGTGAAGAAGACTACTCGATCGAAGCATTCATTCTAGACAAATAAAAAAGATACAATTTTGATTAAGTGTTTATTACTTTATATATCATAACAAAGTTCTTGTTTTTGGAAAAAAAAAATTAAAACTCTAGTTTTTCCCTTAAACTTATTTTCCGCTTCATTTTCCAACACTTTAAGTCATCATCATTTTTTTCACATTCACCATACCTCGGGAAGTCGAAGCTTGCATCAAATACAAGTTTGAATTCTTCTTCTCTCGAGCCACGACCAAGGAGCCTTTAGTCAATTTTCACTGACCCTCATTGAAAATGTAACAAAAACCATCATAACCAAGCTTTCCTACAGAAATCAATTTCAACAAATATTCGGTGCGTGCATAACATCTTTAAGTGTAAACTTGGTTCCATTATTAGTGACCAAGCTAACATCTCCCATGCCAACAACTTGTACCAAGCTGTCATTACCCATCTTCAATAACCCAAATTCACTAGAAGTAGAAGATGTGATGAACTCTGATGTGACCCTAGCTCGGGAAGCTACCGCCGAACCCATTGAGCTGCCACAAGGACCTATAACTCGGTCTCGTGCTAAAAGGTTCCAAGATGCGTTAGCAAGCTATGTCAATCGAGCTTGGGGAGAGCAAGTAGTCGAATCTATTGATCATGCTTGGATCAGCTTAATAGGTGTCCCTTGCAGCTTATTACAAGCTGAACTTTAGCTTATTTTAGCTCACTTAGTTGCTGGAACAAATTCTAGTTAAATTAGTTTAAGTTATTTAATTTAATTTAGCTAAAGTTCATCTCAAATAATTAAATTGCATTTTAATGTGTCTAAATTCTGGACATTTTAATTTAGCTTAATTGTGTCTTAGTTAATGCATATTTTTAATGTGTCAAGTTTAGGACAAATTTAATTCTTGTTGCTAATTAATTTGTCCAGCCAAATGTAGCTCATTTAATTTGTCATAGATGCTGCCGGTTTAATATCTCTTTCTAATTAATTTGTTGAATTTAATGTGCAGCTACATGCATGAAACAACAATCAAAGCAAGCTACTATTTTTAGCTTCTCCAAGTGTCTGTTCGTGGAGTCCAATAGCCAATATGCTATTCACATTGAGCCTATTCAGATAGCAACGTTTTCACACCTTGGGGGCTGTCCATTTCCTCCCTTTCACACTATTTGGCCGATTGCATCCAATTGTTCACACCATGGTCTGTTTGTGTGCCCAAAATGCTATTAATTTGCTGCTGCTTGTTCGACTGCCAAGGAGGATTTAAAGCTGATCTTTAAACACTTAAGCTGCTCAATCATTGAATCCTTTCAGCCAAAGTATTCAGCTCATTAATTTAGCTGAATTGAAAGACTAAATGAGTTGATGATTAACGTCCCCAAGAAGGCTAACCAGCTCCCATGCAACCCAATTAATTCCAGCTACATGTAGACACTCTAGAAGTTGGCCATTGACATTCTCCAAGCTAGGAAGCTTCCCAAGGACGTTCTAGGAAACTTCAAGGAAATTTCATCTTCCTTAAGCTTTTATTTGCTGTCCATTCAGCTCACTAAAAATGTAACAATGCCTATTCGGCTATCTCATGTAATGGCTATAAATATTTAGCTCATTTCATTTTGTAAAGGACTTTTGCCAAATTTATGCTTAATTTGAAACTTGTGAGATTTCCAATTCTCCTTGTTCTCTTCGGGACTGAATTGACTTATCAAGTTGTCTTGTGGCATCATTCTTTCCTTTGCTAAACCAAACTTATCACCTTTTGGTGTGGCGTTCATATACCTTTGGTTCCTGTCACATTTGATAGCGGGTCAAGGTTCTTGCTGTTTTCCTAAACCAAAACCACCTAAGTGCCTTATTAAGATTCGGGTCAACAATTCTCTTTATTTTGGGTTTTTTCTTTGGCCTTAGCTGAATTTAACTATCCATTTCCTTAACTATCTTGCACCCTTTGTTTGAGTCCATAATCCTTTTCTTTTCAGCCTATTTTTTGCCAATACCTAACTTAATTCGAAATGAACCCATCCTTACTCAAATTCACGATTGGGCAACAAATACGACTCGAGACATCTACAACCGAGCTCGTATCAAACTCCTTCCATGATGTAACACAAATTGAAGCACCAGTATCTATCACCCAACTAGTTTCATTGAATGCTAGGTTGATCAAATTCTCATCATAAAGGACTAACATATCATTAGTGGTAGTGGTAGTAACATGCTCGAGTTTCTTATTATCCCTTATCTCTTGTTTATCATCACCATCTCTATTCTTTCTTTTCTATTTTTAGCAATATTTCTTAATATGGCCTTTCTTGCCGCAATGATGACACTCAAGATTCTTATATCATTATCTCAACTTGGTTCTACTTTTTTCTCCATCCTTTTCACCTTTTTATTTTCTTTTCTTGCTAAATTTTGGTTACTAGAACCTCAGATTGTGATGAAGAACCTTGAGGCCTTCTTCTCATTTCTTTATTCAACACACCACTTTTATCAATTTCCAAGGTCACAATACCCTTCGGAGCAACATTAATAAATAAAACTTGAAACATTTCCTAAGAGTCCGGTAAAGTAGCAAGCAACCAAAGCCTTGTAATCTCATCATCAAATTTAATTCCCATACAAAGTAGTTGAGTAAAAAAACCTTGAAACTCATTCATGTGGTTGACTATAGAAGTTCTTTCAACGTCATCATTCTCTTAAGCATGAACAACTTGTTATTTTCGGACTCCGAAGCATACAAGTTTTCAAGCTTATTCCATAATGTACCATAAGTATCTTTTGATCAATTTGGTTGTAGACATTCTCTTCAACAAATCGCCGACTAAATCGCACATTTGCTGATGCTCAAATTCCCACTCTTCATCAATTTTTGACTCGAGTTTTTTGAGTAGCAAAAACATGAAAGTGCAAAGCTTTAACAAAAAGAAGATCTTTCATTTTGTTCTTCCAAAGTTAATAACTTGTAACACCCTCAACTTGACTCAAATTTTTGGGTCTGGATCTCGGGTGTTACTACCCACAGTACATAATAAAATTTTGAAACAATTGACAAATCCTCCTTATTTAAAACATTTTTCTTATTATTTAATTAAAGACACAACTTTAGAGAAACAAAAGAAAGTATTTAAAAATAAAAATATTACATTAGACTTGATACAACTCATTACAACACAAAAGGTTATTAAAGACACACTCTTAGGATGAAATCCTACAATATGCCACTTCCCATTATATGCATAATAACCTGGTTCATCGCTTCCTTGGCATAATCTTGATGTCATCCCTCCTGGTGCATTCTCTTACTATACTACCTAAAACATAAACATAACATTTGTTAGTTCAAGAGAATTTAGTGAGAGTTAATACAAAATAACTTGGCGGATATTTTTATAGTATCTAATAAATACCTGTGCGCCAGCTACCATTCTCAACATCTTACTTATGTTTCGGTGAATGCTTTCACAATTACAGGCTTACACTTACACACTAACTATCATACTCTTAGCGTACCAGTTCTCTCTTAACTACTTGAATGACTTAAGATCCTTCCAGACATTTCATTAATCTCTTCTTTCTCTTAAGACCACAAAAGTAATTTTCAAAAGAATATACCTTCAGAACCCACTTCTTATGGACCCTCACTTCACACATACACTTATTCTAGAACGACTGTTCATAGATACTGTTTACTGGCAGATTCTTACACCTTGACGGATTCCCACAATGAGTTAGATACCATTTGTTTACCAAATTAAATCATTTTCTAATTCAAACTCAATACATGCCTATACTGATAAAGAATTATCCAAATCATTCAGAATAATTACCCATATCTTTGTTACAAAACAGAAATCTACCCAAGGTGACAAACAACTCAGATTCCATAGGATTTCAGAGTAAAACATATTACTATTCAGATATGAGGGATAGCAGATACTTAGATTTTAACACTATATAACGTAGTCGATCTCAAATTGACAATTTCTTTTGTCTTTCATAACTACGAATACACCCATATTCCAAACTATCAATTACCATGACAGATGCCCTTTTTTTAACATACAAATACACATTGCTTTTCGAGAACTTCTGTAACACCCCTTACCCGTATCTTGTGGAACACCCCTAACTCGTATCCGTCGTCGAATTAGGGTTACGAGGCATTACTCATCTAACCACGAGTCAACATACTCATATAAATATTATTACATTAATTAATACATGATATCACGATCAAACATGTACTTCCATTTTAAATATTTAAAACATTAGCAAACATACTACAAATGATATCATTTACATCATTTAAAAACTAAAACCATTCAAAAAGCAAAAACACTATTCATTTGGTCATTTTAATTACCATAGCCGAATATATATATTTAACCTTACTCAATTTATAACAATCAAATAACTATATTTATTCAACCATATGCACACCATAACTAGTAGCTCACAACAATAATTTCACTCTTCAAATTTCATGACCGATTACAAATGAAAAAACATCCAATGAAAAATATAAACTCCAAACTAAGTCAATACCATGGCCGAATATTTACAAGTGAGCATACTTCAAATTTGTTCATTAATATATCACATTCAATAATCACATACATAAAATGTGACCTAATTCTTTCATAACTTGTCCCGTAAGTGCATATAAAATTAAACAAAGGTATATCCATTATCAAAATGCACCATATACCTTATTCAAACCAAATTCATATACTCAAATATCACACATAACATAATATGAAATAACTTCTAATTTAAGCTTATAATTTATCCGAACATACCTAATTAAGAATACCATAATTAAGCATGACTAAACCATACTCAAGCATAGAAGTATAGCCATTTTCGCATGGCATTTATACATATAATTCAAAATAAACTCAAAATACTAATCTAGCTTATACATGCCATAGTTCCAAAAGTTCAACTATTAAAAAGGTACCAAAGATAGTTGATAGTGTGATTGACTTTGACGATGATCCCCAAACTCGAAATTAGACTTCAAAATCTATAAAATAATCAAATGAACATACACAGTAAGCTAACATAGCTTAGTAAGTTATAAGCAATGGTATAATAAACAATTAAACATTATACGAATTAAATCAATTTAACTTGATCAACAACCATCTCATAACCGTAAATATATAACATGTCACCATTCTATATTTACCATATTTAATAGTCCCAAAACCGAATACTCATGTATCATTTTTCCACCTCAAACAACTCAAAGATTAATGATTACATCTCATTTCTATAATTTCATAAACAAGAACAACTTACCTCAATAGTATTAAAATTATTCAACTATTCTGCATCACTTACTTGTTAATTACCTCTCATTTATCACCATTCATAAGTTTATGTCTTTGGAGGATCCGTAATCTCGCACACATAGTGCAATTCATGTAACGAATCGCACACTTAGTGCCGTTACTTTTATAAAGTGTACACTTAGTGCAAATTTTCTCGTAATGTATCGCACACTTAGTGCCATTACTTGTAATGTATCACACACTTAGTGCCATTACTTATTTTCTGCACACTTAGCGCCAGATGACAGATTTCGCACACTTAGTGCTCGGTGTATAAATTCAGTGCTCATTAACCAGATCTCCTCCTCTCTCATATCAACATATATAATCACATTATATACATATGAACATACATATATCCACATGATCGAACCAAACCATTCTTCCTATGACTTACCATCACATTCGACCATACTCAATAAATACATATAGTCACGTATTCAAATACAACCATCACCTATTTCAAATTCCACATTTAACTACTTCTCAATCTATAAGTACTCATTCAACTCAAATACATCAAATTTCATATATAAATCAACCATACATTCGGCTAGTACATAACTTACCCAATACCACATTCGGCTTTAAATTATTTAACAAGCTTCATTCTATTTAACTTATACACATTAATATAGATTAAATAAAAATTCAAATCAACCCAATTGCTTATAAACTTACCTCGGAAATTGACAGTTTAGGTTTCCCGACTATTCGTTCAACTTAGCTTTTCCCCGATCCAATCCCGATTCTTTTTGTTCTTGATCTAAATAATTTCAAATTAAGCTCATTCAAATATATTTCCATTCAATTTAATCCAAAAACACATAATTATGCAAATTACCATTTTACCCCTAACATTTACAATTTTTACAATTTAGTCCCTATTGCACAAAACACAAAATACACAAAATTTGAACTTACTCCTTAAGGGCCGAATGTTATTCATGTCCATACAAACCCATACTATCCATTTATTTCACATTTTAACCCTTCAATTTACAAATTTCACCATTTAGTCCTAATTACTCAAAACTATCAAAATCTCCAATATAAAATATATTAATCTAAAACATATCTTTAATATAATATCCTCAAGCATCACAAAACACAAGTTTTCATCAATGGCTGAACACCACACAAGCATCAATATCAGAAATTCTAACATGGGTCGGATAGTATTCGAAGCAACGATCTCAAAAACGTAAAAATTATCAAAAATCGAACTCAATTACATACCTTAATCAAGCAGGCAAGGGGCCGAATGTGTTGAGAGCTTAAGTCTTTCTTTTTCTTCTTTAGTTTCGGTGAAGAAGAATGAAAAAAAATAATGAAGAAACACATGTCTTTTTATTTTAATATTATTAACTTATAATATTTTAACTTATAATTTATATAATATATAAAAACATATTAACATGAAATTAAAACCACATGCCGTCCACTAACATGCTAAATGGTTAATTTACAACCTAAGTCCACATATAAAAGAAGACAAATCAATTAAATCACTCAATTTAATAAAAGGCTATTTTTACCACTTATGCAATTTAGTCATTTTTCTTAAATTGAACACACAAACGGACAATTTAACCCACGATATTTTAACACATGTTCAAACATATATCATAGATATTAAATATATTATTAAAAAATTTTTCTAACTCAGATTCGTGGTCCCGAAACCACCGTTCTGATTAGGGCCAAAATCGGGCTATTACATCTTGTACCGGAATCGGGCACGACGCATTACCGGACTCAACTCACTTGGTCATATAACTTTGAGTTAGCAAATTCAATTCCAAATTCAAGAATTTTCAATCTTACATCTAACTTCCTTATAATGGGCTTATAGGACCCTATACTAACCACAGAAAAATATCAGACATAAATCGAGAACTTTGACACATTTAGAAAAATGTCACCTAAACAGGGGTTACATGCCCGTGTATCATCTCACACGGCCGTGTTCAATGCCCGTGGTCGACACTGACTTGAGTCGCACGACCTAGACACACGCCCATATGGCTGGTTCGTGGTTGCCTCTGATTATTTCCCCACGGCCTGGGCACGCCTGTGTGCTTCAACCGTGTGACAATTCAAATACTAAATTCTAGGTGCAGACTTCACATGGCCCGAGCACACGCCCATGGCTTGACCTTTGTCACACACAGCCTAGACACAAGCCCGTGTGCCTACCCATGTGGACAAGAACAAGGCTGTTTGCCAAGCTCTTTGCACCCCTATAGCTTACGCTACATGAACCCATTCAACATACTAATAAACATCTCATAATTTCAATATGAACTTCTACAGATAACTTTGTAATTTCATAAATGATAAGGTGAGCCAACAATCATGTCAATATACAAAATAGTTATCTTAACAAGGGCCAATACATTTTGGCCAAAATGACAAAATATCCTAACTAGTCTAGCCCCTATACATGCCATGTACAAAATCATTAAGTCTAGGTATACCGAGGTGAGCTGATAGTGTGGGCGATCTTTTAAATACCTTCGTATCTCGGCTTGGCTCTTAAACTCTATAAAACAAGGGAAAAAGAGAAGGGGGAGTAAGCTTTAAGCTTAGTAAGTTTACATGTAAACAATATAACATTATAACATGTATTAAACAATTACATAACATTACATACTAAGCAAGAAACAATCTGCATTCATGAACATGCTTACACATTTTCTCCATTCCCACATCCCAACCATATCACAAGCTTAATACATACATTCATTAACAGGTTCCCCTGCACTTAGCATCACAAAGTCACATAATACAACACATCACCATCTCTAATTCCATTACTCATAGTCAAATTACTTGGTGGTTTTGCACTTAAACAACCTTTATTATCGCACATAGCCCACCAAAAAGATTAGTTACGGTGGTATCGCACATAGCTCACCAAAAAGATTAGTTATGGTGGTATCGCACATAGCCCACCAAATGATGAATAGATGATAGTATTGCACATAGCCCATCATAATTAAGCAACAAGGTGGTATCGCACTTAGCCCACCAACAAGTGTCGTCATTACACATTTATATAACTATTTCATCGTTCACACAATAATTATTCAATGACTACCACATTCAATCCATTTGAACCATACATGTTCCTAATCATGCCATACACTAATTAGAAACATAATGTTTACAGAAATATGCATTGTTTACACATAAACTTACCTCGGTGCAAAAAATGTTAACTAACTATTTAATCCGTCACCTTGCCTTTTCCACGGTCAAGGTTGATTCCACGCTCTTCTTGATCTATAACAATGAAATTCAATTCGTTTAGATCATTCTATGATCATAATACATCAAAATCTATACTTGGGCAAAAATGACCATTTTGCCCTTGTACTATGGCAAAATTACGATTTTGCCCCTAGGCTCGTAATTTATTTTTCAACATATTTTCTCAATAAACAAGTCTAGCTGAACATTTATTTCTCTTGAAACTACTCACCATTCTCACCATTTCAGGCATTTATGACACAAATTCATTCTTTGCATTTAAGTCCTATTTAGGTGTTTTCATGCAAACACCTTTCACAAAAGTTGTTTCTTATCTCTCTAACATTCATTTTCTTTAATAAAACATTAGTTAACAACATAAATACTCTCATGGAAAGTCGTTAGACTTCCCACCATATTGCAATTTAGTCCCCTCATTAGCTAACTTTAGCTTTGGGGTTCCAAAAACACGAAAATCACCAAGAAAGACCTCTAAAATCACTTACTTGTAGGGAGATAACTTGGCTGAAATTTTAAAGCATTCAAAACCCCTCTAAGCTTGAAATTTTCGGTGGAGGTGAAGAGTGAATAGTGAAAGATGATATCTTTCCTTTTTAGCATTTTTATTCATCTTTTATCACCTAAAAGTCACCAAATTTGACTAAAATTAATGCTCTTGTCCCCCTAACTTCCTATGGCCGGCCAACACTCTCAATATGGCCTAATTAAAGGACCTTTAATTTAATATTCTATGGCTATTAGACGCCTCTACCTTGTAAAATAGAACTTTTGCACTTTATGCAATTTAGTCCTTTTTTCGCAATTATGCAATCGATTGTTAAAATTAAGGTACCAAAATTCTCAAGCATCCCTATAAACATGTTACGACACATAAAATAATATCAACATAATTTTCCTCAACCTCGGATTAGTGGTCTCGAAACCACTGTTCTGACTAGCCCCAAAATCGGGCTGTTACAACTCTTCCCCTCTTTAGAGATTTTCGTCCTCGAAAATCTTACCGGTAAAGAGGTTCGGATATTGCTCTCTCATGGCTTCCTCCGTTTCCCACGTAGCCTCTTCTACACCGTGTTTGTGCCATAACACTTTTACTAAGGCTATGTCCTTATTCCTCAACTATTTCACTTCTCGAGCCAAGATTTTAATCGGCTCTTCCTCATATGTCATATCCGGTCATATCTCAATTTTTGTTAGAGGAATCACATGCGAAGGATCGAAGCGATAACACCTTAGCATTGATACATGGAACACATTGTGAATTTTCTCTAACTCTACCGGTAAAGCCAACCAATATGCCACTGGCCCAATCCTTTCGGTAATTTCATATGGCTCTATGAATCTCGGACTCAATTTACCCTTTCGACCAAATCTCAACATTTTCTTCCACGGTGACACTTTCAGAAATACCTTGTCACCCACTTGAAACTCAATTTCTTTTCTTTTCAAATCCGCGTACGACTTTTGTCAGTCTGAAGCAGCCTTCAGACTATCCCAGATCACTTTCACTTTCTCCTCAGTCTCTTTAACTAAATCAACCCCATGAATTTGCTTCTCACTCAGCTCGGTCCAATACAAGGGAGTCTGACACTTACAACCATATAAGGCTTCATACGGTGCCATCCGTTGCTCGATTGAGAACTGTTATTGTAAGCAAATTCGACCAAGGGTAGATATCTTTCCCAACTAGCTTCGAACTCTAACACACAGCATCGGAGCATATCCTCAAGAACTTGGATTACTCTCTCAAACTGACCATCAGTTTGAGGATGAAATGCAGTACTAAAATTCAACCTTGTACCCAAGGCCTCCTGTAACTTCTTCCAAAACCTCGAAGTAAATCTCGGGTCTCTGTCCGAGATAATAGATACAGGCACTCCATGTAATCTTACTACCTCTGCAATATACAACTCGGCTAACTTTTCTAGTGAATAATCAATACGCATAGGTATAAAGTGAGTCGACTTCGTTAATCTATCAACAATAACCCACACAACATCTTTCTTCTTTGGAGTTATAGGCAAGACCGTAACAAAATTCGTGGTAATCCGATCCCATTTCCACTCGGGAACCATCACTGGCTGAAGTAATCCCGAAGGCACTTGATGCTCAGCTTTCACTTGTTGACAAATCAGACATCTTGTTACATACTCCGAGATGTCTCTTTTCATTCCCGGCCACCAATAAAATTTCTTCAGATCATTGTACATTTTCGTACTACCCGGGTATATTGACAAATAACTACTATGTGCCTCTTGTAAAATTTCTCGGATCAACTCGTCATCTCTGGGTACACAAATTCTATTATGGAACATTAAGCAACCATCCGAACTCACCCGGAATTCAGAATTAGTTCTTGATTCACCCTTAGCTCTTTTAGCTAGTATTTCACTATCATTCCTTTGAGCCTCACATATTTGTTGAACAAATAGTGGTCTAGCTCTCAACTCGGCCAGTATAGCACCATCACCAGACAATGACAAACTCGTGCTCATAGCTCTCAAAGCATACAAGGATTTTCTACTTAAAGCATTCGCAACTACATTCGCTTTCCCCAGATGGTAATCGATCACTAGCTCATAATCCTTCAATAATTTGAGCCACCGTCGTTGCCGTAAATTTAATTCCTTTTGATCCATCAAATACTTCAAACTCTTATGACCCATGAAGATTCGACACTTCTCACCATATAAGTAATGTCGCCAAATCTTTAACGCGAAAACAATTGTGGCCAACTCCAAGTCATGAGTCGGATAATTCTTCTCATGTGGTTTTAGCTGCCTCGAGGCGTAAGCGACTACCTTACCCTCTTGCATTAACACATAACTGAGACCATTTAACGACGTGTCACTGTAGACCACAAACTCTTTTCCTGACTCAGGTTGTACCAAAATCGGTGCCTCCGTCAACAATGTTTTCAATCTCTCGAAACTCTATTGGCATTTTTCAGTCCATTCAAACTTAACATCCTTGTGCAATAGTTTCGTTATCGGAGTAGCTATCATAGAGAATCCCTTCACAAACCGCCTATAGTACCCCGCTAAACCCAAAAAGCTTCTAACTTTCGACACATTCCTCGGCGGTTTCCACTCCACAATAGCCGAGGCCTTTCCCGGATCAACTCTATTTGTAACATCCTGAATTTTTGGGCCTATGCGTTTAATGGGTGGATATGTTTAATGTGTTAATTTAAGTGTTAGGGGTCCAAATTGGGCTCAGGCTTAGGCAGAGGCCTTGATTAAAATTATCTGTTTGGGCATTATAGGGTTTAAAAGGTAGTATCTATGTTTAAAATACCAAAGTGGGCTTGTGGCCCAATCTTAGGAGGTGACGCCACACAAGGGAGTAAGGGGCCCAAATTTAAGTTTCATGGAGCCCAATTCTTTTAATTTAAATTAGCTAAATTTTAGGCATTAGGATTAGGTGGAATGGATGGAAACAAGGCTAAAATTTAGGGGTTTTAATGTTTAAAATATGTGGATAATAAGCAGATAAAGGCTATTATTTAGGAATTTATTTTATGTGGATAATAAGCAGATAAAGGCTAAAATTTAGGGATTTTAATGATTAAAATATGTGGATAATATGCTGATAAAGGAGGGAGGAGTTAGAGATAATTAAGTCTCTTTTAGATGAGCTAGTAGATTAAGATAAAGGAGAAAAGATAGGATTTATCTGCAAGGTTAGGTAAGTGTCGAAATTTCTATAAATAGAGGGAATATTTCTTCAATTTCGGCATTTGAGTTTTTCTCTCATTCTTTTCTCTTCTTCTCTGAGTAAAAGCCGAAAACTCCTAAAGTTCCATCTTCCTCTTCATTCTCTGCAAAAGCCGAAATCTCTAAGCCAATTCCCTCATCTTCACTTTGATTCAAAAGCCGAAACTCTTTCCATTCTTTTTCTTCCTAGCCGAAATCTTCAACTCTCTTCCTTGTTTTCTTTTCTTCTTCTCTTTTCCTGTCATATACCGAAACTCTTCACTCAAGTATTTTAAAAGCCAAAGACACATCAGCCTTCTCTTGTTCATACTTTTTTTGGGATTTTACTAAAAGCCAAAATCCCTAGATCTCATCTCCTGTGATTGCCGAATTACTTCTGTGGTGCCTACTTGTGCCGAAATCTGAAGGGAACTTTAGTGGAGTCAATCGCATAGATCTCTGAGTTATAGATCGGTAGCACTCAAATCGTGTTACTTTCGAGATTTCAAGGTAAGAAGATCTATTAGTTTCAATGTGTAAATTCAGGATTTACTAACCCTTGGCCGAATATAGGAGAGGCCCTATTTTCACATCTTTCTTGCTTTTTGAGCAAAGTTGTAGATCTGTCTAGCAAGGGTATCGACATTAATTAGGTGTGTAACCTTTCTCACTGTTAGACTGTTTGCTAATATATATTCATATGTATAAATCTGCTATACTCTGCTAAATGCCGAAATCCCAGCATAACAAGTGAAAACCCTTGAAGGGTAAAGGCTGATCAACAGGTTAGTGACTTCTGTCCTATTTTAGTGATTATTCCTGTTAAAACGATATGCTTTGTATGACAATTTCATTGTATGCTTGGGGTTTGGAAATTGATGAAAAGGGGAAGTGATCTGCTCTGGTGGCTTTTGTCATTTCAGCCTGGTGACTCTGTCACAAACTCTATTTCTGGTGGCTTTTTGCCATTTCAGCCTGGTGACTTTGTCACAAACTCTGTTTCTGGTGGCTTTTTGCCATTTCAGCCTGGTGACTCTGTCACAACTCTGACGATGAGCAGCACGATTGCCATCAACGGCGTGTAGCAGTGCGGGTTGATTGTAGAAATCCCCTATGGTGTGAACGGCTGGTACGGGAGGCGTGTAGCGGATGGAAACTTAGAATTTGGGTTGGGCTTGCATAATTTTTTTTGTTATATATATATATATATATAAAACTGTTATTCTGTTCTGTGGGGCTAAGGCCCAAATCTAATGGTTCATAAGGGTTGCACACTAAGTCTCGCGACTCAACCAATTTCTTAACATTTTCAGGTAGCACCTAGTGCATCGGACCGAGCTGGAGAGGAGCGCAAGGTGGCCATGCAAAAGAACTCTTAGATTTAACAAGAAGACTCCAGTTTATTATTTTAAATTTTATTGTAATAAGGCCATGGGCCACTATACTATTATTTATGTTTTGGTTTTATGTTGGGCTTTTATTACTGGGCTTTTAAGTTTTATGTTTTAAATTAAGTTAAGACATGTATGAAATTATAGTTTTTGTTTAAAATTCACCAAGGTAATTTATAACTTTATATTTTATATGAATTAATGAATTATTAAGTTTTCGGTATAAATGTTTAACCCTAGTAATTGTTTTCCAAAATGCGACATGTTTTGTAAAATCCCTTAAGTGACATACCAGATTCAGTTGTAGCGTTTGGGTCGGGTTTGGGGTGTTACACTATTACCTTCACCCGACACAATATGTCATAGGAATCCTACCTCTCGAAGCCAAAACTCGCTCTTACTAAATTTAGCATATAACTGCTTGTCTCTTAAGGTCTGTAAAACAATTCTCAGATGTTCTGCATGATCACTCTCATCTCAAGAATAGACCAATATGTCGTCAATAAAGACAACCACAAACTTGTCCAAATACAGTCTGAAGACACAATTCATTAAATCCATAAAAATTGCAGGAGCATTCGTTAAATCGACTGGCATGACCAGAAACTCTTAATGGCCATACCTCTTCCGAAATGCCGTTTTCGGTACATCTTGCTCCTTAACCCTCAACTGGTAATAACCGGACCTCAGGTTGATCTTGGAGAACATCGTAGCTCCCTTCAGTTGATCAAATAGATCATCTATCCTCGGTAAAGGATACTTGTTCTTCACATTTACTTTGTTGAGCTGTCTGTAGTCTATGCAAATCTCATCGGCCCATCTTTCTTCTTTACAAAAAATACTGGAGCGCCCCACGGTGAATAGCTCGGTCTTGCAAAACCCTTATCTGTTGACGCTTGCAACTGAACTTTTAGTTCTTTCAACTCTAGTGGGCCCATCCTATACGGAGCAACCGAATGGGTGCTCTTCCCAGAATCAACTCAATTCCAAACTTGACCTCTCTAACTGGGGGTAATCCGGGTAACTCTCCCGAGAATACATCCAAATACTCACATACAACCGGTACTGTTTCAATCTTTACTTCAAACTCTTGAGTTTTAACAAGAAAGCAAGATAAGATTCGTACCTTTTTTCTCAGATATTTCTCAGCTATCATAGAAGAAATCATCACCGGTAAACTATCTGACTCACCTGATTCAACCCGAATAACATCTCTATTTTCACGTTTCAATTCAATAAATTTACTACCACAATTCACTAAAACACTATGGGTAGTCAACCAGTCCATACCAAGAATCAAATCAAATTCATCAAACGGCAACAACATAAGGTTTGCTGGGAAGCAATGACCCCTAATTATCAAAGGATAGTTCCTACACACCTTGTCAACTAACACCTGTTTACCTAGTGGGTTTGACACCTTTACCACAAATTTAGTAGACTCAACAGTCATACTCAAACTTGATGCCAATCTCATACAAATATAAGAATGGGTTGACCCCGGGTCAATCAAAGCAATAACAGATGTGTCATATATAGAGAATGTACCCGTTATTACATCTAGTGATGACGCCTCTTCTTGAGCGTGAATAGCATAAGTTCTTGCTAGCGTCCGGCCCTCTGGCCTTACAGTAGTGTCTCGTGATACACCTCTACCACTAGTCCCACCTCCCGGGTTTTTTTGTGGCCTACCTCTAAAGGATGCACTGCTTGATCTTATCTCTTGCTTTCTCTCCTTGTCACCTCTTTCAGGACAGTTTCGGATAAGATGGTCGGGGGATCCACACTTATAACAATTTCGATTGCTTCCCCAACACTCCCCAGTGTGATGTCTGCTACAACTTGGGCACTCTGGTTTGGACTTTGGATTGCTCACACTTGCCATTGAGGTGGCCTGAACTCTTGAACCTGAATACGTGTTGCCCCACGCTTTTTGCGAATACCCGACTGATGTAGTCGTCCGAGGGTTCACTTCCTTGGACCTCTTCGATTGAGCTTGGTATGATTTCCTCATCGGCCTCTTCCTTGCATCCCGAGCCTGACTCAGGGCTTTCCTCTTTTCCTTATTCAATTCTTTGGCCTTACTAGCCCTATCCACCAATACCACAAATTCTTTTAGCTCTAAAATCCTGACTAAGAGTCTGACATCTTCATTCAACCCATTTTCAGATCTCTTGCATAAGGTAGCTTCCGTGGATACACATTCTTGCGCATACTTGCTGAGCCTAACAAATTCGAGCTCATATTTCGCCACAGTCATTTTTCCTTGCTTTGACTTAAGGAATTCTTTCCGTTTCTGGTCTACAAACCGTTGACTTATATACTTCTTTCTTAACTCTTCCAAGAAGAAGTCCCACGTTACCCTCTCTTTAGGAACCACTGATGTCAACGTTTTCCACAAATGGTATGCTGAGTCCCTCAGTAAAGACACAGCGCATTTCAAGCTCTCCTCAGGTGTACAAGAGAGTTCATCAAAAAACCTCATTGAGTTCTCAAGCCAGAACTCCGCTCGCTCAGGGTCATAATCTATATTTGCTCGAAAATCCCCAGCCCCTTGCTTCCGAATTTTGTCTACCGGGGGCTTAGTTATCCTCACCATTTCTATACCTTGGTGAGCCACAAGAACTGGCTGAGGTATAGGTGGGAGTGGAGGAGGTTGAGCATTGGGGTTTGCTCGTACATACTCAGTGTACCAGTTACTCATCATTTGGAGAAAGGCTTCTCGAGCCTCTTCTCCTTGACCCCTAGTCTCGGAGCTACTCTGCACAGGCACGGTCCCTTGCGTAGGAGCCAGCGCATTACTAGCTGCGTCATCAGCAGCCGACTGATCGGGATCCATATACTACATAAAACAAATTTAAAATTATCAGAAGCGACCACACTATCATCATACGCTTATGGCATGTATAGCTAGACTCCTACACATACTACGGTAGTCCTAGAACTGACTAAACCATAGCCCTGATACCACTAAATGTAACACCCCTTACCCATATCTTGTACCAGAATCGGGCACGAGGCATTATCGGACTCGACTCACTTGTTCATATAACTTTGAGTTAGCAAATTCAATTCCAAATTCAAGCATTTTCAATCTTACATCTAACTTCCTTATAATGGGCCTATAGGGCCCTATACTAACCACCGAAAAATATCAGACATAAATCGGGAACTTTGACACATTTAGAAAAATGTCACTTAAATGGGGGTCACACACCCATGGACTAGATGACACGCCTGTGTATCATCTCACACGCCCGTGTTTAACGCCAGTGGTCGACACTGACTTGAGTTGCACTACCTAGACACACGCCCATATGGCTGGTCCGTGGTTGCCTCTGCTTATTTCCCCACAGCCTGGGCACGTTCTTGTGTTTCAACCGTGTGATAATTCAAATACCAAATTCGAGGTGCAGACTTCACACGGCCCGAGCACACGCCCATGGCTTGACCTTATGTCACACACGGCCTAGACACACGCCCGTGTGCCTACCCATGTGGACAAGAACAAGGCTGTTTGCCAAGCTCTTTACACCCCTATAGCTTACACTACATGAACCCATTCAACATACTAATAAACATCTCATAATTTCAATATGAACTTCCATAGATAACTTTGTAATTTCATAAATGATAAGGTGAGCCGTCAACCATGGCAATATACAAAATAGTTATCTTAACAAGGGCCAATACATTTTGGCTAAAATGACAAAATATCCTAACTAGTCTAGCCCCTATACATGCCATGTACAAAATCATTAAGTCTAGGTATACCGAGGTGAGCTGATAGTGTGGACGATCTTTTTAATATCTTCGTATCTCGGCTTGGCTCTTAAACTCTATAAAATAAGGGAAAAAGAGAAGAGGGAGTAAGCTTTAAGCTTAGTAAGTTTACATGTAAACAATATAACATTATAACATGTATTAAACAATTACATAGCATTACATACTAAGGAAGAAACAATCTACATTCATGATCATGCTTACTCATTTTCTCCATTCCCACATTCCAACCATATCACAAGCTTAATACATACATTCATTAACAGGTTCCCCTGCACTTAGCATCACAAAGTCACATAATACAACACATCACCATCTCTAATTCCATTACTCATAGCCAAATTACTCGGTGGTTTCGCACTTAACCCACCAACAGCCTTTATTATCGCACATAGCCCACCAAAAAGATTAGGTACGGTGGTATCGTACGTAGCCAACCAAAAAGATTAGTTACGGTGGTATCACACATAGCCCACCAAAAAGATTAGTTACGGTGGTATCGCACATAGCCCACCAAATGATGAATAGATGATGGTATCGCACATAGCCCATCATAATTAAGCAACAAGGTGGTATCGCACTTAGTCCACCAACAAGTGTCGTCATTACACATTTATATAACTATTTCATCGTTCACACAGTAATTATTCAATGACTACCACATTCAATCCATTTGAACCACACATGTTCTCAATCACGCCACACACTAATTAGCAACATAATGTTTACACAAATATGCATTGTTTACACATAAACTTACCTAGGTGCAAAAAGTGTTAACTAACGATTTAATCCGTCACCTTGCCTTTTCCACGGTCAAGGTTGACTCCACACTCTTCTTGATCTATAACAATGAAATTCAATTCGTTTAGATCATTCTATGATCATAATACATCAAAATCTATACTTGGGCAAAAATGACCATTTTGCCCTTGTACTATGGCAAAATTATGATTTTGCCCCTAGGCTCGTAATTTTTCAACACATTTTCTCAATAAACAAGTCTAGCTGAACATTTTTTTCTCTTACAACTGCTCACCATTCTCACCATTTCATGCATTTATGACACAAATTCATTCTTTGCATTTAAGTCCTATTTAGGTGTTTTCATGCAAACACCTTTCACAAAAGTTGTTTCTCATCTCTCTAACATTCATTTTATTTAATAAAAACTCAGTTAACAACATAAATACTCTCATGGAAAGTCCTTAGACTTCCCACCATATTGCAATTTAGTCCCCTCATTAGCAAACTTAAGCTTTGGGGGATCCAAAAACACAAAAATCACCAAGAAAGACCTCTAAAATCACTTCCTTGTAGGGAGATAACTTGGCTGAAATTTTAAAGCATTCAAAACCCCTCTAAGCTTGAAAGTTTTGGTGGAGGTGAAGAGTGAATAGTGAAAGATGATACCTTTCCTTTTTAGCATTTTTTTATTCATCTTTTATCACCTAATGTCACCAAATTTGACTAAAATTAATGCTCTTGTCCCCCTAGCTTCATATGGACGGCCAACACTCTCAATATGTCCTAATTGCCCTTTAAGGACCTTCAATTTTATATTTTATGGCTATTAGACACCTCTACCTTGTAAGATAGAACTTTCGCACTTTATACGATTTAGTCCTTTTTCACAATTATGCAATCAATCGTTAAAATTAAGGTACCAAAATTCTCATGCATCCCTATAAACATGTTACGACACATAAAATAATATCAAAATAATTTTCCTCAACCTTGGATTAGTGGTCTCGAAACCACTGTTCTGACTAGCCCCAAAATCGGGCTGTTACAACTTCCTTAAAAGCTTATTCGGTTACATAACAGATCTAATTCAACCAAATCAACTTTAGACGAATCATAACAACATAATTTACAGAACACTTAAAATTTATCCAAAACTTACTACAAGGGTGGATAATCAAATTCTACCATACAAACTTAGTATAGTACGCCACAAGGGAAACATACAGAATCACATGTTTACTATCCCGATGGACTTTCACAGAAGGTGCCATGGTTGTCTCCCTCATGGACTTATATAAAAATTTTATGTATCGTGATCTGTCAGTTTGATCTACACATTATCGAAGGCTACACCATGAACATTCATACAGTCATATCTTGCCATAAGTCTCAACAACATGGAATTACTGTAACAGTCCGGTTTATACCCTACTCGGAACAGTGTTTTTGGGACCACAAATTCGAGTCCGTATAATATTTTAATATTATTTTATGTGCCACTGTTATGTGTCTAAGCATGTGTTAAATTTTCGTAAGTTAATTTGTTCGTCTGTGTGTTTAATTTGACAAAAGGATGGAATTGCATTGAATGTGAAAGTTGCATGCTATTTGTTGAAGTACCACTGTGTTGTGGCTTTGTAAAGGTGAAGGCCTTATATGGCAATTAAGCCAAACCTATGTATAGTGGAAGGCAATGAGTGATGATATATATATTTATATTATATGTTTATTACATTTACTTTAATAGTTAAAGTTATATTATAATTATTTTATAAGTTATGTTTATATTATAATAAAAGGAACATGAGTAGGTTGTCTCATTTTATCATCTTCTTATCTAAACCACTAAAGAAAAAGAAAGAAAACTTTGGCTAAGCATTCGGCTATTACAAGCTTAAATCTAAGGTTAGTTTTTGATTCGTTTTTGATAATTTCTACGTTTTGGCGATCGTTGCATTGAGAGCTACAAAACTCGTGTTTTAATTTTATGAATTGATAATGTTTGTGTGAGATTCCATTATTGATATGTTGAGTTTTGAAATGAGTTTAGTTGATAAATGAAAGATTTGAGCTAGATGAACATGTTTTGTTCTTGAAGTTTTGTTGAATTTAGCTAAATAGGGCTAAATTGTGAAAATATTATTTTGGAGGACTAAATTGTGAATTTGATGAAATATTTGGACTTATATAGTCCCTAGGGAGGTTCGGCTATGCATATGTGTGAGCAAATTATGTATATTTTATGTTTTGAGAAAATGGGACTAAATTGTTTAAATGTGAAAATGTGAGGGCAAAATTGTAAATAGCCTAAATGTGTGTCTTTCGATTGAATTGAATGAATTAGTGAATAAAAGGGTTAATTCTAAATATGTTTAGATCAAGAACCGAAGAAAACGGACTTAGATCACGGGAAAGTGAAAGTAAACGAATAGCCGTTTTCATTCCTATAAACCGAATCCGAGGTAAGTTGTCGTAACCATTTTTTGACAAAACGGGTATCGACTTTTTTTAAAAATAGGGAGTCGCCACCGACCTTTATTTGGTGTGATCGGATCACCTTTGTTTTAATAAAACATTTTAATTTACTAAAACAGTGTTTTTGGTCTATGAAATTTGAGAAAACGGGTTCGGGAGTCGGTTACGTGAGAGGAAGGGTTAGCACCCTCGTCATGCCCAAAATTGGTACCAAATTGATTAATTAATGTCCCAATGTTGAAAGTTTGAAAATTTTAAAAGAATTTAAAAATCTGATCTCTTTTGGAAACACTTGAATTTTCTCGAGCGGAATATTAAGATTTTCTCACTCCGAAGGAATAAAATATCACATCTAGTACTTTAGGACACGATAATTTGAATCCTCGAATTCAAGATCATCTCATAATTCCCGAGTTTCATGCGTTAAAAAAATATCAAAAGGATATTCGATTGTTTAGCCAAGCGAAAGAATTGAAACCCAACACATAGGGCACGACTTCTCGAGTTTCCAAACATAGAATATTGCCTCATTTTGAAAAACTTTTTCTTTTGGATAAAATTGATAAATGTATTTGGAAATTATACACATTTGGGTAGTTTAGGTTTTAAAAAATATTATTTAAAATGTGACTGAGATTATATGCGACGAATAATGATGATGTAACACAAATTTGGCGTAATGATGATCTAATACAAGTAATATATGACATTGGTATTTAATGCACAATGAGATGGCATAATGCGAAAACAATAATGATCAAGGAATAATAATACATGAATGAGATAACACACAAATGAACAACCAGGATATAAAAATACGAGTGAGCAAACTACAATACATGCAAGGACGATAATCACATAACGTGCACTATTTTAAAAGTTTACAACATCAATAGTCAAAGACGAATAAATTAAACCACATATACAACAAATTGCAACGAGTGAAAAAAAACAAGTAAAATGTGCAAACATGCACTTTGAAGCGTCAATAAATTAGTATAAAAATAGATAATGTAAAAAGGGGCTTTAAAATCGATAATATACAAAACAATTTTCAAGAAATGATGTACCAAAACTTTAAATAAAATAGTACTTATATATATATACCTATACGTAAAAGGATAAAATTATAATGTGAAGAAAACCTAATATAAATGATAAATCAATCAAATAAATAATATGTTAAAGATTTTGAAGTAAATGATGTATATATATAGAAAATCTTAAAATGAACAGTATATATATTTACACATATAAGTTTTGAGGAAATATATATAAAAAATTAAAATAAAAAATGATAATAAGAATGCAAATTTTTTTTAAAGAAAATAAATAAACATATCCTTAAACAAGTAGAGGACTGGATTGAAGTTAGAATAAATAAATGAGGGCTAAAATTGCAAATAGATAAAAAAAAAGGGCGAGCAGGGACCACGTCACCATGCACATGAACTCGCAAGGACTAAATAGGTGAATAACCCAGTCTCCTGCGTAGCGTTTTGGTGCAGGACTAAATCAAAAAAAAGCGCGCAATGTTCGGGGCAAAAATAAAAATTAAAAAATGAAATTAGGTATGATTAAACGAGGATGCAACATGGGAGGACCAAATGCATAATTTACCTATTAAGGGTAAAACGCACGGATCCCTTGCTATACGGGTCGGGTCACACGGGTCTCTCCAAAACGACGCTGTTTTGGCACCTGGGGAGACCCATGAAACGGTGCCGTTTTGGCGGGCATATTTAAGCCCAAAATTTCCTTTTCATTCATTCTTTCAATACTTCAGAAAAAAAAGCCCAAAGTCCCCCTTTTCATTCTCTCAAAAGAAACCTAAAAGACAGGGAACTCCCCTCCTCCCCCTTTTGCCTGACGTTTGGGCTTCCTCTTGGCCACTCGTCGCACCACCACCACGTCCGGTGGTCAACGGTGTGTGGAGGTGGGGGTTTTAACCCGCTCGAAGGCTCGATGTTGCAGGCCTGGCCTTTAGTGTCTCAAGACAGAGGGAATGGGTCGTCGTCGCCTCTCCTTAGACTGTGTTCTGTCGGTGGAGAAAGAAGGCTCTGGCACCGCGTCCGAGGGGGTCTCGGGTAAATTCCTTCATTCCTTCTTTTTGCTTTATTTCGTTTCTTTTTTTTAGAGTTTGAGAATAACAAATAGAAAAATAAAAAAAAAGGGACAGTAGATAATAATCGAAAATAAACAAAAATTGACCTTGATGTTTTTATTCTATTTTTGTTGTTGATGATTCGTAGTTCGCAAGAAGGAAAAGAACTCTTTTAATTTTTGCTCTTTGATTTCTGATAATGTCCGTATTATTTTTTTTGAATTCGGAAAAAAACCCCCTTACAACTGGGTTTGTTCCGGTTTTTATCCGAAAAATACAAAGGTATGGGTTGCTTTTTTTTATTTTCTGCGTTTCGTTCTGCCCTTCTTCGTCTCGTTTTTTGCTCGCGTGTTGTCTGTTGTTTGTCGTTTACTCCATTTGCAGGGTATGGGCGAGTCGTGCGTGTCGACCGAGGCGCAATGGGGTGTCCACCGATGCTCGGGGTGCGCTGGTAGGGGTTGTCAAAGGAGTGCGACGGTTTGGTCCGGGCACACATGGTGACAGTTGATGGCAGAGGCGGCTAGGGTTTCATGTTGTTGTTTCTTCCTTTGTAATGGGCTGGTAGTTGGGTCTTGGTTTAGCTATTGGGTTTGGGCTGTTTGTATTGGACTTTTGTAATTGTATTAAATTTGGGCTTGGTTGTATTTGGGTTAATTGGGCTTTGAGTCTTTTGTAAATGGACATTTAAAAGGACTGTTACATTCTATTTATTTATTTATTTTTATTTTTTTCGGGCTTTTGTTTTATTGATTGGGCCTCTAGTCTATATTGGGCCCGGGCCAAAATTGGTTATTACATAAGTCATTATACAAATACACGTACTTGTATGATATTATAATTGTTCATATGACTAATGTTGATTATGGATACTTATGAGAAGTTATGAATATGAATTCTGAGATAAATACGATATAGCGATTAAGCCCGAGAAGTCCCGTACGAACCTAGGAGTAGATAGGATTAGGTATGTCATGACATAGGTGTCTATTCTGTTTTATCATGTAAGACCACATCAGGGACGTTGGCGTTGATCTGAGATTCGAATAAGACCACGTCTGGGACGTTGGCATCGAAAAAAGCTTTACGAGTAAGACCACGTCAGGGACGTTGGCATCGATATGAGCTTTACGTGTAAGACTATGTCTGGGACATCGACATCGTATTGATTCGTGTAAGACCCTGTCTGGGACAGTGGCATCGATATCTGAGTACATGTAAGACCTCGTCTGGGACGTTGGCATTGTACGACTATTCCGAGCTTTCTGAGTATCCTATTAAATTCCTATTGGTTCAACGGGCAAGTCTGTGATGCGAATTACAAATCCGAGCTATGAACAATTATGTGGTTATAAATCCGATTCAGGTACGTTGATTATACACTAATTGAAACTTTTAAACAGATTAAATTTATGGCTAAAGAAATAATTTTTTATGCATGTTTGTTTGTGTTAATGGTGTAGTCTAGTTTGGTATGATTCAATTACTTTAATTTCCTTATACTGTTATTTGATTTTCCTTTTACTGTTAGCAAAACATGGCTCCCAGATTGCTTAGTTTTCCTATTGAATGTGAGGGATTTAAGTGTTCAATGTCTATAGAAGAGACGTGGAAATTATTAGAATGTAAAGGAATTATGTGTTTTAATAATTTCAAATACAAATGTTTTGAAGAGGAAGCATCGATTGAGTAATAAGAACAATCGTAAGAGAGAAAATCTTTGGTTTTATTGCCCTCATATGTTTTTTAAGCAAGGTTTCATCTACCATCACATCCTTTTTTCATAGAATTGTTAAATTCATATGTGGTGGTTCTTGAGCAATTAATGGATTCTTCGTGGTGGACTTTAATAGTGTATTTCTTAAATTGTCAGCTACATGGAGAAGAAGCTTCTGTAAATGTATTTAGAATAATATACATTTTAACCTTACTAGTGAAAGTAATCAAAAGGGGTTTGTAATGTTCACCACTTGAAAGGGAGGGAAAGTTGTTGTAGATAACACCAACATCAACATGCGTTTAGTAAAGAATAAATATATTAAAATTGAGTGAACTTATGGGGAATTCCATTTTCCTTTGGCCTAGGTTAAGCCTTCCACTAAAAGAAGCACTTGGAGCCCTCGTTCAATAAATATCGTAGAAGAGGGTCAATTGAAAAGACTACAAACAAGTCCACTGATTAGGTATGAGCAAATCAAAGCTTGAGAAATTTTTGGATTCTATTTAATGGAGAAAAGTCCTAATGGTTGGGATGATGTGAAATTTAATACTCTCAGCGAAGTTCAACTTGATGGGATAAATCCATGTAATGAGGATTGGCCATATGAGGACAATAGTGTAATAACAGAGATTCTCTTGGTTGACCGCCTTCGAACGTACCCACGTACAGAGTAGGAATCCTGTACAAAATTAGTTAAATAGGTGGTATCCGCAAGTATATAGGTTAGGTTGCAATATAGTTACAACGAAGTAGGATTGTACTCCGAGGATCGTACCCAAGAGAGGCGAGCACTAAATTAATCCTAACCTAAGTAGAAATAGAACTAATAAGTACTTTAAATAAATTATATTACGACTAAACATAAAGAGAGAGTTTTTGATAACTAAAGAAATAAAATAATAAAAATGGAAAAAACTTCGGGAAATTTTCTATGATGACTTAATTAAATCTGAGCATGGGTGACTATCTTGCTTCGGTAATCATAACAAACTGTTGCTTTGGGTTCCCTATTCAATCAACTAGTTATTACCCTAGCAGGATCTCTTGATCTCCCATTAGAATAACGAGTCAGTAAGAACTACTTATATCTCGACCTCACAGTCCAAACTAGTTTGGGGTAAAGGTGTTCACGGATAGGCCATACCAATTTTGGGTTAATTCCTAGCTAAATGACTTCCTAGGGTCATCAAGTCTAGGGTTTAAATTCTTCCTTTCCCAAATAGCTGATCTGCTAAGAAAACCCTGCACAACAATCAATTAATCATACCTTCATTCACTAATCCCCCACAAGAGGATTAGTTCCTCATAGATCTCAAAAACATAATAAACTTGATATAAAAGATGAACATGAATAGTAAATCAATATAAAAGATGAACATGAATAATAAATCAAGATTCGAAGGTTTAAGAGAAGCCTGAATTGTATTTAATTGAAGCACAAAATCCATAAAGAGTTGATTGAGTTCCACAAATCAGATCTCCCTACAAATGCACAACTGAAAATAACCTAAAGCCTAAGAAAAGGGAAAAACTAAAAACTGAAACTATAAAGAAAATTATACAATATGAAAAGCTCTCTATAAAAAGTGTTAAATGAGCCTATTTATAGAGTTAGGGTTGTCCTCGTCCTCAACCCTTGGTAAACTGATGCTCTCATTTTTAATATTTGTGCTGACCAAAACACCCCTGGCTCGTAAGTATTTTTCATACAGGACCGGTGTTTCGACACTCTAGTGCTTGTGTCGCGACATCGAAGGTAGTATGCTCGTACCCAGGGTAGCTTCAGAGGTATGTCGTGACATCCTTTAGTGGTGTCGTGTTACTAAAGGCAGTCTTGGAGTTCTTGCTCTCTGATCGCTATGTTGCGACATCAAACTCCCTGTGTTGCAACACAACGACAAGTATTTAGTTGGTACACCTCTTAATGATCTCCTACACACTTACAAAGTATGTTAGCATTCGACCCCTAAGGCCAATAAAGGACTTAAATTACACTTTTTATTGAATGTAAACAAAACTAAGAAAACTTGATTAAAACATAATAAAAATGCTTGTATTCAAGATCTTCAAATGCGAAAACTAGTTTAATCTACTACATTGAATTACGGAGATCATTGCGATTATGCGAAGAACCCAAAAATTGGTTATCTAAGTATGCCTTTTGTCCCAAACGTAGATGGGATTATTGAGGCCAGAAAGGAAAAAGTAGTGGCACTGCTATAAGGATTCCAAGAGTTTTAAAAGAAAATAAAGTTTTGCAGGTGATTGAAGCTTCATGAAAATTATAGATGTTACCAAAAAATTATCTGAAGAGAGTGAATGACCCAATCTGAAGCTTCGCATGAAAATAAGAAGATTCACATTTCCTTCCTTCTATTGGAAAAGACCCCTTAATTGGAGATGTGATGAGTATTGAGTCTCATGCCGACTTTGATACACAATATATTATTGGAGGTTTTACTTCGAACTTTCTAATTTGTTGCGTTTATTTTTGCATGTTTTTGTATTTTCTAAGCAAGCGAACTATTATAACCAAGTGAATCATTCTCGTTAGAGATGAATAACCATAGTAAGGAATTTGGAGCCAACATTCATCCCTTGAATGTTTGATCGGGTTGTGAGATTTTTGATGAAGTTCTCCGTGAAAGTTTTTGTCACAACCCCGTTTCGAGTGGTGTCAAAAAATACATTTTTGAGGCCTCATTTTTGTAAACTGATTTTATAAATATTAAGTAAAGATATTTATGGAGTTATTGGATAGATGAATTGAAATTTGGTTAAGTAGTTTAGCCAAAATTGTGGTTAATTAAGGCCCAAGGACTAAATTGTAAAAGTCTAATAGCTATAGATTTTTAATTAGGAGATGACTTGGCGACTTAGATAGCAATTATCCAAAGGGCCAAAATGGTTAATAAACAATTTTGAATTATGTTTTAGTCGACAGTAATGATTTATGTTAATTAAATTAAGTAATTAAACATTAATTAACTAAAAAAATATTTAATTAAGTAAATAAAAATGGATTATCGGATTAAACTTAGTATAAATGTTAAATTTAGTGGAGAATGGAAATATTTTTCAGTCTAAAATTGACCTCCATGGCCAAGAGAAGCAAGAAACTTTCGAAAACCCTTAAGACATTTTTTCCATCCAATTTCAAGTAAGTCCCTAGCCATTTTTCTTTTATTTTTATGAAAATTGAATCATGGGAGCTTGATTTAGCTGGCCGATGTACTAATTTGTAAACTTGTTAAAGTTTTAGAGCGTTTCCATTGTTTATTCTTGAAGAATTAGGTGTGAAATTGATAGAACTTAAGCTTAGTTTATGAAAAGGACTAAATTGTTAAGCTTAATTGTTAGTTACATTCATTAGGGACCAAATTGAATAAAATGAAAAATTATTATGAAATTTTGGTAGGAATAGAAATTAAGAGGTCCCTAATGAATATATGTGAAATTTGATTTTAATTCGAAGTTTTAGATCGAAAGTTATGCTTGTTAGAGGTTTAGGGACTAAATTGAATAAATTACAAAATATGTGTTGCTTTGTATTTGAATGTGATTCGGATGGAACTTGATATTGTGTTATTGTTGAATTATTATTCATTGCTAAAAATGTCATTGGGTTGTCGAGAGGGAAAGGAAAAACGAGAGCCAATGACGAGTGATACGGGCTTTCTGATTGTATTTTTATGATTCAGGATAAATTTAGTTATTGCATATTAATGAAATTTTGCATTATATGGTATTGAGGTGGGTTTTCAATGGTTAATTGAATTGAATTGTAATGGTTGATATTGAATACCAAGATAAGGACTAAATTGAATAGAATAGAAATTTCATGAATTAATTTATATATGACAATTGGTGTGAATTTGTGCTGGAATATGCTATAGGATATGATGAATTGATGATAAATCAAGAATGGTTGAAAGTGAGTTGATCTATATAAAGAAATCAGAAATTTGGTTACCCTATTAGTTGTTCAAACTAAACTGGAAATAGTTGGTATGCCACGGGGTTAGGATATTGATTAAAAATCATCATTGTTGGGCAATCCAGGGTGGTAGATTGTCATATAGAGTCATCTTTTTTGGGAAACCGGGGGTGACAAAATAGTCAGATTGTGAAAACCATCGTTATCAAGCAACCTGGGGTGGTAGTATATACATGTTCAGGGTCATCGTTGCTAGACAACCTGGGTTGACAGATCTGTGTATCCGTTCAAAGTCTGTGTTTGGTTTATATGGTTATAAAACATGAATTGGTTAATTTGTAACAGCCCAGTTTAGACCCTAGTCAGAATAGTGGTTTCGAGACCATAAATCTGAGGTCAAAAAAATATTTTAATATTATTTTTCGTGTTTACAGTATGTGATTGAGCATGTGTGAAAATTTTATCGATTGTGTGCTTAATTTGCAAAAAGATCTTAATCGCATAAAATGCAAAAGCTGTGTGCTGATTGTTAAAGTACTTATTTTGCATGTCTTCTAAAATGGAAAGTCCTCATGTTGTTATTAAGCCATTAATAGATTGGATGGACATATATAGGCATATAACTGATGATTAAATGGTTTAATAACAAAGGGTAAAATGGTAAAAAGCATATTAATGTTATTATAATTAAAACCAAAAGAAATTAACGGTCACTCTCATCATCTTTGGCTGAAATTAGCAAGAAAAGAAAAGAAAAAGAGAGTTAAGGATTCGACACTTGTGAGCTTCAATTGATATGTGTTTTTAACTTAGTTTTTGATGATTTCTACGTTTTTGTATTGTTGCTTAGTGTTCTAGCTAGCCCATGCTTTAATTTTTGAATTTGTTGGTGATTTTGAGAAGTGCCATTGATAAATGCTTGAACTTTGTGTTGATAGTTGGTGAAATATGAAAGTTTGATGTTGGGTTAACATATTTTGTCTGATTTTTGGTGAATTTGACTATTTTGGACAATTAGAAATTGAAGGGCTAAAATGTGAAATAAATGAAATATGTGGGCTTGTATGAACATGAGGAATATTCTGCCAAGCATGGGAATAATGAAATTGTGTATATTTTGTGATTATGTGAAATATGGACTTAAGTGTCGAAATGTGAAAATGTGAGGGCTATTTTGTAAAATGCCCTAAATATGTGTGTTTGGATTAAATTGAATGAATGGGTGATTGAATAAGTTGAGTTTAATATTATAGATCAAGAAAAAAGAGATTTGAATCGAGATCGAGGCAAAGACAAAGTGCTCGATTAATTGACTAGTCCCGGTATTTCTACATCCGAGGTAAGTTCGTTTATAATACGAATTGTTTAAATTATGCTCATGTGTTATATAATGAAAGATTATGTGGTTAATGAATTGTTAATGTTAAATGTGGATTGAGGGATGTGGCACTAAGTGTGCGAAATAGAATTGATACAGTAGAGAACGGCACTGTGTGTGCAAAATAAAGAAAGTATCGACTGCATTGATTAGCACTGTGTGTGCGATACCGAGTTAAATTTAGTTTAATGTAAATGCACTAATTGTGCGATAATATTTAAGCTTCGGCTAAGAAATTGGCACTAAGTGTGCGACTAAATTGAATGAATAATGAGGATTGATCGAAATCTGGTATCGAGCATTGAGTAGCAAGAATAATCGTTAACTAAGTGTTGGCAAAGGTATGTACAAAACCGATGTGGTTAATGATTTCGTAAATGGTTATATGGATAGTTGAGTGAGCATAGTAGCTATGGATGAGTTTGTGTATTCTTATGAAATAATCTATGTGATGGTTTATTTTGTATATTAATTTTGAATCACTGAGTTAAATGTATTATATTACGAACTTACTAAGCTCTTAAGCTTACTGTGTGAAGTTTTTTCTGTTTTACAGTTTCTTTAAAGCTAGCTCGGATCGGGGATCGTTAACGACTCAATCACATTATCGGCTATCTATTTTGGTACTTTTAGAAGTTGTATATATTTGGTATATGGCATGTATAGGCTAGTGATTATGGCATGTGTTGAAGTGTATAAGTTTTTCCATGTGATATGGCTTGGTAGTTTGATGATTTTGGTATGTGCCTTAGATGTGTAAAAAGGATGGTTAAAGATGTGTATACGTGTTCTATATGAGTGATCATTTTGGCATAAATTAACAAAATGGAAATGCTATGTTTAATGATAGATTTGGTAAGGATTGAATGTTGAATGGATTATATGTTTTTGGATGTGAATTTGATACTTTGACTTGGTAAGTTTCAGTTGAAATGTGAATGTGAAATGAGTAGTTATGTTAAGAGGTTAAAAAGGTGTTTAATTGGTATGTTTTGATTGCATTTGAGGCATGATTTGAAATTGGTTTGATGCTTGTAGGTGATTCCAAATTGTGGACGGCAAATTGGTCTTGCAAATTCCCTATAATTGCCCACACGGTTGAGCACACGGGCGTGTGGCTCGACCATGTCATTTAAGTTTACAAACTGAAACAAGTTAGGCTCGCACACGGGCTAGACACACGGGTGTGTGACTGGCCGTTGATGCAAGTCAGTGTTGACAACGGGTGAGGCACACGGGCGTGTCTTCAGCCGTGTGGAGAAGTCAATATGTATGCCCTGTTTTTCCACGGCTTGGGCACACGGGCGTGTGACCCCTGTAGCTTGGAAAAATGTTAAGTTTCAAAAAAATTTCATATATGTTTGATTTAGTCCCGACCCCTTTCTAATGCATGTTTAAGGTCTCGTAGACCTATATAAGGGACTCTATGATTGTGAATGATTAAGTTAAGATGTGAAATGTGTTGTAACGCCAGTACCCCATGGCGCAGTAGAATAAAATTAGATCCGGCGATCCAAATCATGGATCCATGTGTGAGGAACGAATCGGGGTGAAATAAAGGTTTGAAATTACCAAAACTTCAATCTGAGTAGACAGCGACGCCTTGGCAACAAGAGTTTTGATCTACTGTCGAATCAAGCCTCAACCTTTTCCGATGTCGGCCTCTACATAATCCACCCGGTTTGGCTATGAACGGAAGAAATCTCCAAAACTGTTGTGGAGGCTTATTTGCTTGACGGCTGCTAGACCTAACAAGCAATCACTTAGGGTTTTCATGTTGAGTTTTGTCTCCTTTTAATACCTTTTATAATGGGTGCCTTTCTCTTTGGGCCTTTTATAATAGGTATCCTCTTAATTGGGCCTTTTATAATTGGTATCTCTTGAATGTATTACAAGATTAAATAAATACAATAAAGTTTTTAACCGAAAATTATAATTATATTAATTATATCTGAAAATTATAATTACATTAATTATAATAGGGATTCCGGTAAACTATATTTATTTAAATTTATATATGAATCAAATTCATATATTAATAAAATTATGTTATCATTATGTGTACAACATCCTTGTACATATAATATGTTCAATATTTGATTGCCCAATTAAATTAATTCTTTAATTAATTTAATTTATGTGACAACCAAGCACAATACCAACTATATTTTATTCCGTTCATTTCAACCATAGGGTGTGACCCTGTAGGTTCTTGCAACGTTAGCAGTAATACTAGAACGATTCTATTGTCACAGATAATGAGTGGCATCTAGCAATGCATCATTGCTATCTAAGTTACAAGAAGTCATGATTCGACATAACCTTTCGTGATTAACCTTTCATGCATTAATCCTTAAGTCCTTTATCTCTGGAACGGATACAAGTCATGGGATAGTCACACTTGCATAGTCCATCCCATGTTTCTTGATATCTTGAGTAGACTATGATATACAAATTAGTATGACATCTCATATCAACTTATTTGAGCATGGCCATGCATTTCTAGTCTCACTCAATCAAGTGGCCTAAGATATTACTCCTATTATGTAGGAGGGACTTATCCTTTATTGATCAACCATATTCCTCTACATAGATTGTGGTATATCCAACATCAGCCTTTATAGAACAACCTGTTACGGTGTACGTTTGACTGTATCAAAATATACAACTCACGATGATGGGATAATAATGATCTCAAGTCTGAGGATCATATACATATTAATCACTATGAGTAATGTTGTGACAATTACATAATAATCCAAGAAACATACTCATAGCGGGTCAATCCAATATGTTGTTCTCTAACACACATATTCATGCATTGATTTTGACACTCCATATCAATGACAACTCTTTATCATCAATCAACTACATGTTAGTCTTAATGCATTATTATTGTCCTAGTCAACAATAATACTCGACTAAGGATCTTTTAAGAATAATCATATTATTCTCAGGACATTATTATAAAACAGTTTATCTATACACACAGAAAGAAAAACTGAAATAATAATGACAACGCTTTATATTAATAAACAGGGTAAATTAAGTATGTTATTACAACCATCTCATGATTGATCTTTGGGCATACTCTTACAAAATGATTATAAATTTTTTGAATGTTCGATAATACCTCTTAACCCCATTTCGGTGATGGTTACGGGTTAGGGGTGTTACATTTTATTGGTATCAGAGCTACAGTTTAGTCGATTTTAGGACTAACGTAGCGTGTGTGAGTCTAGCTATACATGCCATATATATAATTGCGATAGTGTGATGAATCCTGACAGTTAAAAATGTGTTTTCATATAGTAAATGGATCCTGATCGAGTAGTTGTTGATGATGTTGAGAGCAATGCGCTTGCTCCCGCTCAAGGGACAGCTCCGATCGAATCTAGGTTGATAGCTAGTAGCCACGAGGGAGAGGCTAAGCAAGCCTTCTCCGAAATGATGAGTAAGTGGTTTTCGGAGTTCGTTCGAACGAATTTGGCTGCTCGACAACCTCCACCCCTAGAAGTACCTGTAGTGCCACAAGTGACAGATCTGATCTGATTGATTAAACCTCTTGTGGATAAACTTCGAAAGTACGGGGCCGAAGATTTTAGGGCCACAGTTGATGATGATGCCGAGCGAGCTGAGTTTTGGCTCGAAAATACAATTTGAGTGTTTGATGAGATGCCATTGATTCTTTATGAATGCTTAAATTGTGCTATTTCATTATTGAGAGATACAACATAACAATGGTGGAAAACATTAATATCTGTGGTTCCGAGAGAGAGAGAGTCACCTAGGAGTTCTTTCAAGTTGAGTTCCGGGAGAAATACATTAGTCAACGGTTTACAGACCAGAAACGTAAAGAATTCCTTGAGCTAAAACATGGCCGTATGACTATTACGGAATATGAACGGGGGTTTGTGAGATTGAGCCAGTATGCGCGAGAATGTGTTTCAACGGAAACTATTATGTGCAAACAATTTGTTGAAGGTTTGAATGAAGACATTAAATTGTTGGTTGGAATACTTGATTTGAATAAATTTATAGTGTTAGTTGAAAGAGCCTACAAAGCCAAGGAGCTTAGTAAAGAAAAGAAGAAAGTGGATTCCGAAGCTTGAGATGAAAGAAAAAGATCGATGAGTTAAGTTGTATCAACCTTCGTCAAAGAGATTCAAAGATGCAGTTAATCGTTCAAATATTTTGTTTGGATATTCGAGTAGAGATCGTGTGAAACAAAGTGTTGGTCTTAAAACTCAAATTTCGATTGAATCGAGTGTTGGAAGTGTCAAAAGCAACAAGCCTGGGTGTAGATAGTGTGGGAGGTGACATGTTGGAGAATGCTGGGGCAAGTATAATAATAGAGTTTGCTATAAATGTGGATCACGAGATCACTTCATTCGAGATTACCCAGAGTTAGCTGAGAAAGACAATGTTCAGAGTGCGAGGCCGAGTAATACGACGACTAGGGGTAGACCACCCAGAAACACTGGAAATGTGAGTGGAAGTCAGAGAGGGACAACCGATAAAGTTGTGAAATCTGAGGCAAGAGCACCTGCCCGAGCTTACACTATTCGCGCTCGTGAAGAAGTGACATCTCCAGACGTCATAACTGGTACTTTTACTCTGTTTGATACTGATGTGATTGCATTGATAGATCCAGGGTCTACTTATTCATATGTGTGTGTGAATCTAGTATCTAGTAAGACTCTGCCTGTTGAGTCGACTGAATTTGTAATTAGAGTATCAAACCCCTTAGGCAAGTGTGTCTTGGTTGATAAAGTATGCAAGAATTGTCTGTTGATGTATCAGGATAATTATTTTTTGGCTAATCTGATGCTGCTAGCCTTTGATGAATTTGATATAATTTTGGGTATGGATTGGCTAACCTTGCATCATGCTATTGTGAATTGTAAACGGAAGAGTATTGATTTGAGAAGTCAGAATGGTGAGATAGTTCGAATTGAATCCAATGATTTGAATGGGCTACCGGCTATTGTATCTTCGGTGAAAGCTTTGAATTATGTGAAAAAGGGTTGCGAAGCCTATCTTGCGTATGTGATAGATACAAAAGTGATAGAAAAGAAAGTTGAATATGTACCTGTAGTTTGCTAGTTCCCAGATGTGTTTCCTGAAGAACTACTGGGATTACCTCCGATACGAGAAGTTGAGTTTGGTATTGACCTAGTGCCAGGGATGACTCCTATTTCAATAGCTCTGTATAGAATGGCACCGACAAAATTGAAAGAGTTGAAGTCTCAGTTGCAAGAGTTGACAGATAGAGGATTTGCGCAATCGAGTTTCTCGCCCTGGGGTGCTCCTATGTTGTTTGTGAAAAAGAAAGATGGCACTATGAGGATGTGTATTGACTATCAATAGATGAACAAAGTGACAATAAAGAATAAATATCCTTTACCGCGAATCGATGATTTGTTTGATCAGCTGAGAGGAGCTACAATGTTTTCTAAGATAGATTTGAGATCAGGCTACTATCAGCTACGAGTTAAAGATTCAGATGTACTGAAAACTGCTTTCAAAACGAGGTACGGACATTATGAATTCTTAGTTAGGCCTTTTGGACTAACGAATGCTCGTGCAGTGTTTATGGATTTGATGAATCGAATATTCAAACCGTATTTGGATCAATTTGTCGTGGTGTTTATTGACGACATTCTAATTTATTCTTGTGATGAGACGCAACATGCCGAGCATTTGAAAATCGTGCGTGAAAAGCAATTGTATGAAAAGTTTTGCAAATGTGAATTCTGGTTGCGTGAGGTTGGTTTTCTGAGACATATTGTACCAGCTGCGGGAATTCGAGTTGATCCGAGTAAGTTTTCAGTAACTTTAGAGTGGAAGCCTCCAAAAAATGTGTCTGAAGTCCGTAGTTTTCTGGGACTAGCGGGATATTATAGACGGTTCGTGAAAGGCTTCTTGATGATTGCGACTCCATTGATGAAATAACTACAGAAAGATGTTAAATTTGAATAGTCAGAAAAGTGTCAGCAGAGTTTTGAATAGTTGAAAGCATTATTGATAGAGGCACCAGTGTTAGTCCAACCTGAATCGAGTAAAGAATTTATAATTTACAGTGATGCATCGTTGAATGGTTTGGGCTGTGTGTTGATGCTTATAGCTTATGCTTCGAGACAGTTAAAACAGCATAAAAAGAACTATCCGACTCACGATCTTGAATTAGCCGCGATTGTATTTGCATTGAAGATTTGGCGTCATTACCTATTTGGTGAGAAATGTCATATTTATACAGATCACAAGAGCTTGAAATATTTGATGACTCAGAAAGAATTGAATTTGAGACAGCGGAGATGGCTAGAATTACTAAAAGACTATGAATTAGTGATTGATTATCATCCGGGTAAAGCTAATGTTATTGCTGATGCTTTGAGTCGAAAGTCTTTATTTGCTTTATAGCAATGAGTACTTAGACAGATCTGTGTGATGATGGTTCAGTTTTTGCTGAATTGAAAGTGAGGCAAATGTTTATACGTCATATTTGTGATGCTCAGAAAAGTGATACTGAGATAATGGCAAAACGAGATCAGTGTGGTTTGAATTCTGATTCACAATTTCGAGTTGATAATGATGATTGTTTGAGATTTCAAGATTGGATTTGTATTCCGAGAAATTTAGAGTTGATTCAGTTGATTTTGAACGAAGCTCAAAATAGTTGTTTGGCTGTTCATCCGAGAAGTACAAAAATGTATAATGATCTGAAATAGTTTTATTGGTGGCATGGTATGAAATGGGATATCTCAGAGTTTGTTTCGAGATGTTTAGTATGTCAACAAGTTAAAGATGAACATCAGGTTCCATCCGGTTTGTTACAACCAATTATGATTTCTGAGTGAAAATGGGAGAGAATCACGATGGACTTTGTGTCGGGATTGCCTTTATCTCTGAGAAAGAAAGATGCAATCTGGGTGATAGTTGACAAATTAACGAAATCAGTTCATTTTGTTCTGGTAAGAACAAATTATTCTCTTGATAAATTAGCCGAATTGTATATTTTTGAGATTGTGAGACTACACGGGGTACAATTATCCATTGTATCTGACAGAGATCCGAGGTTTACCTAGCGGTTCTGGAAGAAATTGCAAGAGGCTTTAGGTACGAAGCTGTACTTTAGTACTGTATTTCATCCGCAAACGGATGGTCAATCCGAATGGATCATTCAGATTCTCGAAGATATGTTGAGATGTTGTATTCCTGAGTTTGAAACTACATGGGAAAAGCATTTGTGTTGATTGAATTTGCATACAACAATAGTTTTCAATCTAGCATTAAAATGGCACCATATGAGGCTCTTTACGGTCGAAAATGCTGAACTCCATTGTATTGGACTGAGCTTAGTCAGAATAAGATTCACGGGGTTGATTTGATTAAAGAGATGGAACAGAAAGTGAAAGTGATTTGTGATAGTTTAAAAGTGGCATCAGATCATCAGATGTCTTATGCAGATTTGAAACGGAAATACATTGAATTTGAGATTGGTGATAAAGTGTTTTTGAAAGTGTCTCTGTGGAAGAAAATACTTTGTTTTGGCAGAAAAGGCAAATTGAGTCCGAGGTTCATCGGGCTGTATGAGATTATTGAACGACTTGGGCCGGTTGCTTATAGATTGTTGTTGCTATCTGAATTAGAAAAGATTCATAATGTGTTTCACGTATCGATGCTTTGACGATACATATCTGATCCATCGCATGTGATTTCTCCTACTGAGGTTGAGATTCAGTCAGATTTATTGTATAGTGAAGAACCAATTCAAATTTTGGCACGTGAGATCAAAGAGTTGAGAAATAAGAAAATTTCTTTAGTAAAAGTGTTGTGGCATAAACACGGAGTTGAAGAGGCCACGTGGGAGCCTGAAGATGTTATGAGAGAGCAATATCCAAACCTATTCAATGGTAAGATTTTCGGGGATGAAAATCCCTAAGGGGGGAGAGTTGTAACATCTCGGTTTAAACCCTAGTCAGAATAGTGGTTTCAAGACCACAAATCTGAGGTCGAAAAAATATTTTAATATTATTTTTTGTGTTTACAGTATGTGATTGAGCATGTGTGAAAATTCTGTGTGTAAATTTTAACGATTATGTGCTTAATTTGCAAAAAAGACTTAATCGCATAAAATGCAAAAGCTGTATACTGATTATTAAAGTACTTATTTGGCATGGCTTCCAAAATGGAAAGTCTTTATGTTGTTATTAAGCCATTAATAAATTGGATGGACATATATAGGCATATAATTGATAATTAAATGGTTTAATAACAAAGGGTAAAATGGTAAAAAGCATATTAATGTTATTATAATTAAAATCAAAAGAAATTAAAGGCCATTCTCATCATCTTTGGCCGAAATTAGCAAGAAAAGAAAAGAAAAAAAAAAGAGAGTTAGGGATTCGACACTTGTGAGCTTCAATTGGTATGTGTTTTTAACTCGGTTTTTGACAATTTCTACGTTTTTGTGATTGTTGCTTAGTGTTCTAGCTAGCCCATGCTTTAATTTTTGAATTTGTTGGTGATTTTGAGAAGTGCCGTTGATAAATGCTTGAACTTTGTGTTGGTAGTTGGTGAAATATGAAAGTTTGATGTTGGGTTAACATATTTTGTCTTTGGATTTTTGGTGAATTTGACTATTTTGGACTAAATTGTGAAAATAAGAAATTGAAAGGCTAAAATGTGAAATAAATGAAATATGTGGGCTTGTATGAACATGAGGAATATTTTGCCAAGCATGAGAATAATGAAATTGTGTATATTTTATGATTTTGTGAAATAGGGGCTTAAGTGTCGAAATGTGAAAATGTGAGGGCTATTTTGTAAAATGCCCTAAATATGTGTGTTTGGATTAAATTGAGTGAATTGGTGATTGAATGAGTTAAGTTTAATATTATAGATCAAGAAAAGAGAGATTTGGATCGAGATCGATGCAACGAAAAGTGCTCGATTAATTGATTAGTCTTGGTATTTCTATATCCGATGTAAGTTCGTTTATAATACGAATTGTTTAAATTATGCTTATGTGTTATATAGTGAAAGATTATGTGGTTAATGAATTGTTAATGTTAAATGTGGATTGAGGGATATGGCACTAAGTGTGCGAAATAAAGAAAGTATCGACTGCATTGATTAGCACTGTGTGTACGATACCGAGTTAAATTCGGTTTGATGTAAAGGCACTAAGTGTGCGATGATATTTAAGCTTCGGCTAAGAAATTGGAACTAAGTGTACGACTAAATTGAATGAATAATGATGATTGATCGAAATGTGGTATCGAGCATTGAGTAGCAAGAATGATCGTTAACTAAATGTTGGCAAAGGTATGTACAGAACCTATGTGGTTAATGATTTCGTAAATGGTTATATGGTTTATTTTGTATATTGATTTTGAATCACTGAGTTATATGTATTATATTATGAACTTACTAAGCTCTTAAGCTTACAGTGTGAAGTTTTCTCTGTTTTACAGTGTCTTTAAAGCTAGCTCAGATCTGGGGATCGTCAGCGACTCAATCACACTATCGGCTATCTATTTTGGTACTTTTGGAAGTTGTATATATTTGGTATATGGCATGTATAGGCTAGTGATTATGGCATGTCTTGGAGTGTATAATTTTTTCCATGTGATATGGCTTGGTAGTTTGATGATTTTGGTATGTGCCTTAGATGTGTAAAAGGGATGGTTAAAGATGTGTATATGTGTTCTATGTGAGTGATCATTTTGGCATAAATTAACAAAATGGAAATGGTATGTTTCATGATAGATTTGGTAAGGATTGAATGGTGAATGGATTATATGTTTTTGGATGTGAATTTGATACTTTGAATTGGTAAGATTGAGTTGAAATGTGAATGTGAAATTAGTAGTAATGTTAAGAGGTTAAAAAAGTGTTTAATTGGTATTTTTTTTTTTTTTGCATTTGAGGCATGATTTGAAATTGGTTTGATGCTTGTAGGTGATTCCAAATTGTTGATGGCAATTTGGCCTTACAAATGGCCTATAATTGCCCACACGGTTGAGCACACGGGCATGTGGCTCGATCGTGTCATTTAAGTTTGCAAATTGAAACAAGTCAGGCTCGCACATGGGCTAGACACACGGGCTTGTGACTAGCCGTGTGATGCAAGTCAGTGTTGACCACGAGTAAGGCACACGGGCGTGTCTTCAGCCATGTGGACAAGTCAGTATGTATGCCCTGTTTTGCCACGGCTTGGACACATGGGCTTGTGACCCCTGTAGCTTGGAAAGATGTTAAGTTCTAGAAAAATTTCGTATGTGTTCAGTTTAGTCCCGACCCCTTTCTAATGCATGTTTAAGGTCTCGTAGACCTATATAATGGACTCTATGATTGTGAATGATTAAGTTAAGATGTGAAATGATTATAAATGTTCCGAATGTTTGGTAATACCTCTTAACCCCATTCTGGCGACAGTTACGGGATAGGGGTGTTACATAATTTGTATATGAAATGAGTTAAAAAGAGCCCCGAGGACTAATTGGTTATGAACAAGTTAATAAACTCGGAAATGATTGGAAAAGATGAAATGAAATTGAATAATTGTGCTTATATTTGTTAAATGTATGTAGATAAGTATATGTTTCCAATTATTGATATGAAATGACTATGTAATAGGTGGATTGAATGAGAAATGACATGATAAGTATGAGAAATATGGTAATGGAAACTTTTGACATGAAATTTGTATATGAATTGGTGTAAATTATGTCTAAAATTTGATGTAAACATTGATTTAACTCATATTATATTGTCTTGAGTCATGTAAATGCCATTAAGCTTTATCACTCAACATATGGTGTATTTTCTCCATGCGTAGGTATAGGTGATCCTGAGAATACGAGAAGTAGTTCCAGCATCCAGGAAGTAATCCTCGACTTAGCAATGTTTATATAGTCCCGTTTTGTTAAATATATGGTATGTACCTAGGTTGAGTCTATTTTTGGTATAACATGCTATCTTGTGAACTTTTTGAAACTAGAATTGGTAATTTTGGGTAATGGAAAAACGAAATAGTTGTATAGATTATTTTGGTATCCTTGAAATGCATGAGTTAATACTTTAAAGCTAGTAGTTGGCATGTGGTAAATGTGTTTGGTAAACACATTGGAATGATGTTTTGATATAATGTGTATGTGTAAGTTGTGTTAATGCTTCTGAATGAGCATTGAGTTATAATATTTTCTTATTTGAATGAAAGAAAGATTAGGTTGTGTATTTGGATTACATAGAATAGGTATCAAATTGGACCTCTTTGGAAACAGTGAGTCATGTCGTGACAATGTACTCTCAATGTTGTAACGAGATCAATTAGAGAGTTACATCGTGACGATGTAGAGTTGTGCTACAATGAGGAGCCCCCAAAATCATGATGTCAACTCAATACTTTGAAATCATTACTATTTGGTCCTAATTCAACCTTAGGTTAGCAATAAAGCTTTCGTAAGCTCATGTAAGACCTGAAATTTGATTACGTATCATATAATACACATATTTTACTTATATTTAAATGTATAATGGTATAAATTGATTGTATTTTTTTGTAGTTGCTTCGAAAACGAATGTGGCATCCTATAGCTTAGTCCCGGCGATCAGGTCAGGGATGGGGTATTACAGTTTTAATTGGTCCTCTGGTAGTAGTTCTAGCGTGTGTTGCGTTTATTACTTATTTGTTTGATAGAATTTATTAGTGATTGTTTGTTTGTTATACAGAGGACTTCTACAGAGATTGAAGTTCACTTATAGGAGATAATGAGGGTACTTCCATTAACCCTGAAGTCCCTATTGTTCCTATTGTGTCCACTGTACCTATTTCAACCTCTCTTACAACTCAAGCACATGTTCCTCTTCCTACCTCAACAAGCTCTACTTCAACTGCTCCTGCTTCGATTGTTTCTAATTCACTGATCTTAGCCACTTTAGATTCAAGCATTAAAGAATCAATTACTAAAAGTCTAAGTGTCATGAGAAGTGAACTAATAAACTAGAGACCTCTTATTCCTCCCAAGGATTAGGAACAGAAGGAAAAAAAATGAAAGATTGTTGCTCATAAGAAAGCTAGCTCTAAGAGTTCAACCACAAAATATGAGGCCTCTTCTACCTTTCTTTCATGTAGCTCTATCCATATTACTCATGCTATTCCTTCCTTTCGATCAAGCTTTTGCATTGAGTTTGCTCCTTTGGCTGGCTTATCTCCAAGTTCGCAGAAATTACTCAATAACTATGTTTCCTCAAGTTGTTTTTGGTAATAAATCTATTATTATGTATTATTCTCTTTATTGGTCTACCCATTATTTTATTTATAATTAACAACTTGATATGATTTTTTTTTGCCTAGGTTCTACCTCTAGTATATCCACCACAATACATGTAGATTCAAACTCATCTACTTTATCAATTTCTAATTCCTCCTTCTATTGGTGTTTCAAAGGTTTCAACAAATTCTATTTCTTTTGGTGTTCTCCCAACATCTGGCAGACTAATCTACCGTAATTTGGTATAGCAGATTAAACTAGTTTTTGCACTTTAGGAGCTTGAACATAAGCATTTGTAACATCCGAGATTTAGGGGTCTTGCATTTTATCTCGTATATGTGTGTTCTTGTGTGTTGCATGACTGTTTGAGTGTGTTTGGGGGCTTCGAAAAACCTTGAGGTTAAGTCTGAGCTTTAGGTGGAATTTCTCGTTTGAAGCCTTTAGGGGAGAGTTAGTGGCGTCAGGCCTTAAGGGATTTAATGTGGTGATTATGGACACAAAGAGGTACAGGGGAGGAGTGGTAAGGTGACGCTACTCAGCATGTGGGGTGATGGCGTCACAAGGAGTGGGGAGAGTAGAGGTTCGAATCTCGCTAGCAGCAAGGGAGCTTTATTTTATTTTGTTTTGGCTCAAGAGAGGGAGGTGTTGGCCGGCAAGCAAACTCTGAAAGGATGGAGTGGAAGACTTGGTCAAGCTATTCGAATGGGCGGTGGAGAGATAATTGTGGAGTTTGAATGATTCAAACTCATTTGAATGGGTGATGTAGAGGAAATTTAGGAGAAAAAGAAGGGATGAGGTGAGGGGTGTGAGAGTTGGCCGAATTTGGGGTTCTAGGAGGTGGCATTTTTGGTCAGGAACGGGGTGTGCCAAATTTGGGTGTTTAGTAGCTTGTGAGAGTTCATTTTTAAGTTTTCTCATTTTTAGTCTCTTTGCCGAAAGTGTTAGTCAAAAGCTCTTCAATTGTTTTCTTTCCATATGACCAAAAGCCGAAGGTAGGAGTGACCATTTGGGCATTTTGTTCACCTTCTTTTCCCTCTTGCCGAATTCTTTAGCGTCCATTTTCTTCTCTTTTCTTTATTGCATTCCCTCACTCTCTAAAAGCCAAAATACACCCTCCACCTTCACCATAGCCGAAACTTCTTAAACCTCAACCTTCTCTTCCTCCTTTTCACCGATTACTTCACTCTCAAAAGCTGAACAACCCATTTGTTTCTTTGTTGGGTGTAGTCGAATGAACTCTTTCCATTTGTGAAACCACAGCTGAACCTCCTAGCCATCTTCATTCATTCTTTTTCTTTCATTATTTGTTATTCTTCAAAGCCGAATCTCTCTTGAGTGGTGACTCTTTTCGATTGTTGATCTTTAGGGGAGGTGCCGCCGTTTATCTTTGGCCAAATCGCTCAATCGGGTTAATAGTATTGGTAAGGGTTCTTGTTCTTTTGAATCTTTTTCTTTTCTTTCTTTGGTTGCCGAAACCAAAAGCCTGACTTTGGTTCTTGGGTATGGCCGAATCTATATAAGGCCTTAACTTTGTGTCTCTTTTGTTTGAAGCCAGCGTTAGGGGTGTTAGTGATCTTTCGGGATTCGATCTATCAAGGTAAGAAGGTATAACATTCGGCTGAAGGCCACTTCTTTTGTCCATAAGTGTGAGGCCGAATCTAACATGGGTTTGTATAGGGATTTCGACGATCGTTAAAGCGTGAGCGAATAGTCTTCGGGATTCTGTCGATTTTGGTAAGGGTATTCTTTCATCAAAAGTATTCTTTTAGTTTCCGTGGTAGTTTTGTTCAACATCTTAACCGGGTCTTCTGACCAAGATACTGTTTGATGGATTCGAGTACCAGCCAAGGAACGAAAGGGGTTGGACACGTAGTTCCTACCCCTAAATTCAAGAAGCGGTCAGTTTCAGCGGTTTGGGATTGGCCACCGGGGTGTGGGCCAGCTTCGGAGCAGGATCGTAGGCAAATAGCGGTAGTGTCGATTAGCGATAGTGTCGACATAGAGGGCGTGGTGTTACGTGTTATCAGGTGTGTAATTATCACACTGTTTCCTTAGTTATTTTAATTATATGTGTAACACCCCAAACCCGACCTAAACGTTACGACCGGATCTGGCATGTCACATGAAAGGAATGTCTAAAAACTGTGCGTTCGTTAAAAAGTTCGTGTTCTTTATATTTGTTGTGAAAAATCGAGTTCAAGTAACTTTGAATAAGAAACGGTTTATTGACATTTTGGAAAATGGTTATTAAGGGTTTATGAAATTCCCATATTGAACATTTAATAGTAGGCAGTAGTCAAATTAAAAGCGAAACCAACCAAAATACCAAAATTAAAGTTATAATGGCGTTATTATAAAACTGTAAACCAAACTTATAGTAAAACAACTCTGAAATAAATATTAAAATAAAACCAAAATATTGAGCATGGCCACCTCGAGTCCGCCTCCGCTCCCAAATCCTTGATCTAATGATTACCTGTAAAGTTTAAACAAAAGGGGTGAGTCATCGAGACTCAGTGTGCAATTCCCCTTACCACGATAACTGGGCCTAAGCCCACAGTAATATGTTAGCCCAATGTCATGGCATATCAATAATGAGTGCAATGCAATTAATCCACATGATTCCACAAATGGGCTTGGCCCAAATCCACATAAACCACATACCATGCATAATGATGCAATATGTTAACCCAACCCAACCTAGTATCCAACTGCTACACACCACCCGTATATCCATCCACCACACACCAGGGGATTACTAAATCGACCCTCCATCCGCTACACACCTCTTTGGCAGTACACTGCTCAAAGTCCACTTAGTGGTCTAGCCACTGATCCACGTGATTAAATCACAAATATCCACGATGAGACTCAAGGTCATCATCAATCCACGTACATAAATGTACAATGAGGCTCGAGGCCATCATTAATCCACGATGAGGCTCAGGGCCATCATCAATCCATGTACATAAACGTACACACTTCCCCTTATTCAATATATCCCGAACCCCATGCACATGCAGCATAATATAATAATTCGTGTATGCAGTATGACATGTATACAAAACATATATCAAATACAACGTATAACATGAATTACCACCATAATCAGATAGACATAATACAACATAATCAAGCTAATCAACCTCTAAGGGTATAACAGTAATTTTACCCACCAAGGGTATTTTGGTAATTCACCCTTCCAAGGGTATATCGGTAATTTTGCACCTGTAGTGCCCTTTCCGAAGACCTAATGTCGCCCCGAGTGACTCAGCTACCATTTCCGGTCGTACCGGACTATTGGGCCTAAAACCCGATTTCGGCCTATTCGGGCCCACACGCTGGTGTGGCCCACCTAACACAAATCTTAGCCACGTATATAAGTTCCACCTAGTCTAGTTCACTATATACTAAACATTCATACAATTTACTCATATGGGCCCATGGGCCCATTGGGCCCACTTCAGCCCATCGTGGCCCAAGCAGCCCAACCCACAAGAATACTACTGATGGCCTCAACTATCGCGTTGAAGCCCCACACGTGCGCTCGCACGCTCGTGTGGCTACTATTGCCGTGACCGGCACTTCGGCATTTGCCGCTCTACAACTAGAGTAGAGAGAGTTACACACCTGATAGGAATCTGGTGTTAAACCGCGCTACGACCACTCCTGTGCCCAAACGCCCACCAAGGTATGTTAACTCTCCTCCTAGGATGCTCTTTATATAGCTAGCTTTTCACCTTCCTTCTTTGTGGCGTCACTTTGCCACTACACCACACACTCCACTTGTGTCATTTTTCTCCATATTTTATTCTTAAGGCCTACCTGCCAACTTCTAGGGTTTTTTTCCACTTAAAACCAAAATTTTCCCAAAGCCAATGTTCGATCCCGGAACTTCATAGAAGCCCCCTAACCTTCCAAAATCACCTATCTAAAAGGTCCAACTTGCATTTGAGCCACTCTCTTGTTCTCCGAAAATTTTAAACGTTACTACGCTCAAGGCCCATTGGGCCCAATTCTCCTAGGCCCAATTTTGGGATGTTACAATATGTATGTATCATGTGTGGTAGCCGAAACAGTGGTTGTGGTGGTGCTATTACCTATATTGGGTAATCTGGTAACCAGGTTAGTATACTTCCTACATCAAGATTGTGGATAGATAATTGTGGATGTATGTAAGCATGTTATATATGCATACCTGGATATGTTCATATGTTTATAATGCCATTTCATCATAATATGCTGCATGTGAATGGGGTTCGGGATATATTGAATAAAGGGGAAGTGTGTAAATATTTATATACGTGGGTGACTCTGTCACGATTAATGATGGCCTGGAGCCTCATTGTGGATTGATGATGACCTTGAGTCTCATCGTGGATATTTGTGATTTAATCACGTGGATTAGTGGCTAGAGAACTATGTAGACTTTGAGCAGTGTGTCCATCAGCATAGACTGCCAAAGAGGTGTGTAGCGAATGGAGGGTAGATTGTAGAAATCCCCAGGTGTGTATGAGGATGGATATACAGGTGGTGTGTAGCAGATGGATACTAGGCTGGGTCGGGTTAACATATTGCATCATTATGCGTGGTATATGGTTTTGATGTGGATTTTGGGCCAAGCCCATTTGTAGAATCATGTGGATTAAATGCACACTGAGTCTGGTGACTCACCCTGTTTTTCAAACAATGCAGGTAATTCATAACTCATTGGACCGGGCTGGAGTGGATTCGAGGTGGCCATGCAGAAGCTGTTTGTTTTTCGTTCGCTTCGTATATTTTAAATTTAAAATTACTATTTGGGATATTTTTATTGTAATAAGGCCACTTTAACTGCTTTGGGATAATATGGATTTAAGTTGGATTTGCTATCAGATAATTGTTCAAAATGACTTCAAAATATTTGCAACTTGAAAATAAAGTTTTGAAAAATTCGATTATTAATAAACAAAACATTTTCTCGAAATTTTTGCGCTAATAACGGTTTGAACTTTACACAACCCGGAAACTTTTATTCGTCGGCAAATTACTATTTTTAAACGATAAACCCCTTTTAAGCGGATGGTTTATTTTAACTTAAAATCTGTTTTTCACCGTCAAACCAGAACTAGTTTTCGACACTCTTCCAGTAACATTTCGGACTCGGCCGTGGTGTTTTGGGCCAGGTTTGGGGTGTTACAGCATTTTAGTTGCATTTTAATTACATTTTAGTAAGTTTAGTTAAGTTTAATAAATATGTAAATTGAGTCTTTTATTGACCTTAGGGATCGAATGAGGCCTACAGGGAAGCTAATATACTTTGTGAGTGTGTAGGACACCATTAGAAGGAGTATTAACTCAATATCGGCCGCTAGGTTGCAACACGGAGCATGCAATGTCGCAACATAGGAAGTAGAATAAGAAAAGTCCAAGACTATATTCAATGTCACGACACAGCCTAGGATGTTGTGACATATCCCTGAAGACACCCTGAAGCTGAGCATACTACCCTAGATGTCGCGACACTAGACTTGATGTGTTGCGACATTGCTTCTGTACGGGAAATTAATACGAGCTAGGGGCATTTTGGTCTGTACAATCTAAGTTTAAGCTCAGGATCCTCAGTTGACCTAGGGTTATGGATAACGACCATTCTAAGTCTATAAATAGGCTCAGCCAACACATGTTATGGACACTTTTTCACTTTGTATAATTTTCTCTTTAGATCTAGAACTTTAGATTTTCTCTTTTCTTAGGTTTTAGATTTTCGTTCTTGTTATTTACTGTTGGGAAGAAATTAGATTCTGGAATTAATCTCAAACTTTATGAGGGTTCTGTGCTTAAATTCAATCCAATCAGGTTTCTTCTAAACTTTATTCTTGAAATGGTTCTTCATGTTCATTTTTTAATTCAAATTTATATTGTTTATTAGATCTATTAGGAACTAATCCTCCTATGGAGGATTAGAGAGTGGAAGTATGAATAATTAACTATTTTGTAGGAATTTCTTAACGGATCAGTTATTTAGGAAAGGAAGAATCGAAATCCTAGGCCAGACAACCCTAGGAAGTAATCAAGGTGGGAATTAACCTAAATTTGGTATGGCCTATCCGTAAACACATTAACCCTGAATCGTTCTGGATTGTGAGGTCGGAAGATAAGTAGTTCTTGTTGACTCAATATTTCTATGAACGTATCAGAAGATCCTATTGGGGTATTGACTAGTTGATTAAACAAGAAAGCCTGAGATGATAGTTGATTATGATTACTGAAGCAAGCTAATCACCCATGCCCAGATTTGATATATATTTCCTTATTTGATTTCTTACTTTTTATTTATTTAATCTTCTTTTATGTTCTTAGTATAGTTTACTAAAACCTTTCTTTTTATCTTTCGTATTATAATTTAATTAAAGTATTAAAACCTTGGGTACAATCCTCAGAGTACTTACCTACTCCGTTGTAACTATATTTCAACCTGACCCGTATACTTGTGGATACTGCTTGTTCACATATTTTGTGTAGGATTTCTACTCTGGATGTTGGTACTTCTAAAGGCGGTTAAGTTGTTGGCGTCGTTGCCGGGGAGGCAAGGTCACTATATTGGTTTTGATTTTTGCATATTTATAGAATAATTAGGAAACATTTGGATTATAGTTTTGATTTAGTTAACATTACTAACACTTTTCTGTTCTTCAAAGAATTCTAGTACCTACTCTTGTCTAAAGTATCGGCAACAGTAAACATCGAAGTCAATCTAGCATAAATAATAGACAACTTTGATTATATGTGGTCGGATGAGAATTTAGATTATGGTGATGACATCTATGAAGAATGGGAGATCCAAGAGAACCAGCGATTACTGATGATTGAATTAAGTAAACTCCGAGGAGAAACTTTAACCCTTTTCCTAGATATCACTAGCATCAACACAAATCTTGTAAGACATTAAGGTGAGCAAAGTCAGGGACTAAACAAAGAAGAAATGTAACAGCCCGTTTTTAGTCAAATGGGAATAGTGGTTTCAGAACCACAAATTCGAAGTCAAAATAATTATTTTATTATTATTTTAATGTTTACAGCATGATAGTATGTTTGTGTGAAAGTTTTGTTAAAAAAATTTTATTGTTTGAGTGTTCAACTTGATAAAAAGAATTAAATAGCGTAAAGTGCAAAAGTGATGTTCTATTAGCTAAAAGGGTTTAATAGCTATGAAATTAATTGTTTGAAGGGTTTATGTTGTAATTAGACCACTAATAGCATGAGTGGAAAATTATGGACAAAAATTAGATGATTTATAATGTTTTATTAAAGGTTAAAAATGTAATTTAATAAATAAAATTAAAGTAAAATAAACTAATCTAAGCTATCATCTTCTTCACATTTTTATTCCACCGAAAATTCAAGTTGGAAAAGCCATATTTTAGGGTTTGAAGCTTCGGTCACTAGCAAGCTTAATTGTAAGTTCGTTTTTGTTCCGTTTTTAATGATTTCTATGTTTTTGAGATCGTTGCAGCTTAATCTAGCTAGCTTAGGGGCTAATTTGCAAAATTGTTAAAGGTTTAGGGTTTTGCCATTGATGAGTGTTGGTGTGTTTTGATGTTTAATGGTAGAAAATGCATGGTTGTTGTTAGATAAACAACATTTGTTAATTGATTTTTAGTAAAATGTTCAAATAGGGATTAATTTGTGAAATGTTCAAATTTGGTGGTTAAATTGTGAAATAAATGAAAATTTTGGACTGTTAAGACCTAGTTGAGATTCAGCTAGCATGGATTTTGGTTGAATTGCATGAATTTGTGATTTTATTAAATAAGGACTAAACTGCAAAAATGTGAAATGTTAGGGGAAAAAGTGTAAAAGTGCTTTAAAGTGTATTTTGGACTAAATTGAATAGAGAGATTATTAAATAAGTTAATTTTGGTTACATTTAGATCAAGAAAAGCAAAATACGGAATTAGATCGGGGAAAAAATAAAGTTTCGGACTGATTAACTTGTTTCGCTATTTTTACATCCGAGGTAAGTTCGTATGTAATAAACATTGTTATATTTGTGTTTTAAATGCTTTGATATTGCATAAATTGTGATTACAACACTACGGACATGTTCGACAATAATTCGGCAAATGAGAAATCCTGGTTGAACCTTAGGAGTAGTTTAGGATACAAATGACATGTCATTAGGGGTTATATTGTGATTGGGTGTTGGTTCATACGTCCTACCGGTGGCTGAGTTATCAGACATGTGTTGTGGATTCTCGTCAGCTTGTGTGTGCACCACCGTGTAGCTACATCATGACTGTCAGCTTGTGTGAGCAGACCTTTTTATTGGCTCGAGAGTGAGCATTATCGAGATAGCTTCGGCTATATATATTGAAACTTCGGTTGCGAGATTTATCAAGATACCTTCGACTATACTTATATTGGCACTTAGGGTGCGAGATTACCGAGTATCCAATAGTATTCAGAATAGTTCAATGGGTATGTCAAAGATGTGGATAAGTATGAGTTTAATACGGGATGGTACAGGTATGTACTGAATTGAACAATACATTGAAATGAGGAGAAATTATGAAAAATACATCTAATTTGGTGAATGCAAATGTGGTAGGTTGGCGGTTCATTATAAGATATGTTATGTTATGTTTTATTTGCTTAATTTGAGCATATATGATGAGTTGATTTAAATGCTATACGAACTTACTAACCTTTATAGCTTACTTCATTTATTTTTCCGTGTTTTATAGTGAAATTAAGCTAGCTTGGATTCGGGGATCGTCGGAGACTTCATCACATTATCCAACTGTCATTTGGTACTTGTGAACTTAAGTATTTTGGGTATATGACATGTATAGGATTATGGTCATTTTGATATATAGTTTGGTAATGAATTTGGTCATTTGAAATGGCTTGTAAATGTTAAGTATTTGGTTTTGTTAATAGCCATGAGAGTTGGCTTATTTTGGTTGATTAAGTTGTATAAATATATATATATATATACAAATGACCTTTTTCTTGTGTTGATAATTGTTATATTAATGCTTATGGTGAATGGTTGATATTTTTGAAGTTATATGCTTGTGAGTATAGGTAAAATAATGTATGTTTAAAATGTAACCATATTTACGATCTAAGAATGTGAAAAATTGGTATAAATTGAATGGTTTATTGTGATATTGTATGCCTTATATTTGTTAGTATGGAATGGTGTAAATGATGCTTGGTTGAGGTTGATAGAATGCCTATTTATGTCTTATTTTGGTGCCATCTGGTTTGGTGTAGGTGTATACAAATTTGGATGGCAAAATGGCTTGGTAAATAGCCTATTTTTGTCCACATGGGGAGAGACACGGGCATGTGTCTCAGCCGTGTGTGACATACGGTCAGGTTACACGGCCATGTCTACCTTATGTTGAATTAAAAATCAAGTCAGTATGCTCCACACGGCTCAGCACACGGGCGTGTGACTTGGCCCTGTGGTAGAAGTCAGTATACCCTACAGGTTTGGCAAGGCCTAGTACACGGCCTGACACACGGGCGTGTGTGGCCATTTTTAGGGCACAAGGGCGTGTGTGTTGGCCGTGTGACCCAAGTCAGAGAGTTACACAAGGTCGGACACAGGCTGGGACATGGCCATGTGATCCCATTTCGAATGTCCACACGGCCTATGACACGAGCGTGTCTTTGGCTGTGTGAGAACACGTCCGGGCCACACGGGCGTATGTCCCCTTGAAATTAAAATATTTTCTAAGTTTCGTAAAAGTTTTCCTATGTTATCGGTTTAGTCCTGAACCACTTCTAAAGCATGTTTAGGGCCTCGTAGGCTCGTATTAGGGACAATGTGATTGAGTTTGAATGATGATTATATGAAATTTGAAAATGTATGTGCAATTATTGTTTAATTGTTTTATAAGTCCGGTAATGCTCCGTAACCCTATTCCGACGTTGAATACGGGCGAGGGGTGTTACAAGAAATCTTAATTCGTAAGGAAAGGGAATTCTCAAACAGCCATCGAATCTAGCATATAGAAGAACACTAGGATGGATTGGAAGGAACAACATTACGAAAAGCTATAGAACTAGTTGAGAAAATGGTGAGCGGACAAAAGAAGCAATCATGTGTTGAATTCATCTCCCAAACGATATTAGGCTCCCTCGAGTGGAACAATGTGCATGATCAAGACATTTTTTATCCACCTCAATGCTCGAAGCTAAAGATATTCACTGCCAATCTAGTGGAAGAATGCCCAAAGACTAGGAACCCTGCAAGAAAGAATAAGGATAAACATGAACTTTCAGGGGAAAGAAAGAATAATAAATTTTTTTTGTAAGAGTGTAATCTTTAATCAGATGCCCCAAAATTTTAATGACCTAGGGATCTTCTGGATGTTGAAAAAGATAAAATATATATATATCAACATGACTTATGATCACATGACAGGCATTATCCAAACAATCTTATTGGTAAGCACAAAGTTAGGGTTGAAGAAATCATGAAGTACTCGATTACTGTGAGAAACACCTGATAGAATAGTAATAGGGTCTGTAGAAAAACTCGAAGGCCTCTAGAACTGGGATCCAAGTTATGTGGTAGGGAATGGCACACTAACCGAAACATTCAAGGAAACTCCTCTAATACCATTTCTATTAGAAGAATTATTTAAGCACTTTATGCATAATAAATACGAAAAGTGACACCTGTACCTTTTGGAAAACAAGGATGATAAACAAAAGTTAGGATGGTTGTGCTATTCCTTAATTCTACAAGTGATTAATAAATACGATCTACGGAAGGAATTGCCTGTGGTTAGTGTAGGCCGAAAGGGTAAACTCCGAGAGCGGGATAAACGAAGAAGAACTGAATGGCACAATGGGTGTTGGATTAATGCATGTAATACCCTTAACCCATATCTGTCACCGGAACAGGGTTACGGAGCATTACCAAAATTTACAGATTTAAAAATAGTTTACACATATCATTTACTATCCAGAACCAAAATCAAACATATTCAATCATAATGACCCTTGAATGGGCCCTCGAGACCCAATTTATGCTTTAGAAACAAGTCGGGACTAGATCGGGAACTCAGAAAATTTTTCGCAAAATCTCAAAATTTTCTTAGGTGCAGGGGACACACGCTCATGTGGCTAGGCCATATGGCTTACATGGCCAAGTGACACGGCTGTGTGGGCATTTGATGTGAGGCACACGGCCGTGTCCCGGCCTGTGTCCATGCTAGTGTAACTCTCTGACTTGGGTCTCATGGCCAGCACACACCCGTGTGCTAGGCCATGTGGGCAAATTAATTTTCGAAAATTTGGTGCAGGTGCACACGACCAAGTCACACGCCTATGTGCTAGGCCGTGTGACACACAAGGCTGAGACACACGCCCATGTCTCTGCCCATGTGAGCAATTCAAAGCATTCTGTTTATCAAATTTTAAGATGCAAGGGACATGGCCAAACCACACACCCATGTGTATGGCCGTGTGTCACACACGTCTGATACACACGCCCATGTCTCTGCCTGTGTGGACAAAATAATGCCATTTCCAAGCCTTATTTCTCACCCAAATTGCCTTCCACCTACAAAAACACTTAAACATGTTCACCAACAAATTCAAACCATTCAAATCAAGCCAAATTCATATATTAAGTATGACATAATATCACCTATATGCATATTGGACTTAATGTGCTAACTCAATTTAACCATCAATATAACAATATGCTTTGCACCACTTAATCATTTCAAACACATACCAAGCATGATAAAGCTACACACAAATATATATATATTTACTTCAAAATATTACTATTACAAGCCATTCAAATGGCTAGTTCCAATCAAAATATTTATTCTTTATGCTTAACTTAGCTTATACATGCCATTATACCAAAAGTTAGCTTGCTTTATATACCGAGAAGTCCAAGGGATAGTGTGATGTGTCTCCGACCAAGTTCCAACCTTCACGAGCTTCTAAGTACTATAAAATAGATGAAGTGTTCGTATAACAGAAAATTAACTTACTAATCATTTACATTTAAGATAAGCATACAATGTAACGGCCCGATTTTGGGGCTAGTCGGAACAGTGGTTTCGAAACCACTAATCTGAGGTTAGAGAAATTTATTTTAATATTAGTTTATGTATTATAGCATGATTATATGAGTGCATGAAAATTTTGGTGAATTAATTTTAGTGATCGCATGCTTAATTTTGAGAAAAAGGACTAAATCGCATAAAGTGTGAAAGTTTTGTTCTACTAGCTAAAGGTGTCAAATAGCTATAGAACCTTAAATTGGAGGTCCTTAATGTGCAATTAGGCCCTTAGGAGAGTGTTGGCTGGCCATAGGGACAAATAAATGACATTGTCAAAGGTTAGGTGAAGTATTTGGTGACTTAATTGATAAATAAACATAAAATAAAGAGAAAAGATATCATCTTTTCATCTTTTTCATACTACCACCGAAATTTTTAGCAAAAAGGGCTTGTGAAAGCTTGAAAATTTTTAGCAACTTAAACCCTTGCAAGTAAGTCATTTTAATGGTCATTTTTTTTATTTTCATGTTTTTGGAACCCTTGTAGCTTAATCTAGCTAATGAGGGAACTATTTTGCACTAAGGTTGAAAGTTTAGGGGTTTTCCATGAGAGCATTAGTGTTGTTTGTTGAATTTCCATGGAATAAATTGAATCTTAGTTGTTAAATAAACAACTTTTGTGAAATGGGTTTCCATGAAAACACCGAAAATGGACCTTTTTGTAAAGGTTGTAAAATACGTAGTAAATGTGTGAAATAATTGGAATTGTGAGTTGATATAAGCTTAAAATAAATTCGTCTAGGCTTGGTTAATGAGGATATTTGATGAAAATCGTTTTACGAGTCTAGGGGAAAATTGTAATTTTATGAAAGTATAAGGGCAAAATTGTAATTTTGCCAAAGTAGGAATTTTGAAATGTTTTGATTAATGTGGTGATTAAAAGAGTGAAATTTTATCATTTTAGATCAAGAAAAATAGATTCCGGACTTAGACCGGGGAAAACCAAGTTGTTGGACTAAATCGAACAAGACGCTCATATTTTGTATATCGAGCTAAGTTGTACGTAAATAATACAACTCTATTGTTATTATGCATTAAATGATTGATGTTGCAAAAATGTTTGATTATTGTTATAAAAATGCATGACTAAATACGATATGATATACTCTCGGTTGAACCTTAGGAATAGATTGGATATCCAAGCCATGACATTTAGGTGATATGTGTGCTAGTGTAAGACCATGTCTGGGAGATGGCATCGGCCACATTATGAAAGCCAGTGTAAGACAATGTCTGGGACATGGCATCGGCATTGATATGTGAGCTAGTGTAAGACCATGCCTGGGACATGGCGTCGACCACAATATGAGAGCCAGTGTAAGACCATGTCTGGGACATGGCATTGGCATTGAGACGAGAGCTAGTGCAATACCATGTCTGGGACATGGCATCGGTATTGTACCCTCTCGTGTGAGGCTTGTCGGGTATCCTTTGGTATTCCAATTGGTTCAACGAGAAATTTAGAGCTTGTGTCAAAAAAGAGAAAAGTTATGACTATGTTGTAAGTGATACAGGTACCTACACGAAATTCATGAGAATTGAGCTTGAGTTATGTTGTATATTTAGTAAGGATGAAAGTGAGTAAGTTATGTCTTTAATTATCTAAGAATGTGGTGCAAGTTTATGATATGCTATGAATAAGATAGTGCATGGTAATTGTTGTTAGTTATTTACCTACGACTTACTAAGCTTTGTGCTTACTTCCTTTTCTTTCCATTTTCTTATAGTATCACCAAGCTAGCTCGGGAATCAAAGGACGAAGGAGAGCACACTATCAATTGAAGCATTTGGTATAGTTAGATTTATCATTTTGAATATGGCATGTATAGGGACTTGGTCTTTGTCAAGTGTCATATTGTTGTTGGCCAATGTATTGGTTTGTTTTGAATATTGTTTTTTTTTTTTGTATAAGGCCATGGATGATGGCTAATATTTATTATTGATATATGAAAATGATGATGCTTTTCATGAATGTACAAATTGCATGGTTGAGTATTGGTTATACTAATGAATGAATAGTTTATTTAATGTGGCTTAAGTTGGTGCAAGAAAGGGTGGCGGAAAGGGCTTGGTAAATAGCCTTGTTATTGTCCACACGGGTAGACACACAGGTGTGTGTCTAGGCCGTGTGTGACACACGGTCTGCCCCATAGGTGTGTCGATTGGCCATGTGTCCCCCTGCGCCATAAGTTAGAATAACAGAATGCCCAATAGTAACCACACGGGTTGAGGAACAGCCGTGTGTCTAAACCGTGTGGATGACACGGCCATAGGACATGGGTGTGTGCCCAGGCCGTGTGAAGTCTGCACTTGATTTTAGGAATTGAATTCGCCACACAACCTAAGGACACTGGTGTGTGCCTAGGCTGTGTGACCTTATTGGTTTGATGACGCCAGAAATAGAATATCAAGGTTTTTGCACACGGACGTGTCATGGCCATGTGAGAGACACGAGCCATAGACACGGGCATGTGCCAGGCCATGTGAAAACCCCTGTAGGTTCGTAATGAAAAATAAAATCCACACGGACTAGGGACATGGGCGGGTGCGACTACACGGGCTACCCACACAGGCATGTTCCTTTCCACACAGGCGTGTGCCCCTGTTTTTAGTGACATTTTCCAAAGTTTTCTAAAGAACTCGGTTTGGTCCCGAACCGTTTTTTTAAGTGTGTTTTGGGCCTCGTAGGCTCATGTTAGGGGTTTTAAGATAAAGTTTGAAAAGTTTTAAATTGGAACAAACTTTTATGACCCTGGAATTGTATGTGAGTATGAATTTGAGTTAGGTAATGCCCCGTATCCTGTTCTAGTGTCAAACTCGGGTAAGGGGTGTTACATACAAAAATCATCCAAAGAAATTTGGCAATTTGCCTAAACACATATAATCTCAAGAAACTTGTTAGTCATGTATTACATGTAAACATCAAAAATCAAGGATGAGCTCATCATGTAATAACATTCATATTCATATGCTTTTCATAGCATATTTCCATATAACATGTGCATTTCCATGACAAATCATCTTAAGCTCAATTTAACCATGTCAGAACTTTGCCCGTTGAATTCATTTGAAATATCGATGGATACACATGTAGTACACTTGAAGTGTACAAAACTATAATCTGCCAACTCATATTCAAGGGTACCCATTAGGGCACATAATCAGGAAGCACTCTCTTGAACCATCTAACAAGAAGTTCATGTAAGCCATGTAACAAGAAGCTTATCCAGGCTATAATAGGAAACTAATAAGAGTTTAAAATAGAAAGCTCATTGAGCTTAACAAGTAACTCCGAAGACTTATTATCAGGTAGCTCTGGATAGCCATATAATAGGAAGTTCAAGTGAGCCATATCAGGAAGCTCCAAAGATCCATATAACAGGACACTCACAAAGAGCTGCGGTATGTCCACAACACATGCAGGATCAATACTGATAAGGATGCTCGCAGGAACCATGTAACAGGAAGATCGAGAAGGCTTAGATGTTCGTAAGAGTTATGGTATGTCCACAACATATGCAGGACCACAACCAATACGGTAAATCCTATATCCATTGAGTTTCATCCATTCAAACGGGACTTAATATTTATCGAGCTTTGTCATATATGTAATCCATTTCATGTACATAGCAATTACACAATTCATATATATACAACATTCAATTCAAGCATATAAATATACACAATTTAGTTATATGAACTTACCTTGTCACTTGCTCGTATACAGAAATCTACTAATCCAATACTTTTTCTTTTCCTCGATCTAACTCTTTATTTGATCTTTTCGGATCTATATAAATGAATTTTACATTAATTTAACACATTTCATATTCAATTCAATCCAACTTACATATTAGGCAAAACTACCATTTTGCCCCTATACTTTTAATTAAATCCAATTTCTTCCCTAGGCTCAGAAAATGAAATTCATGCAATTAATCCTTATTCCAAGCCTAGCCAAATTTTCCATATAACATTTTACAGCCCATTTAATTCATAAAATTTAGAATTTTTCTATGAATTTTACATCTTTACAATTTAGTCCCTAAATCACTTTCATCAAAATTCTCTTTACAAAAGTTGTTTATCTATCAACAACCTTTCATTTTCTACCATAAATTTCAAAATTTCAGCATGCTCATCCATGGTAAAATTTTAAAACTTTGATAACTTTGCAAATTGATCCCCAAAATAGATAGATTAAGTTATTACGATATCAGAAATATAAAAATTACTAAAAATGAGACAATATTGCTTACCTAATTAAGCTTGCTTGATGTCTATTCTCTTAGCTAGGGTTTCCATAAAAGTAAATTGGGGAAGATGATGAAATAATTTGATATTAGATTTTTATCATATTTAATTATTTCAATTTCCAATTTAGTCCTTTTCGTTTCTTGAATTTCCATAGATGAGTCATTATAATTATATACTAACTCCATTTAATGGTCTCATTGCCATATAAGGACCTCAAGTTTTGAATTTCATAGCTATTTACTCCTTCTAGCTACTAGAATTCAACTTTTGCATTTTATGCAATTTGGTCCTTTCTATAATAAAACATGAAATCGGTAAATTTTTATTAACAAAATTTTCATACGTCTTTCCTATCATAATGCAAAGCATGCAATAATATTAGAATAAGTTTTCTTTCTGACTCGAATTTGTGGTCTCGAAACCACTGTTCCGATTTCATTGAAAATAGGCTATTACAACTCTCCCCCTTAAAGAATTTTCGTCCTCGAAAATCTTACCAGTAAAGAGATTCAGATATTTCTTTCTCATTGTTTCCTATGGTTCCCAGGTAGCTTCTTCTATTCCATGTTGTTGCCAAAGAACTTTCACTAAAGCTACCTTTTTATTTCTCAACTCTTTCTTTTCTTGTGCAAGAATTTTGATCGGTTCTTCACTGTAAGTCATGTCAGGCTGAATCTCAACTTCTGTCAGAGAAATAACATGTGAAGGATCTGACTGATACCATCGCAGCATAGACACGTGGCAAACATTATGAATTCTGTCAAGTTCTGGTCGTAATGCTAATCGGTCCGCAACAGGTCTGATTCTTTCAGTGATCTCATAGGGTCCAATGAACCGTGGACTTAGTTTTCCTTTACGGCCAACCCGAAGAACTTTCTACCAAGGTGAGACTTTCAAAAATACCTTGTCACCAACTTGAAATTCTATCTCTTTTTGTTTAAGATCATTATAAGATTTTTGACGATCAGAGCTGTCTTTCAAGCTATCCTGAATCACTTTCACCTTTTCTTCAGTCTCACGGATCAAATCAACTCCTTGTATCTTTTTCTCATTAAGTTTAGTCCAATACAATAGAGTTCTACATTTACTACTATACAAAGCCTCGTAAGGTGCCATTTTAATGTTGGATTGATAACTATTATTGTATGGAAATTCAACTAAAGGTAGATACTTTTCCCAATTACCTTCAAATTCCAAAATACAACACCGACGCATATCTTCTAAAATCTGTATTACAAGTTCAGATTGACCATCAATCTGAGGATGGAATGCAGTGCTAAAATGTAACTGTGTACCCAAAGCTTCTTGCAACTTATTCTAGAATCGAGATGTAAATCGAGGATCTTTGTCTGAAATAATGGAGACCAGCACTCTATGTAGTCTAACAATCTCAGAAACATATAATTCAGCCAACCTGTTCAGGGAGAAATCCAAACGTATCAGAATAAAGTGTGCGGACTTCGTTAAACGGTCAACTATTACACAAATAACGTCTTTCTTTTTCGGAGATAGGGGTAACCCTGATACAATGTCCATGGTAACTCTTTCCCATTTCCATTCCGATATCATTACTGGCTGTAATAATCCTGAATGCACCTGATGTTCAGCTTTAACTTGCTAAGAAATCAAACATTTATACACAAATTCAGAAATATCACGTTTCATTCCCGACCACCAATACATCTTTTTCAAATCATTGTACATTTTGTTACTCCCCGGATGAACAGACATAGTACCATTATGAGCTTTGTTTAAAATCTTCTGTAAAAGTTCTGAATTCTTTGGTACACATATTCTGCCTCTGAATAACAGACAATCATCAGACCTAATCTGAAATTCTAAATTGAAAATTGACTCACATTGTACCCATTTAGCTTGTAATTCATCATCATTTTTCTGAGCTTCACAAATCTGCTGTAGAAATGTCGATTTAGCTTTTAACTTAGCTATGATTGAACCATCATCAGATAATAACAACTGGGTATTCATTGGTTGCAAAGCAAACATAGACTTTCTGCTCAAAGCATTCACAACAACATTGGCTTTTCCCGGATGATAGTCAAGAACCAGATCATAATCTTTCAATAATTCAAGCCACCTGCGTTGTTCAAGTTCAAGTATTTTTGCGGCATCAAATATTTTAAACTTTTGTGATCAGTGAATATATGACACTTTTCACCAAAGAGATAGTGTCGCCAAAATTTCAATACAAACACAATGGCTGCTAACTCTAAATCATGTATCGGGTAATTCTTTTCATGTGGTTTAAGTTGTCTAGAAGCATAGGCTATTACTTTACCTTCTTGCATCAAGACACAACCTAAACCATTCAATGATGCATCACTGTAAATTATAAATTCTTTACCCGATTCAGGCTGAACTAGCACTGGTGCTTCAGTCAATAAAGCTTTTAATTTGTCAAAACTCTGTTGACATTTACCAGTCCATTCAAATTTCACATCTTTTTGTAGCAGGCGTGTCATCAGAGAAGCTATCATCAAAAATCCTTGTACAAATCTTCGATAGTAACTGGCTAATCCCAGAAAACTTCTAACTTCAGACACATTGTTCGGTAGTTTCCAATTAACAATAGCTGAAATTTTATTCAGGTCCACTCTAATGCATTCAGCAGATAATATATGCCTAAGAAAACCAACTTCTCGAAGCCAAAATTCAAATTTACTAAATTTGGCATACAATTGTTTCTCACGCAGTGTTTGCAGAACAATTCTCAAATGATTAGCATGTTGATTTTCATATCGAAAGTATACTAGAATATCATCAATAAACAGCCAAAAACATTTATCCAGATAAGGTCTGGAAATTCTATTCATTAAATCCATGAATATAGTAGGTGCATTAGTCAAGCCGAACAATATCACAAGAAACTCATAGTGCCCATACCTGGTTCTGAAGGTTGTCCTTGGCACATCTGAATCTTTCACCCGTAGCTGATAGTAACCAGAACGAAGATCAATCTTCGAAAATAAAGTGGCACCTTTCAACTGATCAAACAAATCATCAATACGAGGCAATGGATACTTATTCTTAATAGTGACTTTGTTGAGCTATCGGTAATTAATACATAATCTCAACAACCCATCTTTCTTTTTAACAAATAGAACCGGTGCACCCCAAGGTGAAGAACTAGGTCAAGCAAAACTTCTGTTTGTCAATTCTTGCAACTGTGCTTTCAATTCTTTTAATTCCATCAGAGCCATTCTGTAGGGTGCTGTGTCATTTCCGGAATAAGATCTACGGAAAATTTCACCTCTCTTACCGACAGTAATTCGGGTAATTCCTCCGAAAACACATCAGGAAACTCACAAACTACTGGCACTGACTTAATTTTTGATTCAGATACTTTAATGTCCAATACATATGCAAGATAAGCATCATACCTTTTTCTGATATATTTATGTGCTGATATAGTTGAGATCACATTAGACAACCCATCCAATTTATCAGATTCGACACGAAGCAATTCAACATTCTGACATTTTAACACAATATACTTCTGTTTACAATTTACTACCACATCATTCTAAGTTAGCCAGTCCATTCCCAAAATTACATCAAATTCATCGAATGGCAACAACATCAAATCAACTGAGAAATAATAACCCCGTACCATTAACGGACAATTTTTACAAACTTTATCTACCATCACATACTGGCCCAAGAGATTTGATACTTTGACCACAAATTCAATGGATTCAACAGATAAATTTTTAATAAATGCTAAATTCATGCAAATGTATAAATGTGTTGAACCAGGGTCAATCAAAGCAGTAATATCAGTATCAAGAAGAGAAAAAGTACCAGTAATGATGCCTGGTGCCGAGGCATCCTCTATTGCACGAATAGCATATGTTCTTGCTGGTGCTCATGCTTCAGATTTGGCAGTTGAATCTTTTCTTGTACCTCGATTATCACTCATATTATCAGGGTTACGAGGTGGTCTACCTCTTGAGGCAGGGTTGCTCAGCCTTAAAGTCTGAACAGTATCTTTTTCAATCCTTTCCGGAGAATCTTTAAGAAAGTAGTCAAGAAAACCACATCTAAAATAGGCTCCACTTATCATACGACACTCACCAAAATGAAATTTATTACAATCCTTACATTTAGGTTTGGGATTCCCGACACTTCCAGCACTTGCTACTGATGGGGCCGAAGATATCGGATTAGAGCGTTGAGTACCTTGGTCTCTCCCAAAATACCCTACAGATGTGGTAAAACGATCATGATATTTCTTTGATTTCTTTGAAGTTGACGGTTGTGACTTTCCCATAAATATTTTACTCAAGGTTCAGGCTTCCATCTCTGCCTGTCTCTTTTCTTTACTTAATTCTTCGACTTTATGTGGTCGATCAACCAGTACGACAAATTCTTTTAATTCCAAAATCCCAACTAATAGCTTAATGTCTTCATTTAATCCCTCCTAAAATCATTTGCACATGACAACTTCAGTTGGGATACACTCTATGACATATTTGCTTAATTTGAAAAAATCCCATTCATATTTAGATACAATCTTATTCCCTTGTTTGAGCTCTAAAAGTTCTTTTCTTTTCTGATCAAGGAATCTCTGGCTAATATACTTATTTTTAAATTCCCAAGTAACCCCTTTTTTTAGCATAACAGAAATTAACGTGTTCCACCATTGATAAGATGAGTCTTTTAACAAGGATACAACGCATTTCAAACATTCATCAGGTATGCAAGGCAATTCATCCAAAACCCTGATGGCATTTTCTAACCAGAATCTAGCTTTTTCCGAATCATCTTCAGCAATAGCCCTAAATTCTTCTTCCCCATATTTACGAATTTTATCTACTGGAGGCTTACCAGTTCTAACAGGTTCTGTACATTGTGGCATATCAGGAACCAATTGTGCATGAGGGGGAGGTTGTTGTATAGTAGGATTTGTTCTCAAATATTCAGTGAACCATTCATTCATCATTCGAAAGAAGGCTTCTTTTGCCTCCTCACTTTGGCCCTTAGATACGGGCCTTCTACTACTTGAAGCAGCTCTTTGAACTGAAGCTTGAGCATTGCTCTCAGCTTCCTCGGATTTAGCTCGGTTGGATGATATTACTATATGAAAAACATGTTTAAAATGGTCAGGAGATATCACACTATCACAAATTATATAATGACATGTATAACTAAACTTGTACTTGCTACATTAGTCCGAGAATCGGCTAAACCGTAGCTCTAATACCAATAAATGTAATACCCTTAACCCATATCCGTCACCGGAACAAGGTTACAGAGCATTACCAGAGCTTACAGATTTAAAAACAATTTACACATATCATTTAATATTCATAACCAAAATCAAACATATTGAATCATAATGTCCCTTGAATGGGCCTTCGAGACCCAATTTACACTTTAGAAACAAGTCGGGACTAGATCAAGAACTCAGAGAATTTTTCACAAAATCTTAAAATTTTCTTAGATACAGGGGACATACGCCCGTGTCCCAGGCCCTGTGGGCATTCGATGTGAGGCACACGGCCGTGTCGAGCCCATGTCTATTCCTGTGTAACTCTTTGACTTAGATCACATGGCCAGCCACATGCTCGTGTGCTAGGCTGTGTAGACAATTTAATTTTCAAAAATTAGGTGTAGGGGTCACACACCCATGTGCTAGGTCGTGTGGCACACACAGCTGAGACACACACCTATGTCTCTACCTATGTGAGCAATTCGAAGCATTTTGTTTATCAAATTTTAAGATGTAGGGGACACACGGCCAAACCACACGCCCATGCGCATGGCCATGTGTCACACATGGCTGAGACACACGCTCGTGTCTCTGCCCATGTGGACAAAATAAGGCCATTTCCAAGCTTTATTTCTCACCCAAATTGCCTTCCACCTACAAAAACACTTAAACATGTTCACTAACCAATTCAAACCATACAAATCAAGCCAAATTCATATATTAAGTATGACATAATATCACCTATATGTATATTGGACTTTAATGTGCTAACTCAATTTAACCATCAATATAACGATATGCTTTGCATCACTTAATCATTTCAAACACATACCAAGCATGATAAAGCTACACACAAATATATATATATATTTTTACTTCAAAATATAACTATTACAAGCCATTCCAATGGCTAGTTCCAACTAAAATATTTATTCTTTATGCTTAACTTAGCTTATACATGCCAATATACCAAAAGTTAGCTTACTTTATATACCAAGAAGTCCAAGGGATACTATGATGTGTCTTCGACCATGTTCCACCCTTCATGATCTTTCAAGTACTATAAAATAGAGGAAGTAAAACAAAGTAAGCATATTATGCTTAGTAAGTTCATATAACAGAAAATTAACTTACCAATCATTTACATTTAAGATAAGTATACAAAATTCATCCAAAGAAATTTGGAAATTTGCCTAAACACATATAATCTCAAGAAACTTGTTAGTCATGTATTACATGTAAACATCAAGAATCAAGGATGAGCTCATCTTGTAATAACATTCATATTCATATGCTTTTCATAGCATATTTCTATATAATATGTGCATTTCCATGACAAATCATCTTAAGCTCAATTTAACCATGTTAGAACTTTGCCCGTTGAATTTATTTGAAATATTGATGGATACACATGTAGTACACTCGAAGTGTACAAAACTGTAATCCATCAACTCATATTCAGGGGTACCCATTAGGGCACATAATAAAGAAGCACTCTCTCGAGCAATATAACAAGAAGCTCATGAAAACCATGTAACAAGAAGCTTATCTGGGCTATAACAGGAAACTCATAAGAGTTTAAAACAGAAAGCTTATTGAGCTTAACAGGTAACTCCAAAGAGTTATTATCAGGGAGCTCCGAATAGCCATATAACAGGAAGTTCAAGCGAGCCATATCAGGAAGCTTCGGAGAGCCATATAACAGGACGCTCACAAAGAGCTGTGGTATGTCTGCAACAGATGCAGGATCAATACCGATTAGGATGCTCGAAGGAACCATGTGACGGGAAGCTCGAGAAGGCTTATAACAGGATGCTCATAAGAGTTATGGTATGTTTGCAACATATGCAAGACCACAACCATTACGGGAAATCCTGTGTCCATCGAGTTTCATCCATTCAAACGGGACTTAATATTTATCAGGATTTGTCATATATGTAATCCATTTCATATACATAGCAATTACACAATTCATATATATACAACATTCAATTCAAACATATAAATATACACAATTTAGTTACACGAACTTACCTCGTCACTTGCTCGCATACGAAAATCTACTAATTTGATATTTTTTTCTTTTCCTCAATCTACTCTTTATTTGATCTTTCTGGATCTATATAAATGAATTTAACATCAATTTAATACATTTCATATTCAATTCAATCCAACTTACATCTTAGGCAAAAGTACCATTTTGCCCCTATACTTTTAATTAATTCCAATTTCGTCCCTAGGCTCGGAAAATGAAATTCATGCAATTTAATCCTTATTCCAAGCCTAGCCAATTTTTCCATATAACATTTTACAGCCCATGTAATTCGTAAAATTTATAATTTTTCCATAAATTTTACATTTTTACAATTTAGTCCCTAAATCACAATTTCATCAAAATTCTCTTTACAAAAGTTGTTTATCTATCAACAACCTTTCATTTTCTACCATAAATTTCAAAATTTCAGCATACTCATCCATGGCAAAATTTTAAAACTTTGATAACTTTGCAAATTGATCCCCAAAATAGATAGATTAAGTTATTACGATCTTAGAAATGTAAAAATTACTAAAAACGAGACAAGATTGCTTACCTAATTATGCTTGCTTGATGTCTTTTATCTTAGCTAGGGTTTCCATAAAAGTAAATTGGGGAAGATGATGAAAGAAGATGATATTAGATTTTTATCATATTTAATTATTTCAATTTCTATTTTAGTCCTTTTCTTTTCTTGAATTTCCATAGATGAGTCATTATAATTATCTACTAACTCCATTTAATGTTCTAATTGCCATATAAGGACCTCAAGTTTAGAATTCCATAGCTATTTACTCCTAGCTACTAGAATTCAACTTTTACATTTTATGCAATGATCGTGTGTCAGAGTCTTAAAAATTTATAAAAAGAATGATCGAGCCTAGAAACTAATTGTGACAACGACTTGAGGCAAGTGCACCTATCGAACAGTAGTATAGCTTAGTGGCAAGACCAGATTGTCGAACCCGTAGGAACCAAAAGTACTAATACTAACTTTCTTTTTATTATTTAGCCTAAGAATTAAAGGAATTTTTTATCTAATCTAAAATTAATTAACAACTAAGCTAAAGATGCAAAGACAAAGAGAATGAATTGGGGAAAATAACTTTGGGGAAGAATCCACCTAGACTTCACTTGTTATCTAACTCTGAACCGGACGATTTATTCACTTGACTTGATCCATAAGATTCCCTAATATATATTAATCCCTCTCTCGAGGAAACTAACGTCTAACCCTAGGTCAATTAATTGAAATCTCTTTCTAATTAAAACCCCTAGAATTGCTTTACCTCAATCTATGGACTCCCATATTAGGTTTGACCCTAATCCGATAGATTTTCATCACCCTATCTCTAGGCCGCGAGTAACTCCGCTCAACTATGCTGGATCTACTCTTAGGCAGGGTCTATTCCTCCTCTACCTAAGCACATCAGTACTTGAATCAATATCCCAGAAATATCAACACAAGAATTAAGAACACATAGTTAAGAACAAATCAAGTATTTATCATATAGTTCAGCAAACGATAACAAGATTCATCTAGGTTTCATCCCCCTCAGGTATCTGAGTGTTTAGTTCATAATCGTAAAAGAATACATCTCAAAAGAAAAGATAAAACAAAACATAAGAAAACCCTAAAACCCTCTGAAAGGATTGAAGGAGAGATCCTCCGTCTTGAATATGATTCTGGCTTCTTGAGATGAATCAACTGGCTTTCTTCGAGTAACTTCCACAATTCTGGCCTCTCTGGCTCGGGTCCTTGGCCAAGCTGGACGCCCCCTGAAGGTTGGCCTCTAGGGTGTCTATATAGGCTTTTGGAATGGCTTTCTTTGCCTCTAAGTACCCTAATCCAACTGAAACTCTTCTTTCTCACGTCAGGGACACGCCCATGGCACACGCCCGTGTGAATCGTGGCCAGGCCGTGTTCGAGTCTGTTGATGAGGCACGGCCGTGTGGTCTTTGGCCCAGGCCGTGTTGATTTCGTGTTATGGCCCATTTACTCCGTTTGGGCCCATTTCTTATTCTTTTCATCCTCCGGGGCTTTCTTGAATATAAAACATGAAAACAAAGAATTAAGAGCACCAAATTACACAATTTAAGGCTTAAATCACCCAAAAGTATGCTAAATGTGGGATTAAAATATGTTCATATTACGGTTTATCAAATACCCCCACACTTAAGCATTTGCTTGTTCTCAAGAAAAATTCTCAACTCACAATTAAAATGAACTTCCTCGATTCATAATATTCATCAATAATGTTTCATCATAATTCAAAGATAATTCATACAGTGATAATTTAACTCAAAGGGTCCTAAAGATTCAAATAATCAAAGTCATACATTTATAGCACGAAAACATAGGTGTTTCCCTTTACCTAAATAATTACCTCTGATTCGGAATTGACAAGAGTTGACATCCTCACTAAAGATTCACTCAAAGTGTTTAAGGTTCAAAATTAAGCACTCAAAAGTCAAACATGAAAAGTTAATCCTATAAGCTTGCTTGAAAATCAAATCTCCACCACTGTAAAATGAGATGATACATAGATTAAAAGGTCTTTAAAAAGGGTTGTAACGGGGCTTAGGTTAAAAGGTGTGGATAAAGGCTAAATTAGAAGGTTAGAATCGAGATTGAATTGACAATTTACCTAACTAGAAAAATGAGCTAATCCTAAATAATTACATCAATTGAAAACTAATAATACGAGCTTTTTCTTCAAGATTTGAAATTTAAAAATATAAGCTCACTTAGTAGAACTAATAATGAATATACTTCATTTTTTTAAGAACAAATCAAGTAATAACGAATGAATTCAACTACTGGAATAAAATAATTAGGAAACTGATCAAATCAAATCTCAATATAAGGGTAGTAAAAAGGAATGGTGATAACAAACACAAAGGGTTTTGGGTTAATATTAGCTAGTGAGTCAATAAAAAGGGTTGTTAGGATCAAAGAGGTTCACTAGGGGTTAATTATGAAGGTAGGCTTTTAGTGGAGTGAGTGGGTTAAATCCTAGGTGCCTTTATCATCTCTGTATATCAAATCACAGGTGTGGTCTCGACATGTATAATCGAAGCAAGTTCTAGAATAACAAATCAATGTTGACACACTCATAATAAAAAGTGAGCACAAAAGAATGTATGCTCTAAAAGGCTCAAAATCTCACAAGAATTATGGGTTTTTGATATCAATCTTGTAAATTTCAAACTTCAAGGTAATAATTAGATTCAAGTAGACAACCTAACAAAATTTTAATTTTTGAAAATAGACTCATCATGCTTGATTCTCTAGTCTCCTAAAATTTAAATCATCACTGCACAATTATCAATGATTTAATCCAAAACATATTAATAAAAATCATGAATCACAGGGAATTTCATTCCAATTAATAATATGAGAAAATTACTTAAAGACAAGACATAATTCAGGGATTTGAGAATAATGAAAATAGTTAGGCATTTTCTCGAAATAAATATTCACCCCCCACACTTAAGATGTACATTGCCCTCAATGTACAAAGATATATATATGAAATTTAAGAGAAAGGGAAAGGTGAAACTTCTTGAATTTGGATGGTTTCCTTGAGTTGGGAGTGCCGTGGTGTGGTGGCTGCTACCGAGCTCTGTGCTTGATGAAGAAATTAGGAAGCTCGTGAAGAAATAGCCAGAAAATATTAAGACACATTTAAAATAAACTAATTATGTATTTAAAGACAAGAAAGATAAAGAGAAATAGTATAAAAATTGAAATAAAACTAAAAGAAAAGATGAATGGACTGAAAAGTCCTTATTGTTGGATGGTTCGCGAGGTGGGTGTGATTTCTAAGGCTGTGGTGGGGTGGTGGTCGTGGTCGATGTGTGATTCCCTAGCAGCCTTTAGAACCTAAAACCAAGAAACTAAAATAAGATAAACTAAATTTAGTAGAAGAGAAGTAAAGATAAGGAAAATAAAGAAAACGAGAAAAGAAAAATAAAAGTTAAATGGCCTCAAAAACCCTTGGCTTGTCGAGTGGATGAAGCGCCCGCCATTAACTTATGTAGATCGGTCTCTCACAGGGAGACTGTGCTTGAATCCTTCCGCTTCTTCGACATGGCTATTGTGGAGATCCAGAGTTTAGCTAGGGGCTAAAGAAGAAAAATATGGAAAATGGGGGAAGATCTGAAGAATGGGGTAGGTGAAAAGAGGGAGAGGGTGGGTTAAATAGATTTTTGATGTCTGGTACATCCCCATGCCCGTGTACCGTGGGCGTGTCGAGTCACACGGTCGTGTCGCAATGCCATGTTATGCTTCGTTCGTTTCTCCCACGCCCATGTGCAGGTCGCCACGCCTGTGTTTGGTAAGATAGTGTCGGCCACGACAGCATCGCACGGCCGTAGTGTTCAGTTGAGGGCCGTGGCTTGAAGATATTTTTCATCCTATGTCGTACTGTGTCTGCCATGTCAGTACGTACATCCGTAGTTCCCACACGTTCACGTCCACGGCCGTGTGCAAGGCCGTGTGTTTCTGGAAATCTGCACTTGGTTAGTTTATAATTAGGTGCTAAAAAGGAAAAATAAAAGAAAGAATAAAAATGTAAAAATTAATGGGGTTAGTGCTCGGGTTGTCCTCCGAGAAGCGCTTGTTTGTAGTCTTAAGCTAGACTTACCTCTCACTTGCATAATCAGGGTGGTTTAAAGAGTTGTACATCCTCTCTCATGTTATCGGTTCTACTATCATGGTAAAGCTTAAGTCGAGTATCGTTTACTTTAAAAGTTCTGAATGTAGGATCACTTACTTTGACTGTTCCGTATGGGAAAACCTTGAGTACCCTAAAAGAGATTTATTTGTTTGTATTAGGGTCAGGAGGAGGTATTCGAGGGTCTACTTTATCTAACAGTACCTGATTTCTGATTTTGAATTTGTTTGTCCCTTGGAGTGGCATTGGTTATGCTTCGTGCAACCCTATTTTCTCTTTGAAGTGTGTCTTCCACTCGTCTAGTTCATCGATCTGAAGCCTTCGTTCCTCATGAGTTATTTCCTTGTTGGCATGAGGTCTAGGATCTGGCTCAGTTGTGTAGTTTCGTGGCGCTTCCTGAAAAGAAGATTTAACCTAATGGTTATTAATAGAATTTATATTCTTACCTTGACTACTCGTTGTCCTAGCTGAGTCGAGAGCTTGAAGACTGATTGATTCGTCACCTACACAAAGTATGAGTTCTCCTGCACTGACATCAATTTTAGTCCTGGCAGTTGCTAAAAAGGGCTTCCTAAAATTAGGGGGATACTATTGTCCTCATCCATGTCTAAAACGACAAAGTCTACTGGGAATACGAATTTATCAATTTTCACGAGAGCATCTTCAATTATACCCCTAGAAATTCTAATAGTTTTATCAGCTAATTGAATGCTCATCCTAGTTTGTTTGGGGTTCCCTAAACCTAGTTGTTTAAACATTTTATAAGGCATGACATTGATGCTCGCCGCTAAATCAGCTAAAGCATTATCAATAGATAATTTACCAATTAAACATGGAATTGTAAAACTCCCTGGATCTTTTAATTTTTGTGGTATTTTATTTTATAGCATCACTGAGCACACTGCGTTTAATTCGATATGTGATTCCTCGTCTAACTTCCACTTGTTTGTTAAAAGCTCTTTTAAAAATTTCCTTGAATCTGGCATCTACGAAAGAGCTTCAAGAAACGGTAAGTTAATATGTAATTTCTTTAAAAGTTTAAGAAACTTACCGAACTGTTTATCTGAATTGTCTTTCTTCAACGCTTCAGGGTATGGTATACGAGGTTGGTACTCTTTAATTACTGGTTTTGGTTTCTCGTGACTTACCTCGATATTACCTTTCTCTACCATATTTTCTTAGCTTAATTTAGGCTCATCTAACCCTACACTATCCTGAGCTATTATGGCTTAAAGTTGCTCCTTTGGGTTAGTCTCAGTGTTGCTTAGCAAGCTGCCTTGTGGTCGTTCAGAGATCAGCTTAGCGAATTGCCCTAACTGGTTCTCGATCCCTTTAATCGATGCTTGTTGATTTTTAAGTGTTGTTTCGGTGTTTTGAAGACGAGTTTCTATCACCATGATGAATTTCGTCAGCATTTCCTCAAGTTTTGGCTTTTTTTCCTGTGGGTAAGGCTGTTGTTGGAAGTTTGGAGGAGGCTGTTGTCTTTGATTTCCTTGACCACCCCATGAAAAATTGGGGTGATTCCTCCAACCTGGATTATAAGTATTACTATAAGAGTTATTTTGAGATCGAAAATTGTTACCCATATAGTTCATTTGCTCACTTTCAGCGCTTGGGTTGTAAGGTGGATAGCCTGTGTTGTTCATCCCTCCTCTATTTGTATCGCACTGCATAACTGGAAGTACCTGCAAAGAGTCAAAAATGCCATCAATCTTTTTATTTAATAGTTCTACCTGGTTTGATAGCATGGTTACTGAGTCGAGGTTGAAAACTCCGGCTACTTTTGTTGGCCTTGTCCTTGTAACTTTCCACTGATAGATATTCAGTGACATCTACTCTATAAACTCGTAGGCTGCTTCAGGAGTTTTATTGTTCAGGGTTCCACTGGTGGCTGAATCGATCAATTGCCCCGTTGAGGGGTTCACACCATTGTAGAATGTTTGGACATGTAGCCACAAGGGTAATCCATGGTGTGGGCACCTTCTCAATAGATCTTTGTATCTCTCTCATGCATCGTAAAGTGTCTCTAAATCCATCTGCAGGAAAGAAGAGATATCATTCCTCAACTTGGTCGTTTTGGCCGGCGGAAAATATTTTAACAGATATTTTTCGGTCATTTGATCCCATGTAGTGATTGATCCTCGTGGAAGAGAATGCAACCACTGTTTAGCTTTATTCCTCAAGGAAAAGGGAAATAACCGAAGACGAATGGCATCATCAGAAACGCCATTTATTTTGAAGGTATCACAGAATACTAGAAAATTCGCTAAGTGTGTGTTAGGATCCTCATCCTGCAAACCATCAAACTGAACAAACTGTTGTATCATCTATATAGTGTTAGGTTTCAGTTCAAAATTATTTGCAGCAATAGTAGGTCTAACAATACTTGACTCAGTTCCTGTTAAATTAGGTTTAGCATAATCATACATAGTTCGAGGAGTATGATGTTCGGCTGCCTCAGGAGGTAGCGGATTATTCTCAGACATCTCTTCGGTGGTATTGATTTCGACTTCTTGCTCTTCTTCTATGTAGTTTAAGCTTTTCCTTATTTCTCTATGATTTCTGCGAACAATACCTTCAATATCACTGTCGTAAAGTAGGGGTCCTGCCGGGTTCCTTCTAGTCATAAACTAAAGGTACCTGCCAAAAGAAAAGAAGAAAAGTTAGAAAAGTAAAAATTTTAATTGCAAAAATAAAATAAATATAATATGGCTAAAGTAATAAAAATTAAGCATTCTTAATATTCCAGTTCCCCGACAACGGCGCCAAAAATTTGATCGCGTGTCCGAGTCTTAAAAATTTATAAAAAGAATGATCGAGCCTAGAAACTAACTGTGACAACGACTTGAGGCAAGTGCACCTATCGAACAGTAGTATAGCTTAGCGACAAAACCGGATTGTCGAACCCAAAGAAACCAAAAGTACTAATACTAACTTTCTTTTATTATTTAGCCTAAGAATTAAAGGAATTTTTATCTAATCTAAAATTAACTAACAACTAAGCTAAAGATGCAAAGACAAAGAGAATGAATTGGGGAAAATAACTTTGGGAAAAACCAATTGATTAAGACAATACCTGAGGAAGAATCCACCTAGACTTCACTTGTTATCAACTCTGAACCAGACGATTTATTCACTTGACTTGATCTGTAGGATTCCCTAATGTATATTAATCCATCTCTCGAGGCAACTAACGTCTAACCCTAGGTTGATTAATTGAAATCTCTTTCTAATTAAAACCCCTAGAATTGCATTAACTCGATCTATGGACTCCCATATTAGATTTAACCCTAATCTGGTAGATTTTCGTCACCCTATCTCTAGGCGCGCGAGCAACTCCGCTCAACTATGCTGGATCTACTCTTAGGCAGGGTCTATTCCTCCTCTACCTAAGCACATCAGTACTTGAATCAATATCCCGGAAATATCAACACAAGAATTAAGAACACATAGTTAAGAACAAATCAAGTATTTATCATATAGTTCAGCAAACGATAACAGGATTCATCTAGGTTTCATCCCCCTCAGGTATCTGAGTGTTTAGTTCATAATCGTAAAAGAATACATCTCAAAAGAAAAGATAAAACAAAACATAAGAAAACCCTAAAACCCCCTGAAGAGATTGAAGGAGAGATCCTCCGTCTTGAGTATGATTTCGGCTTCTTGAGATGAATCAACGGGCTTTCTTCGAGTAACTTCCACAATTCTGGCCTCTCTGGCTCGGCTCCTTGGCCTAGCTGGACGCCCCCTGAAGGTTGGCCTCTAGGGTGTTTATATAGGCTTTTGCAATGTCTTTCTTTGCCTCTAAGTACCCTAATCCGACTGAAACTCTTCTTTCTCACGTCAGGGACATGCCTATGGCACACGCCCATGTGAGTCGTGGCCAGGCCGTGTTCGAGTCTGTTGATGAGGAATGGTCGTGTGGTCTTGGGCCCAGGCCGTGTTGATTTCGTTTTATGGCCCATTTACTCCGTTTTGGGCCCATTTCTCGTTCTTTTCATCCTCCGGTGCTTTCCTGAATATAAAACATGCAAACAATGGATTAAGAGCACCAAATTACACAATTCAAGGCTTAAATCACCCAAAAGTATGCTGAATGTGGGATTAAAATATGTTCATATTACTGTTTATCATACAATTTGGTCCTTTCTATAATTAGACATGAAATCGATAAAATTTTCTTATCGAAATTTTCATACGTCTTTCCTATCATAATGCAGACCAAGCAATAATATTAAAATAAGTTTTCTTTCTAACTTGGATTTGTGGTCTCGAAACCACTATTCCAATTTCACTGAAAATAGGCTGTTACAATACAAATAGAAACTAATTATAGGAAGCACCCAAGGGTGTACTAACCGAGTTGATGGATGAGTTCGGTAGCAAACCTGATTTTTTATATAACATTAATTAACTATACACAAATGTATATTTTGCTGACCAATTAACTGAAATGTTACAGGAAGACCAAAAACATGGCTAACAGGCGCTTGAAGCACTTTGAAGATCGGGAAATTGGGAAAAACAGAATCGATGTCACAACACAGTCACCTCGTATTACAACACTATGTCAAGTAGTAAGGAATCACAACAATCGTATTGACTTTGCGACACCACTCTTTTGTGATGCAACATGAAGGACAGTTTCCCAGAATTTCAAAACTACAGGGTGTGTTATGACATCGACCCCCAATGTCGTGACATCAACAAGTTGATAGGGAAGTTGCGACATGGAACCCCTATGTTCTGACATCTCTGCAATTTTTTTTTCAGGGTTGACACGACCCGTTCGCGCAACCTAGATGCATAACTTTGACTTTACCCAATTTTGAAACCTAAAAACCTTTATTTTTAACTTTTAAACACCTTAAGTCAAACTCTTAACCTATTCTAAACATCACACCCTTCTACAACCCCTCCATATCCAAAATCCTTTTTCATCCCCAAACCCTAACTACACAAAACTCCATTGATATTCCTAAGGCCATATTTTGGTAAGATTTCATCAAGCACTTAGAGAAGCAGCAGAAACAATTGTAAGGAGGTCAAGGATACGTAGTCCTTTACTCGTTTTACTACTCCATTGATTTTTTTATTTATTTGATTACTTCAAAGTTGAATAATAGAAAATGCCTCCTAGGAAGAGTAATAAAAATACAGTCTAAGAAACTCCAGTAGTTTCGGACCCTATGAAATTTGAGAACCCAAATACTAAAAAATATTTTCTCGAGTTATAGGGTGAGCCTTTCATTCAAGAGCGAGGGTTTGAACCTTTAATGGCTTTAAGCAACGAAATCTAAACTTTAGTTAGATACCTTCGTTGGGAGCGATTCTATATCACTCCCAATGAAACTGAAGAAAATTCAGTTGTGCAAGAATTCTATGCTTCCTTTAGAGACCAAGAAATACGAAAAAGACAAAATTGGGATACAGTAATAGTGAAAGGAGAAGAATTGCCCATTAATCTGAGGGAAATTTGTGAGTGCTATGATATACCCTATTATATTAGAGGCTTCTTGGATAGTACTGATTTAGAAAAATTTAAGGATATAGATATAGAGAATGTTACTAAGTACTTAACGCAGGGTAGAGGTACATGATTTTTAGACTAGATTTAGATTTACCGACTAATTTCAATTAGGCGATAATGTTCCTAGTAGTGAAAATGTGGATGCAATTCATAGGCACTAGAATTACACATGTATGAAATGTTTCTAACGTTAATACTTTACGAGCTATTCTATTGTATGGAATTTTGTAGTGCAAGCAAATATGTGTAGGTAAATGGATTTACCATGGAATGAGGAGTTGTGCACATAACCAAAAAGCTAGAATTTTATTTCCCTACTTGGGGACAGAACTATGTCGATAGGCAAAAGTTCCAATGGGTGAAAATGAGTAGTTCATGAAACCAAAAAAAAAAGCATAATTGGAGACTCGTTGTAGACGCAATACGTCGAGCTTCAAAGAAAATAGATCATGAAGTGGAATTAGAGAAAGAAAGAAAAGATGGATGTCTCAGTTTCACTTAAATGGAAAGAGAAATCGAAATCTTGAAGAGGGACAAATGAGACCACCGCGTAAAAGCTCAATGGAATGATCCAATGGATGCAACAAACAGGGCCAATACTTCAAGAATTTGAAAGGATGAATGGTTTGCGAGCTCCAAATTATCCACGTGGCATGTTTGGCCGAGCACCGACATACCATGATGGAGGAAGAGATAAGACGGAAGCATACTCCGAACATGAAGAAGAGGGGGATGCGTAGGATTCCCCATGAGCTAAGGATGAGTATGAGGCGTCACTCCAGCCGCAATATCCCATGCCAAAAGGGTCCATCATCCAAAGCCCGACCCAACATGCACATTCAACGGGTAGGAGCTCCCACCAAAAATATGGCACGAGCAAGGGGAAAACACCCATGGGACAAAGGCATACACCTCATTTCGATGATTCAGAGGAGGATTAATTTAAAATTTTAATGTTTTTATAAGATTGTATTAATTTTTGGATGATTTTAATTTGATTTTAGGGTAGGATTAATAGTAAATTATAAGTTGTTTTGTGTCATGTTTTAATTTTCTACGTAGGAACCCCACATGGAGGAGGCAAAATAATTAGAGCTTGCAATGAGGAATGGAGGAAGCACCCACCAATAGCCGATGGAACTATCATGATCAGTCCGATAACTTCTTTCCTTATCATTTTAGGGACAACACATTGAGGACAATGTGTTATCTAAAGTGTGAGGGTGGCATAGAAAATTTGTTTTAAATTTTTATGTGTTTCTTTGATTGTTCTTGTCATTTGTGTGTTTGGGCATGTAGAGATACAAGTGATTAGTTAGGAGCAAGCACATAGAGTGGTTGTATTTACAATAAATTTGGCATAAGGATAGGTGATTTTAGATTTTTTGTTATCAGACTACTAAGTTCTATATATTACACTGTAAATAGGGATTAAAGCAATTGAATGTACTAGATGATATACAGAATACAAGGAAATGAGCATGTTGGCATGAATGATAAATTGTTAAATTTGTGGTTATTTGGTTGGCTAGAGTTGTCAATATTGAAATACCTAGGGCTGACCTAAGACATTGTTTGGAATATACCCAGAGCCAAAAAGCTAACCATGTTATCCATCTTTAGTACCTATTTTTAAGCCAGAAATCACTTCTTGAAGAACCTTTATACAAAACTAGAGCCAAAACATAAATTTGTACTTATCCTTTTCCATTGGTCCAGAATTGTACGACTGTAGACGTCTAGCTATACGTATTGAGGGTTAAGTAGATAGATTATGGTGGATTTTGTAAAAATAGTGTGAAATAGGAGGGATCAATGTGATATAGTAATCATAAGTTAGCTAATATGTGCAACAAAAGAAACAAAATTCAAGAAAATCAAAATTAGTAGAAAAAGTACTTGAAAAGTAAAAGCATTTGTGAGTGAGATGTATTGAAAAATGACAAAATGTGACAAAGTCACAAAAATAAAAAATCTCATTCATTAATGCACAAAAACTCGTGAGCTAACCATGATTGTTATATTATGTTTTGACTTCCTATGTGGAGAAATAAGGAAGGTGGGAGAATGAAACATAAGGCGGTGAGCAGGAAAGGGTTACTAAGGGGAAGAATAGGGGACAATATGATGTGCCAAACTATTTTCATGCTTGAAACTACTTGATGCTTACTATTCTTGAAATCCATACCCGTCCTAAGCCTCAGAACGTAATAAACCGAAAAGCCCTAAGTGATTTAAGTAGACATATTCACAATTCAAAATTATACTGAATAATTGCATTTATGACTGTTTGTATTTTGCTAGAAAATTCAAATTATTTGTATAATTTATTGATAGATTCCTACAATTGAGACCATTAATGCTTGTATGTTTTGTAATATACTGAACTTAGGTGTTTGATACCAAAAGTGGTAAGTCAATTATATCTCATGCTAAGATTATATGTGAATTGAAATGCCTATTCATGTTCTCCAAAGCTAACACTTGTACTATACTTGTTCAATGGTCTTTTATTTATTTATTTATTTTTGTTTGTATTGCTTAAGGACAAGCAATGACTTAAGTGTGGGGGAGTTTGATCTATCATAATTTGATGTAACAGATTAAATTATTTTTTAACACTTTAGGAGCTTAAACATGAGCATTTTAGTTGCATTTTAATCACATTTCAATAAGTTTAGTTAAGTTTAATAAATGTGTAAATTGAGTCTTTTATTGACCTTAGGGGCTGAAAGAGGCCTACGGGGAAGCTAATATACTTTGTGAGTATGCAAGAGACCATTAGAAGGAATATTAACTCAATACTGGCCACTAGGCTGCAACACGGAGCATGTGATGCCACAACATAGGGAGCATAATAAGAAAATTCCAAGACTGCCTTCAATGTCACAACACAGCTTGATGATGTCCCAACATAGCCCTGAAAACACCCTGAAGCTGAATATGCTGCCCTCGATATCGAAACACAAGACCTAATGTGTCACGACATCTCTTCTGTACGGGAAATTCATACGAGCTAGGGGCATTTTGATCTGCACAATCCAACTATAAGCTCGTGAACTTCAGCTAACCCAGGGTTAAGGACGACGATCATTCTAAGTCTATAAATAGGCCCAGTCAAGACATGTTATGGAAATTTTGTGTAATTTTCCCTTTAGATCTAGAACTTGTTGTTTACTGTTGGGAAGAAACCAGATCTTGGAATTATTCTAAAACTTTGTGAGGATTATGTGCTTATATTTAATACAATCACGCTTCTTCTAAACTTTATTCTTGAAATTGTTCTTCATGTTCAAATTTTCATTTAAGTTTATATTGTTTACTAGATCCATAAGTAACTTGTAACACCCCAAACCCGGCCCAAACACCACGACCGGATCTGGCATGTCACTTGAAAAGAGTTTACAAAACACCGTGCATTTTCAAGGAAAACCTCTGTTGGAAATCCGAGTTTGCATTCTTTGAGAAAACTTCGTGATAATTATCATTGCTATATATTTTTCTTAAAACACAGTTTAGCCTACCAAATTCCAGAATTCAATGACTTTTGGAAAAACCCTTGTTATTCGTCTAGGGTATGGGAATTTTGCCGAAAAAGATAATAGCTACTTTAGTAATTTAGGTGTACGAAAACTTCGTTGCTTTTATGTTTTCAAAACAGGTCGTTATTACAGTTGGTCGTATAATTTAAGTAACTGAAACTTCTAATCCAAAATTAAAACCTGAATATTAGTGGCCTTATTACAATGTGAAACTGAAACCAGTAATAAAAGTAAAATAGGGGAAAACAAAGTTTTTACTGAGAAAAAATAAACCACGCATGGCCACCTCGTGCTCCTCTCCAGCCCGGTCCGCTGCACTACGTGCTACCAGAAAAGATGTTAAATCAACAGGGTGAGTCGCAAGACTCAGTGTGCAACACTCATGCACAACAGATTGGGCCTTAGCCCTACAGAACAGGGTAACAGTACAACAGATGCCGAAATGATGCAGAACCCATCCAAATCCTAGATTTCCATCCGCTACACACCACCCGTACCTGCCAAACACCAATGGGGATTTCTACAATCAACCCTCACCGCTACACACCATTGATGGCAGTCTTGCTGCTCATCGTCAAATTCGTGACATAGTCACCAGAAAAGATCGTGGCAGAGCCACTATAACAGATCGTGGCAGAGCCACTACAACAGATCATGGCAGAGCCACTACAACAGATCATGGCAGAAAAACTACAGCACTTCCCCTTTCATCACATATTCCCAAACCCTATGCAAGCATAGAATACAGATGTATAAATGCAACAAATTTCAACAAGCATGTACGGAATACTCATAGCATGGATCGATATAATATACCATAACCACTTTACTTTATCAGAACGGAAATCACTAACCTAATGTTTCGCACACACCAGCCATACCGAGATTCCGGCATTTTACGGAATATACATAAACACATAGATATTAACGGAACGATATAAAAGAAGACCATATCAATGGTGTGAGAAGTTACACACCTGGTAACACGTAATATCACGCCCTCTACGTCGACACTATCGCTAATCGACACTACAACTATTTGCCTACGATCCTGCTCAGAAGCTGGCCCATACCCAGGTGGCCAATCATGAACAGCAGACACAGCCCTTTTCTTGAACTTAGGGATCGAACCCGAAGGTTTACTTCCCTAGCCAAACTGCGTATTGCTTGCATCCATCAAAAGCTTCGGTCAATAAATCACTACGAGAGATACGATTTGAGTATGTCCCCAACAAGGTTAAGCGACAGATAGAAAATAAATCAGATAATAGAACGACCAGAACGAATCTTCTTACCTAAGTCGATGGAATCCCGAAGTTAACAGACTTGGCTAAAACGTTGATTGAACCCCTACACCACAACCAAATGAGATTCGGCTAATGGAGAATGGATTAAAGAGAAGTGGCCTTTCGGCCAAACAGGGGATATAAGTCCACCCTCCACCAAGCGGCCACACAAAAACCCTATCTCCTTACCTTCAGTTTCCTTCAAGATTCGGCACAAGCAGACGCCATAGAGGGGATTCGGCTTCAAGGAATAAAGAGTGAAAAGAAAAGAACAACCCAACGAGATATTAAGGAAATGATTCGATTTAGAATGAAGATGAGAAAGAAAAGAGATAGCAAAGAAGAAAACGACAGAGAACTTACCAACCCTGAGATGATGATTCGGCTATGGTGAAACTTCAGGAAATGAGGCTGAACTTTAGAGGTTTCGGCTATGTTAGGAAATGAGAGTGTGGTTTCGGCTTTTGTGAAAGGAAAAGAACAATCCCAATTCAATGAAGAAGATACGGCTAGAGAAGGTTTCAAGAAAGAAAATGAAAATAAAAGTGAAAAGGGAGGGAGATGTGATGTTTTCAGCTTTTGAAAGTGAGAAGAAAAGATGAACAAAAGTGACCCTAATGGTCTTCTAAGTCTCGGCTATGGATCAAAAGAAGAAAAGTGTGGAAAGTGCTTAGATGACTTACGGCACAAGAGAAAATGAGAAGAAAACTAAAACGAAAATGTGAGCACATACCCTAATGCCGAAAGATAACCCACTACCCCCTAGCAACCTGATCACCAAATTTCGGCACCCACATCCAAAGCCAAAACCGACTGTTTCCCCCTCTCAAACTCCTCAGGAATTCGGCTAGCACTCCCCCACTAAGTCGTCCCTTCAATCTCTCCCTGCTCACCTCTCCTCCACACATTCAAACCAGTTTGAATTATTCAAACTCCTTAAATTTCTCTCCATCTCTCATTCAAAATATTTGACCAAGTCTTACCTCCCTCTTCCAGAGTTTGATTACCATCCAACCACTTCCCTTGCCTGAGCCAAAAATAATACTTCCATACTGCTCAAGAGTTTCGAACCTCTCCCCTCTCAGCTCCCTGTGACCCCACCTCCTTGCATGTTATGTGGCGTCACCTTGCCATCCTTCCACTACACTTCTTTGTGTCACCAAAAGCGAACTAAAATCCCTTAAATCCTACCCCTATTCGGCTATCCCCTCTTAGGTGCCCAAAACTAAAATTTTACCAAGGCCTCAGCTTAACCCCGAGACTTCCCGAGACCCTTAAACACAACCAAACAACAAGCAAAACAGTTTGACATGCAAAAAACATAAAAACGCAAAGCCCCTAAATCCCAGATGTTACAGTTCTACCCCCTTAAAATAATTTCGTCCTCGAAATTACCTGATCAAAAGAGATGGGGATACTGTTGCCGCATAACATCCTCCAGTTCCCACGTCGCTCCCTCTGAACCATGATTTCGCCACAGAACCTTCACCAAAGGAACTGATTTCCTACGCAGCACTTTGACGTCCCTATCCAAGATCTGCACTGGTTCCTCTCTATAAGATAAATCTGGGCTTACCTCAATTTCTTCTACTGGCACAACATGCGACGGATCTGAACGATAGCGTCGAAGCATAGAAATGTGAAATACGTCATGGATCTGACTCAATTCTGAAGGCAACTCGAGCTGATAGGCTACAGGACCCACATGTTTCAACACCCGATAAGGCCCAATAAACCTAGGGCTCAACTTGCCCTTTCGACCAAATCTTAGCACTTTCTTCCACGGCGACACCTTTAAGAAAACTCCGTCTCCCACTGCAAATTCTATATCTTTCCGCTTTAGATCAGCATAGGACTTTTGCCTGTCTGAAGCTTCCTTCAATCGGGCTCGAATCAATTAACCTTGTCCTCTGTTTCAGCAACCAACTCTGGACCCAACAACTGACGTTCACTCAACTCTGTCCAACACGTAGGTGTACGACACTTCTGACTATACAATGCTTTATACGGCGCCATTTGAATACTCGACTGATAGCTGTTGTTATACACGAACTCCACCAATGGTAGAAATTCCTCCCAGCTACCCCTGAAATCTAAAACACAGCCCCTCAACATGTCCTCAAAAATCTGAATTACTCTCTCCGACTATCCATCAGACTGTGGATGAAACACCGTACTAAAATCCAACTTCATACCCAAAGCTTGATGCAACGCCTTCCAGAACCTTGACGTGAATCTAGGGTCCCTGTCTGAAATGATCGACACTGGCACCCCATGCAACCTTTCGATCTCTGCTACGTACAACTTAGCCAACTTTTGCAGAGAGTAATCGACCCGAACCGGTATAAAATGAGCAGACTTCATTAAACGGTCGACTATAACCCAAACCGAATCCTTTCTAGTAGGCGTAAGGGGTAGCCCACTAACGAAATCCATCGTGATCCTTTCCCACTTCCACTACGGAATCTTCACTGGTTGCAACAATCCCGAAGGCAACTGATGTTCTGCCTTTACTTGTTGACACGTCAAACACTTACCCACAAACTCGGCTACCTCTCGCTTTAAACCCGGCCACCAAAACTGTTCGCGAAAATCCCAGTACATTTTACTACCTCCGGGGTGCATAGCGTATGGACTACTATACGCTTCCTGGAGAATCTTTTGCCTCAAATCCACATCTTTCGGCATGCAAACTTTCCCATGAAAACACAAAACTCCGTCGCTGTTCAAACTATAACCCTCTCATCCACCATCCTGTACCTGCAGAAGTCTAGCACTCAAAACATCATCTACCAACTGCTTCTCTTTAACCTGATTCACCCACGTCGATTTTACTTGCAGTTCCGTTAATAAGCTTCCGTCATCATACAAACTAAGGTGGGCAAACATTGCTCTTAAGTCCGATATTACCTTACGACTCAACGCGTCGGCCACCAGGTTAGCCTTACCCGGATGGTATTCAATCGAGCAATCGTAATCCTTCAACAACTCGATCCACCTCCGTTGTCTTAGGTTTAACTCCTTCTGGGTAAGGAGGTATTTCAGACTCTTGTGATCCGTGTAAACTATAGACTTCTCCCCATATAGGTAATGTCTCCAAATTTTCAGAGCGAACACCACTGCAGCTAACTCCAAATCATGCGTCGGATAATTCACTTCATGAGGCCTCAGCTGCCGATAAGCATACGCTACTACCTTCCCCCCTTGCATCAGAACACATCCTAACCCTGTGTGCGACGCATCACAATAGACAGTAAAATCTTTCCCCGCTTCAGGCTGAATCAAAACTGGAGCCTCCGTCAAAATTCTCTTTAACCTTTCAAAACTTTCTTGTTGCTTGTCAGACCACACAAACAGAACTCCTTTCCTTAACAACTTGGTCAACGGTGCTGCATCAGGGAAAACCCCCCCACAAATCTTCTGTAATACCCAGCTAAACCAAGAAAACTCCGAATCTCCGCCACAGACTTAGGTGGCTTCCAGTTCAACACAGCTTCAATCTTCCGAGGGTCCACCATGATCCCCTTAGCTGACACTACATGACCCAAGAAGATAACCTCCCTCAGCTAGAACTCGCACTTACTAGACTTAGCGAACAACTGCTTCTCCCTCAAAATTTGCAGAACCACCCGAAGATGTGAATCATGCTCCTCTTTGAACTTTGAGTACACCAGAATGTCGTCTATAAACACTACCATGAACCAATCTAGATATGGTTGAAAAACCCAATTCATCATATCCATAAATGCTGCTGGCGCGTTGGTCAAACCAAACGGCATCACCAAAAATTCGTAGTGACCATAACGAGTACGAAATGCCGTCTTATGAATGCCCGCCTCCTTGACCTTAAGCTGATGCTACCCCGACCTTAAATCGATCTTGGAGAAGACCGAAGCCCTTTTGAGCTGATCAAACAAGTCGTCTATCCTCGGCAGTGGGTACTTGTTCTTGATTGTCAGCTTTTTCAACTAACGGTAATCAATACACATCTGCATTGATCTGTCCTTCTTTTTTACGAAAAGCACAGGTGCCCCCAAGGTGAAACACTCAGCCGGATAAAACCTCGGTCCAATAACTCCTAAATCTGCTCTTTCAGCTCCACTAACTCCTTCGATGCCATTCTATATGGAGCAATAGACACTGGCGCTGTTCCCGGTAGAAGGTTAATACCAAACTCCACCTCGCGATCTGGAGGCAATCCCAGAAGCTCTTTTGGAAACACATCAGTAAATTCTTTCACCGTTCGAACATCTCCCACAACTGATTCCTTGGCCTCCAAAGCACAAACATGAACCATGAATGCCTTACATCCCTTTCTCACCATTCTCTCGGCCTTCAACACAGAGACCACATTGGATAGATAATCCCTTCTCTCACCTATCACCACCACCTCTAAACCCTCTACGGTTCTCAACACCATACGCTTGGCTGCACAGTTTAAAATTGCTTGATACTTCACTAGCCAATCTATTCCTAAGATCAAATCGAACTCTCCAAACGGCAGTTCCATCAGATCAGCCCGAAAAACTACCCCTTGAACCTCCAGGGGTACGTCCTTATACAGTTTGTTCACTACTACAGTTTGTCCTAGATGGCTCACTACAGTCATCTCCCTAGAAGAAGTCTCATAGTCTAAGTTCAAAGTCCCAGCTATAGCACTAGTGACATAAGATTGCGTCGAACCAATATCAATCAAGACAGTATAAGGCAAACCATAAATTAGAAACGTACCGGTTATGACGTCCGGTGCGTCGCCCTCCTCACGGCGCCTAGCTGCATAGACCAACCCCGGCTGTCCTGCATCAATGTTACCAGCACCCCTACCAGATGCTCCACGGCCCCGACCGAAACCATTACCTCCTCTGGCTGGACCACGACCCTTCGGCACTGGCTAACCACCTCTCCTGACCTGATCATAATCTCGCCCCGCTGGCTGTGCCTGATCCACCTGTGGGCAGTCTTTAATCATATGATCCGTAGAACCGCACCTGAAACATCCTCCAGTTCTCCTCCTGCATTCCCCAAAATGCACCTTCCCACACAAAGCACATGGTCGATACTGACCCCCTGCAGCAGATGTCGGAGCACGGGCTGGCCCACTAGACCTCAACCTCTTCTGAAAGCCCCCAGATGGACTTGACGCCCTAAAACTCCTCTTATTCCTACCCCTATCCTTATCCCTATCCTGTCTTTCGGTCTGTTTCACCTCCTCAGCTATCTTAGCTTTCTCAACTAGGATAGCAAAGTCTCTCTCTCGCTGCGGCACTATCAATACCCCTAACTCATTTCGCAATCCATCCTCGAACCGTACACAACGTTCGTAGTCAGTCGCTACCACTCCTTGGGCGTAACAGCTCAAGCGCAGGAACTCCGCCTCATATTCAGCCACAGATTTGCTCCCTTGAACCAAATTTAAAAATGCCTTCCTCTGGGCGTCGACATAGCTGGCCCCGACGTACTTCCCCTGAAATGACACCTTAAAGAAATCCCAGTTAATCCGGTCTGCTGGAGTACCCTCTTTTACCGTGAGCCACCACTGTAGGCCTAGTCTCGAAGAAGAGACACCACCCCTTTCAACTTCTCCTCCACTGTGAAGTCAAGATCATCCATTATGCGCTCGCTTGCCTCTAACCAATACTCAACTGTATTAGGGGCTACGCTAGAAACGCCCCTAAACATTTCCACTCCGTTGGCTCGAAGTCGTTCGGACACAGACTTCCGAGCCCCAGTACCCTTGCTTGCCCCTGCAACTCTCTCCAAGACCCGCAGCATCGCCTGAGACACCGCATCATCTCCACCCGTTTGGTCCTGAAACTCTTCTTCCACAGCCGGTGATGGCGACACCTCATTTACTGACCCATGACCAGACCCTACTGGTTCCGATACGGTAATTCTACCCCTTCCATGACCACGTACATTACGTCCACATCCTCTACTACTCATCTCTATCGTATCGTCTTAATCTGATTTAGAAATTTTATGCATTAGCAATTCTTTTTACTTGTTTATTAAAGAGAAATTTTATGGAATATATTTACGAGTAGTTTCCACGATTCACACACACAACCTAAAAGTTTCCGCTTCTATAGTATAGTTCCTTAGTTCTAACATCCATGGCAATATATCCACATGGCACATGCAATTCAAACTCAAACAGAACTTACCTGGCGGACTTGGGCCGGTGACGCAGGAGCCATGCAGAAAAATCATGTATTTCATTTTACTACGTTTTAAAAACATCTTTTGGAAAACATTTTGAACCCAAAAACCAAAGCCGAGCTTTTGAACTAGGCTCTGATACCAAATTGTAACACCTCAAACCCGGCCCAAACACCACGACCGGATCTGGCATGTCACTTGAAAAGAGTTTACAAAACACCGTGCATTTTCAAGGAAAACCTCTGTTGGAAATCCGAGTTTGCATTCTTTGAGAAAACTTCGTGATAATTATCATTGCTATATATTTTTCTTAAAACACAATTTAGCCTACCAAATTCCGGAATTCAATGACTTTTGGGAAAACCCTTGTGATTCGTTTAAGGTATGGGAGTTTTGCTGAAAAAGATAATAGCTACTTTAGTAATTTAGGTGTATGAAAACTTCGTTGCTTTTATGTTTTCAAAATAGGCTGTTATTATAGTTGGTCGTATAATTTAAGTAACTGAAACTTATAATCCAAAATTAAAACCCGAATATTAGTGGCCTTATTACAATGTGAAACTGAAACCAGTTATAAAAGTAAAATAGGGGAAAACAAAGTTTTTACTGAGAAAAAATAAACCACGCATGGCCACCTCGTGCTCCTCTCCAGCCCGGTCCGTTGCACTACGTGCTACCTGAAAAGATGTTAAATCAATAGGGTGAGTCGCAAGACTCAGTGTGCAACACTTATGCACCAACAGATTGGGCCTTAGCCCTACAGAACAAAGTAATAGTACAACAGATGCCGAAATGATGCAGAACCCATCCCAATCCTAGATTTCCATCCACTACACACCACCCGTACCTGCCAAACACCAATGGGGATTTCTACAATCAACCCTCACCGCTACACATCATTGATGGCAGTCTTGCTGCTCATCGTCAAATTCGTAACATAGTCACTAGAATAGATCGTGGCAGAGCCACTACAATAGATCGTGGTTGAGCCACTACAACAGATCGTGGCAGAGCCACTACAGCACTTCCCCTTTCATCACATATTCCCAAACCCCATGCAAGCATAGAATACAGATGTATAGATGCAACAGATTTCAACAAGCATGTACGGAATATTTATAGCATGGATTGATATAATATACCATAACCACTTTACTTTATCAGAACGAAAATCACTAACCTGATGTTTCGCACACACCAGCCGTATCGAGATTCCGCCATTTTACAGAATATACATAAACACATTGATATTAATGGAACGATATAAAATAGAACCATATCAATGGTGTGAGAAGTTACACACCTGGTAACACGTAATATCACGCCCTCTATGTCGACACTATCGCTAATCGACACTACCGCTATTTGCCTACGATCCTGCTCAGAAGCTGGCCCATACCCAGGTGGCCAATCATGAACAGCAGACACAACCCTTTTCTTGAACTTAGGGATCGAACCCGAAGGTTTACTTCCCTCACCAAACTACGTATTGCTTGCATCCATCAAAAGCTTCAGTCAACAAATCACTACGAGAGATACGATTTGAGTATTTCCCCAACAAGGTTAAGCGACAGATAGAAAATAAATCAGATAATAGAACGACCAGAACGAATCTTCTTACCTAAGTCGATGGAATCCCGAAGTTAACAGACTTGGCTAAAACGTTGATTGAACCCCTACACCACAACCAAATGAGATTCAGCTAATGGAGAATGGATTAAAGAGAAGTGGCCTTTCAGCCAAACAAGGGACATAAGTCCACCCTCCACCAAACGGCCACACAAAAACCCTATCTCCTTACCTTCAGTTTCCTTCAAGATTCGGCACAAGCAGACACCACAGAGGGGATTCGACTTCAAGGAATAAAGAGCGAAATGAAAAGAACAACCCAACGAGATATTAAGGAAGTGATTCGGTTTAGAATAAAGATGAGAAAGAAAAGAGATAGCAAAGAAGAAAACGACAGAGAACTTACCAACCCTGAGATGATGATTCGGCTATGGTGAAACTTCGAGAAATGAGGCTGAACTTTGGAGGTTTCAGCTATGTGAGGAAATGAGAGTGTGGTTTCGGCTTTTGTGAAAGGAAAAGAACAATCCCAATTCAATGAAGAAGATATGGCTAGAGAGGGTTTCAAGAAAGAAAATGAAAATAAAAGTAAAAAGGGAGGAAGATGTGATGTTTTCGGCTTTTGAAAGTGAGAAGAAAAGATGAACAAAAGTGACCCTAATGGTCTTCTAAGTTTCGGCTATGGATCAAAAGAAGAAAAGTGTGGAAAATGCTTAGATGACTTGCTGCACAAGAGAAAATGAGAAGAAAACTAAAACGAAAATGTGAGCACACACCCTAATGCCGAAAGATAACCCACTACCCCCTAGCAACCTGATCACCAAATTTCGGCACCCACATCCAAAGCCAAAACTGATTGTTTCCCCCTCTCAAACTCCTCAAGAATTCGGCTAGCACTCTCCCATTAAGTCGTCCCTTCTATCTTTCCCTGCTCACCTCTCCTTCACACATTCAAACCAGTTTGAATTATTCAAAATCCTCAAATTTCTCTCCATCTCTCATTCAAAATATTTGACCAAGTCTTACCTCTCTCCTCCAGAGTTTGATTGCCATCCAACCACTTCCCTTGCCTGAGCCAAAAATAATACTCCCATGCTACTCAAGGGTTTCAAACCTCTCCCCTCTCAGCTCCCTGTGACGCCACCTCCTTGCATGCTATGTGGCGTCACCTTGCCATCCTTCCACTGCACTTCTTTGTGTCACCAAAAGCAAACTAAAATCCCTTAAGTCCTACCCCTATTCGGCTATCCCCTCTTAGGTGCCCAAAACTAAAATTTTACCAAGGCTTCGGCTTAACCCCGAGACTTTCCGAGACCCCCAAACACAACCAAACAACAAGCAAAACAGTTCGACATGCAGAAAACATAAAAATGCAAAGCCCCTAAATCCCAGATGTTACATAACTAATCCTCCTATGGGGGATTAGCGAGTGGGGATATGAATGATTAATTGTTTGGTAGGGATTTCTTAACAGATTAACTATTTAGGAAATGAAGAACCGAAACCCTAGTCTAGATAACTCTAGGAAGTAATCAAGGTGGGATTTATCCCAAATTTAGTATGGTCTATCTGTGAACACCTTAACCCTGAATCGGTTTGGACTATGTGGTTGGAAGATAAGTAGTTCTTGCCGACTCAGTATTTCAGTGGATGTATCGGAAGATCCTGTTAGGGTATTAACTAGTTGGTTGAACAAGAAAGCCTGAGATGACAATTGGTTATGATTACTGAAGCAAGCTAATCACACATGCCTAGATTTGATACATATATCCTTATTTGATTTCTTACTTTTCGTGTATTTAATCTTCATTTATGCTTTTAGTATAGTTTATTAAAACCTTTCTTTTTATCTTTCATACTATTATTTAATTAAAGTATTATTAGATCTATTTATGTTTAAATTAGAATTAATTTAGTGTGCGCCTCCCTTGGGTACGATCCTCGGAGTACTTACCTACTCTGTTGTAACTATATTACAACCTGACCCTTATACTTGCGGATATTGCATGTTTGCATCTTTTGTGCAAGATTTCTACTCTGGGCGTTGGTACATCCGGAGGCAGTTATGGACCTTCTCAAAGATCACCTTCAATGAGCAATACTTTCTCTAGGATCTACCTTGGTGGGATAAAGAAAAGTCTTATAAACCCTTATTCCTGCTATTTTCCTTGGCGAGGATTTGAAGGATTAGACATCTTTTTTCATCTCGATGAAGCAACTAGGAAATGTCTGGCTAGTTTTATCTAAATCGATTGATAGTCCACCCATAATGTACCCTATGGATTTATGGAAAATCATTAACAACCTGGAATATGAAAAGAAGTTTACTCACCTGTAGTTGGGTAGATCTTTAAAGCATCAAGAAGTTCAATTGCAAAATTTTAATAATAGAAGGAAAAAACAAGTTATTGAAGTTACCTCAAAGGAAGTTGTTTTGAAGGAAAAAGTTAAACCCCTTGAGGAATAAAATATAAAACTGAAGGAAGAGGCTATGAAGATGATAGCAAAAAATGAAAACTTGAAGAAAGAGGAATTGGAGTTCGAAGCTTGTATACAAAAGTTGACATCAAAGCATGCGAATGAAACTGCTTCCTTGAAGAGATATCTTTGTCAAAGTTTTTCAACTAAAGGATAAACATAAGGAAAATGTCGATACCATTAAGGAAGATATGAAGGAGAACTTGCATAAAAAAGATGATGAAGTCAGGTCTCTTCGAGCTGTAATTGAAACTTTGAAAAAAGAGAAAGATATTGATGTCACTCTGGTTGAGGAAGAGAAAAATAGAGGCATTGAGGAAGCCATAGCCACTGCAAAAGCTAAGGTCAAAAGTAAATTTTAAGGGGCTCAACATGGTGTTATAATTTCCATTAAAGCGGCCCATGGCCCACTTGATATTTATAATGTTCTATTGGGAAAATTGTGCGATACTACAGTGAACTTCAATATACTCAATCCTGTTGGTCCTGAATAGGAAGCTTTTAGAGAGGATAAATGAGCTATTGTATTGTTTCCTCCTGGTACTCCTACTAATTAAACCTTTGGAGAGGAAGAAACAAATGGTGGAGATGGAGAAGAGTCAGCTAGACCTGCTCATGGGCCCGGCCATCGAGCCCAAAGGCCCTCCCCAAAAGTGAGAGGTTTTGGGATAAAACATAGGCCCGAAAAATGGGCTTTGGCAAAAAAATAAGGCCCGTTTAAAAAACCAGTCGAGCCTCGGGCAAGACATTTTTTGCCCGGGTTGAATTCACAAAAGGACAAAAAAAAATCTGATATTTTTTGTTGTTTTAATGTTATTTTCTTGTTGCTTTTTTCCCCTATTTTGCTCCCATTTCACTATTATGTTACTACTATTTTTGTTGTTATTGTTCAGATATTGCATGACACTTGTTTTATTGTTAATTTTGTTATTATTTTAAAGGCATTTACTTGTTAAGTTGGATCTATCTTTTGTGTTATTTAAATATACATATTTTTTCAAATTTATTTTCAATTTGTTGGGAAATTTTTATTTTAATGTTTTAAGTATTTTTGATGTATTATATATTTTTTAAAATTATATAAAAAATTAATACGGGCGAGTCGGGTCGAGTTTTAGCCTTTTTATTCGGGCTAGGCTTGGGCAAAATTTTAGGCCCATTTTTTGGGTCGGGCCCGGTCCTAACAAACTGGCCTAATTTTTTTGTTGGGCTTGGCTCGACCCATGAGTACCTTTAGAATCAGCTACTAAGTGATATTATTATTAACTTTCGTTGTTATCTTTATAAGGCAATGTAATTTGTATTTCAATTTATTTAATAATTAATGTAACTTTTGTAACAACCCGTTTTTCAATGGTGTCAGAAATAGTGGTTTCGAGACCACAATTCTGACGAGTGAGTACGTAAATATTAAATAATAATATTTATAAGTCAAGTATTATAATAAAGTGAATTTTATTTGATAATTTTTATTTAGTTGGATAATTAGTTAACTCCAAATGGGTTGTCCCTAAAGTCAAGTGATTTTGGAAAATGAGGTATCGGGACCTTGTTTCCATAAATCGAGATCGTAAATATTTTATTAAATATTTACGGAGTTATTGTATAGGTGTATTAAATTTTGGTCCGAAAATTTTAACATTTGACAGTTAATTAAAGAAAAAGGACTAAATTGTAAAAGACGTAAAACCTAATTGCTATTGAATTATATTGATTAAATGGTTTAATTAGTAAATATAAGAGGACTTATGAGGCAATTAGGCCATTCTCATTGTGGGTGGACGATTAGTGGTGTTTTTGGATTAAATTATTTGTTAAAATTATATGTTTATAATAAGAAGAAGAAGTAAAAACCATAATAACATTTCATCATCTTTTTCTTCTCCTTTGAAAACCAAAACATCGTGGATGAACATTCAAAATCTTTCGATGAGATTTCCTTACTTTGCATGGTATGAATCTTTAATCTGTTTCTTGTCATTTTTATATTTTTTAGATTGTTACAATTAGGTCCAGCTAACTCATATCTCAGTTTTCAAAACTGTTAAAGTTTATTAAAATTATAATTGATGAATTTTGGATGTTCTTGATATTAAATGGAAAATTTTAAAGCTTGGAAATGTTTTAGGACTATTTTGTTAAGTGAATTTTGTTAGTTTTGCATTTAAGGACTAATATGTAAATATGTTAAAATTAGCATGAAAATATTGTAATTTTCAAGTGATTGAAGGTTGATTATGGATGGAACTAGAATCGGTTATGTGTATTGGGGCTTAAATGTGAAATTTTTAATAGATTCTGTTTTAGGGACTAAATTAAATAAAATATAAAATTTTGAGGGTAAATTTATAAAATGTAATTAAAAAGGCTTAAAAGCATAAATTTTATTGTTTATGTGGTTTAAGTTGATTTAATTGAATTAAACTATACTTTGCATGATCAAGAATCTCACCGATTGGAGGACATACGAGGAAAAGGAAAAATTGTCGATTAGTCCATGATGGTTAAATTACTTTAACAGGTAAGTTCATACTACTATCCTCAGTTATAATTCATTATTAAATGCTGTTAATTATATATTTAAACTACTGAAGTGAAATTTGTTCTAAGCGAAATAAATTGAATTCTGAGATAGTTCTGATGGATCGAGTAAAAGTTTCATACATGATATTTCTGAATGATTCACATTCCGAACCAAGCTCCAACATTTGATGCAGACTCGGATATACATGTGACATAGATTTAGTCTGGATTGGTAATCTGTTGTCATTTTAAATTTTTAGCCTGGACTAGTAACCTTACATGTATATATATATATAGCTCTAGCCAGGCTATTTTTCTATGTTGTCAATGAATTAGCTCGGACAGGTAACCTGACACATATATTTCTGTACTCGACTAGCTCGAATGAGCATTACATGTTTCCCGTGCTCGTATAATGAGTTCTTTTACAAAGTTCCATCAAAAAAATCAAAGGATATATAGTGTGAAATTGTATCATTAATGTGGATGAAATATGAACTCTGAATATCCGTATATTTCTTATTTATTGACCCAAAATTATTGAACTATGTCATGATATGAATTAAGTATGACAAAGATATATGATGCAATTTTTTTAAGGATGAAAGTGATGCACAGTGATAAATTGGAAAATGGATTCATGGTGAATTTTGAGTTAAATTTGGTATTTTACCATTTGAAATTATATATGTGGTTTGGACTAAATTTCATACGGTTGATGTTTTGAATTCTATGATAGGTGAATTTGTTCCATATTGATTCATGTAAATATTGAATAGTTAAAGTAAGCTATTTGATTATATTGGATGAGCTTACTAAGTATTTTATATACTTACTCGAGTTACTACTTTTCTATAGATTTTGAACTATCCGGAACATGTCGATCGGATCAACGAGAAGGATACACCTTTGGTCTCCTAATTTGGTAGACTTTTGATGTTTCGAGCTTGGTTATTTGTAGCATGTAGTTAGGAGGATTAAATATTGAAATGTAAAGCTTCTGTTTGTGGTTTGGCACGGTTAAGTTTGGATGAATTTAAATATTTAAATATATGCATATAGTAATTTAGCATATAGATGATTATGGCAAAGACATGGATAGTATTAAGTATTTGTTCAAATGATATCATGAAATGGCAATGGACTTTGGTATATTTGTAACACCCCTTAACCCTAAACCATCGTCAGAATAAGATTAAGAGGTATTACCGGAGTTAAACATAATTAAACGAGTAAATTGGGATATAATCCCGAGGCACAATTTAAAATTTTTCAAATTTCATCTTTACGACCCTTATATGGCCCCACGAGACCCAAAATATAATTAGGAAATGATTTGGGACTAAAATAGAAACTTTAGAAACTTTTTCTTGAAAATAGGGGCACATGCCCGTGTGGTTTGGGACATGCCCGTGTGGCCTGCCCGTGGGGAAATCACATGGTCGTGGGCAGCCCGTGGGCAGATTCTAACTTGCTACACACGGCCGTGGGACTAGCCCGCGGGCGATTCTTTTAGCTACTGACTTTGCCACACGGCCTGGGCACACGTCCATGTGTCTAGGTCGTGTGAAAACTACAATTTTCACCATTTTTAGGTTATTAAAACACACCAAAAACACCTAATTCATTCACAATCAAAATCATCCATTGTTTAAACAAAACTTAACCATTTCATATGCATCAACTCATATCAAAATTTGTATCATAAAGCTCATTCATTCAAGCATTTATCAACTCAATACTTGCCAAACACATGACTAAGTTTACTTCAAAATCATATACACATATCTAGCCTATACATGCCATATTTAGCTAAATACATTTTCAAAAAGGGTACCAAAAGAGTTTAGAAGTGTGATGATGATCCTTGACGGTAGCCTACAGTAGCTTTAACGACCTATAAAACAGAGAAAATACACACATAGAGTAAGCTTTCCAAAAGCTTAGTAAGTCAATATACAAACAAACTTAACATAGAAGGCCTATATGCAAATAAATACATTAACACATATCAATCACTTAGCAAATTATCACATATATGCTTTGATTCATATACCTTTGATCACATTTGCCATATTCACAATTCAAGAATCACATAAACGTATAACTCATTTTAACCAAAACTTTACATATCATATTATCAATTCCATATTCATAGCACCATAATAAAATCCCATAGATGCTTACCCTGTATACACAATTAGTGTATAATCAATGTACCTGAAATGGTTTTACAATCACATATTTGTTCATAACTCGGATTTGCAATACGTATCACAAATTTGCCCGTTGAACCAATAGGAAACTAGTAGGATACTCAGAAAGCTTGGAATAGTTGTACAATGCCAACGTCCCAGACGTGGTCTTACATGTACTCAGATACTAGTGCCACTGTCCCAGACATGGTCTTACATGTAAAAGTCATATTGATGCCAACGTCCCAGACGTAGTCTTATTCATAAAGCTTATATCGATGCCAATGTCCCAGACGTAGTCTTACTCGTAAAACTTATATTGATGCCAACATCCCAGATGTGGTCTTACACGAGTCTCAAATCAATGCCAACGTCCCAGACTGGTCTTACATGATAAAACAGAACAGATACCTATGTCATGACATAGCTAATCCTATCTACTCCTAGGTTCACACGGGACTTCTCGGACTTAGTCACTATATTGGATTTTTCTCGGAATTCATAAGCATAGCTTCTCAATAGTATTCATGATCGACATCAATCATAAAAACAATTATAATTGCATACATGTACATTTATTTGCATAGTGACTTACCTCGGATTCGATTAATCGAAATGAAAACGGCTACTCATTTACTTTCGCTTTCCCGCGATCTAATTCTGTTTTCTTCTGTTCTTGATCTAAACATATTCAAAATTAACCCTTTTAATCACTAATTCATTCAATTCAATCCATACACACATATTTTGGGCTATTTGTAATTTAGCCCTCACATTTGCACATTTTATCATTCTAGTCCAATTTTCACAAAACATCAAATTCACAAAATCCATACATACATATGCTTGGCCGAATATATATACAACACATACAAGCCTACACTTCTCATCAAATTTGCTATTTAATCCCTCAATTTATCACTTTCTCAATTTAGCCCTATTTAGCTAAATTCATCAAAACTCCAAGAACAAAGTATGTTTATCTAACTCATACCTTTCATTTAACACCAAAAATCATCAAAAAGCTTAACGTATCATCCATGGCAACTCACACAAACATCATCAATTCACAAAATTAAAACATGGGTTTTGTAGCTCTCAAAGCAACGATTACAAAAACGTAAAAATTATCAAGAACGGATCAAAAACTAACCTTTGATTTAAACTTGTAATAGCTGAAAATTTGAAAGCTTTTGTTCTTTCTTTTCTTTCCCAAATTCGGTGGAAAAATGGATGAGAAAAATGTCCATTTTCATGCTTTTATCAAATATATCATACATAATAATCTATTTACTAATTTAGCCTTAAAATAATCATATAGGACAAACATAAACAATGGTTATTATGTCATTCCACCATCCACTAAATTTCTTTTATTATAAAATAATTATAACTTAATAAATAAGTAATAATATATTTATAACATATAAAATAAACTAATAATCATAAAAAAAATATGCATGTGCCACATTTATTACCATCCACTATTATAGAATTGGCTTATTTGCCACATAAGTCCTCACATTTTATAAAACCACAACACATAGGTGCTTTAGCAAATAGCAAGCAACTTTCACATTTCATGCAATTTAATCCTTTTGGTCAAATTAATCACATAGACAATCAAATTAACTTATGGAAATTTAACACATGCTAACCACATATCAACAGTACAGAATATAATATTAAAATATTATACGGACTCAGATTTGTGCCTCGAAACCACTGTTCCGACTAGGGTATAAACCGAACTGTTACAATGTTAGTTAAATGTTTACATTTGGTGTAATTGAGTTGTTATATGAAATGATTAAATGCTTGTGCATAATAATGAATAAATTACTTGTGAATGTTTTGGCTTACTTTTGTAGCATCCTATAGCTTGGGTTCGGTGACCGAACTGGGTATAGGGTGTTACAACTTTCTTCAATTGGCCTCTTTATTTTCTTCTTGAAGTAACTTGTGTTTTTACCCTTTTAGGATAATAAACTTCTTTAAAGAAAACTTAGATAGCCCACTTCTTTAAAGTGGTTGTATCTCTTTAAGGTAATGCATTTCTTGAAAGTGAAATTAGATACAACACTTCTTTAAAGTGTATTTACTTTTAAAGTAATGCACTCCTTGAAAGCAAACTTAGATAACACACTTATTTAAAGTGGCTTTACCTTTTTAAGGTAATATATATCTTGAAAGTGAATTTAGATATTACACTTCTTTAAAGTGGATTTACCTTTTTAAGGTAATAATAAAAGAGGTAAGGTAATATGCTTCTGATTGAGAATTATTTATAAAATCAAACATCATATTTCTTTAAATGTCTCGCATTCCATGTTTGAGGTACAACTTTATCATCCATTTCAGCTATTGTATAATCCCCACAGGCTAGGACCTTTATGACTTTGTATGGTCTCTCCCAAGTTGGTGTCATTTTCCCCCTTTTCGAACTGGTTTGCTTGCTTTTAAATTTCGCATGACCAAATCTCGAACTTGGAATTGTTTATTTCTCACTCTAGAATTATAATATCAAGTTGCTTTTTTATTATTGGCCTCCAATTGAATTTCAACTTGCTCTCAAGTTTCCAATAACATATCCAAATTGACCCTCAATGACACATCATTTTCTGCAGCATCATAATCCTTAACTTGGTGTGTTTAGAGTCCAATTTATGCTTGGATTATTACTTTTGTTTCAAAAAACAAATTAAATGGAGTTTCTCTTCTTTCGCAATAACATATCATAGAATTTCTAAAATCAATGACAATTTATTCAATAATTCTATATTATCAATAACTATGTGAAGCTATACCTTACTTGTCCTAGTATGGGATGTGATTCTTAAGACCCACAATATACCTAGAAATTCATCCATCCATGCTCCTTTGGCCTTCCTACTTTTTTCTTTATCCTTAAACTTTCCTTGAAACTATGTGTCATTATCAGTCATGAAGAGATTTGGAATTCTATAGCGATAAATAATAGACTTCCAAACAAACTTTTCCATATGTTTTTCTGTGGTTTTCTACAACGCCTCGAATTTGGGCCTAGTAGAATTGGGCCCATTGGGCCTTAGGCACGGGAGCATTTAAAAATTTTTTGAGAACAAGAGAACGGCTTTAATGCAAGTTGGACCTATTAGGTGAGTGGTTTTGGAAGGTTAGAGGGCTTCTATGAAGTCCCGGGTTCAAACTTTGGCTTTAGGGAAATTTTGGTTTTAAGTGAATAAAACCCTAGGAGTTAGTAGTAGGCTTTAAGAATAAAAAGTGGAGGAAAATGACATAATGAAGGGAGTGCTTGGGTCATTAAGGGGATAAGTGAGTGCTTGGGTTCAAGTCTTGGCGCTTGCATTTCATTTTGATTTATTTTTAAGTGAACTTAGACTTTGGCCCATAGGTTTATATTTAGTTGCGCATACTTTAAGACACAAGAGGAGCTTGTGGCCTAGTGGCTAGCGGCATGGACTAAGTTACAAGGGAGCCTGAATTCGAATCCCATTGCAAGCAAAAAGGGGATATTTATTTTGCTAAGTTAGGGTGGCAAGAGTTTGTGTTGGATTTAAACTCTACTGAAGGAGGGATCCCACATCGGAAAGCTAGCAAGAGGGAAGGTGAGAAGCTAGCTATAAATGGAGCTATCTATGAGGAGAGGAAGCATACCTGGTTGGCGTTGGGCATAGGAGCATTCAGAGCGCAAATTAGCTTCAGATTCCTATCAGGTGTGTATTTCGCCCTACTCTGGCTGTAAAGCGGCAAATGCCGAAATGCCGGTCACACGGCGACGGTAGCTACACGAGCGTGCGAGCGCACGTGTGGGGGCTTCGACGCGATAGTTGAGGCCATCATGAGTATTCTTGTGGGTTAGGCTGTTTGGGCCTGATGGGCCTCGATGGGCCAAGTGGGCCCAATGGGCCCGTGGGCCCATATGAATAAGTTGTATGATTGTGTAGTAGATGTTGGATTAGACTATGGGAATCTCATATCTGTGGCTAGATTTGGGCCAAATGGGCCACACGAGCATATGGGCCCGTTTGGGCTGAGAATGGGCCCTAGGCCCAATCGTCTCATCTCTGTTTAGAATACCTTAGTTTATGAAATTACCGAAATACCCCGATTTATGAAATTACTAAAATACCCTTGGTGGGTAAAATTACCGAAATACCCTTGGTGGGTTAATTACTGAAATACCATCGATGGGTAAAATGATCGAAATGCCCCTAAAGGGCAAAATGACGAAAATGCCCCTACATGTTATATGGTTATTCTTGTATGTGATTTGTGATTGTTATCGTATGATTATTATTTTATGTTACATTCATGTGTTATTATGTTGCATAGGGATGGGATTATTAATACGGAAGAAGTGCTAATAGGATCGCATGGTCGCTTGACGACTGTGGATCCACCGAAGGCTTTTTAGCCACCGAGCAGCCATGTTGCACCGATAAGTTAGTGCCGTAACTGGTGCTACATAAAGAGTGTAGGGATGGGTGGGTCGATTAAATCCGCACAGGAGTGTAGGGCTGGACAGGAGGCGGAGTGCAGGGTTGGTATGGGCATTAATGCATTGCATATATGGATTTTAATATTGAGATGGGCTTAGGCCTAGATAAATATGATGTGTGACATTTGATATGGGTTAAGGCCCAACTGAGGCTTTTATGGGCTAAGGCCCTATTGCCACCGTTACTGAAATAGGCTTCGACCTGGATTGTTGTGATTCATGTTCTTACTGATAAGGGTTGTACACATTGAGTTTTCGTAAACTCACCCCCTCTTTTTTAATTTTTCTCAGGTAATCCTTAGTAGGCGGTTCGACGTACTGGAAGACTCGGAGGTGGCCACACTACTATCAGTTTCGGATTTTCGTATTCTACTTATTTTTATTTTATTTTGGGTTCATATTTTATAATAAGGCCTCTCTTAAATTCCGGTTTTTAGTTTGGAATTTTTAGTTTATTATGTTTTAAATCTGTTCAACATTTAATCACGGTTTTCCAAAACAATATCTGTTTTCAAAACACTACGCTTTCGCAACTGAGTTGTAAATATCACGTTTTCATAAGTCAATTGTTTTAAATTAAGCTTTCACATCGAACAAGGTTTTGAAGATAATGAATTCCTAATAAATGTCGATTATTAATAACAATCGCAAACTGGGACTTTAGTTTTTAAATATCAAGAAGGGTTTTTAATGAAAATGCGGTTTTTGAAAAACACCTCAATGTGACACACCAGATTCGGGCCTAACTTTTAGGCCGGGTTTGGGGTGTAATGCTTCAACTTCTATCCATTTGGTAAAGTATTCAATGGCGACAACTATAAAGTTCTTTTGAGCTATTGAAATTGGGAAAGGTCCCAAAATATCAATTTGCCAAGTTGAAAAGGGCAATGGACTAGTTATTTATTGGAGTGGTTCTGTAACACCCCAAACCCGGCCTAGACGTTATGACCGGATCTGGCATGTCACATGAGAGGAATGTCTAAAAACTGTGCGCTCGTTAAAAAGTTCGTATTCTTTATATTTGTTGTGAAAAAATTGAGTTTAAGTAATTTTGAATAAGAAACGGTTTATTAACATTTTAGGAAAATCCCGAATTAAACATTTAACAATAATAAGCAATAACCAAATTAAAAGCTAAAATCAAATAAAACCATAGGCCAAATTACATAACAGAATTTCAAAAATAAAATGAAATAACTCCAAAGTAACCATTTAAAATGAAAGAAATGCAATCTTGAGCATGGCCACCTCGAGTCCACCCCGACTCCATATCCGCGGTCTAGGAATTACCTGCAAAATTAACTAAAGGGGTGAGTCATCGAGACTTAGTGTATAAATCCCCATCCCGAAGATAACAAACCCTTACACAGTTCCATAAGCAAATATGTATGTCATGCAACCCAAACCTAACCATCCAAAATTCCCAATTCTACCCCGTGTGGTACCAAACCACTGGTGGTGCCAAACCACTGGTGACCCAAAGTCACAAATAAATATATATGTGGTACCAAACCACTGGTGGTGCCAAACCACTGGTGACCCAAAGTCACAGATAATCATATGTGGGGCTAACCCACTATGGTGCCAAACCACTGATGACAATCCCTTTTAATATAATATGTGGGGCCAACCCACTGTGGTGCCAGACCACTGGGACGAGTCACGAAGATAACATATGTGGTACCAAACCACTGGTGGTGCCAAACCACTGGTGACCCAAAGACACAAATAATCATATGTGGTACCAAACCACTGGTGGTGCCAAACCACTGGTGACCCAAAGTCACAGATAATCATATCTTCCCCCTCCTCTCATCATACCCATGTAATATGACATAATAATTCGTGTATGCAGCATGTCATGTATGCTAGACATATATCAAACATAAGTATAACATGAATTACCCTCATAATCAAATAGACATAAAACAACATAGTCACGCTAATCAACCTCTAAGGGTATAACCGTAATTTTACCTACCAAGGGTATTTCCGTAATTTACCTTCTAGGGGTATTTTGGTAATTTACCCATAAAGGGTATTTCAGTAATTTCGTACCTGGAATGGCTTTTCTGAAGGCCCAATGTCGTCCCGAGCTACTCAACTACCATTTCTGGTCGAAATGGAATATTGGGCCTAAAACCCGATTTTGGCCCATACGCTCGTGTGGCCCACCTAACACAAATCTAGCCACGTATATAAGTTCCACCTAGTCTAGTTCACTATATACTACACAATCGCACAATTTACTCATAAGGGCCCATGGGCCCATTGGGCCCACTTCGGCCCATCGCGGCCCAAGCCCACCAGAATACTACTGATGGCCTCAACTATCACGTCGAAGCCCCACACTGCACTCGCACGCTCGTGTGGCTACTATTGCCGTGACCGGCACTTCGGTATTTGCCGCTCTACAACTAGAGTAGAGAGAGTTACACACCTGATAGGAATCTGGTGTTAAACCGCGCTGTGACCACTCCTGCGCCCAAACGCCCTCCAAGGTACGTTCACTCTCCTCCTGGAATGCTCTTTATATAGCTAGCTCTTCACCTTCCTTCTTTGTATCTTTCCGATGTGGGATCCCTTCGTCAGTAGAGTTTAAATTCAACTGAAACTCTTGCCGTCCAATCCACAAAATAAATACTCCCTTGCTTCTTATGAGATTCGAACCCAGGCTCCCTTGCAACATAATCCACGTCGCTAACCACTTGGCCACAAGCTCCTCTTGTGTCTTAAACCATGCGTCTGGTGTTAAACCGCGCTGCGACCACTCCTGCGCCCAAACGCCCTCCAAGGTACGTTCACTCTCCTCCTGGAATGCTCTTTATATAGCTAGCTCTTCACCTTCCTTCTTTGTATCTTTCCGATATGGGATCCCTTCGTCAGTAGAGTTTAAATTCAACTGAAACTCTTGCCGTCCAATCCGCAAAATAAATACTCCCTTGCTTCTCATGAGATTCGAACCCAGGCTCCCTTGCAACATAATCCACGTCGCTAACCACTTGGCCACAAGCTCCTCTTGTGTCTTAAACCATGCGCAACTAAATATAAACTATGGGCCAAATTCTATGATCCATGTACAAAGAAAACCAAAATGCAAGAGCCAAGACTTGAACCTTGGACCTCCTTTCTTCCCTGTGGCGTCATCCCCCTTGTCTCTTATGTGGCGTCACTTTGCCACTACACCACACACTCCACTTGTGTCATTTTCTCCACATTTTATTCTTAAGGCCTACCTGCCAACTTCCAGGGTTTTTTTCACCTAAAACCAAAATTTCCCCAAAGCCAATGTTCGATCCCGGGACTTCATAGAAGCCCCCAAATCTTCCAAAATCCCTTATCTAATAAATCCAACTTGCATTTAAGCCGATCTCAAAAATTTTAAACGCTATTACGCCTAAAGCCCATTGGGCCCAATTCTTCTAGGCCCAATTTCGGGATGTTACAGGTTCTAATGGTTGTTGTGGGATAGATGTAAACTTTTGACATGGTTTTCATTTTAAAACCAATTCCGCAACATCCTTCTAAATAGTTGGCCTGTAACATCCTGAATTTTTGGGCCTATGCGTTTAATGGGTGGATATGTTTAATGTGTTAATCTAAGTGTTAGGGGTCCAAATTGGGCTCAGGCTTAGGTAGAGGCCTTAATTAAAATTATCTGTTTGGGCATTATAGGGTTTAAAAGGTAGTATCTATGTTTAAAATACCAAAGTGGGCTTGTGGCCCAATATTAGGAGGTGACGCCACACAAGGGAGTAAGGGGCCCAAATTTAAGTTTCATGAAGCCCAATTATTTTAATTTAAGTTAGCTAATTTTTGGCATTAGGATTAGGTGGAGTGGATGGCAACAAGGCTCAAAAATAGGAGAATTTATATGGATTTTATAATTGATAATATAAAAGATAAAAAGGAGAAAAGATAGGAGCTATCTACAAGGCTAGGTGATGGCCGAAATTCCATCACCTAGAGAAGTGAAGAGTTCGGCTACTTCATGGAAAAGGGGTGCCGAATTTTCTATAAATAGGGGGGATATCTCATTGATTCTGGCATTTAAACCCTAATTTCCTCTTCATTCTTTGTGCCGAAATTCTTAGCCTCTCCCTCTACAATTTCTTTTCTTTAATTTCTTTAAAAGCCGAAATCTCTCCCCTTCACTCTCTTTTCCATTCTTTTCCTCTTGTGCCGATTTCTCTAAAAAGCCGAAATCTCCATGGTTTTTCTCTCTTCATCCCATTTGTGAGTTAGATCTATTCTTCCGACATTTAAATCTTTTTCCTTGGCAGTGTCGAATCTTCTCTCTAGTGCTAGCCGAATCCCCTAAGGTAAGTGTCGACTTCTGTTAAGCTCTCACATTCTATGTCATTTTTTGAAAGGAAAAAGCCGAAAAGCTAATAGTTTAATGGTTCTATGTTGGGCGGCATTCTGGGATTTGAAGGAAACTTGGTCGTCTAGATCTAAAATCTGAAAATCATTAGTATCCAATTTCAGGATTTTAAGGTAAGAAGATTTTCCCTAGATTTTTACTAGATTCGTTCATTATATACAAGATCTTAACTTTATGATGAGGATTAACGATCATAAATTGTGATAGTAGTTCTGACAAGGACTTGTGATGGAATTAAATATGGATCAGGCAAAGGAGAGAATCCCTAAGTTTAAGAAACGAACGGTATCTGCCGTTCGAGATTGGCCACTTGGTTGTGGACCAGCTTCTGAACAACACCTTAGGTAGATAGCAGTTGTGTCGACTAAGGATAGCGTCGACATAGAAAGCATTGTTCTAACGGTAATCAGGTGTGTAGATTTCTAAACACACTAATAATCTGTATGTATATATATGTGATGGTTAAAAGCCGAAAAATAGGCTGTATGAACAGACAGGTTACCCAGAAAGGGTAGGCAAAGGATGCCAGGTATGTGCCATAGAAACTTCTCTATGTGTATCGATGTATGTGAAAGACTGAAATCTCTTAGGTAGTATATTGCTTAATTTTGCATGAATGTATGCATGGGATGGGTTTGATATGGAAAGGGGAAGAGCATGATTGGTCACATGGTGATCGGTGGTAGAAAACCCACGTAATGAAATATTAGGTCACATGGTGATCGGTGGTAGAAAACCCACGTAATGAAATGTTAGGTTACTTGGTGATCGGTGGTAGAAAACCACGTTAAAATTCCTGATTGATAAGGAGTAGGCAGTATGACTGTCGATATGGTGTGTAGCGGTTGGTGGGTTGATTGTAGAAATCCCTAAGGTGTGATGGTTGGTACGGGTTGGTGTGTAGAGGATGGAATTCTAGAATGGGTTGGGCTTTGCATCATTTATTACCTGTCATGTGATTATGATTGTTGCCATTGTGTATGGGCCAGGGCTCATAATGTGTTTGTGGGCCCAAGCCTTTTATGTGTTTTTGGGATTTACACACTGAGTCTTGGTGACTCACCCTATTATTTTTCCTTAACTTTTCAGATGAGCAGTAGATCGTGGACATGGGAGCCGAGACGGACTTGAGGGGCCATCGAGTTTTTATTTCTATAGATTATTTTCGGCTTTCCTTAAAGTTTTGTTTTGGGAATATTTAGGTAATAAGGCCCCATAGTTTATATTCGCCTAAGTAGTTTTTTTAATATTTGCAACTTATGAATTTATGTCAGGGGTTTATCTATACCAAATAATAATAATACAATGTTTCTTTTCAAATGTCACTTATTTATTCAAATATTGCCTAATAACTTATGATTTTCTAAAACCAACTTAGCAAAAGATTTTAATGTTCAACTCGTAGCATACCAGATCTGGTCGAAACGTATGGGCCGGGTTTGGGGTGTTACATGGCCACCAGTATCCTTGGCACAAAACTTTATAAGCCAACATTTGTAAATCTGGATGATGCCCGCATATCCCTTCATGTATCTCCCTAAGCAAATAATTTGCTTCTAATGGTGCGAGGCATCTTAAAAGAGGCTGAAAATAACCCTTTCTATGTAAGATACTATCTATTAAAATGTATTTGTGCATTATTTTATCACTAAAAAAAAGCGTATCATAACTATGAATTAAACAACTTAAAGTTTATTATAGGCATACCTAATTGCTTTTTGTCGAAGTTTTATTTGTGCCTTTTTGTCATTTGGGAGTTCTCTTTCTGCCAAATATTTGAAAATAGGTGTCATCCAAGTCTTACAATAATCAATTTCGCTAGTTTGCTATGCAAGCATGTAACTTAGATGCTCTTCGTAATCCAGCAAAAAAATTCATTTCTTCTAGATTTCTAAGGATGTGGTGTAACATCCTGAATTTTTGGGCCTATGCATTTAATGGGTGGATATGTTTAATGTGTTAATTTAAGTGTTAGGGGTCCAAATTGGGCTCAGGCTTAGGTAGAAGCCTTGATTAAAATTATCTGTTTGGGCATTATAGGGTTTAAAAGGTAGTATCTATGTTTAAAATACCAAAGTGGGCTTGTGGCCCAATCTTAGGAGGTGATGCCACACAAGGGAGTAAGGGGCCCAAATTTAAGTTTCATGGAGCCCAATTCTTTTAATTTAAGTTAGCTAAATTTTGGGCATTAGGGTTAGGTGGAGTGGACGGCAACAAGGCTCAAAAATAGGAGGATTTATGTGAATGGGATAATGTAGATATTATAGTTGATAATATGGAAGATAAAAAAAAAAAAGAGAAAAGATAGGAGCTATCCGCAAGGCTAGGTGTTGGCCGAAATTCCATCACTTAGAGGAGGGAAGAAATTGGTTTCTTTATGGCAAAAAGGTGCCGAATTTTCCCTTTTTATTTGCTTAATCTTTAGTTATCAGGAAGGGCATTTTTGGTTTTTGATAGGTAAGTGCCGAAATTGCTATAAATAGGGGGGATATCTCATCAATTCCGGCAATTGAACCCTACTCTTTTCTTCTTTCCTTGTGCCGAAATTCTCAGTCTTCCTCTGCAATTTCTTTTCTTTTGATTTCTTCAAAAGCCGAAACCTCCCAATCTTCTCAACATCTTTCTTTCAAAAAGCCGAAAACTTTCTTAAGCCATCTTTCTCTTCTTACTCCTAAAAGCCGAAATTCCATTATTCTTTTCTCTTCTTTCTTCTAAAAGCCGAAACATCATAATCCTTTTTCTACATTCTTTTCTTTTGATCTTTGCTAAAGCCGAACCTACCTGTAATTTGCCGAAATTCTCTTTTCTTCTTCCTGCCAATTTCTTCATTAAAAGCCGAATCTACATAGACTTTTTCTTATCATCTTTTCTTCTGATCTTCTCAAAAAGTCGGAATCTCTAAGGGGTAGTCGAATTCTTTGTGTTAAGGTGAGTGCCGATTTCCCTATCTCTTCACTTTCTCTTTCGGGTTTTGGAAGACAAAGTCGAAATGCTAATGGTTTAATGGTTCTATGTATTCTCTTGTTGGGCGACATTCGGGAATTGAAGTAGATCTCTTAGATCTAAAAGCCGGAAACACTAGTCCCTGAATCTTATATCACTTTTCGGGATTTCAAGGCAGATAGCGGTGGTGTTGGCTACGAATAGCGTTGAATTAGAGGGTCTCGTTCTAACGGTAATCAGGTGTGTAGATCTCTAACACACTAATTAATCTGTACTAAATATATGTTATGGGCTAAAAGCCGGAAAAAGACTGTATAATTAATCTGTACTAAATATATGTTATGGGCTAAAAGCCGGAAAAAGGCTGTATAGTAATCTGTACTAAATATATGTTATGGGCTAAAAGCCGGAAAAAGGCTGTATAGACAGTCGTATTACCTAGAAAGGGTAGGCAAAGGATGTCAGGTACGTAATCATAGAAATCTCTCTATGTGTATCGATGTATGTGATAAACTAAAATCTCTTAGATAATACATTGTTTGATCCTGCATGTATGTATGCATGGGATGGGATTGATATGATGAAGGGGAAGAAGGTCGCATAGCAATCGATGGCTTTGCCACATAGGTCACATAGTGATCGGTCTTTATGACAGGCAGCTCAGCTGTCGAAATGCTACGATGTGTTATTAAGGCCGCATGGCGATCGGTGGCTTTGCCACATAGGTCACACAGTGATTGGTCTTTAAGACAGGCAGCACAGCTGTCGATATGGTGTGTAGCGATTGGCGGGTTGATTGTAGAAATCCCCAAGGTGTGATGGTTGGTACGGGTTGGTGTGTAGAGGATGGAATTTTAGGATGGGCTGGGCCATTCATCATTTATTATTTAGCATGTAATTTTGATTGTTGCCTTTATGTTTGGGCCAGGGCTCATAATGTGTTTGTGAGCCCAAGCCTTTTATGTGTTTTCGGGATTTGCACACTGAGTCTTGGTGACTCACCCTTTATTTTCCATAACTCTTTCAGATGAGCAGTAGATCGTGGACATGGGAGCTGAGACGGACTCGAGGGGCCATCAAGTTTTTTTATGGATTATTTCGGCTTTTCTTTAAGTTTTAATTTTTGGAATATTTATGTAATAAGGCCCCATAACTTATACTTCACTACTTAGTATTAATATTTGCAACTTATGAGATTTTGTCAAAAGGTTTAATTATACGAAATAATAATAATAAAAGGGTTTTTTTTTCAAATGTCACTTATTTATTCAAATATTGTCTATTTAACTTACGATTTCCAAAACCAATAAGGAACTATGTTTTCAACATCAAACCCGTAACATGCCAGATCTGGTCGAAACGTATGGGCCGGGTTTGGGGTGTTACATTTTGGTATCAGAGCCCAATTCAAAACTCGGGCTGTGAAATGGGTCCAGTAGTGTTTTGAAAATTTGATGTGAATTTGAGAAAATGTCTTGGAAGAAGATATGGCCTTCTAGTCTACCAGCACCCGATCCACGCAGGTAAGTATTCTAACTTTTGATGTGATATGCATGTTGGGCTTGATGGGCTTGAGGGACGTAGACTAGTATGTTAGGCATTGATGGACTTTAGGCTTAGCTTAAACAACTCTTTAAATTCATAAGACGTAACCTATCCAAACAAACCCGTGAACAAATCGCTGGGTTAGGGTGTGGCAACAGGCATACGCATGTCTAGGATTGGATTCAGGGAGAGCTTGGTACTTAAGCGGTCCTAGTGACTCACCTCCTCTTCGCTGGAATCCTACTTGGTGCGTAGTGACTGTTCACCTTAGCCATGAGGACTTGTTGACGGGCCAAAATCTATAATTAAAACCCGAAAGGGACTAGCCACCCTATTTCGCAACCAAAATACCCCCAAGTTTTGTAAAATCCGAAATACATTTGATTTGTGAAAATTTCCAGAATACCCCAGAATTGTAAAATTACCAAAATCTGTGAAATTACCGAAACACTCTGGTTGGCAAAATTTCCAAAATACCCGTGGTTTGTGAAAATTTCCAAAACAACCGTGATTTTATAAAATACCCATGTTTTGCAAATTTACCCGAAAACCCCTAGATTTACAACAGTAACCCGGTTTGCAAAATTAAATTTTCCAAAGTACCCCTGCTTTACAAAAAAAAAGAACAACAAACAACATCAAAATATCTCTTTTTCGGGAAAAAAAACCAAGATACCCCATTTTGAGGAAATTACCAAAATACCCACGTTTAAAAAAAACTTGTTTTCCAAAATACCCTTGCTTTATAAAAAAAAATGTACCCAAATTACCTCTAATTCGAAGAAAATCACCAAGATACTCTATTTTGGAAAATACCCTGTAGGGCAAAACTACAGAAAAACCCCTAGGTAGTGAAATAACGAAGATACCCTTATGTGATGAATGTGAGTTCATAGATGTTATATGTTTGTTGATGTGTGATGGTTGAATGTATGTGGTTTCCAGAATTAGGAGATAAATCTGAGACTGAACCTGTAGATAGGTACGAATTCAAAAGAACTACTCTCAAACTACTATTCATAAAACTGTTCGTGGTTAATCAGTGAAAGAAATTAATAATTCATAAAATTTCTAATTCAGATACTACGAGAATCAATGATGAGCGCTAGGAGAGGAAGAAGAGGCCGCAGCCGAGGCCGTGGAAGTGTTAGGACTGATGTGCTGACTCAGCTAGTTAGGGAGGTACTGAAGGAGGTTAAAGAAATCGGTGAAACACTTCGGGTTAGGTGCGTGGACTGTAAGAAAAAAAGAGATCGTAGTTTTCTAGGGTTGCAGTCTCGTTCTGTGAAGCATGTTAAGGTATGTCCAAACTTTCGGGTTTGCGAATATTGCAGAAGGCGTCATCCGGGTGAATGTTGGAGGAAGTCAGGAACGTGTTTAAGATGCGGGTCTGAGGAGCATAAGGCTCGGGATTGTTCAATCACCATTAAGTCGAGTATGTTTTCTGTGGATGCTATATTTTTGGGTATAGAAACTGTATGCGTGCAATGTTTATATATTATTAAATTAGAGTGCGCAGCAAAAGCATAGTGGTGAGACTTGGGTAGTACGATTAGTAGTTAGTTGGAAATTTCGAGGACGAAATTTCTTTCAGGGGGTAGAACTGTAACATCCTGAATTTTTGGGCCTATGCGTTTAATGGGTGGATATGTTTAATGTGTTAATTTAAGTGTTAGGGGTCCAAATTGGGCTCAGGCTTAGGTAGAGGCCTTGATTAAAATTATCTGTTTGGGCATTATAGGGTTTAAAAGGTAGTATCTATGTTTAAAATACCAAAGTGGGCTTGTGGCCCAATCTTAGGAGGTGACGCCACACAAGGGAGTAAGGGGCCCAAATTTAAGTTTCATGGAGCCCAATTCTTTTAATTTAAGTTAGCTAAATTTTGGGCATTAGGGTTAGGTGGAGTGGACGGCAACAAGGCTCAAAAATAGGAGGATTTATGTGAACGGGATAATGTAGATATTATAGTTGATAATATGGAAGATAAAAAAAAAAAAGAGAAAAGATAGGAGCTATCCGTAAGGCTAGGTGTTGGCCGAAATTCCATCACTTAGAGGAGGGAAGAAATCGGTTTCTTTATGGCAAAGGGGTGCCGAATTTTCCCTTTTTATTTGCTTAATCTTTAGTTATCAGGAAGGGCATTTTTGGTTTTTGATAGGTAAGTGCCGAAATTTCTATAAATAGGAGGGATATCTCATCAATTCCGGCAATTGAACCCTACTCTTTTCTTCTTTCCTTGTGCCGAAATTCTCAGTCTTCCTCTGCAATTTCTTTTCTTTTGATTTCTTCAAAAGCCGAAACCTCCCAATCTTCTCAAAATCTTTCTTTCAAAAAACCGAAAACTTTCTTAAGCCATCTTTCTCTTCTTACTCCTAAAAGCTGAAACTCCATTGTTCTTTTCTCTTCTTTCTTCTAAAAGCCGAAACCTCATAATCCTTTTTATACATTCTTTTCTTTTGATCTTTGCTAAAGCTGAACCAACCTGTAATTTGCCGAAATTCTCTTCTCTTCTTCCTGCCGGTTTCTTCATTAAAAGTCGAATCTACATAGACTCTTTCTTATCATCTTTTTCTTCTGATCTTCTCAAAAAGCCGGAATCTCTAAGGGGTAGTCGAATTCTTTGTGTTAAGGTGAGTGCCGATTTCCCTATCTCTTCACTTTCTCTTTCGGGTTTTGGAAGACAAAGTTGAAACGCTAATGGTTTAATGGTTCTATGTATTCTATTGTTGGGCAACATTTGGGAATTGAAGTAGATCTCTTAGATCTAAAAGCCTGAAACACTAGTCCCTGAATCTCATATCACTTTTCGGGATTTCAAGGCAGATAGCGGTGGTGTTGGCTACGAATAGCGTTGACTTAGAGGGTCTCGTTCTAACGGTAATCAGGTGTGTAGATCTCTTACACACTAATTAATCTGTACTAAATATATGTTATAGGCTAAAAGCCGGAAAAAGGCTGTATAATTAATCTGTACTAAATATATGTTATGGGCTAAAAGTCGGAAAAAGGCTGTATAGTAATCTGTACTAAATATATGTTATGGGCTAAAAGCCAGAAAAAGGCTGTATAGTAATCTGTACTAAATATATGTTATGGGCTAAAAGCCGGAAAAAGGCAGTATAGACAGTCGTATTAACCAGAAAGGGTAGGCAAAGGATGTCAGGTACGTAATCATAGAAATCTCTCTATGTGTATCGATATATGCGATAAACTGAAATCTCTTAGATAATACATTGTTTGATTCTGCATGTATGTATGCATGGGATGGGATTGATATGATGAAGAGGAAGAAGGTCGCATAGCGATCGGTGGCTTTGCCACATAGGTCACATAGTGATCGGTCTTTATGACAGGCAGCTCAGCTGTCGAAATGCTACGATGTATTATTAAGGTCGCATGGCGATCGATGGCTTTGCCACGTAGGTCACACAGTGATCGGTCTTTAAGACAAGCAGCACAGCTGTCGATATGGTGTGCAGCGGTTGGCGGGTTGATTGTAGAAATCCTCAATGTGTGATGGTTGGTACGGGTTGGTGTGTAGAGGATGGAATTCTAGGATGGGCTGGACCATTCATCATTTGTTATTTATCATGTAATTCTGATTGTTGCATTTATGTTTGGGCCAGGGCTCATAATGTGTTTGTCAGCCCAAGCCTTTTATGTGTTTTCGGGATTTGTACACTGAGTCTTGGTGACTCACCCTTTATTTTTCATAACTCTTTCAGATGAGCAGTAGATCGTGGACATGGGAGCCGAGACAGACTCGGGGGGCCATCAAGTTTTTTTTATGGATTATTTCGGCTTTTCTTTAAGTTTTAATGTTTGGAATATTTATGTAATAAGGCCCCATAGTTTATACTTCACTGCTTAGTATTAATATTTGCAACTTACGAGATTTTGTCAAAAGGTTTAATTATACGAAATAATAATAATAAAAGGGTTTTTTTTCAAATGTCACTTATTTATTCAAATATTGTCTAATTACCTTGCGATTTCCAAAACCAACAAAGCAAAAGTTTTCAATGTACAACCCGTAGCATACCAGATCTGGTCGAAACGTATGGGCCGGGTTTGGGGTGTTACATGTGGCCAACTTGGAGAGATAAAAGACTCGAATATTATCTACCCTTTGTACTTGTTGTATCTCATAAGATTTGAGTTTAGATAATATCCCTATAATATGCTAAAAACTTGTCAAGGTTAGATGAATAGGGTCACAAGACATACAATAACTATTGTATTGTAAATTGAACTACCATTATATAGCTCATTAAAATATGAATAAATAAATAAATAAATTAGATTTGACCTGATACTAACGTGTGATATTTCACCAAATTTGGATCACGAACTTCATACTCCTCGAACAATTGTTTCGCAACCAAATGAGAACTTATGAATATTTGGAGTTCTTTAACTATCAATCTTTCTACTAACTCTAGCCCTACCACCAACGCCTCATACTTCACAAAGTTGTTTGATATTGAGATTGCAAAAGCCAATCCATACTGTCACTCCTCTTTACCCTGGGGATCCACCAACAAAATTCCAGCTCTTACTCCATTGTTATCCACATAGCCATTTACATGCAATTTCTAGGGTAAGATGCAATCTTCAAGAATTTTAATTTGAGAACATGCTACTTCAATGGCTTTTTTAGAGTTGGCTTCAGGTTGAACTTCAATATAAATTGATTCCTGATCTCTTAAATTTTCGAAAAAAGTACATTATGCTAAGAAGTCTGCAAGTACCTGTACTTTACCCTTTTTTCTTGGCAAAAATTCTAGCCCAAATTCACTCAATTCTATACCCACTTCAACATACGGCCCTGAACATCCACTTTATTCAAAATTTCTTTTAAAGGTTGATCAGATAAAACTACTTGGTGAGCTTCAAAATACTGTCGCAACTTTCTTACAGCGACCACCAATGCAAATTCTAGCTTCTCAATTCAAGAATATCTGAGCTTAGCTATTTGAAGCACCCTATTGACATAATACACAGGGTTCTATTGTGAACCCTCCTTCTTAACCTATACTACAGACAGTGTCTCATCTGTTGCAGCTAAATATAAAAAGAGAATATCTCTCGAGAGAGGCGAAGTTTACAAAGGAGGTTTGTGAGATAAAATTTAAACCACTCAAAGGAATTTTGAAATTCATCAGTCCAATGGAATGGAACCTTGAGGGCCTTGAAGAAGGGTAAACATTTGTCAACCAACCTCGAAACAAACATGTTTAAGGCAACAACTTTCCTATTGAGCCTCTGAATCTCCTTCGTGTTCTTTGGTGGGATAACGTTCAAAATGGCATTTATCTTTTCCAAGTTCGCTTCAAAACCTCTGTAGCGCCCTAAACCCGACTCGATTCACTAGGTCCAGATTTCGGGTGTTACAACATAAAACTTAATCATTAACAAAAACAATTTACAATTTCCTATTTCTTTAAGCATGTTCTATGGAATTTTAATTAAATACTTATTATAAGAAAACAAGGGAAGTGTTTAAAATATATTTGATTATATCAATCTTGATACAAATATTTACAAGTTCAAAATTTATTTCATACAGACTCAAAAGGTGTATTCCTAGACTACGCCACAAATCCAATGTATGCATAATAGCTCACTCCGCCACCACCTTGGCGTACTCCTTACGTCATCCCTCCAGGCGAAGTCTCCTCTCAGATACCTGAAAAGTAATAACAAATCTTGTAAGTACAGGAGTACTTAGTGGGCTCATTATAACAATACCTTATAGATTCTTTGCAATCTTGTATGAACTATTGGGTGCCAATTATTCTACATCATTTATTTCGACAGATACTGACACAGAACACCATTCTCTTACACTCCAGCTATCCTGCTCTTGTCATACTCTGTCTTCTTATCTATCTAATCGAGGGATCATTCTAAAAGCTTCATAAATCTTTTGTCCCATAATAATTTCTTAATAGTACATACCCTCAAAAACCACTTCAGTAATCCTTGCCTTAACACATACTCTTGTCTCAAACAGTTGTTCCCCGACATTTATCATGGGCAGATACATATATGTTTGGCACATACTTACGCAGAATATAATACCATCAATTCATACTCAGACATACCGGATTTAGTACCAAACATATCCATACTGATAAATCACTGCATAGACCAATCTGACGAATTCCATATAGTGATATATCATTATCTCATAATTTAAGATAACATTAACTCAGATCAGAGTAATTCTAGAAGAAGATACAATACCCTTCACTTTCCATATTTACAAATCATCATAACAGATACCCTTCTTAACATACAGATACACATATATTTTCCAGGGAAACCTTTGAAATAGTCACTCATAACCCAAAACATATCAATACCTCATCTTAGCTTTACTTATTATAGAACTAAAAGAATTTACTCATATCATATAATAATGTTCAGATTCAACTCTTACCAGACATTCCTGAAAGTTCATGCCACATAGATCTAACAGAGCATCCTAAAACTGTCGTGTTTGCAATATGGATTTGTCTAAACTTACATTGAGTGAGGTTTTAAAATCATCACCTTGGGAAATGTAGAGAAACCCATTAGATAAAATGCAATTCAATAGTTCTTTTTTATTGTATGCCATGACCATGGACTTTTTTCTTTAGAGTTTCATATCAGAGTTTGTGTTTACAATCCTGACGGACTTCCTTATTTACCACCATGTTGACTCAACTCACTTTACAAAATCTACGTACTAGACAAATCCCAGACCCATGATTTCATAACACTTTCATACATCCCATAGAACTTATTTTCAAGCAGTCTAACTTATCTCTTAATCTAACTATAACCTTATTCCTGTAGTTGTATAAGTATCATATTCATACTATACTATCTAAGATTTTCATATTCTAATTTGATCATTTTCATATATATTTACTTCAGTATGAATAGTATACATGTAAGAGTTAGAGTAGAGGTTCACCTGATTCTCACTCACTATAATTCAAAACTCTAGATCCAGATTTCCATCTCGAACCAACAACAACACTGCTTAAAAATATAATTTCACTATTACTACTCTTGTACATACAAATTACTTATCATCTAGCTGACAATCTCATGCAAAAACCTTATACATACAGTCTTACTGTTCAATTACCACATACAGATTTACTCATTCAAAATTTAACATGCAGAGCTGAAATACTTACTCTTGTGCTAAATAACCACTGACCATAAAAGAACCATAACTTCTAGATCATCAATGAAAGATACATTTAAAATTGAGGAAGGTATCAATAAATACCACTTAAGGAATAGGAAGAAGAAAAAAGAACCCCTTTTAAAACACACTCTCACATATAAATATGACTAACTTGCTTAGTGGAATTTAACAAGTGTCAAACGTATTAGAACTTGCCTTCTTATTGGCCTATAATTTTTCGAGAAAAATATAAATAAGTTTATTTCATCATACTTATCATGCTAAGCTATACAATTGGTTTCTAACCAGATAACTTAAAGTCTAACTATTCTATACAAATTAGGTGTACTATACCTTTGACGAATACTCATTCCATACTTTCCTTTTCCCTTAACACGAACGTCTCCTTTATATAGTAGAATATCATGAAATGAAATTCTTACTCACTCATGTGGCGGTTAATATACTCCCACACGTATAAGCCAAAATAATCATTTTGACGAATAACACTTTGCCAAACAGTCTATTTACTACAATACGCCAAAACTTTAGATTCTCCAAAATTGGGTGTTACAACCTCTCTCAGAAATGACGAAATCCAAGAACTTTCTTACTCCTACTCCAAAGGCACACTTATTAAGGTTCAACTTCATATTATACAATATGATAACATCAAAAGTTTCTTGTAGATCTTTCAAATGTTGTTCAATTGCAGGGTTCTTAGTTAACATATCATCAACATACGATCAATTTGGTTATGAAAAATCTTATTAACCAATCTTTAGTAAGTTGCTCCAATAGTTTTCAACCCAAATGGTATAACTTTATAATAGAACAAGCCATCTTCAGTTAGGAAAGTTATTTTTTCTTTATCTTTTGGGACCATCTGGATTTAATTATATCTTGGAAAGCATCCATAAAATTCATATATTTGTGTCCTACGGAAGCACCAATCAACTTGTTGAATAAAGGCAATAGGAAATTGTCCTTGGGACATGCCTTGTTGAGTTGTGTGAACTTAACACACATTCTTCATTTTCCATTGGATATAAGTACCATAACAACATTAGAAACCCATTCAGGTTATGATACCTCCCTATGAAATATGCCGCCAAAAGCTTTGGTGTCTCTAGTCCAATTGCTTGAATATTCACTTCTAGGAACTTTTTTTTCTTTATTGGCTTTGCTTTGACATTAACAATCAAACTATGTTGTATTACTATAGGATGAATCCCTAGCATATTTTTTGTGAACCATATGAAGATATTGTTATTACTTAGAAGACCCATCAATGATCTCTTCCCTTGCTTTGACAACATAAAGGCTAACTTTGTGGTTCACTCCCTATCTCCTGTGAATAATTTAATTAACTTTGTTTTTTTTTTTTGCTGGTACCACTTTACTAAGCCTCTCTTTAATCTTAACATCCAAACTCTCTAGATTCATCATTAACCTTTTTCTTCCTATGCCAATTGCAAAGAAAGAATATGGCAATTTCTTGCATTTTGCTGATAAGATTTTATGTACCCTTCACCCAATGAGGTTAGAAATTTTACTTTTAAGCAATAAGTGGCTACAACCATTTTTGTTTTCTTCATTAATCGCTTACCAAAAATGACATTATAAACTACTGGTTGATCAACAACTAGAAACTCCACCATTTGGGTAACCATTCGCTCATAATCACTTATTACCACTAGCAACACGATTGACCCTTTAACTTCAATTGGTTGATTGTTGAACCCATAAATCGGGCTTTGTAACACCCCAAACCCGGCCTAGACATTATGGTCGAATATGGCGATGTTACATGAAATGGGATTTGAAATCAAATTTATCAAGTTAAAGCCTTTTCCGTTTATTATCTTCTATCTATCTCTCGTCAATTTCAAAATCATTTTCTCGTTAATTTGATTCGTTTAAAAACATATTCTGTGGTGGAAGCTTTTAAAACAGTGATATCTGAAGAAAATCAGTCGCGTTTAGGAAAACATTGTTTTTAATTAAACCGAGTTTTCATTGAGTTTGCAGTTTAAAAATTCATGAAAATGGTTAAAATCCAAAGTAAAGGTTAATAGTCCAAAAGTCCAAATTACATCAAAAATACCCCAAAAATAATAGAAATTAAAATCCTTAAATGAAATTAAATCAGTTCAATAGTCATGTGGTCACTGTTGAATCCTCTATCACACCGATCCATCTAAGTCTGGGGATTATTTGTATAGATAAAATAGAGAGGGGTGAGTTTACATAAACTCAGTGTGTAATCCCCACAGAAGGCAAGCATATAGACACACAACAGTTATCAGTGAAATGCAGTTTGGGGCCTAAGCCCATTACAGATTCAGATACAGTTTAGGCCTTAGCCTAATCAGATACAGTTTCAGATATAAATTAGGGCCTTAGCCCATCTCAGATACAATATGTACATAGCAACAGAAATCAGTATCTTACCCACCAGCCTCTACACACCATCTCCGACCATCCTTACACACCATGTGGGGTTTAAAACACCCACCCAGCCTACACACCAAGTCATACCGAATGCGGCACATATATCAGTAATTTTCCAGCTGAGCTGCCAGCTAATAGGCATGAAAGCCTTTCAGTACACTTCATCCATTAATCAATCATCCCACCCCAATGCAGATGCAACTAAACATGCTCAATGTAGACATACCGAAATGCATGCTTACATGCTAATTTAGTTATCAGTCATACATACAGATTAGTAAACATGCATAAATTTAACATGCTCAATACATACATTGTATAATCAGACCACATGATTTAGGGTCTACGTAGCGCTTACCGACCCTACAGTAGGTTCACAGTAACCTTGGCCAACCCATGCAACCTTAGGAAACATTTTAGCTAAATGGGCCCACACGCCCATGTGAGCCAACACGCCCAGATTGGCCTTGCCCGTGTGGATCACACGGCCTGGCCCAAATATCACACGCCCGTGTGGTCCATACACCTAGATTGGCCTTGCCCGTGTGGATCATACGGCCTGGCCCAAATATCACACGCCAGTGTGGCCCACACGCCAAGTTCGGTTTAACCCGTGTAGCCCACACGGCCGTTTCTTACACACGGCCTGGCCTTCATGGATCACACGACCGTGATGTCGCACACAGCCTACCACACGGGTGACCACACGCCCTTGTAAAGTCGACAGTATGCAATTTTGGCTTTTTTCGAATCCCATTTTCTATGTTTTCGGGTACACACTTGGTACATTTTGACGCTACAGCAACCCGAGCCCTCCGAAACCTAAAAAAAGCAACCCAAATATTGATTTCAGAAAATTGACTAATGATTTGCCAACAAAAATCCAACCACGAAGCTGACTTACTTCCATGATAATCCACCACTTTCACCAATCAGTTCGTTGGAACGAAACCACCCCTGCCACAGCCTTTTTTTCACTAACCACAAAACATCAACAACCCAACGCTAAAGAGTTACAACAACATTCCCTCAAACATTTTAAAAACCCAAAAACTTACACGAATCATAATCAACACCACTTACTAGGAAAAGAGTATCGAGAAATCGCGACACGACGAAATGCACAATGAGGAAGAAGAAAAGGAAAATGTCAAGGGAAAACATCAGGAGTTTCTTTTCAGAAAGAGAGAGAAGAATTTTCCAACAAAACAGAATAAACTCAAATGATTTGATAACACCCTAACTCCTCACTAACCCCCTCTATCTTAACCACCTCAGAAACCCAACTCCACTGAAACACTTACGCAGAACCGAACCAAAAATAAATACCCATGCTCGCGCAGGATTCGAACACAAGACCCCCACACCACACACACAAACTCCCTTACCACTTGAACTAGTAGGCTCATTCTGATATGATTCTACAATTAATTCAATATAAGCCCACTGAGTGAATAGAAAGCTAAATTCCAAAATTTTCTAAAGATAGGGCTTGAACTTGGGACCTCTCACACATACCCAGAACACATAACCACTGAAGTAGATACACAATTGTATCTCATTTTTACAAAAACAAAAATAAGAATTTTGGGGCGTTACAGGCTTGCTCCTTTTAGGTCTTCCTTAGATAATTCCATTTGCTTGAATGCTTGCCAATTGAGAACTTCAACAGCACTTCTAGTATCGATTAGAATTCTCTTCACTTAAAACCCCCACAATCATTGTTGAAACTACCAATGAATCATTACCCTCTGGATTTTTTAAAACTTGTCTCATCTCAATATGAGAATTTCTTCATGGCTATATATATTAAAGCTTCTTTGTTGGTGTAGTCACAAACATTGCACTGCACAAATAAGCTTTCCTCCTGGTGTTAGATCTAGCTCATTCTTCATTAGTGTCAATTATCACATTAATGACCCTTTTTGAGACCTATTTGCTTTTTCCTTTATCTATTCCTAGCGAAATTGAAGCACCATCGTCTCTATTTCTATAGCCATAATGTGACCCTTGGCTAACAACAAATCGTTGCAACTGACCTCTACGAACTATAGACTCAATAATATCTCTCAAGTGAATGCAGTCATCTATTGTATGCCCTCTGTCATGGTGGAAATCAAATGCATCCAGTGAATTGTCTCTATGAATGTTAGGTCTAAAAGGAGGGGGAGGTTTCAAGATTCCATGATGCTTTATTTAACTTAAAATTTACACTGGAGTCGCTATCAACTCGTGGTAGAATTGAAACTAATTATGTGAAGCCCCTATTTATCCTTATTGACTTTGTTGATAACCTCAATTTGTCCTCATCTATCCTTGGTAGCTTTGAGAATCATTGGAATGATATCTTGTTGGAAACAAGCTGGATTGAAAACGGTTTTCTTGCACAGCAGAAAATTAAAATGTTGAAAACCGATCAGGTTTGTAATATTTATAGCAATAAATCATTTACCAAAATTTGACATGTATTTTCAGCTAGACGGATCCTTATCGTTTTTTCCTTTCAATCGAACGACCTTATCCACTATTCTCATACAATTAACTGCTTTGGGTGTGGGCTTGAATGAATTCGAATCAAACACAGAGCCAAAGATTCTTTACTTTACTTTTAATGGGAAAGAAAATCTCTCTTTAATATAAACTAGTAGAATTGTTATTTTGGAAAATATAAATTATACTAAAAAAATAAATTCTCACTATTTTCGAGTTGAATACAATATCTCAAATTTTATTAGCCCTAACAATGCCATCTATTTATAGGGAGAAGAGGTGAAACTCTTGCTAATTGTAGAAGTCTATTTGAATAGAAAAACAAACTCCTAGTTTAACTAGGATTAGGTGGGGCAACAACCCTAGTTAAAAAAACTAATGTTTGTCATCCCAAGCATTAAATATTATGGCCTTTTGGGCCTCTCCCATATTGGGTCCAAGTAGAAGTACTTCTTGGACTTTTTAGCCAGTAATTTATAATTCAATCCATCCTGATATATGTTTTTATATTCCCCAAAATAAACATCTTAAATAATTTTTCCCATTAAATAATTTTCTCAACCCAATTCTAATTCTGTTAAAATCATGACGACTTTACCATAAAAGAATCTATGAGACAATACATTTAATATTTCTACATTCAATGGATTCACCATAGCCAATAAATTTATTTCCATTTTTTAACTTCAATTATTTAATCATTTAATTAAATAATAATTTGAAAAACCATAAATTCATTTTTCCAGTTCATTTCCATTTAGAGAAAACCATATTTATTTCCAAATGTTTCACATTTCTCTAATTTTACCATTTTTTTTACATTTATGTTCATTTGATTCAACATGTAATTCATTTTTAGTTTCAACGAACTATTGGAGGGAGCGATTGGACATATGTGATTAGGGCTCAAATGATTTATAATTAAGTTCTAGCTTTTTGCCTATTAATTATAAACACATTTAGTCATGAATCCATTCCACTATAGTATTGTGATTGAGCTCTCCCTAATGGCATGCCATTACGAAAGCAACTCGATCAGTGCTCGTCTAATGACCTTGTCATAAGTGTCTTACCTTCATAGGATATCCTTAATTTCTCTAGGACAAATTCGTGCTCCCGAAATGATCCTATTTTATTTCATAGTAACCAACATCTTCCTTCATGAAAAGTCAATTACTATCAAATAGTAATCAAGTCATTCATCACAAATATGAACAACCCATGGTCACGATTACTTTTCATCAACCATGTAATGCCAATTAGAGGATATCATTTATCTATATATCGGGCTATGAATTTCACTATTGTGAACGGCGCTACATATTGCAAAAGTCGTATGCCCAACACACCAATTTTTGGTTCCTTAACTATTTGAACTTAGGCTTTTACTTACATCAAAGTATACGAGTTGTGCATACATAGCCTGTCATCCACTCAAGATTAAGGTATGCCACACTTCAAACGTCACAAGTGAATAAATCCATAAATGGATTCATGATCTATTCTTCTTGGGTTCGGTCCGATTTACTATTAGCCCAGTCAGTCATGTCTCTATCTTCTAGGAGTCATTCGCTCTAATGCCCAAGACAAGTCATCTCCCCAATTTGACTTGGTAGATAGAATATTAGTATTTGAATCGATTTCCCCATTTTCTGTATTAGGATCCGACCACGTAATACCGCTTAGTATTAGTCTAAACATTAGACAACTAGTGAGCCAGTATTTGCTTCTATTTTTCTTTGCACGAAAAAAACAACATGAGGACATTATACAGATTGTATTAATGCAATTCATGAATAATTGTATTAACCAATCTATTTGAAAAAATTACAAGTGTACATAGAAGAAAATACTACACTTAGGGCACTAGATCCAACAGTCTTCTACTTACCCTAGTTAAGTAGATGATTCACGTTTCACATTCCTAGGCCCTCCATATGTTTCTCAAAGAACTGTCTAGCTATTAGAGTCTTGGTAAAACAAATCCCTAGGGTTTGTCCTCAAACGCGATTTTTGACTACATCCACTATTCTGTCAAAACACTTTTGTTTAGTGTCATAGAATTTCCATACCTCATATTCAACCCTCCATAGTGAAGTTAGCAGTGAAGCCCTTCTTGACACTTATATACACTATAGACCCTCAGTCTAGGACAAAAACACAGCCCATTGTCAATTTCCTTAAATCTCGACATGTTTTGGAAGTCAGAATCAATATATCTAATAGGAGAAACATCTCCTCCGTAATATACAAGCTCTCGTTCATTGAAATACTTGAGTATATGCTTAATTGCTTGCCACTGTCTTGGTTCTAGATTTGCCTAATATTGACTTACTAACCCCACTGCAAAACAGATATTTGGACATGTGCATAACATATCATACATAAGAATTCCTACTGTAGAAGCATAAGATACTTTTCTAATGTTTTCTATTTCTTCCGTTGTCTTGGGAAAGTCCTCCAAAGAAAGATGAAATCCAGATACAAAAAGTTGATTTCCCTTATTCTAATCAATCATTGCATAATGTGTTGGATCTAGTGCCCTAAGTGTAGCATTTTTGTCAATGTACACTTGCAATTTTTTGAACAGATTGGTTAATAAAATTATTCATAAATTACATTAATACTTTGTATAGTTGTCCTCACATGGTTTTTGCATCCAAAGCAAAATGGAAGCAAATTTTGCTCATTGGCTATCTAAATGTTTAACTAATACTAAGTGGTATTACATGGTCGGATCGTAGTACGGAAAGACAACTTGTATTAGTAGAAGAACCTAAACATGTCCTTAGTCTAATAAAAAATGAGCAAATCGAATAAAAGTGTAACACTATATACCCGGCCTGGTCGCTAAGCCTGAATATAAAGATGCCACACCATCGTCTCATGACATACTCATAGTAAATTGTCACATTATTAAGAAATCATCCTCTTTTTCAGTGATCTTATAAATTTTTAGTCGAACATTTATTAGTCATTATTAGAACATGCCAAACATACTTTAAATAAACCTATAGTGATAATTGAACATGCAATAGGATTACTTGGCAAAGTTTCCAAGACAATCACATAGGTATCGATACTAACCCTAGGGTATCGATAATTTCTTCAAAGGTATCGATACCACCTGGAAAGTCAATACCAAACATGTATTATGTTTCTCGTATAAAAATCATTCTGCAGAAAATTATTGGTACCTGACATAGAGTATCGATATATTTCCCCCAAGTATCGATACTCGAGCAAATGTATCGATACCAAATCTCTATACTGACTTCCCTACAGGCCTCAACACATAGAGGTATCGTTCTTAAAACTTGATTTGTAACACCCCAAACCCGGCCTAGACGTTATGACCGGATCTAGCATGTCACATGGAAGGGTTGTTTAAAAACTCGCGCGTTCGTTAAAAAGTTCGCATTCTTTTTTGAAACTTCGAGCTTTGTTGTTTGTGAAAAACCAGATTTGTTTTTATGGTTTTCTTGTGAAAACGTTATTATTATTATTATTATTATTATTATTATTATTATTATTATTATTATTATTATTCCCAAAAACTTGTTTATAACAGAAATTAGATTCAGTGAATTGCGGGAATGTGATATTTTGAAAACCGTTCGTTAACTTTTTAAGAAATTTCCATATTAATCCTTTAGCATTAAATCATAGCGGAAAAGGAAGTTTAAAAGATAATTAAAGTTATAAGGCCTTATTACAAAATATTAAACCCAAATTAAATTAAATCTCAAAATAAAGTAAAACAGAAATTTACTAAAGCTTGGAAGATGCACTCTGATTATGGCCACCACAGAGTCCTCCGCAGCTCCAAATCCTTAATGCTGAGGATCACCTGCAAGGTTAAAGCAGAGGGGTGAGTTACGAGAACTCAGTGTGTAATCCCTAATCGGTCATTAACTGGGCTCGAGCCCATACAGAAACAGACTGGGCCTTAGCCCTATATGCATAATAATGCAACCAGAGTATGTAGCCCAACCCAATAATCCATCTGTTACACACCACCCGTACCAGCCCAACACAACTGTGGGGATTTCTAAATTGACCCACCCATTCGCTACACACCGATATGGCAGACAAGCTGCTAATCACAGAATTTGTGGCAAAGCCACCAGAATAACAGAATATACGTGGCATGGCCACTATACAAATTGTGGTAGAGCCACCAGATTACACTTCCTCCGATCATCAATATCCCAATCCCATGCAGAATGTCATGTATGCAAAGCATATATAAAAAAATGATGTATGAAACAAATTACCATCATAACCAGCAAAACAGAATACATGCAATCATACTAATCAGCCCTTAAGGGTATAACAGTAATTTACCCACCGAGGGTGTTTTAGTTGTTTACCCACCAAGGGTACTTTGGTAATTTTACCCTCTAGGGGCATTTCGGTAATTTTACCCTCTAGGGGTATTTCAGTAATTTTGCATTCAACGGCCTTTCCGAAGGCCTACTGTCGCCTCGAGGGACACAGGACCCTTATTAGGTCACTACAGAATTATTGGGCCTAAAATCCATCTTAGGCCTAATCGAGCCACACGCTCGTGTGGCCCATTTCGCATGATTTCGGTCTTAGATTTGTAGACTTCGCATTCGGACTTATCATTTGACAGTTTTTCTAACAGTTTTGCCCAAGTTGGCCGGATAGCCTATTGGGTCCATTTAGCCCGTTTCGGTCCGATCAGGCCCGTTACAGCCTCAATTCCGCTAGAGTGCTCGTGACACTCTCAACGACTTACGTCTATTATTCACATTTCGATTTACCACTACGAGTGTTCAGACACTCGAGTGGTCACAGATGTCGGTTTCTGGCTTTTTGGCTTTCGGCCGAGTCACAGAATATTGCAAACATGCATTCAAAAGGGTGTGAGATTACACACCTTTTTACGAGCGTAGATTGAAACCCTCAAAATTACGCACCTATGAAATCCATTCACTTTAAAACATTAGTCTTAATCTTGGTAAGACATATCCCATTGATAGAAATGAACCACTTACCAACAAACAGGAGATCCGCTGCAAGGAAATGGTGTTTAGTTGGCCCTCTGATTAAGCACTTCAAGACCCTATCAGTGTTTGGCACGAAAAACCGATGTTAGCAACCCCTTAATCATGACCACAAAAGAACTCAAACAGCCATTCGACTTGAGTAAGAACCAACTGAATAATAAACCCCATCACCTACATTCGGCCATGGCCATACTTACCAATCAGTTCTTGGAATTTGAAACCCGAGTGAAAGGTGAGGAGGGTACACTCAAACCCCAAATAGATTCGGCCTACGCCACAAGAGAAATGCTTCGACTTATGCTAAGCAGAGAGGGGAGAAAACAATTAGTGAGTGAATGTGAGAATGTTTCATTTGGTCAGAGAAGAAGACTGGTGTGAAGAGGAAAGAAAGTGAATGAAAACTTACCAATTGCGGCCTTAAACGAGAACCCAAGCTCCAACAGTTTGATGTACGGCTAAGAGAAACAAAATTGAAGTAGAGGTGATTTTCGACTTTTCGAACAGAGAAGAAACCGATGCCACAAGTAGATGAATGAGTAAGAGAAGTTTCAGCTATTGGCAAGGTATAGATGGAATGGTTTCAACTTGGAGAAGAGAGGGAAGTTTCGGCTTATGGAGAAGTAAAGGTAGAAGACAGAAAACGAAAGGAAGAGAGAAAGAAATTACTGAAAAGAGAGGGTAAGAGAGTAGGAGAAGATTCGGCTATAGCACAAGGTATTAGCAACAACCTCGAATTGGAGAAAAGATGAAAAGAAGGACTTCGGCTAGCAGGAATTTGAAATGAACCCAAAATGACCCGAAAAGCTTAAAGAAAAGTGCACAAAATCGAAGAAAAATGCCAAGAAGAACCTAGGAGATTTTGGCACTCAATCCCCCACAAGACCGAATATGCACACACCACTCCCTAGCCGAATTTCACCCCTCACACACTCCCACATTCGGCCAACCACCCCCTCTCACCTCAATCCCACGATTCACTCCTTAATTTCCTCCCCACATTACTCTCAACCTTCCATTTGAAACATTTGACTGAGTCTCCATCCATCTTGTAGAGTTCTATCACAACTCTACTTCTTCCACTTCCCAGGCATAAAATAAAAACCCTCATACGCTGGTGGTGGGATTCGAACCTCTACCCTCATGCTCTCTCATTGACGCCACAACCTCCTTGCCATATGCTTACTTGTGCTAGCAAAATACCAACAAATTTCCTTAAGTCTTGCTTCCAACAGCCCTTCTCCACCAAAGAGCCAAAAACCAAAATTTGCCCAGGGCTTGGGCTCAAACCCGAGCCTCCCTAGGACCCCTAACACACCTAAATCACAAGCCACACAGCTCAACACATGCAATTTTGCAAAAATGCCAGACCCCCAATTATAGGATGTTACAGTTCTACCCCCTTAGAAAAAATTTTGGCCTCGAAATTTACCTGATTAAAAGAGGTGAGGGTATTGCTGTCGAATTGCCTCTTCAGGCTCCCACGAGGCTTCCTCTGATTCGTGATTATGCCACAACACGTTGACCAACGGAATAGGTTTCCTCCTCAACACTTTAACATCCCGCTCCAGAATCTGCATCGGCTCTTCTTCAAAAGTCAAATCTGGTCTTACTTCAATCTCTTCCACAGGCACTATATGCGAAGGATCTGAGCGGTAGTGCCTCAACATATAGACGTGAAATACGTTATGTATCCAGTTTAACTCAAGGGGCAGCTCAAGCTGATATGCAACCAGACCAATTCGTTTCAACACCCGATAAGGCCCGATGAACCTAGGGCTCAACTTGCCCTTTCTTCCGAATCTCAAAACCTTCTTCCAAGGTGAGACCTTCAAGAAAACATAGTCTCCAACTGAGTACTTGATTTCCTTACGCTTATGATCTGCATATGGCTTCTGTCTATCAGAAGCTTCTTTTAACCGTTCCCGAATCAACTGCACCTTCTCCTCAATTTTCGAAATCAATTCTGGACCCAACAACCGACGCTCACCCAATTCTGTCCAACACGTAGGGGCACAACACCTACGACCATATAACGCCTCGTAGGGTGCCATCTGAATACTGGATTGGTAGCTGTTGTTATACGCAAATTCTTCCAAAGGTAAATAATCCTCCCAACTACCCCTGAAGTCAATCACACAACCCCTTAACATGTCTTCCAAAATCTGGATTACCCTTTCCGACTGACCATCAGTCTGTGGATGAAATGCTGTGCTGAAGTCTAATCTTGTACCCAAAGCTTCATGTAATACCCTCCAGAACCGAGATGTAAATCTAGGGTACCTGTCTGATATGATAGACACTGGTACCCCATGAAGCCTCACAATTTCTACGACGTACAACTTAGCCAACTTCTGTAGTGAGTTGTCAGTGCGAACCGGTATGAAGTGAGCGGACTTAGTCAACCGGTCAATGATTACCCACACTGAATCTTTCTTAGTAGGCGTCAGGGGTAGCCCACTAACAAAATCCATTGTTATCCTCTCCCACTTCCAAAGTGGAATCTTCACCCGTTACAAAAGTCCCGAAGGCAACTGATGCTCAGCCTTCACTTGCTGACATGTCAAACACTTGCTCACGAAGTCGGTAACCTCACATTTCAACCCTGGCCACCAGTACTGCTCACGCGGTCTCGGTACATCTTGTTTCCACCGGGATGCATAGCCTAGGGGCTACTATGCACCTCCCGCAGAATCATCTGTCTTAACTCAGAGTCCTTCGGCATACAAACTCTTCCACGGAAACATAACACCCCTTCACTATTCAGCCCAAAATGCACCGTCTCACCACTTTCCACCTGCTGAAGACGAGAACCCAACGACTCATCCAAAAACTGTTTCTCCTTAATCTGACTAACCCGTGTTGGTTTCACCTGAAGTTCTGCTAATAAACTACCATCCTTATAAAGGCTGATACGAGCAAACATTGCTCTCAAATTAGATGCCACCTTCTGACTTAGTACATCTGCCACCACGTTGGCTTTACCCGGGTGATACTCAATCAAGCAGTCGTAGTCTTTCAGCAACTCTATCCATCTCCGTTGCCTTAAATTCAGCTCCTTCTGGGTAAAGAGATACTTCAGACTCTTATGGTCGGTGTAGAAGATCGACTTTTCTCCATACAGGTAATGTCTCCATATCTTCAGGGCGAACACTACTGCAGCTAGCTCTAGGTCATGAGTGGGGTAATTCACCTCATGTGGCCTTAGTTAACGAAATGCAAACGCCACTACCTTTCCTTCTTGCATCAGCATACAGCCCAAACCTGTGTGCGACGCATCAAAATAGACAACAAATTCTTTCCCAGCCTCTGACTGAATCAAAATCGATGCTTTAGTCAGAATCTTCTTCAGTTTCTCAAAACTCCCTTGCTGCTTATCCGTCCATACAAACGGTACCCCCTTACGCAGCAATTTAGTTAGAGGAGTGGCAATTAAGGAAAACCCCTCGACAAACCGCCTGTAGTACCCAGCCATACCTAGAAAACTTCAGATCTCTGACACTGACTTCGGTGGCTTCCAATCCAATACAGCTTCAACTTTCTGAGGATCAACCCTAATCCCCTCGGCAGACACAACATGCCCCAAGAATGTCAATTCCTTCAGCCAAAACTCGCACTTGCTAAATTTAGCATAAAGTTGCTTTTCTCTCAATATCTGCAGCATAACCCGAAGATGTGAATTATGCTCCTCCCCCATCCTTGAATACACCAAGATGTCATCTATAAATACCACCACAAACTGGTCTAAATAGGGTTGGAAGACCCGGTTCATCATGTCCATGAAAGCGGCTGGTGCATTCGTTAATCCAAACAGCATGACCAGAAACTCGTAATGCCCATAACAAGTTCGGAATACAGTCTTGTATATATCTACCTCCTTAACCCTTAGTTGATGGTATCTCAATCTTAAATCGATTTTTGAGAAAACCGAAGCTCCTCGCAGCTGATCGAACAAATCATCAATCCTTGGTAGCGGGTATTTGTTCTTAACAGTTAGCTTGTTCAATTGACAATAGTCAATACACATACGCATTGACCCATCCTTCTTTTTCACGAACAATACCAGCGCTCCCCACGGCGATACACTTGGTCTGATAAATCCTTTGTCCAACAACTCTTAGATTTGAGCTTTAAGTTCTACCAGCTCCTTCGATGCCATCCTGTAAGGGGCGATGGACACCGGAGCCGTTCCCGGTAACAGCTCAATGCCAAATTCGACCTCACGATTTGGAGGCAATCCTGAAAGCTCTTCAGGAAATACGTCCAGAAATTCCTTTACGGTTCTAATATCCCCAATAGACAATTCTTTAGCATCAAATGTGCTGACAAAGCTAGAAATGCCTCACACCCTTTACGCTCCATCTTCTCGGCCTTTAGTGCTGAAATCACATTAGACAGATAATCCCTTTTTTCTCCTATCACAATCACTTCCTCGTCCTTTTTGGTCCTTAATACCATACGCTTAGCAGTGCAATCCAAGTTCGCACGGTGCTTAACCAACCAGACCATGCCTAGTATAAGATCAAACTCACCGAACGGAAGTTCCATCAAATCTGTCGAGAATACAATCCCTTGCACTTCTAAAGGCACATTCCTAAACAGCTTGTTCACTACCACAGATTGTCCTAAGGGACTAATTACTGGCATATCTCTATTAACAAACTAAAATTGTATCCCCAGAGTCCCAGACACAGTACAGGCAACATATGAATGGGTAGATCCAATATCAATCAAAGCTCTAAATGGTACATCAAATATGAGAAACGTGCCGGTTATGACGTCCGGTGCATCGCCATCCTCTCGATGGCTGCTGACCACCTCTCTCTGGCTGCACAAACCTCTGACCCACTATCTGAGCCCTAACAAGCTCCTGAGGGCAGTCCTTTATCTGATGATCCTTGGACCCACATCTGAAACACCCACCAGATCTTCTCCAGCACTCCCTCCAGATGTGTTTTCCCACACTGCACACAAGGTTGCAATCGACCCACAGCAACTGGCATCCCAACTCGAGCTGGCCCATCCAACCAGGGCCTCTTTTGGAAACCCCCAGAAGAACCTGCTGACCCAAAACCTCTCTTACTCTTGGCCCTATCCTTATCTCGATTTTGCCTCTCAAAATGTTTCACCTCTTCGGTAATCTTTGCTTTCTCGATCAAAGTGGAAAAATCTCTTTCCTGCTGCGGAGATATCAGTATCCGCAGCTCATCCCGCAGACCATCCTCGAACCGTACACAGCGCTCATAGTCGGTCGCAACTATACCCCGAGCGTATCGACTTAAGAATAGAAACTCCGCCTCATATTCCGCTACTGATTTGTTTCTCTGGACCAGATTCAAGAATTCTTTTCTTCGAGCGTCCACATAGCTACCCCGACATACTTTCCCTGGAAAGCCGCTTTAAACAAATCCCAGGTAATACGATCCGCTTGTGTACCTTCCCTCACAGTGAGCCACCACTGGTATGCCTCATCTCTCAGTAGAGACACTGCCCCTTTCAGTTTCTGTTCAGCAGTGCAATCCAAATCATCCATAATTCGTTCCATAGCCTTAAGCCAATATTCTACCACATTCGGGGCTACACCAGAAATGCCCCTAAAAACTTCAGCCCCGTTTGACTAGAGTCACTCAGAAATAGACCCACGGGCTGCCGGTCCAATACTTGCTCCAGCAACCCATTCCAAAACTCGCAGCATTGCCTGGGATAGAGCGTCATCCCCTCCAGTTCGATCATGAGACCCTGTTCCGGTCACTGGTGATGCAGGGGCTTCCATTTCAGGCATGTGCCCTGATGCTGCAGATCCAGCCCTAATATCTCGGCCTCTACCACGGCCGTGTGTACCTCGTCCACGTCCTCTGGTACTCATCTCGATGTCACGCGTTAATCTGATTAAGAGTGTTATGCATCAGCTTAGTGTTTAAGTAATTTTTAAAAGATGTTTTATGAAAGAATAGTAGTATGAGTAGTTTTCACAGATCGAGTTTCCTACAATTTCAGTCTCTACTGTTTCCTCTCTTACAAGCATTTCATCATATCATCAAACATAAAATAAGAGGACTTACGGATTTGGTGCCAGAGACTCGGGTGCCATACATCCAATAAAGATATATTTTTTTAAACCAAATTTCAAATAATCTTTGAAAAACATTTTCGAACCCATTCCACAGTCGAGTTTTACAACCGGGCTCTGATACCATAAAATGTAACACCCCAAACCTAGCCTAGATGTTATGACCGGATCTAGCATGTCACATAAAAGGGGTTGTTTAAAAACTCGCGCGTTCGTTAAAAAGTTCGCATTCTTTTTTGAAACTTCAAGCTTTGTTGTTTGTGAAAAACTAGATTTGTTTTTATGGTTTTCTTGTGAAAATGTTATTATTATTATTCCTAAAAACTTGTTTATAACAGAAATCAGATTCAGTGAATTGCGGGAATGTGATATTTTGAAAATCGTTCGTTAACTTTTTAAGAAATCTCCATATTAATCCTTTAGCATTAAATCATAGTGGAAAAGGAAGTTTAAAAGATAATTAAAGTTATAAGGCCTTATTACAAAATATTAAACCCAAATTAAATTAAATCTCAAAATAAAGTAAAACGGAAATTTACTAAAGCTTGGAAGATGTACTCCGATGTATGTCCACCACAGAGTCCTCCGTAGCTCCAAATCCTCAATGCTGGGAATCACCTGCAAGGTTAAAGCAGAGGGGTGAGTTACGAGAACTCAATGTGTAATCCCTAACCGATCATTAACTGGGCCTGAGCCCATACGGAAACAGACTGGGCCGAAACCAATACAGAAACAGACTGGGCCTTAGCCCTATATGCATAATAATGCAACCAGAGTATGTAGCCCAACCCAATAATCCATCCGTTACACACCACCCGTACCAACCCAACACACTTGTAGGGATTTCTAAATCGACCCACCCATCCGCTACACACCAATATGGCAGACAAGCTGCTAATCACAGAATTTGTGGCGAAGCCACCAGAATAACAGAATATACGTGGCATGGCCACTATACAGATTGTGGCAGAGCCACCAGATTACACTTCCTCTGATCATCAATATCCCAATCCCATGCAGAATGCCATGTATGCAAAGCATATACCAAAAAATGATGTATAAAACAAATTACCATCATAACCAGCTAAACAGAATACATGCAATCATACTAATCAGCCCTTAAGGGTATAACAATAATTTACCCACCGAGGGTGTTTCAGTAGTTTACCCACTAAGGGTACTTTGGTAATTTTACCCTCTAGGGGTATTTCGGTAATTTTACCCTCCAGGGGTATTTTGGTAATTTTACATTCAACGGCCTTTCCGAAGGCCTACTGTCGCCTCGAGTGACACAGGACCCTTATTAGGTCACTACAGAATTATTGGGCCTAAAATCCATCTTAAGCCCAATCGGGCCCATACGCTCGTGTGGCCCATTTCGCATAATTTCGGTCTCAGATTTACAGACTTCACATTCGGACTTATCATTTGACAGTTTTTCTAACAGTTTTGCCCAAGTGGCCGGATAGCCCATTGGGCCAATTTGGCCCGTTTCGATCCGATCAAGCCCGTTACAGCCTCAATTCCGCGAGAGTGCTCGTGACACTCTCAACGACTTACGGCCATTATTCGCATTTCAATTTACCACTACGAGCGTTCGCACACTCGAGTGGTCACAGATGCCAGTTTTCAACTTTCCGGCTTTCAGTCGAGTCACAGAATATTGCAAACATGCATTCGGAAGGGTGTGAGATTACACACCTTTTTACGAGCGTAGATTGAAACCCTCGAAATTATGCACCTATGAAATCCATTCACTTTAAAACATTAGTCTTAATCTTGGTAAGACATATCCCATTGATTGAAATCAACCACTTAATCCACACCACTTACCAACAAACAGGAGATCCGCTGCAAGGAAATGGTGTTTAGTTGGCCCTCTGATTAAGCATTTCAAGACCCTAGCAGTGTTTGGCACAAAAAACCTATGTTAGCAACCCCTTAATCATGACCACAAAAGAACTCAAACAGCCATTTGGCTTGAGTAAGAAGCAACTGAATAATAAAACCCCATCACCTACATTCGGCCATGGCCATACTTACCAACCAAATCTTGGAATTCGAAACCCGAGTGAAAGGTGAGGAGGGTACACTCAAACCCTAAATAGATTCAGCCTACGCCACCAGAGAAATGCTTCGGCTTATGCTAAGCAGAGAGGGGAGAAAACAATTAGTGAGTGAATGTGAGAATGTTGCATTTGGTCAGAGAAGAAGACTGGTGTGAAGACGAAAGAAGGAAGGAAAGAAAGTGGATGAAAACTTACCAATTGCGGCCTCAAATGAGAACCCAAGCTCCAACAGTTTGATGTACGGCTAAGAGAAACAAAATTGAAGTAGAGGTGATTTTTCGACTTTTTGAACAGAGAAGAAACCGATGCCACAAGTGGATGAATGAGTAAGAGAAGTTTCGGCTATTAGCAAGGTATAAAAGGAATGGTTTCAACTTGGAGAAGAGAGGGAAGTTTTGGCTTATGGAGAAGTAAAGGTAGAAGACAGAAAACGAAAGGAAGAGAGAAGGAAATGGCCGAAATAGAGAGAGTAAAAGAGTAGGAGAAGATCCGACTATAGCACAAGGTATTCGAATTAGAGAAAAGATGAAAAAAAGGACTTCGGCTAGCAGGAATTTGCAATGAACCCAAAATGACCCGAAAAGCTTAAAGAAAAGTGCACAAAATCGAAGAAAAATGCCAAGAAGAACCTAAAAATTTTCGGCACTCAATCCCCCACAAGACCGAATATGCACACACCACTCCCTAGCCGAATTTCACCCCCCACACACACCCACATTCGGCCAACCACCCCCTCTCACCTCAATCCCACGATTCACTCCTTAACTTCCTCCCCACATTGCTCTCCACCTTCCATTTGAAACATTTGACTGAGTCTTCATCCATCTTGTAGAGTTCTATCACAACTCTACTTCTTCCACCTCCCAGGCATAAAATAAAAACCCTCATACGCTGCTGGTGGGAGTCGAACCTCTACCCTCATGCTCTCTCATTGACGCCACACCTCCTTGCCATATCTCACTTGTGCTAGCAAAATACCAACAAATTTCCTTAAGTCTTGCTTCCAACAGCCCTTCTCCACCAAAGAGCCAAAAACCAAAATTTTCCTAGGGCTTGGGCTCAAATCCGAGCCTCCCTAGGACCCCTAACACACTTAAATCACAAGCCACACAGCTCAACACATGCAATTATGCAAAAATGCCAGACCCCCAGTTATAGGATATTACATGATTATCGATACCTCTACCTCAGACCATAAAAATACCACAATTTTAAGCATATAAGTCATTCTGACTTGTACAAATACATTATGCTACCATATCACCATCAAATAAGCATTAAAATGACTATAATAACAATTTCAAACATCGAGAATAAGTCAAAGCAATAATCAACCTATCACGATTCAAATCTTTAAATCCTAAGAACTAATAAGCTAGGGAAACATCCAAAATATCATGAAAAATACCATAAAAAAGTCTACCATATTACCTTATTCCCAAAACGTAACCAAAAAAACAATAACACCTATGAAATAACGAGAATGGACTTACTTGGATCACCTCTTGGAACTATACCGCTCACACTGACACTTAACTACTCTGTAAGGGTTTAAAAGGAAGGGGTGAGCTTAACAAGCTCAGTGAATGCCTAAAACAACTACTATGCAAATAGTTCATCAAGCATTAACGAAACAACCAATAACATTAATAGTTCCAACTCTAATGTCATATTATACTTACTCGTGCATTATTTACTAGTTCATTTACATGGTAATCATATTCCCTTTTAAGCATATATCATATTACACATATAATCACATAACATTTAAGCATATATCATAATACTCATATAATCGCATAACATTCAAGCATATATCACAATACTCATATAATCACATAACATTCAAACATATATTACAATACTCAAAAACATATTCATTGATAATTTGCGTAATGGTAACATATCATATAAACACATATCACAATACACACATATTCATAATTTAAGATAATTTGGCACCTGAGATATGAAACATAAAAGTGAGCTCTATCATCACTCATCGGATACACAGATCTCTAACACACCACATAGACTCATAGAGTCAAACATGTTCTAAAAGTGAAGCATACAGCTAACACTCTCCTTATTTCCCCTCACATGTCCCGTTGAATGGAGCTTAACTTACATTCTCTTATCCCTCCAACATGTCCCATGGCTTTAACACCCAAAATCACTGTACATATAGGTGAGTACTTACAACCCTATGGCATCCCAACTATATCCAACTATTTCAAGGTCACAAGGCCAAAATATTTGAAATAAAATACATATCACTTACCAATTATCTGTGCACTATCATTGCATATTTGTATTTTTAGCAAAACATTGTCACTAACATTTAACATATATGTAACATGTACAAGTTTTCACTTTCACAACAATTACCATAACCACATATCACATGTTATAACATCTCATCTCATTTACATATTCACAAACACATAAGCACATAGTTTACAAGATAACATAGGTATGAGAAAGCTTACACTAAGAATTTAGAGTAGGGGTTTAGGCTACAACTAAATTCCCAAATAATGCATTGAATCATGTCCACAAGCAATTATTCCAAACACGCACTAACACGCTTTTACCGAAAGCTAAAACTAGAAATTCCTAACTTGTAGATGGTCCTAGCGAATCCGAAGCTTCAACAAAATAATTTCACAGAACAATACATTCAAAAATTAGCTAGAGACTCAACTCAAGCAATCACAACATAAGCCTAAACTAAATTCTCATGTAACTGAAACCTTTAACATAGAAAACTTAAAATTTGAATACCTCGATATATACTTAATATTTTCTCCTAAAATAGATTCCGTTCATCTTATAATTCACCTACGACTAATTCACAATCTTTAAACTATATTAAAATACTCAATTCATGGTATCGACTTTTTCGACATGTTTTATAGCTATTTTTCGAAAATTCATTAAAACGTTAGAAATCTCTAACAAAAATATAAAGTAAGTTTATAAATCTTCTAATCATGTCAAAACTAATTGAAAGACACTTTGAAACCATGTTTTTACTCAACATCCCAAAATCCACCATTAACGAGCCAATTTTTTACTTTTATTCAAAACATGAAATTTAATGGCCAAAAAACTTAGTTTTAAAGACTAAATGTTTTTAGGAGTTGAATCATTACCTTAGACGATGAAAAATTGAACACTTGATTGAAAACCCGAAAAACTCACAAACTTGACAATAGAGAAATCAATGGTGATTTTTGGTGTTTTCTTGGTATTTAATGGAGGTTTAAGGCTTGAATGTTGATGGAAATCAAGATATTGTAGTTTAGAAATAAAAAATTGATTGGAAGAGCAAGAGGAAACAAGGGACGGCATACACAAGCATTGGAGAGAAAACCATCGTGAATATGAAACTATAAAAGTGGGGTTTTAAGTTGAATTTAAAATTTTGGTCTAATTGCCTCTTAAAAACTCTAAGTTTTGACTCTTTTACAAATCAATCTTATTTTCAAAATTAAAGGTATTTAAAACTCATTTTAAGAAATTAATTTAATTTTTTAAAAACCATAGTAAAAAGCATTACCGATAAACCATGTAGCAAAATTTCGAACACTCTAAGGCTAAAATCCCTAAAATGCCCCTAACTCTTAGGCCCTATTTTAGGGTGTTACAAAAAGACTAATATGCCATCTATCAGGTCCAATTGGGGAGATGTCTTGTCTTGGGCATCGAAGTGGATGACTCCCAGAAGATAGAGACATAGATATGACTGGCTGTACTGACAGTACATCGGACAGGACCCAAATAGAATAGATCCTGAATCTGTTTATGGATTTATTCACTTGTGACATTCATAGTGTGGCATACCTAAATATTGAGTGGATGGTGGACTATGTATGCATGACTCGTACACTTTGATGTAAATAAAAGCCTGAATTCAAATATATAAAGAACCAAAAGCTAGTGCGAAGAGTATACGACATCTGTAGTATGTAGCTTCATTCACAACAGTGGAATTCATAGTCCAAAACATGGGTAAATGATATCTTTTACTTGGCATTACATGGTTGATGAAAAGTAAAAGTGGCCAAGGGTTGTCCGTCTTCATGAGAGATGACTTGATCACTATTTGATAATGACTGACTTTTCATGAATAAAGATGTAATTATTACCATGAGAGAAAATAGGATCATATTGGGAGAATAGATATTATCCCAAAGAGATCAAGGATTTCCTATGAGGGTAACACACTTATGACAAGGTCATTAGACTAGCACTAAATAGTTGTTTTTGTAATGGTATGTCGTTGGGGAGAGCTCAGTCACGATACCATAGTGGAATGATTTCGTGAGTAAATGATTTAATAATTGATAGGAAAAAATTCAAAACTTAATTGTAAATCATTTGAGTCTCAACTACACGTGTCTAATTGGTCCCTCCACTAGCTTGTTGAAACCAGAAATGAATTATGTGTTGGAATAGAAATGAATGGAATGAATAGGAAAAGTGAAATGGGAAACATTCATGAATGATTATGGTTTTCTCCAAAATGGAGAAATGGAATCATTTGGAAATGAATATAGGTTTCCGAAAATGGAAAACTGAAAATGAAAATGGAAATGATCCATTTCCAATCCTATATGGATTACTTAAAAAAATGATCGGAAGAATGAGTTAATATTTTGGACTGTTTTAAAGCTCGAAAATGAAAATAAACCATTTGATCATAGTGAACATGTTGAGTTGTGAAAAATTAAACATATTTTCTTGGAATTTTATCAGGGGCAAAATGTTAAAATTTTACCAAGGGTAAAATCATCACAAAAATTTTGGGGATAATAGACTGTGGATTATCATCTCCACGTCGGGTTATTTTTATATAATAATTATTTTTTGCCAAGGTTGTGATTATTAGGAAATAGACCATGAACTATCATCTCCATATAGGATTATTTTTTATTTATAGAATTCTTTTGAGCCAGAAACGGACATAAGACATAAATGTAATTTTTTCAAAAAGGGGCCCATGACGAGGAGAAGATAGATCAATGGTGGTCGAATACACAAGTAATTTCTTGTGGTGAAAAACTATGTAATTTTTTTGGGTTTTCATTTATTTTCTAGAGATAGAACAATGGAAACATTGGCTGGCAATTTTATTTTATTACCCATCTATTTATATATATGTTTAATAATTATTTTGGATATAATTGTGATATATATGTATGAGATGATCCACAATTGATCCATTAAAGATAAGAAGTGTTGTAATAAGAAAACACATGTGTTGTATTGTTCCATTAACTTATTTAGGTTATTCAATTACTTTAAGAAGTGTGGTAATGAGAAGGTGCATGTCTAGGATTGGATCTGGTAAGAAAATGCTTGGTTTTTAAGTGGTCAAATAAGACTCACCTCCCTATCCTAGGAACCTACCTGGTGCACGATTCACATTCACTTATTCGGTTTTTCCCTTAAAAGAAAAACTGTGGACAATCAAAATTGTTTGATTGACTCTTATGAATAATTAAATGTGAATATTATAAAATTCTCATAGCATGTCATGCATATATGAGATAAGCATGCCATATAGTTTAGGAAAGAATGCCACATGTACTAGTCATGCATATATTGATCATACATGATTGAAATCGAAAATTATAAAAACCTTGCATGTTTTTTAAAATATTGAATGGGCCTAAACAAGACCTACGGCCTCCATCAATGGTCTTTTATGATAGCATGGCAGGTGCACTACCCCAAGGTAGGATTGCTATGTGGATTTCACTGTGGAGATTTCCTGAAAGTAAGAAGAATTCTCTTGTGATTATTGGATTGGTCCTTGTGGTAGGCATTATCATGTGATAGGTCAAGAAATTCTATCTTTAAAAGAGGACAACTAGTCAAAGCATGCTACTCGGTGAGATTGCCCCACGATGACTCATTTGTAGTGCATGATGCGATAGGTGTTGAGTTGATGGTTATACACTCAAGATTTTCTAGTTAAGTAACTCCCACGGAGCTCTACTTAAGTTAGAATGATGGTCAAACGTTACACGATTATTAGCACATGTAAATGCCTAAGGAATTAGGTGTCTATACTAATTGGATGGAAATCCATGTTTTTACTAGTTGATCATGATCACCCTATGATGACTTGATTCAATGGGTGTGGGAATTATCGTTCTAACGACTTACAAATGTTTCCAAGGTTCAATGTAAGATGCATGCATCATCTTAATTCATATTATAATGTTGCAAAACATTTTCAAACGTTTGTTTAGTACAAAGATATTAATATATGAATGTTTTTATTTTTAGTTCTTTTATTATTTTTAATCTCAATTTTCTTTAAAAGTATGATAAATTATTATAATTTGTATATTAATCAATAAATATATGATGTTAAAATAAATTTATAAATCATAATTATAATAATTCATGAAAAGTGATTACATTACTAACCATAATTAATATATTAATAAATTATTATAATAAATATAAAATATTTTAAAGTATGACATCTAGGTTTCATTCTTAAAAAAAAATGAGATATATTTTCTAATTAGTTTTAAAATTTAGGGTAACCTGTATCTATAGTCACCCAACTATTAGTAAATTTCTTTTTTTTTTGTCATCCAATTATGAAAAGTTAATGATCTCCCAACTATTAGTAAGTTTTTTTTTCACCTAACTATGAAAAGTTACAAAATAGTAGACCAACTATTCAATTTTATCCATTTTTTTTCACTAGATGGCTAACGTAAAAATGGAAACGCCTAAAATTTCAAGATAGCTAGGTGACCATAAAAGACAAAATTGAATAGTTGAGTGATCATTTTCTAACTTTCATAGTTGAGTGACCAAAAACGAAATTTACTAATAGTTAAGTGATTACTAGTGTAGTTTACCTTAAATTTTATTTGAGGGAAAAAAACCTAAATTGCTTAAAATAAAATAAAAAACAAAGGGAAAATGATTCAAAATTTAATATTACACTTGTAATCTAAGATAACCTAAGGAATGAGCCGTAATCTGATTACACCCTATATTATGACCTCATGATACTATTTGGGAATCTAAGATTATGGGGTGACCAAAATGTTGAAAATCCAAATAAGGTAATCGTATTCTGGAATGTAACATCATAAGAATATTCGACCAACACAACATACCCTAAGTGTAAATGTACAGTGCTTAGAAGTTGGACTTAGAATTTGTATCAATTGAACTACATATATAGACATAGGCGTGCGTTTGAAAATAACATGTAATAAATAATTAAAACATAAGATTTGAAACTAATTAATAATAACACATCCAATATGTACAAAGTTAAAATGAAAAAAATATATTAAATTATGCCTAAAGCGAAATTTAGACACGTAAATACATCAGATTAAGAATATTAAATGGACTATAATTATTCATAACGATGTTATCATCAATATTGAGTTTATGTCAAGTTACCTTATAATACCAATTCAATACATAGCATTATCAATATATACAATTAATGGAGGTAATAAACTGCACGCGATAAAATTAAAATGTACAATATATTTTAAGATAAGCTTTGGCGGAGCGATAAAGTTAAAGTTTTATTGATCAAAATATCATGCATTCAAATTTTATCATATATAAATTATTCTTTAAAAAATTAAACAAAAGACTAAAGTTTTTTAAAATAATATTACTTATTTTAAATAAAAAAATTTTCATAATTTCTCTAATTGGTTTGACACACACTTAATTCGTGCAACCAACTCAATTGAAAGCATTGAAACCATATACATAAAGTTTTTTTATTATTTATTGTAATTGAGAAAATTAAATATTTTTTAAACTTAATCTTATTATAAATTCTTATCATATTTTTTTATATAATACTTAAAATTATCCATAACTCCTCCCCAATTCTTAAAATAGGAGAATAATATGTTTAGCCTATTCAAACCCATGTCTTCCTGTGCTAATAATAATAATGTTGATATTAGTCAAATTAAGTTCCAATTGACAAAATAATTAAATTATTTTTAAAAATAATATTTATTTATTTTTTTCACCCGCAGCAATATTATTAGTTATGCCACATATAAAAATAATAATTTAATATGGAAATGTAAAAAGTAAAGGGTAAAATACTCAAATATACCAAAAAAAAAAGTTACGGAATTGGGCTGGTTTCTTGAAAATTTACGGAAAAGGATTGTTTCCCCACAAAACGCGTCCACATCAACGCGTTTTGTGGGGAAAAATCAGGAAAGCGCGCCCCCGGGAATGTGCTTTGTGCCACATCAGTAAAAGCGCGCTTACGTGGACGCGTTTTGTTGATGTGGCACAAAGCGCGTCCCCAGGAGCACGCTTTAGCCCTGCAACGGTCAAAATTTTTTTTGACTATTATTTTATTAAATATATTAAAACTAAATTACAAAAAATAAAAAATAAAAAAATTATTATTTATTAAATATATTAAAACTAAATTACAAAAAATAAAAAATAAAAAAATTCTTATTTATTAAATATATTAAAACTAAATTACAATAAAATAAAAAATAAAAAACAACTTCTTATTTTATTACATATATTAAAATTAAAGTACAATAAAAAATTAAACAATTTCTATTTTATTAAAAATATTAAAATTAAATTATAAAAAATTAAACAACTATTATTTTATTAAATATATTAAAAATAAATTACAAAAAATAAAAAAAATAACTTTTTATTTTATTAAAAAATTCAAATTAAATTACAAAAAAACCATTGCTAGAAAAGTGCACAAATATATGAAACTAAATTTTTGTGGTTAGAGTTTGAGATGGAAAAGTACTCGGTGAGAATTTTTGTCACAAATTGAGTAAATATTATAATTATACTTAGAAAACAATTAATAATGTCATTAAAAATAATTAAAAATCGAAGCAAATAAAAGCAGTAAAAACCATTCTAGTCTGACCCCATCCGTCCTTTCCCCTATCCCCTCTCTGAAATAAACTTAACTTAATTTGTTCTTAGCTTTAAAATTGATAGTGTATGCTGTAAAAAAATCAGACAAATTTTTACTGCCGTAAAACTGTAGACATGACAATCTGCCCACGTCGTTTCAACTGCACCCCTCTCTGTAAAAGAAAAAACCCACCACATTTAACATCTTCTCCATCCCATTTCAAAAATTTCATCGCTTCTCATTCTCTGTACTCTAAAAAGTTTCGCTTGTATTATTTCTCTGTTAAGAGTGAAGATTTCAAAGTTTTCAACTTAATCTTTGCAAATAACTTTTCTAGGTATAGATATTAAATATATTAAAACTAAATTACAAAAAATAAAAAATAACTTTTTCTTTTATTAAAAAAATTCAAATTAAATTACATAAAAAAATAAACGACTTCTATTTTAGTGAAGATATTAAAATTAAATTACAAACACAAATAAAAACAACTTTTTTTATTAAAAAATAAAAAAAATTATTACAATTTAAAAAATAAAAAAGCTCATCCGAATCAATGTTGATGCCGGTCGGAATCAATGCCACACGGGGGTGGTCGGTGATTACGCGATGGATTCCTCCTTCTAGCTTCCGGCGGGGGTCGTGGAACCTCGGGCAGGGATTCCAGTTCCTCCGGCAGTGGGTTTGGTTGTGGGTGTTGCGAGGATAACCTACCTTGATAAAATAACGACCCCGAAGGTGTTTGCATAAACCACAGCGGGGGTGTTTGAATCCTGTATGGCGAAGGAGACTGGTAAAAAGAAGTGCTCCCCGACGGCGCCTCCTGTGATCTCTCACACGACGACGACCTCAAGATCGGCTGGCCAGTCGGAGTAGTCGGGAACGGACTCGAACTCGGCCATGCATTCCAATCTGGGGTGGGACTGGGAAAAGGAAACATATATGGGCTAGGATACATATAAGGGCTAGGGTACGCACCTAGCATAAAGGGTAAAGGCTGTGATGTCGGTGTCGTCTGCTGAACTGATGGGCCTGGTGACTGTGTGGGCACTGTTGATGGGCCTGGTGACTGTATCGGCGCTGTTGATGGCCCCGTCTCATCACCCTTTCTCCTTGGATTTAAAGGGCCCCGACGTTCCCTTTGTTGACGAAGTTGCCGTCGCCTCTCTTCTTCCGACAACAAATACGGCTTACCATGGATCCTAAACCATGGCATGTATTCCGGCACGCACGCTAACTCAGGAATGACGATCGGTTCACGGATAGATAAATAGTCATACCGGTTCTCCCACATCTCGATATATGCTGACCAAAATCTTGGCCAATCCATGTGCAACTGCCGTAAGTCCACTTTGTGCTCATCATTGAGCACCTCAGGTGGCACGGGAATCGGTTGCCGGAATCCAAATTGTCGCAGAACTCGATCTGACTGGTGCATCTCCACAGTCGCATAGTTGATCAATGGGACCTTCACGTGCCAACTGTTTGGATTTTGCAAGAACTCCTGTAACATCTGGGATTTAGGGGCTTTGCATTTTTATGTTTTCTGCATGTCGAACTGTTTTGCTTGTTATTTGATTGTATTTGGGGGTCTCGAGAAGTCTCGGGGTTAAGCCGAGGCCTTGGTAAAATTTTAGTTTTGGGCACCTAAGAAGAGATAGCCGAATAGGGGTAGGACTTAAGGGATTTTAGTTCGTTTTTTATGACACAAAGAAGTGCAGTGGAAGGATGGCAAGGTGACGCCACATAGCATGCAAGGAGGTGGCGTCACAAGGTGCTGAGAGGGAAGAGGTTCGAAACTCTTGAGCAGCATGGGAGTAGTATTTTTGGCTCAGGCATGGGAAGTGGTTGGATGATAATCAAACTCTGGAGGAGAGAGGTAAGACTTGGTCAAATATTTTGAATGAGAGATGGAGAGAAATTTGAGGAGTTTGAATAATTCAAACTGGTTTGAATGTGTGGAGGATAGGTGAGCAGGGAGAGATTGAAGGGACGGTTTAGTGGGAGAGTGCTAGCCGAATTCCTGAGGAGTTTGAGAAGGGGAAACATTTGGTTTTGGCTTTGGATGTGGGTGCCGAAATTTGGTGATCAGGTTGCTAGGGGGTAGTGGGTTATCTTTCAGCATTAGGTGTGTGCTCACATTTTCGTTTTAGTTTTCTTCTCATTTTCTCTTGTGCCGCAAGTCATTTAAGCATTTTCCACACTTCTCTTCTTTTGATCCATAGCCGAAACTTAGAAGACCATTAGGGTCACTTTTGTTCATCTTTTCTTCTCACTTTCAAAAGCCGAAAACATCACATCTTCCTTCCTTTTCACTTTTATTTTCATTTTCTTTCTTGAAACCCTCTCTAGCCGTATCTTCTTCATTGAATTGGGATTGTTTTTTTCCTTTCACAAAAGCCAAAACCACACTCTCATTTCCTCACATAGCCAAAACCTCCAAAGTTCAGCCTCATTTCCCAAAGTTTCACCATAACCGAATCATCATCTCAGGGTTGATAAGTTCTCTGTCGTTTTCTTCTTTGCTATCTCTTTTCCTTCTCATCTTTATTCTAAACCGAATCACTTCCTTAATATCTCGATGGGTTGTTCTTTTCTTTTCACTCTTTATTCCTTGAAGCTGAATCCCCTCTGTGGTGTCTGCTTGTGCCGAATCTTGAAGGAAACTGAAGGTAAGGAGATAGGGTTTTTGTGTGGCCGTTTGGTGGAGGGTGGACTTATATCCCCTGTTTGGCCGAAAGGCCACTTCTCTTTAATCCATTCTCCATTAGCCGAATCTCATTTGGTTTTGGTGTAGGGGTTCAATCAACGTTTTAGCCAAGCCTGTTAACTTCGGGATTCCATCGACTTAGGTAAGAATATTCGTTCTGGTCGTTATATTATCTAATTTATTTTCTATCTGTCGCTTAACCTTGTTGGGAGAAATACTCAAATCGTATCTCTCGTAGTGATTTATTGACCGAAGCTTTTGATGGATGCAAGCAATACGCAGTTTGGCGAGGGATGTAAACCTTCGGGTTTGATCCCTAAGTTCAAGAAAAGGGCTGTGTCTGCTGTTCGTGATTGGCCACCTGGGTGTGGGCTAGCTTCTGAGCAGGATCGTAGGCAAATAGCGGTAGTGTCGATTAGCGATAGTGTCGACGTAGAGGGCGTGATATTACGTGTTATCAGGTGTGTAACTTCTCACACCATTGATATGGTTCTATTTTATATCGTTCCGTTAATACATATTGTTTATGTATATTCTGTTAAATGCCGGAATCTCGGTATGGCTGGTGTGTGCGAAACATCAGGTTAGTGATTTCCGTTCTGATAAAGTAAAGTGGTTATGGTATATTATATCGATCTATGCTATAAGTATTCTGTACATGCTTGTTGAAATCTGTTGTATATATACATCTGTAATCTATACTTGCATGGGGTTTGGGAATATGTGATGAAAGGGGAAGTGTTGTAGTGGCTCTGCCACGATCTGTTGTAGTGGCTCCGCCACAATCTGTTTTAGTGGCTCTGCCACGATCTGTTCTGGTGACTATGTCACGAATTTGACGATGAGCAGCAAGACTGCCATCAATGGTGTGTAGCGGTGAGGGTTGATTGTAGAAATCCCCATTGGTGTTTGGAAGGTACGGGTTGTGTGTAGCGGATGGAAATCTAGGATTGGGATGGGTTCTGCAGCATTTCGGCATCTGTTGTACTGTTACTCTGTTTTGTAGGGCTAAGGCCCAATCTGTTGGTGCATGAGTGTTGCACACTGAGTCTTGCGACTCGCCTTGTTGATTTAACATCTTTTCAGGTAGCACGTAGTGCAACAGACCGGGCTGGAGAGGAGCACGAGGTGGCCATGCGTGGTTTATTTCTTTTCAGTAAAAACTTTGTTTTCCCCTATTTTACTTTTATAACTGGTTTCGGTTTCACATTGTAATAAGGCCACTAATATTCGGGTTTTAAATTTGGATTATAAGTTTCAGTTACTTAAATTATACGACCAACTGTAATAACGACCCGTTTTGAAAACATAAAAGCAACGAAGTTTTCATACACCTAAATTACTAAAGTAGCTATTATCTTTTTCGGCAAAACTCCCATACCCTAAACGAATAACAAGGGTTTTCCAAAAGTCGTTGAATTCCGGAATTTGGTAGGCTGAACTGTGTTTTAAGGAAAATATATAGCAATGATAATTATCACGAAGTTTTCTCAAAGAATACAAAACTCAGATTTCCAGCAGAGGTTTTCCTTGAAAATGCGCGGTGTTTTGTAAACTCTTTTCAAGTGACATGCCAGATCCGGTCGTGGTGTTTGGGCCGGGTTTGGGGTGTTACAACTCCTCTGGAATTACTACCCGAATTGCCGAATCCTCGTACGGTGTCCATTGAAACTATATTAACATTACCAAAATATTAGTTATATACATAATACTAAACACTAAATACGAAATACTAAATTATAAATACGAAATTCGAAACTTACTTGGGATTCCGACTGTTGGTCCATTAGAAGCTGTATATCTTCAAGCGAGGTAGGTATTCTAGCATAACTCGCCGGATGGTCCCACCTAATTAAATAAATTTTTAGCATACAATTATACTATAAATCTACGTAATAATTGTAAAATATAACATTAAATTTACCTCGTTATCAGTGGGAATGAATATGGGTGGTCGAGTCGAGGACGTAAAAATGGAAAACGAAACCGTGCCTATGACTGCAGTAGTGATAGGCAACCTCTGATTTTCGCTTTACTCGACCGCGTCACCCCGCACATCTCCCAATACAATCTCGATAGCACGGTAGACCCCTAACTCAATTCACTGGCTGCTCTAAAATCAACAAGTTTCAGTAGCCATCTCAAGTGTACGAGGTTTCTAGACAGGTCCGACATCAGATAACCTCCAATTATCTCAAGAATGTATGCCCGAGCATACCATATTCTTTCTATTTCGGTCGAACCTTCATTTGGCTCCGGGAATGTGTCTCGTAACCAGGCCATCTCGATCCGACCTCTATGAATGTTATCCGGAATGGCACCCAGGAGCTCGTAGCATACAACCATCCAATCGGTAGAAGTTGCGGACCCGGTGACTACCGACCCGTCCACCGGCAATCTCAACTGCAACTGCACATCTTCCAGAGTGATGGTACAATCTCTGCATGGAAGATGGAAAGTGTGCGTCTCGGGTCTCCACCTCTCTATCAACGCACTGATCAAATGCGGCTCCAACTTGAACCCCCGACCTATCATGGCCACGTGCCAAAAACCCGCTTCCCGCAGGTAATTCTCGAATCAACGGCGATGGGGGACCATGCATATTGCGAATATAACATTGCAACACCCGATCTACAGACTGTTTAAAAATTTATAAAATAAAAAATAATTAAAATTGCATAAACCTAAAAAATATTAAATAATATTGAAAAATTAAAATTAAAACTTACCATTTGCATTTGATCGACGGAGATGTGCTTGTTGTCTAGACGAAGTAATTCCCCGGCCATTTGTAATACGATCGAAAATTTTAAAAGTTTCAAAAAAATATATTAAAAAAATTAAAAAAGTGCTTTTTTGTAAATATTAAAGGACTATTTCGAAATTTCAGAGGAAGTTTGAAGGACTTAAAGAGAATTTTGAGAGGAATTTGAGAGAAGAATAAGTAAGGATTAAAGTGTGAAAAAAATAAAAGGGTTGGGGGGTTTTTATAGGTTTTCTTTTTACCGTTGGGCCCCCAACGGTTTTTTTTTACCATTGCAGGGCTAAACCGCGCCCCTGGGGACGCGCTTTCCTGTCATTTTCCCACAAAATGCGCTGACGTGGATACGTTTTGTGAGAAAATGGCCATTTTCTGTAAATTTTCAAGAAACCGGCCCAATTCCGTAATTTTTTTTTTTTGGTATATTTGGGTATTTTATCCAAACTTAAAGTAAAGAAGAACTGTAATTAATGGATAAAGGCCCCTGCAAGCTTCATTTATTATTTTTATGACTATAATAACTGACAACCATCGCCTCCCTCCCGCTGCCGCCATTTCCGAAAACCACCAAAACTCACCGCTTCTCTCTATTTCCCCAAAATTTATCTGAAAATACATAACTTAGCGCCAAAACAACAATGTCTTTCAAGAACCGATCTCCGACGACGATTCTTCAACCGCAACTGCAGGATCTCAAACAACGCGTTTATACTTGCCTCAACAAACTCGCTGACCGCGACACTCTTGCCGTCGCTTCCGCCGAGCTCGACTCCATCGCTCGCAACCTCACTGCAGATTCCATCTCTCCCTTCCTTAACTGCCTCTACGGCACCGATTCTTCGTCCAAGTCTCCGGTTCGGAGACAATGCGTTTGCCTTTTGACGTTGTTGTCTCGTTCGCACGGCAACGCCCTGTCTCCTCACCTTTCTAAGATGGTTTCCACGCTTTCACGCCGGCTACGAGACCCTGACTCCGCCGTCCGATCCGCCTGTGTCGAGGCAACCGCCGCAATGTCGTCTCACATCACTAAACCTCCGTTTTCGGTTTTGTCGAAGCCGTTGATCGAAATGCTCGTTGTGGAGCAAGACGTGAACTCGCAGGTCGGAGCCGCGATGTGTTTGGCGGCGGCGATCGATGCGGCGCCGGATCCTGAGTCGGAGCAGCTTCGGAAGGTGTTGCCGAAGTTAGGGAAGTTAGTTAGGAACGAAAGTTTCAAGGCGAAAGCAGCTGTGTTTGGAGTTATAGGAAGCGTCGCTAGTGTTGGCGGTGCCGGAAGTAAAGGTGTTTTGGATTGGTTGGTGCCTTGTGCGATGGATGCTTTGAGTAGCGAAGATTGGGCAACGAGAAAGGCGGCAGCGGAGGCGTTGGGGAAAGTGGCGATGGCGGAAAAAGAGCTGACAGCGGAGTATAAATCGGCGTGTGTGGTGGCTCTAGAAAATAAGAGGTTTGATAAGGTGCATCCTTGTGTATCTTTACTCAGTAATTATTTAATAATTAATCGATTTTTCCCAAGAAGGAAAAATAAGAAGAGTGCTTTATCCTTTTGAGAAAATTTTGCTGCTGCAGGTAAAGATTGTACGAGAAACTTTCAATCGTAGTTTGGATTTATGGAAGGAAGTTCTTGAAGTTTGTGAGGTCTCAGCTTCTTCTCAGTCCGACTCATCTTCAGTAGGTATAATAAAGAAATATTCAATTTTGTTTAACTTGTAATTTTCTGATGTTTGGAAGTTAATCATGTCCAAACCCAGAAATTTTGGCATTAAATGGACAACATGTTTACATTTCTTTTTAGTTTAAAAAGAGGAAAATTCAATTGTCACTATTATTCTGCTGCAGTATTTTTGTGCTTGGTGACTACTGCTGCAACTATTTCTTTTATCATTTATATGCTTTTGTGCTTTGCCCGTAGAAACAGGTAATGGTAGCTTTGGATGCTTTCCTTCAGTTACAAAAAGTGTCGATGATGCTGGTTTTAGAACTCCACAATCAAAGAAAGTAGTCCCCACAAGCAGGTCGCCTCCATCGGATGCTTCAACCGAGCCCACTGCCAAGAAAGAGACACCCCTGAGGAGTAATAATAGGAATTGGAATATATCAGATTTCAGTAAGTTGGACCGCACAAAACCCTCTGATTGTAAGACTGAAATTGCTGAGCCGAGGAAGTCTCTGTTTTTTAAGGCCTATGATAATATCAAGAATAGTGACCTTGGAGTAATGGAGTCGAGAGAAATTGGGGACAGCGGAGATTCTAGGTTGGAGACAAAACGTGTACTGTTTGCTAAGGTCCGTGATGAAAATGTTCAGAAATATGGAGGTTTGAAATCTGGGTCTCGGGTGGTTCCATTTCATGATGAGAATTTAGATTTTGATGACAAAAATGCAGCTGTAGAAGCTGATGAGAACCCCAAAGAGGTTGAAGATCTGTCTTTGATACGTGAACAGCTTGCTCAGATTGAAGACCAGCAATCCAATCTATTAAATCTCCTCCAGGTAGTTTACTGGAGCTGAATATCCTCTCTCTCTTTACGTAGTTCTGTTTTTTTTTTTTCCAGTTTTGCACTTACCCTGGAATGCTTTTAGTGTTTTCTTATCTGGAAGTTACTATTTTTGACTCTGTTTTTATTTTGGTTTTTTCAGTGAATTCCTTGGCTGCTTGTCTTATTATATTCCCTAGTATAATATGTGATTCTTTAAAAGCCTACTAGTGCTTGCTTCTATTATTTAGCCATTCTTTGGAGGATAATTTGGGGAATTCATTCTGTAGTATATCCCAAGAATTAATTATTAATGTTTTCCTTTGTTTTAAGAAGAATAATGAATGATTAGTGTGTTCTTACGACCAAGGAAGTTGGACTTAGTATATACATTGTCTATGCAATACACTCATCTTTCTCAGAATCCTCTTCATCTTTTCTTTTACCCTTTTAGAGTACCATTTGGAGTTTATTTAAGGTGGAGATAAATCCACTTTGTTCCATACTTCGGTGATGTTAAACTGTTTTAATTTTAATTGAAGTACTGACATGTTTATAACGTTTCTTCATTTGATTCCAGAAATTCATTTGGAGCTCCCAAAGTGGGATCAATTCTCTAGAGACACGTGTGAATGGCCTGGAGATGGCTCTGGATGAAATATCTTATGATTTGTCTCTTTCAAATGGAAGGATTCCAAACATGGATTCTGCAGATAAAACGTGTTGCAAGCTGCCTGGTACAGAATTTTTGAGTCCCAAGTTCTGGAGGAAAACTGAAGGTCGGTTTTCTACTTCAAGGTTATCTTCTTCTGGGCGCATGCTTTCCCTAAATGCTGCACATAACATACCTGATAAAGATTCTGGCGCTGAAACATATATACCAGCAGTCAGCCAAAGGCATCAGCATCAAGGTTGCGGTGGATTTATAATGAATCCAATGGCTGATGGTTGCAACGGTATAACTGATAATTCAGGGTCCTCAAATAGATTGTCAAAGAATACCATTCAAAATGCTGAGAGGGTTCAGCTTGGAAATGCTAGCGGTCCTGATGGGACGACTTTGGTTCGTTGTACTGCACCAATGAAACCTTAGAAGCAGGTAATGTAATTTCACTGTATTTTATTATATAATTCTTTATTCAGATCAATAAATGCTCTTTGAATTTGCTATAGTTTATGGCTGTCTAGAGGCTTTGTGCACTTGAGTCAGTTACGTTATTAAAGTGGCAACAGGTGTTGCTTGTTATTTGCTTTCGATTTTTTCCTCCTAAAAACAAACGTTTTAACTAATCTTACTATTGAAAAAGAAAATTTCGATATTTTAGTCTTGGTTTGGTTGGTGGCTTTGTTTCATGGCTTTTCTATTTACTTTTATGTCTTTAAAGAAATTGCTAGAAAGCAAAAGGTAAAAAGTAATAGGATTGCTGATCTGACATGAAAAAAAAGAGTGTAGAAGTGTAGTTATGTATTTTTTGTATAAAAAAATTTACATATATTTGCATATGATCCTTCAAAGAATATTTTTCTTGTCATCCAAATACATGCTTGCTTTGCTACTTTTAAAGTAAAAGACAAATAACAAAAGTATCAACCAAATACAGCCTGTTTATATAATTCCCTATATATTGTTTCTCACCTTTTTTCAGATTATAAAATAGTTAAATTTGATAAATAATTCCAAAATCTTAACTTTAATTTACATCTATAGGGGTTTTGAAGGAGATGGACATTAATGTAGTATTGCAAACTGGCTTTACATCCACAAAATAGGAAAACCTATTAAGACCATAGAAAACTTACAAAGTTATTAGAGCACAGAGCATTGGAGGTTTGAAAGCCAGCACCTTAAAGCCTCAACCCCTACAAAATGTGTGTTAGACCACATCGGAATTTGAGCCCTGAAATATTAAGGTCATGTACACCTGGCAATTTGTTCTGTCATAATTGTATTGAAGGTATTTTATGTATAGATCAACTTTGTATATAGATGTTGATAGTGCATAATAATTGAAAGAGTGGAGCTAATGTTACATTCCATCATATTTTCATCTTCCTGCAAAAGAGGCAAAAGCAAGTGTTTGATTCAACAAATCAATTGTTTGATCTGTTTTCTGTTTGTCTATCAGATCTCTTCAACTCAAGAGCTATTTCAAGAACCAGCCTCAAAGCTAGCAGACAAATGTCTCGGATGATAAAACACAATGAATCAAGTTGTAGAGATGCGAAGGGGTTTGGCCGGTTACACGAGACAGTAGTCAGTAATTGCAATATTAGAGCCAAGGGTTTGCAAATATGGTGTCTTCCTTGCCTCCATTACTGACCTGTTTTTTAGCAATAGCCAATAGGATAATAGAGAGGCTCCATCCATGTACATAGAAGGAGATTTCAGCTTGGCATTAATTAGTTTATATTTTTATGATTGCATCATGCATTTAACTTTTTCAATCTTAATGAAGAATTTCATCAAGAGAAAAACAGAGATGTTTCCTTGCTGTCGGGTTGAGCTGCCTCGACCTAAATTATACTCATTATGAAGATGAACAAGAATTCATTTGAAGTTTCTCAATTAAACTGAAAAATACATATCCAATCATTTATATTTAAGAATGAATAATTTAAAGCTTGCTTACTAAATCTTTTCTAAGTTGTTAATTTTAATGTGTAATTTACTTGGATATATAGATACAATATTAGGTATGTGAACATCGAATTAAACAAATATCAGTTGATTGCTACGTTATTGGCCCTAGCTCAGGCATTTTCTGTTTCTTTTTCCTTTGGAGGAAAATATTTGCTAAGACCATTACATTTATTACCGTAGTCTGGCTAGAAAAGGCTCATTTTGCGGATGCAGCCCCAGATAAACCAAATTCTTGTAACACCCTTCCCACAAACATCCGCTTGTAGCAAGGGTAATAGGTCTTATGGTTGTAACGAAATTAGAGAATGACAGGAGAAGCAAAAGAGCAGAAATTTAGAATAGAATTATTGTGTATTTATTCTATCAAAGAATCATATATATTTAAGTTACTGCTTGTTCTACAAGTAAAGAAAATATAATCTAATTAGATTTAAGTCCCTACAAATCTACTACATAATTTCCTATAAATTATCTAAATAAATATTAGATATTACTAGAGATGTGCTGGAGCATAGATATTGATTATGTCCAACTTGTTATAAATATAATCAATTCATGATCCATTCAAGGCTTCTGTAAAGATATCTCTCAATTGATCTCCTCTTTTGACACAGCCTGTAGCACAAGTTTTTGTTGAATCTTCTCATGAATAAAATGACAATCCACTTCAATATGGTTGGTCCATTCATGAAATAATGGATTAGAAGATATATGAAGAACAACTTGGTTATCCCACAATAGCTTTGCTGACACTGATGCTCAAAAGCCTAGTTCATTCGATAATTGTTGCAACCACATAGTCTCACACACAAACTTTGCCATTACTCTGTATTCTAATTCTACACTTGACCGCAATATTACATTTTGCTTCTTGCTTTTTTAAGATATAAGATTTCCTCCAACAAAGACCCAATATCTTGTAGTAGACTTCTTATCCATATTAGGTCATGCTCAATTTGCATCTGTAAAGCACTTAATGTTTGTGTGCCTATTATTCTTATGCAAAAGACCACAACTTGGACCTTTTTTTAGATAGCACAAGATTTGTTCTAACACTGTCTAACATTTAACTGTTAGTGAAGACATAAATTGATTCACAACACTCATAGAATACACAATGTTAGGACAAGTAATTGTGAGATAATTCAGTTTCCCAACTAGTCTTCTATACCTCTCAAGGTCCTCAAATAGATCACTATCTTTGTTCATAAGTTGCAAACTAGAATCCATTTGTGTGTTGTATGGCTTACATCCCGATTTTCCAATTTTTTCTAATAAGTCAATAGCATATTTCCTCTTAGACAAGAATATACATTTCTTACTTTTGGTAACTTCAACTCCAATAAAATATTTCAAGTGTTCCAAGTCTTTTGTTTGGAACCAAGTATGAATGGAGGACTTAAATGCCAAAATACCTGTATCATCACTCCTATTAATGACAATATCATCAACATAAACCACTAATAAGATCATGCCAGCCTAAGAATGCTTGTAGAAAACCAAGTGGTCATAACTACTCTTCTGTATAACCAAATTCTTGGACCACCTTACTAAACCATCCAAACCAATCTCGCATACTCTGTTTCAAGCTATACAAAGATTTTCGATGACAACAAACCTTCCCACTCTCCCTTTATGCAACAAACCCTGGTGGTTGCTCCTTATAGACTTCCTCTTTAAAGATCTCCATGTAGAAAGGCATTCTTTATGTCAAGCTGGTGTAAAGGCCAATCATACAAAGCTGCCATAGATATAAACAAGCCAACTAAAGCCAACTTAGCCACTAAAGAGAAAGTATCAAAATAATCAGCACCATAAGTCTAAGAATAACCTTTACCAACAAGTTGGGCCTTTAGACGTACAATAGACTCATCAGGATTAACTTTGACAGTAAACACCCACTTACACCCAATAGCATTTTTACCAGTAGGTAGATCTACCAATTCCGAAGTACCATTACCATATAAAGCGATCATTTACTCTATCATTGCATCTCTCACCAGCCAGAATGAGACAAGGCCTCTCTAACAGTTCTAGGAATCAAAATAGAGTCTAAAAATGCAATAAAAGAACTACTCATAGGTGACAAATAGTTATAAGAAACAAAGGATGAAATGGGATAAGTACATTGTCATTTACCTTTTTGAAGGGTAATAGGAAGAGCAATATTATGTTAGATCTGGTGCCCTAAGTGTAGTAATTCATTTGTAAACTTGTAATTTTTTCGAACAAATTTGTCAATAAAATAAATCATGGATTACATTAATATATTTTGTATAATGTCCCCACGTGGTTTTTGCATGCAAAACAAATAGAAGCAAATATTGACTCATTGGTTGTCTAATGTTTAAATTAATACTAAGTGATAGTACGTGGTCAGATCGTAATACGAAAAGACAACTTGGATTAGTAGATGAACCTAAACATGTCCTTAATTTAATAAAAAAAATTAGCAAACCGATTGAAAGACTAATATGCCATCTATCAAGTCCAATTAGGGAGATGCCTTGTTTTGGGCATCAGAGCAGTGTGTAACACCCCTTACCCATCTCCGTCACCAGATTAGGGTTATAGGATGCTACAAAATAGAAATGAGTTGTCACAATTCAATTTTCTTTAAAGATAATTTAATAATCAAACATATAATCAAAATCATGATAATCATACATTTTTAGGTTAATTTGAGCTTACGAAAATCCTAAAACAATTGAAAATGAAGTAGGGACTAATTTGAAGCATTTAAGAAAAACATGGCAAGAATGCAAAACAGGGGTCACACGGTCATGTAACAACCTGAGGCCATGATTCATCCTACACCTAAATTGAACAGACTACATGGCTGTGTCCTGCACCCATGTATGGTACACGGCCGTGTGGTAGATCATGTCACTGGTTGTGTATGCCTAAAATACCTTCAACAATAAGTCAAAATTGACTAAAGATATCTAAAACCACAACCCAATGCATTAGACCCTTGAACAACATGATACAAGGCACCGAAACATACCAAATTCATCTTAATTTACTAAACCTAAGTCTCTAACCAATATGCCTTAGTCGGCACCACAATTCAATCATGAAACAATAACCATTCATTACTATCCATGCCAAGGTTTTTCATGCCTAAATATACTCATATAATTATCATTTCTTTAACTAAGATATTAATAAGCAAAGTTCAATAAGTGACCTAAAACATAAGAATTTATTTTCACAATTTAAGCATACCTTATTTAACCATGCATTTAACCATTTCATACCATTCAAGTCCTTCACACCAAACATTAACAATTACCAACATTCAATATCAAGTCATGTCATTACCTAAGCATACATATAATGCCATTCAAATATTGGCTAACATCATCAACTTACTAAGAGTCAATTAAGTACCAATGACTTAATACATCAAGATTACTTATAATCTTATTCATAATCAATGTACCAAAACATGATCATTAGCTTGCAAAGTGAACGTCATATATACATGTCAAAATATCATATAACTCCCTTTCAACCAACTAATCTAACTTTCTACCATTTAGCATAAAAACATTTCAAATTTACCAAGTCTTTTATCAATACCATGACATCATATTACCTATGTAATTGTATATTCAAAATGCCATTTCAAATAACAAGTGCACAATTCAATCCATTCACTTATGTTTTCAACTAAGCATATTCCTTGTCAAACAAGCCAACAAGATTTTCAAGTCATATTAATAAACTAATGAACCAACACAACTTCTAAGTACATGCCACACATAACCGAGCCTTAATACGATTAAATGACTACCAAACCAATACCGAGATAGTGTGAGCTTCTTGCGATCCGCCTAACACATTCTGTAACACCCCTAACCCGTAACCGTCGCCGAAATAGGGTTAAGAGGCATTACCTGACAAATTAGCGCTTTTACAAACATTTCACAATATAATTCAACCAATCAAATCTAAGTGTCCCTTATTTAGGACTACAAGACCTTAAGCATGCTTTAGAAAGGGGTTCGAACTAAACCGAACACATACAAAAACATTAGGAAATTTAAAAATTTTTCTAAGTTACAGAGGTCACACGCCCATGTGGGCAAGCCGTGTGCCTCCCACGGCCTCAGACACGTCCGTGTGTCTAAGCTGTGTCAAAACAGGGCATACATACTGACTTATCCACATGGCCATGGACACGCCCGTGTGCTTCACCCATGGTCGCTACTGACTTGCACCACACGGCCAGTCACACGCCCGTGTGTCTAGCCCGTGGTCGAGTCTGACTTGTTTTGAAATACAACCACGAGGGACACGGTCGAGCCACACGCCCGTGTGCTCAACCGTGTGGGCAATTATAGGCCATTTACAAGGCCAAACTTACCACCCACACTTAGGTTCACCTACAAGCCTCAAATCACATGCAATTATACCTCAAATGGCAACAAAACATACCAATATAAGCACCACTTAATCATCATCTATACATCTATTTTCATACTCCATTTCTTCTTAAATAAATTCATCCACAATACCAAATTTCACATCCCAAATAGTATAAGTCATACATCATTTAATCCCTATCACAAGTTCACATTTAAATCATCATTGTCACGAACCATTTGAGCATGAAACATACTATATTCATCACTCACATAATTCCACACATATACACCAACATTAATCATCTTCCAAGCCATATCACATGGCAAGGTCCAAAACATTTCAAAACATACCATAACTTCTAGACTATACACGCCATATACCAAATATATACATCTTTCCAAAAATACCAAAACGGATAGCCGATAGTGTGATTGAGTGGCTATCTTTACAACCCTTTTTCACATAATTCGGAGCTTTCATCGAAGATATAACAGCCGGTAACCCATTCAAATCACTGGATTCAATTCGAACTATCTCACCATTCTGACTTCTCAAATCAATACTCTTTCGTTTACAATTCACAATAGCATTATGCAAAATGAGCCAATTCATACCCAAAATTATATCAAACTCATCAAATGGTAGCAACATCAAATTAGCCAGAAAGCAAATATCCCGAAACTTCAACGGGCAGTTCTTGCACACTTCATCAACCAGGACACACTTGCCTAAGGGGTTTGATACTCTAATCACGAATTCAGTAGACTCAACAGGTAGAGTCTTACTAGATACTAGATTCACACACACATAGGAATGAGTAGATTTTGGATCTATCAATGCATCACATCAGTATCAAATGGAGTAAAAGTACCAGTAATGATGTCTGGAGATGACGCTTCTTCACGAGCGCGAATAGCATAGGCTCGGGCAGGTGTTCTCGCCTCAGATCTCACACCTGTATTAGTAGTCCCTCTTTGACTTCCACTCACATTTTCGGTGTTTCTGGGTGGTCTACCCCTAGCCATCGTATTACTCGGTCTCACACTTTGAACATTGTCTTTCTCAGCTAACTCTGGGCAATCTCGAATGAAATGATCTCGTGATCCGCATTTATAACAAGTTCTATTATTGTACTTGCCCCAACATTCTCCCACATGTCATCTTCGACACTATCTACACTCAGGTTTGTTGTTTTCGGCATTTCCAATACTTGATTCAGTCGGAATTTGAGCTCTTGGACCAACACTTTGTTTCACACGATCTCTTCCCGAATGTCCAAATGAAACATTTGAGCGATTGCTTGCATCTTTGAATCTCTTCGTCGAAGGTTGAAATGACTTACTCATTGATCTTTTTCTTTCATCTCTAGCTTCAGAATCTGCTTTCTTCTTTTCTTTGTTGAGCTCATCGGCTTTGCAGGCTCTTTCAACTAACACAACAAATTCATTCAAGTCAAGTATTCTAACTAGCAACTTAATGTCTTCATTCAGCCCTTCAATAAAACGTTTGCACATAGTAGCTTCAATTAAAACACATTCTCGTGCATATTGGCTCAATCTCACAAACTCCCGTTCATACTCCGTAATTGGCATACGACCCTGTTTCAGCTCTAGAAATTCATTACGTTTCTAATCTATGAATTGTTGACTGATAATCTTCTTTCAAAATTCAACTTGAAAGAAATCCCAGGTGATTCTCTCTCTCGGAACCACAAATATCAATGTCTTCCACCAATTATATGTCGCATCTCTCAACAAGGAAACTGTAACACCCCTCACCCACGTCCGTCGCCGGAACAGGGTACGAGGCATTACCAGACATGATTCAAACTACTGTACAAAATTTAAAATGTAAAATCCGTATAAATTTAGAACTTTTTCCATACATAGTCGTCAATACCCATAAGCAAAATAATCATTCGTTATTACAAATAACAAAACAATTAAGCCTTCTATACATGGCATAATTCCCAAAATATTGTTTTCAAAATCCAAAAGAAGAATGATAGTGTGGATGGATCTCCGACGATCACCGAATCCCTAACTAGCTTGATGACACTATAGAACAAGGAAAAGAAAAGAGAGTAAGCATATAGCTTAGTAATTAAGTATATAAATAATTAATAATGGATTTATTAAGTTTACAAAACAACACAATCAAATCTAAAATCAATTTCATCATTTATTCAAGTTTGGAGCAAGCTATCTATTCGAGTCATAGCCACTAAATTATTTTTATCTGAAGCTATGGAACTCCAAATTAAGATCCATAAATTTTCCCTGAAACTAGATTCATTTATCTTCTCACCATAAAATTTTCAGAGATTTTGGTCTTTCCAATTAGTACAATTTATTCATTAAAGATTCCCCTGTTTTGCTGTTCGACTGCTCTGACCACTTTTCACTACGAACCAATTTTATCATTATACAGAATTCATATGATGATAAAATTTATGTCATTTGAAAATAAACTCATTAAGGATTTCAATCATATAACTTATACCCCATAATTATTTTTGTAGAATGTTTAATGATTTTTCCAAGACAAAACAGGGGATCAAGTAACCATTCTGAACCAGTCTCACAAAAGTTTAAATATCTCAAAATATACAATCTCTTTACTTTCTATGTTTCTTTTATATGAAAATAGACCCAATAAGCTTTAAATAAATCTCATACAACTTATAATTCAATTTCTACCATTTTTGGTGATTTTTCAAATTCACGTCATTACTGCTGTCTAAAACAGTTTTATTGTAAATTTTTGCTTTCTCTCACTTTAGTTGTATTCATTACTTACCTATAACAATCATTCAAATTTTCAATCACATATTGAGCATATTGCTCATACATTACACATACATATACATATACTTATCACTACAACATCTCACATAATTTCATTTAGTCAGTTTTCCCGTTGAACGCTTTGGAATAATAACGAATATGCGGTGGTTTCGTACACAGCCCACCTTTGAAATCGAAGCTCTCTTGTACACATAGTGGCTTTCACCCAGTGCCACTCATGTGACCTAGCTCGATTGTACTCATAATTCTGGCTCTCTTGCACATATGGTGGCCTTCACTTAGCATCACTCATATGACCTAGCCTTCTCGTAGCTCTCTTGTACACATAGTGGCTCACACCATATACCACACATGTGACCTAGCTACATATAGCTTTCTTGTACACATGGCGTACTCTCGGTACTACACATGTGACCTAGCTACGTATAAGAAATCTCTTGTAGCTCTCTTGCGCACATAGTGGCCTACACTTAGTACCACTCATGTGACCTAGCTATATGCCAATTACATCTTTCGATTCCGAAGGTTCAAACGGGAAATAACTCACTTTTTAACACTTTATTTCATTCTTTCAATAGTCAATTATGATTCAAAAATCAGATACAATACATTAAACATGCTGAAATATAAAACATCAATAAAAATAATGAATTATTTACATACTACTTACCTCGGTGCAAAATATGACAAAATTTGCAATTTAGTCCTTAACTTTTCCTTTCCCTCGTTCAAGATCGATTCCACGTTCTTCTCGATCTATAATAACACATTTAGCTTATTGAATATTTACATTATTTAATTCAATCCAAAAATCACATTATCAAAAAATTACATTTTTGCCCCCTAACTTTCAAAAAATTACGATTTTGCCCTTAGGCTCGAAAATTAAACTTCATCCTATTTTCTTACATTTTAGGACATGCTGAACATTTTTCCCTTCTATGACAACAACAAATTCTCACTCTAACATGTACTTATGAACATTAGGTATTTTTATCGATTATATCGTTTTACTCGTTTTTACGTAAAATCGCTTATCAAAAGTTGTTTAACATAATTTCAGCCTTCATATTCTATCATAAAACATCAAAATAAACATTTCACCTATGGGTATTTTTCCAAATATGAACCTTAGGTTAAAATATTGCTAGAATAAGCTAAACCGAGTTACCGGGATTCCAAAAACGTAAAGAACATGAAAAATGGGGCTTGGATTGACTTACTATGGAGCTTGGAAGCTTGGAAACCCTAGCTATGGAGTCCCCCCTTGAAGATTCGGCCTAAGGAAGAAGATGACAACCTTTTTCCATCTTTTTCCCATTTAATTTCTTTTATTTGACATTTTACTAAAATACCCTTCATTAAAATTTTAGTTATTTCTACCCATGCATGTCCATTTTTGTCCATGAAAATAAAATGGTCTAATTACCATTTAAGGACTCTTACTTTAGATATTCACTTCAATTTAATCCTTTAGCATCTAGAACTCTCATTTATCAACTTTTACAATTAAGCCCTAATAAGCAAATTAGACATGAAATTCATAAAATATTCTATCGATACTCTAACACATGCATCCAATCAATCGATAAATCATAAAAATTAATCAAAATAAACTTTTCTATCTTGGATTAGTGGTTTCGCAACCACTATTCCGTTTAGGCCCTATTTCGGGATGTTACAGAAACAACACATTTAATACATTCATCAGGAGTCAATGACATCTCATCAAACACTCGGACTGTATTCTCGAGCCAAAACTCAGCTCGTTCAGTAGCATCATCAACTGTGGCTCTAAACTCTTCAGCCCCATACTTTCGAATCTTATCCACGGGAGGCTTATTCAATCGGATTGGAACTGTCACTTGTGGCACTACAGGCACTTGTAGGGGTGGAGGTTGTGGAGCAGTCGGATTCGTTCGAACGAACTCCGTAAACCACTCAGTCATCATTTAAAAGAAGGTTTGTTTACCCTCTCCCTCGTGGCTACTAACATTCGGCCTAGATGTGGCTGGTGCTGTCCTTTGAGCAGGAGCAGGCGCATTGCTCTCTACATCATCAGTAACTGCTCGATCGGGATCCATTTGCTATATAAAAACACATTTTCAACTGTCAGGATTTATCACACTATCAAAATTATATATATGGCATGTATAGATAGACTCACACACGCTACGTTAGTCCTAGAATCGACTAAACTGTAGCTCTGATACCAATCCAATGTAACACCCTTAACCCGTAACCGTCGCTGAAATAGGGTTAACAGGCATTACCTGACAAATCGAAGCTTTTACAAACATTTCACAATATAATTCAACAAATCAAATCAAAGTGTCCCTTATTTAGGTCTACGAGACCTTAAGCATGCTTTAGAAAGGGGTCAGGACTAAACTGAACACATACAGAAACATTCAAAAATTTAAAAAATTTTCTACGTTACAGAGGTCACACACCCGTGTGGGCAGGCCGTGTGCCTCCCACGGCCTTAGACACGCCCATGTGTCTAAGTCGTGTCAAAACAAGGCATACATACTGACTTATCCACACGGCCGCGGACACGCCCGTGTGCTTCACCCGTGGTCGCTACTGACTTGCACCACACGGCCAGTCACACGCCCGTGTGTCCAGCCTGTGGTCGAGTCTGACTTGTTTTGAAATACAACCACGAGGGACACGGTCGAGCCACACCCCCGTGTGCTCAACCGTGTGGGCAATTATAAGCCATGTACAAGGCCAAACTTTCCACCCACACTCAGGTTCACCTAGAAGCCTCAAATCACATGCATTTATACCTCAAATGGCAACCAAAACATACCAATATAAGCACCATTTAATCATCATCTATACATTTATTTTCATACTCCATTTATTCTCAAATAAATTCATCCACAGTACCAAATTTCACGTCCCAAATAGTATAGGTCATACATCATTTAATCCCTATCACAAGTTCACATTTAAATCATCATTGTCATGAACCATTTGAGCATGAAACATACTATATTCATCACTCACATAATTCCACACATATACACCAACATTAATCATCTTCCAAGCCATATCACATGGCAAGGTCCAAAATACTTCAAAACATACCATAACTTCTAGCCTATACATGCCATTTACCAAATATCTACATCTTTCCAAAAATACCAAAATGGATAGCCAATAGTGTGATTGAGTCGCTGGCGATCCCCGGATCCAAGCTAGCTTTACTGACACTGTAAAACAGAGAAACACATCACACAGTAAGCTTTTTAAGCTTAGTAAGTTCGTAATATAATACATCCAAATTAATGGTTCGTTTACAATATACAAACTAATCCATCACATAGATCAACTCATAAATATGTACCATATCATCCATAGCTAATATACTCACTCAACCATTCATAAATCATTTACAATTTCATCAACCACATAGGTTCAATACATACCATGGCCAACACATAGTTATTCACCATTCATGCTACTCAATGCTTGATATTACATTTCGATCAACCTTTGTTAATCATTTGATTTATTCACACACTTAGTGCCAATTTCGTAGCCGAAGCATAAACATCATCGCACACTTAGTGCCTGCACTCTAAATCGACTTACTTTGGTATCACACACAGAGTGCCAAATCAATAAGCCGGAGCTTCTATTATTTCGCACACACAGTGCTAATCATTTCTGTATTGTTTTTAACTACGCACACTTAGTGCCACCTATCTCGATTACACACATAGCATTTCCAATCCAATAATCACATAACTTTTCATTTCATAGCATTTAAAGATAATTTAAAAACACGTATTATATCCGAACTTACCTCGGACATCGAAATAATAGAACGAGTTGTTCAATTGAGCACTTTGTCTTTGCCTCGATCTAAGTCCAATTTTCTCTTTTCTTGATCCATACATATTCAAATTTAGCTCATTCAATCACTAAATCATTCAATTTAGTCCAACACACATATTTAGGGTATTTTACAAAATAGCCCTCACAGTTTCACATTTCGACACTTAAGTCCTTATTTCATAAAATCATCAAATACACATAATTTCACTATACTCATGCTTAGTCGAATTTTCCTCATGCCCATGCAAACCCACATATTTCATTTATTTCACATTTTAGTCCTTCAATTTACTCTTTTCTCAATTTAGCCCAAATTACTCAAATTCACCAAAAATTTAAAGACAAAATATGTTAATCTATCACATATCTTCCATATTTCATCACCAACTATCACAAAGCTCAAGCATTCATCAATGGAATTTCTCAAAATCTTCATCAAATTCTGAAATTAAAGCATGGGCTAGCTAGAACACAAAGCAACGATCACAAAAACATAGAAATCACTAAATACCGAGCTCAAAACATACCTTGATTGAGCTATGCAAGTGCTGAAACTTCAAGCCCTATTTTAGCTATCTCCTTTGCTTCATTCGACCATGAAAGATGAATAAATGACCATCTTTTTGTTTTGTTTTAATTATAATAACATTTATATGTCATTTACCATTTTATCCTTAATTAAAACTTTATAAATTCATCCATATAATGGCCATATATGTCAACTTCCACTATCAAATGTCTAATTACCACATAAGGACTCCTCATTTAAAAAGCCATGCCAAATAAGCACTTTAACAACTAGCACATAACTTTTACATTTTATACGATTTAGTCCTTTTTCATAATTCGACATACAAACGATAAATTTTCCACACAGAATTTTCACACATACTGTAAACACCAAAAATAATATTAAAATATTTTTCTGACCTCAAATTTATGGTCTCGAAACCACTGTTCAGACTAGGGTCTAAACCGGGCTATTACAACTCTTCCCCCTTAAGGATTTTCGTCCCCGAAATTCTTACCAATGAATAGGTTTGGATATTGCTCTCTCTTAACATCCTCAGGCTCCCACGTAGCCTCTTCAACTCCGTGTTTGTGCCACAACACTTTCACTAAAGAGATTTTCTTATTTCTCAACTCTTTGATCTCACGTGCCAGAATTCAAATCAGTTCTTCAGTATACAACAAATCTGACTGAATCTCAACCTCTGTAGGAGCAATTACATGCGATAGATCAGATCTATATCGTCGAAGCATCGATACGTAAAACACATTATGAATTTTTTCTAATTCAGGTGGCAATAGCAATCTATAAGCAACCGGTCCAATTCGTTCAATAATCTCATACGGCCCGATGAACCTCGAACTCAGCTTGCCTTTTTGGCCAAATCGAAGTATTTTCTTCCACAAAGGCACTTTCAAAAACACTTTGTCACCAACCTCAAATTCAATGTCTTTTCGTTTCAAGTCTGCATAAGACTTCTAACGATCTGACGCTGCTTTCAAACTGTCATGAATCACTTTTACTTTCTGCTCGGTCTCTTTTATCAAATCAACCCCATGAATCTTATTCTCACTTAGCTCAGTCCAATACAATGGAGTTTGACATTTTCGACTGTAAAGAGCCTCAAACGGTGCCATTTTAATGCTAGATTGAAAACTATTATTGTATGCAAATTAAATCAACGGTAAATGCTTTCCCCACGTACTTTCGAACTCAAGAATGCAGCATCTCAGCATATCCTCAAGAACTTGAATGATCCGCTCGGATTGTCCATCCGTTTGCGGATGAATGCAGTGCTAAAATGCAACTTTGTGCCTAAAGCCTCTTGCAATTTCTTCCAAAACCGCAAGGTAAATCTCGGATCTCTATCAGATACAATAGATAATGGCACCCCGTGCAATCTCTCAATCTCAACAATATACAACTCAGCTAATTTATCAAGTGAATAATCTATTCTTATCGGAACAAAATAAGCTAATTTTGTCAATCTGTCAACTATCACCCAAATTGCATCTTTCTTACTCGAAGATTTAGGTAATCCGGACACAAAGTCCATCGTGATTCTTTCCTATTTCCACTTAGGAATCATAATTGGTTGTAATAAATCGGATGGAACCTGATGTTCAGCTTTAACTTGTTGAAAAACCAAGCATCTCAAAACAAATTCTGAAATATCCCGCTTCATACCATGCCAGCAATAAAACTATTTCAGATCATTATACATTTTTGTACTCCCCGGGTGAACAGCCAAACGACTATTGTGAGCTTCGTTCAAAATCATCTGAATCAACTCTGAATTCCTTGGAACACAAATCCGATCTCTGAATCTCAAACAATCATCGTCATCAACTCAAAATTCTGAATCAGAAGTTAAACCACATTGAGCTCGTTTTGTCATTATCTCATCATTATTTTTCTGGGCATCACAAATCTGACATATAAACATCAGCCTCGCTTTCAATTCAGCCAAAACTGAACCATCATCACATAGATTGTAACACCCCTTACCCGTGTTCAAAGCCGGAACCGGATACGAAGCATTACCTAACTCAACTTTCTTAACATGACATATCGGGCTATAAAATTTTGTTTCGTCTTAAGAACTTTCCATTCAAACCCATAACATACTCATCCTAGGCCTACGATGCCTTAAACATACTTCCAGAAGGTTCCAGCAATTAAACGGAAACTTTTATGCACTTAGAAAAATTTTGCCTAAACAAGGGCCACACGCCTATGCTGCTCAAGGGACATGCCTGTGTGCCCCTAAGACATGCCCGTGCTCCTCAACTGTGGTCGACACTAACTTAATACACACGGTAGGACACACATCCGTGTCCCTAGCCCGTGTCTCTTACACGGCCTCGATACACCTGTGTCTTAGCCCGTGTGCCAAAACCTTGGCATTCTATTTATGACGTCATCACCTTACTAAGGTCACACGGCCAAGGCACACGCTCATGTCCATAGACCGTGTGTCGAATTAAATACCAAATTTTTAGGTGCAGACTTCACATGGCCTGGGCACACGCCCACATCTAAGGCCGTGCCTTCCACACGGCTGAGACACACGGTCGTGTCTCTGTCTGTGTGTTTACTAGTAAGCATTTTGACCTTGCAAACCTAGCATGCAGGGAACGCACGGCCGATCAACACACCCATGGGGCTGACCGTATGTCTAACATGGCCTAGACACATGCCCGTGTGTCTACCCGTGTGGACATTTAAAATGCTATATTCCAAGCCAAACGCCACCCTGCATAGCAAACATACTTACTCCAACTCATATCAACATAACTCATGACCCAAAGGCACATCCAAGAACTCAATTCAAAGTATTCACACAAGCATAAACTTCATAATTTCATCATCATTATATATATATATGTATGTATGTATATATATATATATATATATATATATATAAACTTATCAAGTATTGGCCCAATTCCAATGACCATTTACAAAATGACTTTGATAACATACATAGCCATCACTTTGGCTAACAATTACGACCTAACAAAATACCCAAGTCCTATACATGCCATACTCAAAATAAGTCTAAATTGTTATACCAAAGTGATGTCGATAGTGTGATCTCCGAACTCGTTCGTCCCATGATCCCCGAGTTATCTTGGTAATACTATATGAAAAAGGGCAATGAAAGGGGCAAGCATAAAGCTTAGTAAGTTTGCATGGAAATAAATAGTAACAATAAGCTCATGACAATAACCATCCATGGCATTAAATAAACACACACCAAGTCATAGGCTCCTTGCCATACTTACTCATTCTTGCCCTTATCTAGCACATACCATGCCACATATCGTAAATGTTCTTCGTGAATTTCTCACGGTTACCTGTGTTAACTCAATCACATAGTTTTAATAAAAAATTTCGTTTCTATTTCTAAGCTGATCTATTGTAACATCCCCAAACCCGGCCCATTCACTACGACCGAATCTGGTTATATTAGTGCGGAAAAGACGGTGGAAAAATCTATTTAACTTAGAAAAATTTAGTAAAACTTGCTATCTTTTGTAAAATCCATGTTTATTCAAACTTATGAGTAAAACTTTGTTATCATATCAATATTATAAAATGCCCAAAAATAAACTTTAATGAATATATAAGACTAATTCTAAATAAATAAGTTGTCAAAAATAAATTCGTTTCCACTTAGTAATTTAATATAATCCAAACATAAAATAATTAAATAATTCCCAAAGTAAATAAAAATCAAAGGGTCTTATTACATCAATGTTTAAAAGATCTAGTACTTAATATAAATAAACTTAAAATATTTAAACTATTCTTTCTGCATGGGCCACCACGTGTCCTCTCCGATCCCGGTCCACTCTACGCGTCACCTGAAATGGTTAATTAAAAGAGTGAGTCCACTGACTCAGTGCATAATCACAACACATATTTCCATCCGTATGGGCTCGACCCATACCCACACAGCCATCGAAACAAATCATGCAAGAATGCATCTCAGCCCAACCCATTGTCCAACCGAACACCAACCTTAGCAGACTCCCCGCCTAAGGCCGTGGCTAATCCACCGATCACATTGTGATCCATAACATCTTACCTTGGCAAGCTCGCTGCTCAAGGCCGTGGCTGAGCCACCGATCAACCCAAGTGATCCAATATCGTAATCTGTCTACGGTGATGCACATAGCAATCAACCGCCGAGATGGGCACCGAGCCAACACCTCCCTTGAGGTAGCACACAGCAAATCCCCAAGCGCTAATGTAGCCGAAGCTATCATTAGACCACGTACACCTTGTGTACACTTCCTTCTTCATCGAATCAAGCCCAAACCCCATGCAACTACATATATATGCAACATGTTAAGCCATCATATCACATAAGTATATAATATTTATACATACATAAATACATCACAAATAAACTTACCATCACCGGTTCTCATCACTTATGCCATTATAAACGGCTTCCACACATAATACACATGTAACAAGTTAGCAACCAAAACCACAGAAATAGTGCGATGATTACGCACCTTAATAGCTCAACAATCCAAACCCGAAACGCTACTCTATGCCTCAGCAAATGCTGCCTATACCAATCCCGAAAAGGTCTCCTGCGCTAGTCTCCTCTCCCCCCTACAAACGGCCTTATCATCATAACCTTAGGTTAAACGAATACTAAATACATAGCTTATTAAAACAAAGCCTTACCAAATCGATTGCTATGGAACCCGAAGAAGTCTATGCCAACATTCGGCCAATAACACTACCAAACTGAGGGAAGGAAAATTCGGCAAAGGGTGGTGGTGTAGATTCGGCTATCTATAAAATCAAGAAGTAGGGAATAGTGGTTTCGGCCAAAGAGAAGAGAAAGAAAGATGTGGGGTGTACTTTCGGTTTTGAAGTGAAAAGGAAAGGAAATAGGGAGAGCAAAGGATTTGGCAACTAAGCTTTGGAGAAAAGGGTTTCGGCAACCAAAGAAAATGTGAAGCACAATTTGACAAGGGAGAGAAAACAAATGATGAATGAATAATGAGCACCTCCCCCCCTATTTATACTAAAAAGCCAAGCTCCAACCCCCCAAAAATAATCCCTAAAAATCTCCTAAAATACCTCCCCACCATCCATTCAAAATAGTTTGAATGGGTCAAACCTTCTAGCCAAAATTTAAAAAAAAGAAGACCAAGTCTTCATCTATTTTTAAGCCTCCAAAACCGTCCAACCTCCTTACCAAAAAAACAATGCCCATCTGCTGCTCCCGCGAATCGAACATGAGACCCTTCCCCTTGCAAATGGCGTCATACACACAAGGCCTTAGTGGCGCCCATCCTGCCACTCCACCAACTCCTTTCTTGTGACATAAACTCCCAAATAATTCTCTTAAGTCCCCTCTTTGCCAAGCTCCCCCCTTTCAACACTAAAAACCAAAAATTTTCTAAGGCATTGCCCCACCTTCTAGGGTTCTCAGGACCCCTAAAACTCACCCAACCACACACTGAAGTGTGCCAACACCCGAACTAAGCACCAAAAATCTAACCCCTAAAACCAGGGTGTTACATCTATCCACCCCAATAAATCGCTAAGGATGCTCAAGATGCTTATTCATAATCATTAGCGTAAACACGAAACCAATGCCACATCCTGGATATGGTCTTACATGGGGTCACCTCTGAGTGCCGATGCCATATTCCGGATATGGTCTTATATGGAATCTCACATCAAGTATCGATGCCATATCCCGAATATGGTCTTATATGGAATCTCAATCCGGTGCCGAGGCCATGTCCTTGACATGGTCTTATACGGGACCTTATCCATCTCAGGTCTTGATGATAGTATTATCACATTTATTTTAGTTCAACCGGGGACTTCAACATCTCGACTTTTATCATCTTTCTCTTTCAACACAATTACTCGATTTCATAGAACATCATGAATCATTATAATACCAAACATTCTCAAACATGCTAGCATAAATGTTAAATTTATCACATACAAACTTACCTCAATATCAAAATAAGCTAGATTGTCAGTCTAGTCTAATATTTTGTTCTTTCCCCGATCGAGGTTGATTCTTGGCTCTTCTTGCTTTGAATGGAGATGAGTTTCTAAAATTTTAAGCTTTCAAAACCTCTATTTTGCTTGCTATTTTTGGTGGAGGAAGATGGAGAGAAAAGATGATATCTTTTCTCTCTTTATTTTATTAATACAAGTCAATTTAGTCACCAACTTTGACCAATTTGTCAATTTTTGTCTCCTATGGCCGGCCACTCTATTCTTAGGGGTCTAATTGCACTTTAAAGACCCCAAATTAATATTTTATGGATATTAGGCACCTTCAGCTTATAAAATAGAATTTTTGCACATTAGGCGATTTAGTCCATTTGCACGATTAAGCTTGAAATCGCTAAAATTAAAGAACCAAAATTTTCATGCACTTATATAATCATGCTCTAACTCATAAAATAACATGAAAATAATTTTCTCAAACCTCGGATTAGTGATCCCAAGATCACTATTCTGAGTAGCCCCTAAATCGGGCTGTTACAATTCTCCCCCCTTAAGGATTTTCGTCCCCGAAAATCTTACCGGTGAAAAGGTTGGGATATTGGTTTCTCATAGACTCCTCGAGCTCCTATGTAGCCTCTTCGATTCCATGTCTTTGCTATAGCACTTTCACAAGAGCTATACTTTTGTTTCTTAATCGTTTGACCTCTCGTGCCAAAATCTTAACCGGGTCTTCGCCATAAGTCATGTCCGATTGAATTTGTACCTCTGTTGGTACTATCACATGTGAAGGGTCCGAACGATATCGCCGTAACATGGACACGTGGAAGACATCGTGAATCTTTTCCAGCTCAGGTGGCAAGGCCAAACGATAAGCTACCAGTCCTACCCTATCGGTAACTTCATAAGGTCCGATAAAACGTGGACTCAATTTGCCTTTTCGGCCAAATCTGAGGACTTTTCTCCACGGTGATACTTTTAGAAACACTTTATCACCTACTTGAAACTCAATCTCTTTTCTTTTTAAATCTGAATAGGACTTTTTTCTATCTGAGGCCACTTTCATACATTCACATATCACTTTTACTTTCTCTTCAGTTTCCCTGATCAAATCGACCCCGTGCATCTGTTTCTCTTTGAGTTCTGTCCAATACAAAGGCGTTCGACACTTACGCCCGTACAATGCCTCATAAGGTGCCATTTTCAAACTTGACTAAAAACTGTTGTTGTAGGCGAACTCCACCAACGGTAAGTATTTCTCCCAATTACCTTGGAATTCCAAAACACAACATCGAAGCATGTCTTCGAGTATCTGAATTACTCTTTCTGACTGCCCATCGGTTTGCAGATGGAAAGCTGTACTGAAACTCAATTTTGTGCCTAAGGCCTCGTGTAACTTTTTCCAAAACTGTGACATGAATCACGAATCTCTATCCGAAATGATCGATAACGGTACTCCATGAAGTCTTACTATTTCTGCCACGTACAGTTCAGCTAACTTATCAAGTGAGTAATCGACTCGTACTGGTATGAAATGGGCCAAATTCGTAAGTCTATCGACTACGACCCACACGACATCTTTCTTTTTCGGCGTCAGCGGTAAACCCGTCACAAAGTCCATGGTAATACGGTCCTACTTCCACTCAAGAACCATAATGGGCTGAAGTAGACCCGAAGGTACTTGGTGTTCAGCCTTAACTTGCTGACAAATCAGGCATCTCGATACAAACTCAGAAATTTCCTTCTTCATACTTGGCCACCAATACCTCTTCCTCAAGTCATTATACATCTTCGTGCTACCTGGGTGCACAGTTAAACATCCATTATGTGCTTCATGTAAAATCTTACGAATAAGTTCATCATTTCTGGGTACACAGACCCTATCTCGAAATGTCAAGCATCCAACAGGACTTACTCGAAAGTCCGATTCAACATTTGACTCAAATAGAACTCTTTTGGCTTGCAAGCTACTGTCCTCTTTCTGAGCTTCACAAATCTCTCAGAAAAATATTGGTCTAGCCCTCAACTCGGCTAGAATAGAACTATCGTCTAACAAAGTCATCCGTGCATTCATGGCTCTCAGCGCAAACAATGATTTTCTACTTAAAGCATCAGCGACCATGTTCGCCTTTCCCGGATGGTAGACAATTACTAAGTCATAGTCCTTGATCAACTCCAACCACCTTCGTTGCCTCAAATTTAATTCCTTTTGAGTCATCAAATATTTTAGGCTTTTATGGTCGATAAATATTCGACACCTTTCACCATACAAATGGTGTCTCCATATCTTCAATTAAAACACAATTGCGGCTAACTCTAGATTGTGAATCTGGTAATTCTGCTCGTACGGCTTTAATTGTCTAGAGGCGTATGCAATCACCTTTCCCTCCTGCATAAGTACTCAACCCAATCCATTCAGGGATGCATCACTGTAAACAACAAATTCTCTTCTCGGTTTAGGTTGTACCAAAATAGGAGCCTCAGTCAACAACGCCTTTAGTTTCTCAAAACTCTCTTGACACCTCTCTGTCCATTCAAACTTCACATCTTTTTGCAATAGTCTCGTTATCGGAGTAGCTATCATGGAAAACCCTTTGACAAAACGCCTATAATAGCCAGCTAGGCCTAGAAAACTCTTTACTTCAGTTACGCTTCTCGATGGATTCCAATCCACAATTGCTGAAATCTTATTCGGGTCAAATCTGATTCCATCTCCTGAGACGATGTGCCCCAAAAATCCTATTTCCTTAAGCCAAAATTCACTTTTACTAAACTTGGCATACAATTGTTAATCTCTCAATATTTGTAGAACCTTTCTCAAATGCTCGTCATGTTCGTTGTCATCCCGAGAGTAAATCAGGATATCATCGATGAAGACTACCGCAAATTTATCCAAATACAGTCGAAAAATACGATTCATCAAATCCATGAAAACTGTAGGGGCATTTGTTAAACCAAAAGGCATGACCAAAAATTCATAGTGGCCATACCTCGTCTGAAATGCCATTTCGGCACATCCGAGTCCTTGACTCTCAACTGATAGTACCTAGACCTTAAGTCTATCTTGGAAAATACCGTGGCTCCCTCAATTAATCAAACAGATCATTAATTCTCGGCAATGGGTACTTGTTCTTCACCAGTTACCTTATTAAGTTACCGATAGTCTATGCATAATCTCATGGAACCATCTTTCTTCTTAACAAATAATACGGGAGCACCCCACAAAAAATAACTTGGTCTTGCGAAACCTTTATCCATTAGTTCTTGCAGCTGCGCTTTCAACTCTTTTAGCTCGGTTGTAGCCATTCTACATGGAGTAATAGAAATGGGGGCGGTACCCGAAGCTAGCTCAATTCCGAATTCAATCTCTCTAACTAGAGGTAACCCTAGTAATTCTTCTGGGAAAATATCTGGATACTCGCATACTATGGGTATCGACTCAATTTTTAACTCAGTCTCTTTAGTATTCATCATAAAGGCAAGGTAAGCTTCGTACCCCTTTCTTAAATACTTCTAAGTCAACAATGAAGATATCACTACTGTCAATCTGTCTTGCTCATCTGATTCAACACGAATAAGATCCCCATTTTCACATTTTAACTCAATAAATTTTCTCCCACAATTTACTATCACACTATGAGTAGCTAACCAATCCATCCCAAGGATGACATCAAACTTGTCAAACAGTAATAACCTAATATCAACCGGAAAGCAATGACCCCTAATCATCAAAGGACAACCTTTGCATACTCTATCAACCAACACATACTTGCCTAGAGGATTCGACACTCTTACAACAAATTCAGTAGACTTTACAGGTATGCTCATGCTAGAGACTAATTTCATGCATATGTATGAGTGGGTAGATCCTGGATCAGTTAAAGCTATAACATGGGTATTATAGAGAGAAAATGTACCAGTAATCACGTCGGGGGAGGACGCCTCTTCGCGAGCACGGATGGCATATGTTCTCACCGGTGCTATACCCTCAACTCTTGCAGTCTGCTCTTTAGATAAATTCTTGCTACCCATTTCATTTCTCGGGTTTCTTTGTGGTCTTCCTCTAGCAATATTTCCCGGTCTTGCATTCTGAGACTTCTCTTTCTCACCCACCTCGGGGCAATCTCTGATAAAATGGTCTAGAGACCCACACTTGAAACAATCCTTCTTGCTTGCTTGACACTCACTGGAATGACGTCTGCCACATTGCGGGCATTCCGGCCTACTCGGTCGGGCATTTTCGACACTAGCGACTGATGTGGTTTGCGTTTTAAACCCCAAAAACTGTTTGCCCTTACCTCGGTTTGAAAACCCGACTGAAGTGGCTGATGAGTAGCAAAATCCCTCGATTTTGTAGATGAGGATTGGAATGACTTATTCAGTTGTCTTTTCCTCAAGTCACGGGGACTCAATCTCAGCTCTTCTTTTCTCTTTAGCCAACTCTTCAGCTTTACAAGCTCTATCCACCAACACTATGAATTCTTTTAGTTCGAGGACTCCAACATATAAATTGATATCTTCATTTAACCCGTCCTCAAACCTTTTGCACATGATAACCTCGGTAGACACGCACTCTGTAACATCCCGATTTAGGGCCTAGTCGAAATAGTGGTACGAGACCACAAATCCGAGGTATATGTATGAGTTTTGAGGTTTATGCTATGTTTGCATATTAATGTGAAAGTTTCATGAAGAAATTTTGTTAAATTGTGGTTGAATTGTCCAAAAAGGACTAAATTGCAAAAGTTGCAAAATGTGAGATTTTAGAAGCTATTTGTATGAAATAGCTTTGGGTTATCAATTAGAGGTCCTTAAATAGTAATTTTTTCAATTTCTAATTTTTGGAAAAAAAAATGGGCATGAGTGGATGAAATTTGAAAGTTTGGCATGAATGGCATTTTGGTCATTTGTCAATTAAGTAATTAAAAAGGGGGAAAAGATGACAAAATTCATTCATCTTCTTCTCCAAGTTGCCGAAAATTTCAAGAAGCCATTGTTAGGGCTCTTCAATTTTTCAAGCTTGCTAGTAAGTACATCCAAGCCCCGTTTTTTATATTCTTCGTATTTTTGAAGTCTTAGTAGCATGAGTAAGCTATTTTTAGCTATATGTTGAGCTAAGATGGATGTTCAAAAATGTACCCATGTATTACATGCATGTATTTTGATGTTTTATGGAAGTTTATGAAAGCTTGATGTAGTAGAAACATCTTTTGCTAAGTGAATTCCATGAAAAATGCATGTAGGGACTAGTTTGTGAAAGTCTTGAGTTTAGTCATACATGTGTGATTTAGTAAGAATTGATGATTGCTTTAGTTGAGTAAATGTTTCGGCTAAGCATGAAATGTTAGGAGGTTGAATGAAAATCACTTTACGAGCCTTGGGGTAAAAGTGTTAATTTGAGAAAGATTAGGGGCAAATTTGTAATTTTTACTAAAGTATGAGATAAGGGTCAATTTAGTCAATGTGTGTATTGAATGAGTTGATTTATCATTATAGATCAAGAATGACAAAGACCAGATCAAAATCGAGGCAAGAACAAAGTAGTGGACTAAATTACAAGTCTCCATACTTTTGAGTATTGAAGTAAGTCTACGTATAAACGATGCATTTATGCGTATACATTTTTAATGCTAGCTAGTGTGTAGCATGATTGAGAACCTATTCGGTTATAGTGGAATGAATGAAATAGTAATTGTGAATGGATGAATGTATTACCAAGTAGACGTGTGAATGTGTAGTGACAATGCTTGATGGTGGACTAAGTGTGATACCACCTTGATACTTAACAATGACGGGCTGTGTGCGGTATCATTGTTAAGCATATTATTTAGTGAGCTATGTGCGGAATCACTATAGTTATTCTTTATGGTAGGCTATGTGCAATACTACCTCATGATCTGATTGTGGTGGGCTAAGTGCGAAACCACCGAGTAATTTAGCTGTGTGGATGTATTATTGAGAAAAAATGATGTGTTTTATTTTGAGTAATTGTGATATTGAGTGCAGGGGTGCATGTCAATGATTATGAGTATGTGACTCATGATGTGTTGGAGGTGTGGTAAGGGATAGAAAGAGTAAGCATAGTAGTGGATGTGAATTACATATGTTAGTATAATGCTAATTGTTGTTTAGCCTATACTAGAATGCTTAAATTGTTTATGTGTAAACTTACTAAGCTCAAAGCTTACTCCTTTCTTTGCCCTTGTCTTATAGAGAAAAAGGATTGAATCGTGATACGCAGATTAATCGGAAGATCGCTCACACTATCAGTACACTCCGGTACATTAGACTTAATGTTTTGTATATGGCATGTATAGGGGCTAGATAAGTTAGTGAATTTTGTTGTATTGGCTAAGATGTGTTGGCCATTAGATGTATAAACTATTTTGTATAATGCCATGGTTGTTGGCTACTTTATTATATGAAAAGATGTAGTTATCCATGAAAGATTGTGTTTCAATATAAGTTATCTATGGATGAGTTGAATGAGTACATGATGTATGAGCTTGAGGGGTGAGAAGAGCTTAGCAAATAGCTTTGTTCTTGTCCATGTGGATAGACACACGGGCGTGTGTCTAGGCCATGTGTGACACACAGCCGGCCCACAGGCGTGTGACTTGGCCGTGCCTCTTTGGCAGAATTAAGTAGTGTAGGCCACGGGCTAGCCACACGGGCGTGTGTCTAGATTCCAGACCGTGTAAAGTAGTCAGTATTCACCACGGGAGGAGAACACGGGCATGTGTCCTAGCCGTGGAACATTGGCAGAATGCTTGGGTTTTCATCCACGGGATGGGGGCATGGGCGTGTGTTACCTCCACGGGCGTGTCTAATCTTATACGGGCAAGTGGTCCGTGTATAGATGGTAAAATTTTAATATCGTAGAAGTTTTCGATATGGTCATGAGAGCCTTCGTGTGTATGAGTGAGGCCTCGTAGGTCAAAAATGAGGTTTTTGTGATGTCTTAAAGAGAGTAGTCACGTTGAGCCTAAGGGGCGATCAAGTGGTTTTAACCTGGTAATGCCTCGAACTCGGTTCCGGCATCAATACGGGTAAGGGGCGTTACACACTCCCTGGCATACTTACTAAGCCTTACGAACTCATGTTCGTATTCAGTCACCGTCATTTGGCCTTGCTTTTGTTCCAAGAACTCTTTTCTCTTCTAGTCAATGAATCTTTGACTAGTATACTTCTTCCGAAATTCCTCTTGGAAGAATCCCCAGCTAACTCTCTCCCTTGGTACCACCGAAACAAGGGTATTCCACCACCAATATGTCAAATCTCTCAAAAGAGATACTGTGCACTTTATGCATTCTTCAGGCGTGCATGACTGTATGAACCCAATTTAGGGCCTAGTCGAAAAAGTGGTGCGAGACCACAAATACGAAGTAGTAATATGAGTTTTTAAGGTCTTTGAGATGTTTGCATGATATTATGAAAGTTTCGTGTAGAAATTTTATGAAAATTTCTATTAAAGGGTCCATTAGGACTAAATTGCAAAAGTTACAAAATATGAATTTCTAGAAGTGTAACATCCCTAAACCCGGCCCATTCATTACGACCGAATCTGGTTATGTCACTGCGGAAAAGTCGGTGGAAAAATTCTTGTTAACTTCGAATAAAACAGTAAATTTATTAACCTTTGAAAATCCATGTTGATTTGATATTGTATGAAAAACTTTGATATTGTACAAAAAAATGTCCAAATTAAAAACACTTTATTAACTTATGAATACTTTGAATAAGTAGATTAGAATAAAATCATTTTAAAAGCTAGTAATTTAATCTTACCAAGTTATAATTAAATCAAAACTAAAATAGTACCAAAAATACTAATAAAATGATTCTAAGGCCCAAATTATAAAAACACAAGGCCCTTATTACATCAATATTTAAACCCAAATATTTAATTTCATTAAGCTTAACATATTTAAAATCTTCTTTCTGCATGGGCGACCATGTGTCCTCTCCGATCCCGGTCCAATCTAAGCATCACCTGAAATGGTTAATGAAAAGAGTGAGTCCACTGACTCAGTGCATAATCACAACACATATTTCCATCCGTATGGGCTTGGCCCATACCCACACAGCCATCGAAACAAATCATGCAAGAATGCATTTCAGCCCAACCTACTATCCAACCGTGACACCAACCTTAGCAGACTCCCTGCCTAAGGCCGTGGCTAACCCACCACTGATCACATCGTGATCCATAAATCTTACCTTGGCTAACTTGCTGCTCAAGGCCGTGGCTGAGCCACCGATCAACCAAAGTGATCCCAAAACCATAATCTGTCTACGGTGACGCACATAGCCATCAACCGCCGAGATGGGCACCGAGCCACACCTCCCTTGAGGTAGCACTCAGCTAACCCTCAAGCGCTAACGTAGCCTGAGCTAACATTAGACCACGTACATCATGTGTACACTTCTTCCTTCATCGATCAAGTCCACCTCCCATGTATGTATGCATAAGTATAACATGTCAGATTATAACAAAATATAAGGGTAGACATCACATGTTAATTATCACATCATAAGCAGACATACAACACAATAATATAATACCACCACTTACTTACCTGGCATCCGATTGCCCAACACATGGTATCTACCACTTAAGCCATTATAATCGGCTACTACCCATCATGCATATGTTCATATTAACAAACCAACAATCGCAGAAATAGTGCGTAGATTACGCACCTAATCACTTGCAGTTCTAAACTTTCGATCCCTACACTATCGCTCAACGAAACTACAGCTATCTGCCTATAGCTATCTCCTGCCACTGGCCCACACCCCGGTGGCCAATCCCGAACCGCCGAGGCAGCCCTCTTCTTGAACTTCGAGATAGGGACTTTCGTCTGCCCACCTTGACTGGTGTTGGTCTCCATCAACACACTTAATCAGAACAACGGTTAAGCCCCAAGTCAAATAAACTAAGTACTAATCTTAATAAATATCCTTACCTCAACTTGATCAAATCCTGAATGCTCTTGCAACACTTGATGAATTAGTCTTAAGAGTCCCTTCTCACTGCTCCTTCTTGCTGGCTACACATGAAAGAATTTCCACACTAAGACCACAAGAACATTTGGCAAACCTTATACATCAAGACCACCTTTGGTTAACGAAACACCAAAAGAAATAACTATAACGTAAAACCTTACCCTTCACAAAGACTAGAGCAGAGACCCAAATGTTCCACCCCTTGCTTAAGATTCAGCCAGACAATACTAGGACAACACGGAAGGTTTCGGCAAATAGATAAGGTGTAGGTTCGGCTATGGTTTATTAAAATAATAGCCAAGGTTCGACTTTGCAAAACTATAAAACCAAGACGTAGGTGTTAAGGTGCTTCAAGAGGTGTCGCGGCAACAGGGAAATGGTGAGAGTTTATGGCCCAGCAACGAGTGAGATGAATAGGAAAAATGGAAGGAAAAGGGACTTGAAGTTTCGGCTAAAGTGAATAAGGGAAGGAGAGAGAGGCGTTTTGGTGTGGTTGGAGTATGAGGAGAAAAGTGTGAAGGCTTAAGAAGACAACCACAATTCGGCAAAGGGACCAAGGGAAGAGAGAAACAAATGGTGAAAAAGATGGCCAAAGGTGAGTACCCCCCTTATTTATACTACTAAGTTCGGCCCCCACCTAAAACCCTCCAAGAAAAACTGAAAATACCCTCCCCTAACTCCCCAAAACCGGCCACAACTCAACCTCTCTCAAAAAACCCAAGATTTCCTCCTAAACCTCCTCCCTAACACTCATTCAAAAAGGTTTGAATGAGTCAAACTTTATTCTAACCTTCCTAGCCGAAATTCAAAACTAAAGACCAAGTCTTCCCTCATCTTTTCAGCATCCCAAAACCGTCCAACACCTCCCCTCCATGACGCCAAAAAAAAACAACCCACCATGCCATCCTTGTAACTCGAACACTGGCCCCCTTCTGCTCTTTGAGACGTCACCTTCCAAGCTCTAGAGTGGAGCCTCCTTGCCACTCTGCCACACCAATCTTTGTGCCTTATTTCCACCAAAAATTCTCTTAAGGCCCCCTCTATCCAAGCTCCCCCTTTTAACCCCTAAAACTAAAAATTTTCTAAAGCCTTCTACCACCACCTAGGGTTCTCAGGACCCCTAAGACTCACCCAACCATACACTGAAGTGTGCCAACACCTGAGCTAAGCACCAAAAATCTAACCCCTAAAACCAGGGTGTTACAATTCTACCCTCCTTAAAATAATTTCGTCCTCGAAATTACTTATCTAGACTAACAATCCAAATCCTCCCACTGCGCTATGGCTGCGCACTCTGACCTTAAAGAGCTAACATACTTCTAGGCACAGATTCTAACATACTCAAAGTTCCACATACATTGCGAGCAACAAAACAAACAAACAACCACCCCAAACGATCAAAACAACAGAGAATTTTCCAGACATATGATACTTACCCGCTGACACATCATTATCCTCCCTCCAACGGACCGCATAAACCAGACCTGGCTGTCTTGCCTCAGTGGCACCATTTCCACGACCTAAAGCTCCACGACCTCGGCCGGAACCATTCACTCCATGGTTCAGACCACGACCTCTTGTCGCCTGCTGACCACCTCTGCCTGGTTGCACATAACCTTGACCCACTGTCTGAGTCCTATTCGGATTCTGGGGACAATCCTTAATCAGATGAGTCTTAGACTTGCATCTAAAGCATTCTCGAACACGATTCCAGCATTCGCCAACATGGTACCTTCCATATTGCGCACACAGACGATCTGGATTTCCGGCGGCTGACTTAGCAATACGAACAGGAGTCTCGACCCTCGGTCTTTTTTGAAATCTCTCAATCGATTCTGACGATCCTGAGCTCCTCTTATCACGGTTTCTTTCTCTGTTCTGCCTCTCAGCCTTCTTGACCTCCTCGGCTATCCGAGCTTTCTCCACTAATACGGTGAAGTCTCTTTCCCGTTGCGGAGCAATCAAAACTCGCAGCTCATCCCGTAGCCCATCTTCAAATCTGACGCATCTCTCATAATCAGTTGCCACGATGCCCCGAGCATACCGGCTCAAACGTAGAAACTCAGCTTCGTACTCCGCTATTGACTTGCTACCTTGCACCAGATTGAGGAACGCCTTCCTCTGAGCATCCACATAGCTGCTCCGACATACTTCCCTTCAAACTTGATCTTAAAGTAGCCCCAGTCCACTCGATCCGCAGGGGTACTTTCCTTAACAGTGAGCCACCACTGGTAGGCCTCATCTCGCAGCAACGAAACAACACCCTTAAGCTTCTCCTCAGCAGTTAAGTCTAGGTCGTCCATAATCCTTTCCACTGCCTCAAGCCAATACTCTGCCACGTTCGGAGCTACCCCAGACACTCCTCTGAAGACCTCGGCTCCATTCGCCCTAAGCCTCTCGGGCACTGACTTTCGAGTCCCACTGCCCCCATTGGCTCCTGCCACTCGCTCAAGCACCCGTAGCACAGCCTGCGATACTGCGTCATCTCCTCCAGTCTGATCCTGCTGTTCCACCTCCACAGTTGGTGGCGGCACATCGCTTTCTGACCCATGGCGTGACCCAACCAGTTCCGATATTGACATCCTGCCTCTACCACGTCCACGAGTATTGCGACCATGCCCCCTAGAACTCATATCTAGCACTTCGATTTAGTCTGCTTAAAAAGTTTTATGCATTAGAAATTTTGTTCCACTATTTTATCCACGAGCAATTTTATGAAAAGAGGTTTCTGAGAGTAATTCTTTCGAGCAATCAAGTTTCATTCCCTACCCAGGGGTAATTCCGTCATTTCCTAAAGAGGGGTATTTCGGTAATAACTCAGGGTCAATTTTAAAAATAGTTTTCCAACCTAAAGGTATTTCAAAATTTACAAAATCTCAGGGGTTACCTTGAAAATTTGTTTCTCGAAACAAAGATGTTGCAAAAATTGCAGAAATTGGAGTTATCTCAGTAATTTTGGAAATCATGGGTATTTTCGTAAATTCTCCAAATCACAATGTTCCACAAAATAGGATTTTTCGATATTTGGTAAAATAGGAATATTTTAGTAGAAGATCGAGGGAAATCTGAAAATTTGGAAACCAAGGGCATTTCGGTAATTTTATCAATCAGGGGTATTTTCGTAAATTTCCACAAACTAGAGTATCTTAATATTTTGAAAACTCGAGATTTTGCTATTTTTGTAAAGTAAGATGATTTTAACAAAAGTTGAAGGTAGTACGGTAATTTTACAATACAGGGGCATTTTGGGAAATTTTGTAAATCGACAAGTGTCTTTCAAATTTAGGGCTTCACAAATCTAAGGGGTAAGTTTGAAAAATTTTAAAACAGAAGGTTTAAAAACAGCAAGGCTAATTCCCTTTCGGGTTTTAATAATCGGTTTAGCCTATGAACAAGTCCTCTTGGTTAAGGTGAACCGTAGCTACGCACCAGGTAGGATTCAAGTAAAGAGGAGGTGAGTCGCTAGGACTGCTTAAATACCAAGCTCTTACTGAATGCCACTCCTAGACATGCGTACAGTGGTTACCACACCTTAACTCGGCGACTTACTTCACAGGTTTGTTTAATAACCTTAAGTTTTATGCATATGTTTGAGTAAACTAATCCTAGGGTCCAACAGATCCTAGTATTCTGATCTACGAGCCCAAACTACGCCCATAATACATCACATAAACAAAACACTTCCAAAGTTAGAAGTACTTACCTGGTGGACTTCGGGTCGGAGGTACAGGTGCCATGCCAGAGCGACCTGAAAACTTTTATAAAAGCCCATTTTTCAAAAAGCCTATTTTTGGAAACTGTTTCGGGCCCAAAACCCTCAAAGCCGAGTTTTGAACCAGGCTCTGATACCAATCTGTAACATCCCCAAACCTGGCCCATTCATTACGACCGAATCTGGTTATGTCATTGCGGAAAAGACGGTGGAAAAATTCTTGTTAACTTTGAATAAAACAGTAAATTTATTAACCTTTGAAAATCCATGTTGATTTGATATTGTATGAAAAACTTTGATATTGTACAAAAAAATGTCCAAATTAAAAACACTTTATTAACTTATGAATACTTTGAATAAGTAGATTAGAATAAAATCATTTTAAAAGCTAGTAATTTAATCTTACCAAGTTATAATTAAATCAAAACTAAAATAGTACCAAAAATACTAATAAAATGATTCTAAGGCCCAAATTATAAAAACACAAGGCCCTTATTACATCAATATTTAAACCCAAATATTTAATTTCATTAAGCTTAACATATTTAAAATCTTCTTTCTGCATGGGCGACCAGATGTCCTCTCCGATCCCGGTCCAATCTACGCATCACCTGAAATGGTTAATGAAAAGAGTGAGTCCACTGACTCAGTGCATAATCACAACACATATTTCCATCCGTATGGGCTTGGCCCATACCCACACAGCCATCGAAACAAATCATGCAAGAATGCATTTCAGCCCAACCTACTATCCAACCGTGACACCAACCTTAGCAGACTCCCTGCCTAAGGCCGTGGCTAACCCACCACTGATCACATCGTGATCCATAAATCTTACCTTGGCTAACTTGCTGCTCAAGGCCGTGGCTGAGCCACCGATCAACCAAAATGATCCTAAAACCATAATCTATCTACGGTGACGCACATAGCCATCAACCGCCGAGATGGGCACCGAGCCACACCTCCCTTGAGGTAGCACTCAGCTAACCCTCAAGCGCTAACGTAGCCTGAGCTAACATTAGACCACGTACATCATGTGTACACTTCTTCCTTCATTGATCAAGTCCACCTCCCATGTATGTATGCATAAGTATAACATGTCAGATTATAACAAAATATAAGGGTAGACATCACATGTTAATTATCACATCATAAGCAGACATACAACACAATAATATAATACCACCACTTACTTACCTGGCATCCGATTGCCCAACACATGGTATCTACCACTTAAGCCATTATAATCGGCTACTACCCATCATGCATATGTTCATATTAACAAACCAACAATCGCAAAAATAGTGCGTAGATTACGCACCTAATCACTTGCAGTTCTAAACTTTTGATCCCTACACTATCGCTCAACGAAACTACAGCTATCTGCCTATAGCTATCTCCTGCCACTGGCCCACACCCCGGTGGCCAATCCCGAACCGCCGAGACAGCCCTCTTCTTGAACTTCGAGATAGGGACTTTCGTCTGCCCACCTTGACTGGTGTTGGTCTCCATCAACACACTTAATCAGAACAACGGTTAAGCCCCAAGTCAAATAAACTAAGTACTAATCTTAATAAATATCCTTACCTCAACTTGATCAAATCCTGAATGCTCTTGCAACACTTGATGAATTAGTCTTAAGAGTCCCTTCTCACTGCTCCTTCTTGCTGGCTACACATGAAAGAATTTCCACACTAAGACCACAAGAACATTCGGCCAACCTCATACATCAAGACCACCTTTGGTTAACGAAACACCAAAAGAAATAACTATAATGTAAAACCTTACCCTTCACAAGGACTAGAGCAGAGACCCAAATGTTCCACCCCTTGCTTAAGATTCAGCCAGACAATACTAGGACAACACGGAAGGTTTCGGCAAATAGATAAGGTGTAGGTTCAGCTATGGTTTATTAAAATAATAGCCAAGGTTCGACTTTGCAAAACTATAAAACCAAGACGTAGGTGTTAAGGTGCTTCAAGAGGTGTCGCGGCAACAGGGAAATGGTGAGAGTTTATGGCCCAGCAACGAGTGAGATGAATAGGAAAAATGGAAGGAAAAGGGACTTGAAGTTTCGGCTAAAGTGAATAAGGGAAGGAGAGAGAGGCGTTTTGGTGTGGTTGGAGTATGAGGAGAAAAGTGTGAAGGCTTAAGAAGACAACCACAATTCGGCAAAGGGACCAAGGGAAGAGAGAAACAAATGGTGAAAAAGATGGCCAAAGGTGAGTACCCCCCCTTATTTATACTACTAAGTTCGGCCCCCACCTAAAACCCTCCAAGAAAAACCGAAAATACCCTCCCCTAACTCCCCAAAACCGGCCACAACTCAACCTCTCTCAAAAAACCCAAGATTTCCTCCTAAACCTCCTCCCTAACACTCATTCAAAAAGGTTTGAATGAGTCAAACTTTATTCCAACCTTCCTAGCCGAAATTCAAAACTAAAGACCAAGTCTTCCCTCATCTTTTCAGCATCCCAAAACCGTCCAACACCTCCCCTCCATGACGCCAAAAAAAACAACCCACCATGCCATCCTTGCAACTCGAACACTGGCCCCCTTCTGCTCTTTGAGACGTCACCTTCCAAGCTCTAGAGTGGCGCCTCCTTGCCACTCTGCCACACCAATCTTTGTGCCTTATTTCCACCAAAAATTCTCTTAAGGCCCCCTCTATCCAAGCTCCCCCTTTTAACCCCTAAAACTAAAAATTTTCTAAAGCCTTCTACCACCACCTAGGGTTCTCAGGACCCCTAAGACTCACCCAACCATACACTGAAGTGTGCCAACACCTGAGCTAAGCACCAAAAATCTAACCCCTAAAACCAGGGTGTTACAAGAAGCTTTTTGTATGAAATAACTTTAGAATAGTAATTAGAAGTCCTTAAATGGCAATTTGCCCAAATTATAGTTTTTGGACAAAAATGGACGAGTTAGTTAAATGTGATTTTTTTAAAGAGAAGGGCATTTTGGTCATTTAGCAATTAAATGATTAAAATAGGAAAAAGATGATAAAAATCTTATTCATCTTCTTTCTTTGTGCCGAAAATTTGAAGAACCCCATAGCTAAGGTTTGTTCATCTTTCAAGCTTGCTAGTAAGTTCATCTTAGCGCTGTTTTTAATATTCTTCGTATTTTTGAAGTTCTTGTATTATGAATTAGTTATTTTTAGCTATAAAATGAGCTAAGATGCATGTTCAAAAATCTACCCATGAATGACATGTTTGTAAAATGATATTTCATGGAAGATTATAAAAGTTTGATGTTAGATAAACATCTTTTCCTTAGTGAATTTCATGAAAAATGATAGCATGGACTAAATTGTAATAGTTGTGAAATTGGTCATACATATTAGCAATAGTGAGAATTGATGATTGTTATAGTAGAGAGAATGAATCAGCTAAGCATGAATGTAACAGCCCGGTTATGACTCTAATGGAACGGTGGTTTCGGGACCACGAATCCGAGTTAGAAAAATATTTGAATAATTTATTTGATATCTATGTTATGTGTTTGAGCATGTGTTAAAATATTGTTGGTTAATTTGTTTGTTTGAGTGTTTGATTTAAGTGAAAGGACTAAATCGAGTAAGTGGGAAAAATAATCATTATGAAATATGGTGGCCAAATTGAATGGTCTTCTTTTTGCGTGGGTATTAAAATTGCAAATTGACCATTATGAGAGTATAGTGGACGGCAAAGGCACTAAGTTTATAATATATGAGTATTTTATATGTTAAAAATCAAAAGGATGATAAAATATATATAAAAGATGATTATTATCATAAAAACATAAAAACTAGTGGGTGGGTGTTCATCTTTTATTTTTTCCCTTGTTATTGCCAAAATCTAAAGGAAGAAGAAGAACCATAGCTTTCAACATTTTCGGCATTTGCATGATCTAATTAGGTGAGTGATTAAACTTGGTTCTTGATAATTTTAATATTTTTGAGGTTGTAGCCTTGTAATTTAGTTAACACATGTTCGAATTTTTGATTTAGATGTATAATTTGAGTGTTGCCATGGATAAAAATTTGGTGTTTGTGTGGTTAAAGATAGAATATGATATAAGCATGTTAAATTACCAAGATTTTCTTTAGAATTTTGATGGGGTTTGGTATAAGGGTGAATTTATAAAAAGAAAATTTTTGAAAGGACTAAATAGCAAGAAAAATGAAAGAAATGTGTGTATATAGAGACTATGAATATTCGACCCTTGATAGGTATGGTTGAATTCTTGATATTTTGTGTTTTAAGTTATAAGGACTAAATTGTAAACATTGTAAATGTCAGGGGTAAAAATGGTAATTTTCATAATTAGGTGTTTTTGGATTAAATTGATTGAAAATGTATTTGAATAAGTTCAATTTGGGATTGTTTAGATCAAGAACATAAGGAAACGGGATTGGATCGGGGAAAGGCGAAGTTGAACGAATAGCCAGGAAACTCAAATTCATCGACTCTCGAAGTAAGTTTATAAGTAATCAGGTTTATTTGATTTATTTATGAAATAGTATACATATAATTAGACGAATAAATGGATTAAGAATTTAAATTTGCCGAATGAGAAATGGGATTTTTATATTTGTTAACCGAATGTGGTTTATTGAATACCACTATATATGTATGTCCACCAATTAATTGAATTAGGTATTTTTAATCCATTTTGGCCTAATATAATGTTTAATGGGGAGAACTATTGATAAACTAGCCGAATGTGATGTTGGTGAATGTATAGATATACTTACACTTTAGTTGTGCCGAATGCAATGTGATGATATAAGAAGATTGAGTTATTTTATGGCAAATGTATTTTTGGGTATATATGTGTGTGTGTGTGTGTATGAGATTGGAATTATAAGCGTTGCTTTAACAGAGAAAGGTTCGAATAATGGCACTATGTGTGCGAGACTAAACACCGAGCACTGTGTGTGCGATATCGGTGGAAGGGCACTATGTGTGCGAGCTTAAACATCGAGCACTGTGTGTGCGATATCGATGGAATTGAACTATGTGTGCGAGGAACGTGTAATGGCACTAAGTGTGTGATACATTACCGAAAGATGGCACTATATGTGCGAATTATTAAGTAACGGCACTAAGTGTGCGACACGTTACGTGAGTTGCACTGTGTGTGCGGATTATCGGACCCCTCAAAGACACGAACCAATGATTGAAGATGACTATATGAGACATGTAAGTAAATATTGCATGGAAAATTTAATAACGTGGTGCTAAGGAGGTAAGTAGATTTTGTATTTTAGATCGTAGAAATATAATGAAATCATTAATTGTTAAGCTTGAACAAAAAGGTAAGGAGTATTTGTACATATTCGGTTTGGAGAATTCATTGCTTATGATATTTCTATACGGTATTATGTTATAAGAAATGTTGTTATGATCTAATGAATGAATAGGTCAATGGATTTCCATTATATAATGAATCATTAAATATATGATCCCTTTTGCTTATAACTTACTAAGCTTAGTTAGCCTACTGTGTGTGTGTTTGTGTGATTATGGTTTAGATTTTAGGAAGCTAGCTCGTGCTCGGAAATCTTCGTCAAAGTCATCCGCACTATCACTTAATTTCGGTACTCTATAAGTTGTACTCTTTTGAAAACATATGGCATGTATAGGAAATTTTCCTTGGGATGATATTTTGAATGATATGTAAATATGTATTTATGCCATGCGAAAATGGCTAAATCGTGACATTTTAGCTTACGTGAATTTAGTTATGGAATTTAGCTATGATGGGAGTATAATTCTTGATGTGTTCGTTCTTGGTGATTAATTATATGGCTTGATTTTCTAAGCTTGATTTCCGTTATGTTTGATCATGGTGTAAATATTTGTATTTCCGTTCATGATTTGAGCTTACCTTGGAAGTATACTTTATGGTATTTATATATGTAGTGTATGGCTACATGAATTCGGCATTGAGTAATAATAGGTATAATGTATAATCAGCTTTGAATGTAGCACATTTTAGAAGTATAATATGTGGTATATTTTAGTTGATGAATATGATCTAGCTTTAATGTATAAGTACCTATAAGCTAAGTTATGAAATGACTATGTTATGCCTTGTGAATTTGATTATTTTCTTTTTGATGTATAATTTGCTTGTGGAATGACTTGTAAATGTTGTATTTGATAATTTGGTTCGGTCATATTATGAAATAAATTATGATATATATATATATATATGTTTGATTATAATGGTAATCAAATATCATGAATGAGATACTTGTATGATTCGAATTTTATAGTAATAAAGCATGATGAGTTCATAATTGGCTTTATGTTTTAAATATGTGCTATTTGACGTATATGAATGGGTGTATAAATGTTATTTGAAGATTGACTTTATGCACAAATCGTATATAATGATCCTGATGAACTGTGTTATGTCCGGTAAAGTCCTCTGATCCTAATCTGGCGACGGATAGGGTTAGGGGTGTTACAATGAAGTTTAAGAAAGTTGAATGAAAATCATATTACGAGCCTTGGGGAAAAAGCGCAAATATGAGAAAGTTTAAGGGCAAAATAGTAATTTTGCCAAAGTATGAGTTAAGAGTCAATTTAGTCAATGTAGGTAGTAAACGATCTAATTAGTATTATAGATCAAGAAAAACGAAGCCGGATCGAAATTGAGGCAAGAACAAGGCCGAGGACTAAATTGCATATCTACCTACAATTTGTACATTGAGGTAAGTTTGTATGATTTCTAAGCTTTATGATTTATATCATTGAACTGCTTAGCATAAAGTACAATATTACCATGAAAATGTTTGATGTTATGTTAAACAAAGAAATTCATGAGATTAAGTATGAGAAAGACCCGATTGAAGTTGAATAGCTTAGGATACTAGATCTATCACATGTAATGAGAAAGCCCGTATAAGACCAAGCCAAGGCATGGCATCGATAATCGAGCAAGTTATCATGTAAGACCAAGACAAGTCTTGGCATTGAAGAGTTATTGTGAGATGAAGACCCATATAAGCCCAAGCCAAGGCATGGCATTGGTGAGTCTCCAAGCAAAGATGTCATGAAAGTCCAAGACAAGTCTTGGCATTGAAAAGCTATCAAGAGATAGAGATCCCATGTAAGTCTAAGCCAAGGCATGGCATTGGTGAGTAACAAGAAAGATTTCATGTAAGTCCAAGCCAAGGCTCGGCATTGACCAGTTCATGAGTAAAGATACCAAGTAAGACCATGTCAAGACATGGCAATGGTAAGTTCCCAAGGGAACTCACGAGAAAGACTTCGTATAAGTCCATGTCAAGACATGGCCTTGAAACCAAGATGAGATATTCCATGTAAGACCGTATCTAGGATATGTCATTGGCATCAAGTTATATGTGGAATGAGATTTAGTATCCTCGGTTATTCGCAGAAATTCATCGGGCAAATGAGTAAAGTTTAAATGAGATAACAAGAAGGTTAAGTAAGCAAAGCTATTACCAAGTTGGAAATGAGTATTATTCATGTCATGAATGATGAATTAGAGATTATGATTATTATATTAAAGTATGATGATCAATGTGATCAAGTGATACAGGTACCTTGTTTACCTCACGAGTATGAGACTAGTAAGTATCATGAGATATGTAAGAATTAGTATGAGTAAGTAAGCTTAAATAGCTGAAATTTATGATACCATTGTTTATGTTAAATGAGTTATATTAAACAAGTATGTTACTATGTGCATTATATGCAAACTTACTAAGCTAAATGTTTACGTCTTTTATTCTTTCTTTCCATGTAGTTCTGCTAAGCTAATCTCATGGATCATCGTTATCGGAGCTCAAAGCACACTATCAATCGCTATTTTGGTATAGCCACATTGTTTATATTAATTATGGCATGTATAGGAAACACTTCATTTGAGTATATGTTTTAAGAAGAGTCATAGTATAGGCTATCAAGTTTATTATTCTTTTGTATACGGCTAAGTGATTGGCGAAGATTGATTAAGTATGTATGCTTATTAATTTCAATGAAGCATGTAGTACTATTCATGAAAGATGTATTAAATTGAGTTGTTGAATTGAGCATGAGTTTAATTCTTGATTTCAGGGTGGTAATTGGCTTGGTAAATAGCCTCTAAGTGCCCACACGGATGGACACACGGGCGTGTGTCTAGGCCATGTGCACCCTGCACCTTTGTACCTTAAGTCAGGATAGACCACGGGCTAATCCCACGGCCGTTTGTTTAGGCCGTGCAGGATGCACAGTTAGAACACGGGCGTATGCCCCAGGTCGTGTAAGTAGGTCAGTATATCAAGGAATAGCACACAGTCTAAGTCCATGGGCATGTCAAGGCCATGTGTGATTAATCAATGCCGACCACAGGTGGAAGGCACGGGCATGTAGTTGGGTACATGGGCGTGTCCCAAGTCACACGGGCGTGTGACCCCTGTTTTAAGGAAAAGTTTCCAATTGAGTTCCGAAAGTTTTCAAACGTGAGTTTAAGGCCTCGTAGGCCAATGAGATGTATGAGTTGTTTAAGAAAGAGAAGTTTTTAATTCGGAACGAAATTTTATAGCCCGTAAATACATGTTTAAGCAAGTTCAAGCATAGTAATGTCTCGTATCCGGTCTAAGCCTCAAACTCGGGTATGGGGTGCTGCATTTAGTGGTATCAGAGCTATGGTTTAGTCGATTCTAGGACTAACATAGTACGAGCACGAGTCTAGCTATACATGTCATACGTAAGAATGTTTTTATAATAATAGTGTGACGACTCCTGACGACTTAAATTATGTTTATACATAGAGTAAATGGATCCCGAAAGAGCTGTAGCGAATGATGTAGAAAGTAAGGCGCCGGCTCCCGCAGAAAGGACGGTGCTGAATGAGAATGAGAATAGACCCATTATGGTGAGTCAAGGAGGAGGAGAAGAGGCTAGAGAAGCCTTCCTCCATATGATGAATACGTGGTATACGGAGTTCGTTCATACGAACCCAAATGCACAACCCCCTCCACCCCCGCCTATTCCTCAACCTATTTCAGTAGCCCCTCAAGTAGTAGAGGTGGCAAGAGGAATTAAGCCTCCAGTTGATAGAATCAGGAAACATGGGACGGAAGAACTCCGGGCTAGAAAAGATGATGATTCGGAAAAGGCTGAGTTCTGGATAGAAAATACCATCAGGGTTTTTAATAAGTTGTCATGCACACCTGAGGAATGCATGAAGTGTTTAGTCTCTCTTTTAAAAGATTCTGCTTACCAATGGTGGAACACCCTAGTGTCGGTGGTACCAAGAGAAAAGGTCACATGGGAATTTTTTGAAGAAGAGTTCAAGAAAAAGTGTATCAGTCAAAGGTTTGTGGATCAGAAAAGAAAGGAATTTCTAGAGTTAAAGCAAGACAAGTTGTCTGTAACTGACTATAAGCGTGAGTTTGTACGACTCAGCAAGTACGCTCGAGAATGTGTATCCACTGAGGCCATCATGAGTAAAAGATTTGAAGATGGGTTAAATGAGGACATCAAACTGTTTGTTGCTGTCCTAGAATTAAAGAAATTCGTTGTGCTAGTAGAGAGGGCTTGTAAAGCCGAAGAGCTGGTAAAAAAGAAGAGAAAGTATGAAATGGAGTCTCGTGACTCTAGAAAGAGACAGTGGAATAAGTCATTCCAATCCTCATCCAAGAAGTCAAGAGATTTTCCTACCCGATCGACTACTTCCACTGGATTTTCAAAGAAGGACAAGAGTAAACAGTATTCGGGAAATAAAGCACAGACTACTTCAGTTGCTAGTGTAGGGAATTTTTGATCTGATAGACCCGAATGCCCACAGTGTGGTAGACGTCATCTTGGAGAATGCCGAGCGCATGAAAATGCATGTTTTAGATGTGGTTCTTAAGACCACTACATAAAAGATTGTCCAGAAACGATGAAAGAAGAGGGAGCTCAGAACCCGAGATCCGGGAGTATGGTCAGAGGAAGACCACAGAGGAACCCAAGTATCGGGGTAATTGGAAGAGGTAACCCTAGAGAGCAGGCTGTGAGACCCGAGGGTAGAGCGCCTGTAAGGACATATGCCATTCGCGCTCGCGAAGAGGCATCTTCTCCTGATGTTATTACAGGCTCCTTTTCTCTCCATGATATCAAAGTTATTGCTTTAATAGATCCCGGATCCACACACTCTTACATTTGTATGAAACTAGTATCCAGTATGAATATGCCTATAGATTTTACAGAATTTATGATTAAGGTGTCTAATCCTTTAGGCAAGAGTGTGTTAGTTGATGAAGTATGTAAAGATTGTCCATTAATGATTAGAGGTCATTATTTTAAAGCAAATCTTATGTTGCTACCATTTGATGAGTTTGACATCATTCTTGGTATGGACTGGTTGACCACCCATGATGTAATAGTTAATCGTGGGAAGAAATATATTGAGATGAGATGTGATAATGGGGATACTCTCCATATAGAATCAGATGAGTAAAGTAGATTACCAGTAATGATTTTTCACATGATGGCACAGAGATACATAAGAAAGGGGTATGAGGCATATTTGGCCTTTGTGATGAATGCTAGAGAAACAGAGCTAAAGATCGAGTCGGTATCGATAGTATGTGAGTACTTGGATGTTTTCTTGAGGAATTACCAGGATTACCTCCAGTTATAGAGGTTGAGTTCAATATTGAGCAAGCTCCCGGTACGGTGCCAATATCTATTAGCCCTTATAGAATGGCTCCAACGGAGTTGAAAAAATTGAAGACACAGTTGCAAGAGTTGACAGATAAAGGCTTTACAAGGTCAAGTTGTTCTCCATGGGGTGCTCCAGTTTTATTTGTGAAAAAGAAAGATGACACCATGAGATTGTGCATAGATTACCGTCAGCTTAATAAGGTGATAATGAAGAATAAGTACCCATTGCCTAGGATCGATGATTTGTTCGATCAATTGAAAGGAGCCACTGTGTTCTCCAAAATAGACTTGAGATTAGGGTACTACCAGTTAAGAGTAAAAGATTCAGATGTATCCAAGATAGCTTTTCGAACAAGGTATGGGCATTATGAATTTTTAGTCATGCCCTGTAACACCCCTCACCCGTGTCCGACTCCGGGACAGGGTTCGAGGCGTTACTGGACTTAAACATTCACAATCGTACAAAACCGGGTTACCAAATTTTGCCCAAAATTAAAACTTTTCAAACACATGCCATGGACAAAATAGGCTTACAAGCCAAAATCATTATAAGCCACATCTCATGGCTATAATCAACAAATCAATATAAGCCAATACATTTGGCTAATCACAACAAAATCCATCATAAAAAAAAAAACTAAGTCATTATACATGCCACTCACTTGAAAACATTTAACATACACATGCCAATACTCCAAGGATAATGGCCCGATAGTGTGATACTGCCTCCGACTATCTCCAACCCTGAGCTGACCTAACAAAACTAAAAGAAATGGAAAGGAGGGAGTAAGCTTTACGCTTAGTAAGCTAGCATGAAACTAATAAGCAATGTGATAACATGCTATTTTCATATTCTTCCTATTTATTCAAATTCCAGTTAAGCTGTTTTCTTGAGTTATAGTCATTAAATTATTTATATCTGGAGATACAGAACTCCAAATTAAGATTTGTTAATTTTCCATGAAACTAGACTCACATATCTTCTTACCATAAAATTTCCAAAATTTTTGGTTTAGCCAATCAATACAGTTTATTCATTAAGGATTCCCCTGTTTTACTATTTGACTATTCTGACCTCTCTTCACTACGAATCAATTTTCTCCTTGTACAGAGTTTATATGACCTTCTTATTTAGTTCATTTGAAAATAGACTCATTCAGGATTTCAGGCATATAAATTATATCCCACAATTATTTTTGTACAATTTTTAATGATTTGTTCAAGGCAGAATAGGGGATCACGTAATCATTCTGAACCAGTCTCACAATAATTCAAATATCTCAAAATATATGAATCATATTTTTTTCTATGTTTCTTTTATATGAAAATAGACTCAATAAGCTTTAAATAAATATCTCATACAACTTATAATTAAATCTATACTATTTTTAGTGATTTTTCAAACTCATGTCACTACTGCTGTCCAAACAGTTTTATTGTAAATTTTTGCTCTCTCTTTCACTTTAGTTGTGTTCATTACTTGCTTATACCAACCTTTCCAATTTCCGATTACATATCGAACATATTGTTCATACGTACATTTGCCACATTTCTCAATTGGTCACATTCACACTTGCACTTATTCATAACATGATCGCACCAATCATCATTAGTAAATTATCTCGTTGAACCCCTTTGGAAAACGCCCGATACTCGGTGGTCTTAGCACATAGCTCCGCCTACACATATTCGGCTTTCTTGTACACATGGTGAAGATCCTTTATCACCCATGTGACCTAGCCATTCCATCTTGTAGCTTTCTTGTCTACATGGTGTCCAACACTACCGTAACTTTTCTGTACACATGGTATACACACAGTATTACACATGTGACCTAGTTACATATGAAATTATTATCCCGTAGCTTTCTTGCACATATGGTGAAAGTCCCTTATCATCCATGTGGCCTAGCTACATATCAAATTTTGCCATCTGGTAGCTTTCTTGTGCACACGGTGAAGGTCCCTTATCACTCGTGTGACCTAGCTACATATTGTCCGTATCTCTCGGTTTTCTGAAGGTTCAATCGAGAATTTCCCATTCCATTCATTTTCATATTTTAGTTATCACCCAATGATTTCCATAATATCTAGCAAAATAATTATTGTACAAGTAAAATAAATGCATTATTTACATATAAACTTTCTTGTCGAAATCTCGTCAGGTACAACCGTGTAGCAACTCATACAACCCATGTAATATTAATTTGACATTCAATTCTTGTAACATTAATTTGCCATTCAATTTCACATGACACAACAAACATCACATTTTCCATACCATACATACCATCCATCAACTTCTCCTAAACATATTAAATCATACAATTTATGCCATATCAATAGAGAATTACAATTCAAGCATGGTATTATTATTAACACACGAACTTACCTCGAATGCCAAAACGGTCATTTTACCAACTTTCCCGATTTTTTGATTTTCCTCCAGTTCTAGGTCCAAATCTCATTTTTCAGGGTCTAAAACATAACATTTCACTTATTTAATTAATGTACTACTCAAAACAGTCCCTAACTCAAACTTTGGAAAAATTACAATTTTCCCTTAAACTTTTGCATAATTACAATTTTGCCCCTAGGCTCGAAAATTAAACTTCATCCCTTATTATTGTGTTATATAACATGCTGAACATTTTTCAGTTTTATAGCAACATCAAATTCTCACTCTAACATGTACTTATGAACATTAAGTATTTTTACCGATTATGTCGTTTTACTCGTTTTCACGTAAAATCGCTTAGCAAAAGTTATTTAACATAATTTCAGCCTTCATATTCTATCATAAAAATTCAAAATAAACACATTTCACCTATGGGCATTTTTCCAGATATGAACCTTAGGTTAAATTATTGCTAGAATAAGTTAAACCAAGTTATCGGGATTCCAAAAACGTAAAGAACATTAAAAACGGGGCTTGGAATCACTTACTATGGAGCTTGGAAGCTTGAAACAAACCCTAGCTATGGAGAACCCTTGTAATTTCGTCCTAATGAAGAAGATGGACATATTTGGCATTTAAATTTTGTTTTTAATTCATTTAATTCACTAAATTACCAAAATGCCCCTTAAAAAAATCTTTCGAAACATACCCATCCATGTCCATTTTTGTCCACCAACTTAAACAATGGTCTAATTATCATTTAAGGACCTCCAATTTAAAATTTCATAACAATTGGACACCTCTAACATGGAGAACTCAATTTTTGCACTTTTTACAATTTAGTCCTTTTGACTAAATTGAGTACCCAAACGTCGAAATTTTCGAACGAAATTTTCACGGAATCTTTTCGTGAAATCGTAGACCATAAAAATATAATCAAAAAATTTTCTAGTCGGATTTGTGATCTCGAAACCACTGTTCCGACTAGCCCCTAATTCGGGATGTTACATGCCCTTTGGTTTGACCGATGCTCCTGCGGTATCCATGGACTTAATGAACCGCATCTTTAAACCATACCTCGACAAGTTTGTACTCGTTTTCATTGATGACATACTGATTTATTCCTGAGATGAGAATGAGCATGCTGAGCACCTACGGACAGTTTTACAGACTCTTCGAGAAAATCAGTTATATGCCAAGTTCAGTAAAAGTGAATTTTGGCTCAAGGAAGTAGGATTTCTGGGACATATTATCTCGGGAGAAGGAGTTCGAGTAGACCCCAGCAAAATTTTGACTATTATGGATTGGAAGCCACCGAAAAATATCTTTGAGGTTAGGAGTTTTCTAGGCCTAGCCGGCTATTACAGACGATTCGTCAAGGGGTTTTCTATGATTGCAACCCCGATGACTAAATTGTTACAGAAAATGTGAAGTTTGAGTGGACAGAAAGATGCCAACAAAGTTTCGAGAAACTGAAAGCAATGTTGACAGAAGCTTCAGTTTTAGTACAACCTGAGACGGGGAAAGAATTTATAATTTACAGCGATGCATCCTTAAATGGGTTAGGCTGTGTGCTTATGCAAGAAGACAAAGTGATTGCTTACGCCTCAAGACAGTTGAAGCCTCATGAGAAGAATTATTCGACCCATGATCTAGAAATGGATGCTATAGTCTTCGCATTAAAGGTATGGAGACACCACCTATATGGTGAGAGATGTCGGGTTTTCACTGATCACAAAAGTTTGAAATACTTAATGAAGCAGAAAGAATTGAACTTAAGGCAGCGGAGATGGTTAGAGTTAATAAAAGATTATGAGTTGGTCATTGACTACCATCCAGGAAAGGCGAATGTGGTCGCCGATGCTTTAAGCAGGAAGCCCCTATTTGCATTAAGTGCAATGAATTCGCGGATAACTTTATCCGACAATGGTTGCATTCTAGCTGAGATGAGAGCTAGACCAGTATTCCTTCAAGAGATATTTGAGGCTCAGAGAGAAGATAGCGAATTGCAAGTCAAGAGAGCTCAGTGCGAGTCAGATGTTGAATCTGACTTTCGGATTAATTCTGATGGGTATGTGATGTTTAAAGATAGATTTTGTGCACCGAGAAAAGAGGAACTTATTCAGAGAATTTTGCACGCGGCACATAACGAATGTCTATCTGTACATCCGGGTAGTACTAAGATGTATAATGACTTGAAGCAACAGTATTGGTGGCCGAAAATGAAGAAGGATGTTTCAGAGTTTGTTTCCAAATGCATGATTTGTCAGCAAGTAAAGGCTGAACACCAAGTACCTTTGGGTTTGCTTCAACCAATTATGGTACCCGAATGGAAATGGAACCGTATCACTATGGATTTTGTAACTTGTTTACCCTTATCACTGAGTAAAAAAGATGTTATATGGGTTGTGGTTGATAGACTCACGAAGTCGGCCCATTTTATACCTGTACGAGTGGATTACTCACTCGATGTAATAACCCGATTTAGGGCCTAGTCGGAACAGTGGTGCGAGACCACAAATCTGAAATAGTAAAATGAGTTTTTATGATAATTGAAATGTTTGCATGATAGTATGAAAGTTTCATGTGGAAATTTTATGAAAATTTCCATTAAAGGGTCCATTAGGACTAAATTGCAAAAATTGCAAAATATGAGTTTCTAGAAGCTTTTTGTATGAAATAGCTTTAGAATAGTAATTAGAAGTCCTTAAATAGCAATTTGCCCAAATTATAATTTTTGGACAAAATTGGACATGAGTTAGTAATTTGTAAAAATTTAGAGAGAAAGGAATTTTGGTCATTTACCAAGGAAAAAGATGATAAAAATCTCATTCATCTTCTTCTCTGGTGCCGAAAATTTGAAGAACCCCATAGCTAGGGTTTGTTCATCTTTCAAGCTTGCTAGTAAGTTCATCTTAGCCCCGTTTTTAATATTCTTCGTATTTTTGAAGTTATCGCATTATGAATTAGCTATTTTTAGCTATAAAATGAGCTAAGATGCATGTTCAAAAATCTACCCAAGAATGACATGCCTGCAAAATGATATTTTATAGAAGTTTATGAGAGTTTGATGTTAGATAAACATCTTTTCCTTAGTGAATTTCATGAAAACTGATAGTATGAACTAATTTGTAATAGTTATGAAACTGGTCATACCTATTAGAAATAGTGAGAATTGATGATTGTTATAGTAGAGAAAATGAATCAGCTAAGCATGATGTTTAAGAAAGTTGAATGAGAATCATTTTACGAGCCTAGGGGCAAAGTGTAAATATGAGAAAGTTTAAGGGCAAAATAGTAATTTTGCCAAAGTATGAGTTAAGAGTCAATTTAGTCAATGTGAGTATTAAATGATTTAATTATTATTATAGATCAAGAAAAACGACGCCCAGATTGAAATCGAGGCAAGAACAAAGTCGAGGACTAAATTGCATATCTACACACATTTTGTATATTGAGGTAAGTTTGTATGATTTCTAAGCTTTATGATTTATATCATTGAACTGCTTAGCATAATGTACAATATTACCATGAAAATGTTTGATGTTATGATAAACAAAGAAGATAATGGGATTAAGCATGAGAAAGTCCCGATTGAAGTTGAATTACCTAGGATACTCGATCTATCACATGAAATGAGAAATTTCGTATAAGACCAAGCCAAGGCATGGCATCGACAATTGAGCAAGTTATCATGTAAGACCAAGACAAGTCTTGGCATTGAAGAGTTATTATGAGATGAAGACCCATATAAGCCCAAGCCAAGGCATGGTATTGGTGAGTCTCCAAGCAAAGTTATCATGTAAGTCCAAGACAAGTCTTGGCATTGAAAAGCTATAAAGAGATAGAGATCCCATGTAAGTCCAAGCCAAGGCATGGCATTGGTGAGTAATAAGAAAGATTTCATGTAAGTCCAAGCCAAGGCTCGGCGTTGCCCAGTTCATGAGTAAAGATACCAAGTAAGACCATGTCAAGACATGGCAATGGTAAGTTCCCAAGGGAACACACGAGAAAGACTTCGTATAAGTCCATGTCAAGACATGGCCTCGAAACCAAGATGAGATATTCCATGTAAGACCATATCTAGGATATAGTTTTGGCATCAAGTTATATGTAGAATGAGATTTAGTATCCTTGGTTATTCGCAGAAATTCATCGGGCAAAAGAGTAAAGTTAAAATGAGATAACAAGAAAGATAAGTAAGAAAAGCTATTATCAAGTTAGAAATGAGTATTATTCATATTATGAACGATGAACTAGAGATTATAATTATTATTGTAGAGTATGCTGATCTATGTGATCAAGTGATACAGGTACCTTGTTTACCTCACGAGTATGAGACTAGTAAGTATCATGAGATATGTAAGAATCAGTATGAGTAAGTAGGCTTAAATAGCTGAAATTTATGATACCATCGTTTATGTTAAATGGGTTATATTAAGCAAGTATGTTGCTATGTGCATTATATGTAAACTTACTAAGCTAAATGCTTACGTCCTTTATTCTTTCTTTCTATGTAGTCCCGCCAAGCTAATCTCATGGATCATCGTCATCAGAGCTCGGAGTACACTATCAATTGATATTTTGGTATAGCCAAGTGTTTATATTAAGTATGGCATGTATAGGAAACATTTCATTTTGAGCTATGTTTTAAAATTAGCCAAAGTGTTGGCTATCAGGCTTAGTATTCTTTTTGTATATGGCCAAAGAGATTGGTCATGAATTATTAAGTATGTATGATTTTATTTATCAATGTAGTATGCATCCTTGTTCATGTTAAATTTATTAAATTGAGTTGCTGAATTGAGCATGATTTTGGTCTTGATTTCAGGGTGGCAATTGGCTTGGTAAATAGCCTCTAAGTGCCCACAGGATGGACACACGGGCGTGGGTCTAGGCCGTGTGCACCCTGCACCTTTGTACCTTAAGTCAGGATATACCACGGGCTAATCCCACGGCCGTTTGTTTAAGTCGTGTGTGATACACGGTTAGAACATGGGCGTGTGCCCAGGCCGTGTGAATAAGTCAGTATATCAAGGTATAGCACACGGTTTAAGTCCACGGGTGTGTCAAGACCGTGTGAAATTAGTCAGTGTCGACCATGGTTGGGAGACATGGGTGTGTCTTAGGGGTACACGGGCGTGCCCCAAGCCACATAGGTGTGTGACCCCTGTTTTGAGGAAAAGTTCCCGACTAAATTCCTAAAGCTCCTGGATATGTGTTCAAGGCCTCAGAGGCCCATGATATGTACGTTTTGACTAAGAAAGAAGAGTTTCTATTTCGGAACAAAATTTTACAGCCCGTAAGTACATGTTTAAGTGAGTTCAAGCATGGTAATGTCTCGTATCCAGTCTTAGCCTCGGACTCGAGTATGGGGTGTTACACTTGACAAGCTGGCAAACTTGTATGTTTCAGAAATAGTAAGACTTCACGGAGTTCCTTTGTCTATCATATCGGATAGAGATCTGAGATTTACATCTAGATTTTGGAAGAAGTTACAAGAGGCCCTAGGTACAAAGTTGAACTTTAGTACGGCTTTTCATCCTCAAACTGACGGCCAATCGGAGAGGTTAATTCAGATACTAGAGGATATGCTCCGGTGTTGTATTCTAGAATTCTGAGGCAATTGGGAAATGTTTCTCCCATTAGTAGAATTTCCCTACAATAATAGTTTTTAGTCGAGTTTAAACATGGCGCCTTATGAGGCCCTATATGGGCGTAAGTGCAGAACGCCTTTATTTTGGACTGAACTAAAAGAAAACCAAATTCACGGGGTTGATTTGGTTAGAGAAGCTGATGAGAAAGTGAAAGTGATACGAGAGTGCTTAAAAGCTGCAGCAGACAGACAGAAATCCTATTCGGATTTAAAAAAGAAAAGAGATAGAGTATCAAGTTGGAGATAAAGTCTTCTTGAAAGTGCCACCATGGAGAAAACTTCTCAGAGTTGGCCGGAAAGGCAAGTTAAGTCCATGTTTCATTGGACCTTATGAGATTACTGAGAAAGTTGGGCCGGTAGCTTATCGTTTGGCTTTGCCATCAGAGTTAGAAAAGATACATGATGTGTTTCACGTGTCGATGTTGAGACGCTACCGATCAGATCCTTCACATGTAATTACCCCGTCAAAGATAGAGATTCATTCCAACATGACTTATGGTGAAGAACCAATCAAGATTTTAGCTTGGGAAGTCAAGCAGCTAAGAAATAAAAGTATTGCCTTAGTAAAAAGTAATGTGGCAAAGTCATGGAATAGAAAAAGCTACATGGGAACCAAAAGAGAGTATGAGCAACCGGTATCCAAACCTTTTCCCTGGTAAGATTTTCGAGGACGAAAATCCCTAAGGGGGGAGAATTGTAACAACCCGACTTAGGGCCTAGTCAGAAAAGTGGTGCGAGACCACAAATACGAAGTAGTAATATGAGTTTTTAAGGTATTTGAGATGTTTGCATGATATTATGAAAGTTTCATGTAGAAATTTTATGAAAATTTCTATTAAAGGGTCCATTAGGACTAAATTGCAAAAGTTGCAAAATATGAATTTCTAGAAGCTTTTTGTATGAAATAGCTTTAGAATAGTAATTAGAAGTCCTTAAATAGCAATTTTCCCAAATTATAATTTTTGGACAAAAATGGACATGAGTTAGTTAAATGTGATTTTTTAAAGAGAAGGGCATTTTGGTCATTTATCAATTAAATGATTAAAATAGGAAAAAGATGATAAAAATCTTATTCATCTTCTTCCTTTATGCCGAAAATTTGAAGAACCCCATAGCTAGGGTTTGTTCATTTTTCAAGCTTGCTAGTAAGTTCATCTTAGCCCTGTTTTTAATATTCTTTGTATTTTTGAAGTTCTCGTATTATGAATTAGTTATTTTTAGCTATAAAATGAGCTAAGATGCATGTTCAAAAATCTACCCATGAATGATATGCTTGTAAAATGATATTTCATGGAAAATTATAAAAGTTTGATGTTAGATAAACATCTATTCCTTAGTGAATTTCATGAAAAATGATAGTATGGACTAAATTGTAATAGTTGTGAAATTGGTCATACATATTAGAAACAGTGAGAATTGATGATTGTTATAGTAGAGAGAATGAATCAGCTAAGCATGAAGTTTAAGAAAGTTGAATGAAAATCATATTACGAGCCTTGGGGCAAAAGTGCAAATATGAGAAAGTTTAGGGGCAAAATAGTAATTTTGCCAAAGTATGAGTTAAGAGTCAATTTAGTCAATGTGGGTATTAAATGATCTAATTATTATTATAGATCTAGAAAAACAAAGCTCGGATCGAAATCGAGGCAAGAACAAGGCCGAGGACTAAATTGCATATCTACCTACAATTTGCACATTGAGGTAAGTTTGTATGATTTCTATGCTTTATGATTTATATCATTGAACTGCTTAGTATAAAGTACAATATTACCATGAAAATGTTTGATGTTATGTTAAACAAAGAAATTCATGAGATTAAGCATGAGAAAGCCCCGAATGAAGTTGAATAGCTTAGGATACTCGATCTATCACATGTAATGAGAAAGTCCGTATAAGACCAAGCCAAGGCATGGCATCGACAATTGAGCAAGTTATCATGTAAGACCAAGACAAGTCTTGGCATTGAAGAGTTATTATGAGATGAAGACCCATATAAGCCCAAGCCAAGGCATGGCATTGGTGAGTCTCCAAGCAAAGATGTCATGAAAGTCCAAGACAAGTCTTGGCATTGAAAAGCTATCAAGAGATAGAGATCCCATGTAAGTCCAAGCCAAGGCATGGCGTTGGTGAGTAACAAGAAAGATTTCATGTAAGTCCAAGCCAAGGCTCGGCATTGACCAGTTCATGAGTAAAGATACCAAGTAAGACCATGTCAAGACATGGCAATGGTAAGTTCCCAAGGGAACTCACGAGAAAGACTTCGTATAAGTCCATGTCAAGACATGGCCTCGAAACCAAGATGAGATATTCCATGTAAGACCGTATCTGGGATATGGCATTGGCATCAAGTTATATGTGGAATGAGATTTAGTATCCTCGGTTATTCGCAGAAATTCATCGGGCAAATCAGTAAAGTTAAAATGAGATAACAAGAAAGTTAAGTAAACAAAGCTATTACCAAGTTGGAAAAGAGTATTATTCATGTTATGAATGATGAATTAGAGATTATGATTATTACATTAAAGTATGCTGATCAACGTGATCAAGTGATACAGGTACCTTGTTTACCTCACGAGTATGAGACTAGTAAGTATCATGAGATATGTAAGAATCAGTATGAGTAAGTAAGCTTAAATAGCTGAAATTTATGATACCATTGTTTATGTTAAATGGGTTATATTAAGCAAGTATGTTGCTATGTGCATTATATGCAAACTTACTAAGCTAAATGCTTATGTCTTTTATTCTTTCTTTCCATGTAGTTTCGCCAAGCTAATCTCGTGGATCATCGTCATCGGAGCTCGAAGCACACTATCAATCGCTATTTTGGTATAGCCATGTTATTTATATTAAGTATGGCATGTATAGGAAACACTTCATTTGAGTATATGTTTTAAGAAGAGCCATAGTATAGGCTATCAAGTTTATTATTCTTTTGTATACGGCTAAGTGATTGGCCAAGATTAATTAAGTATGTATGATTATTAATTTCAGTGAAGCATGTAGTACTATTCATGAAAGATATATTAAATTGAGTTGTTGAATTGAGCATGAGTTTAATCTTGATTTCAGGGTGGCAATTGGCTTGGTAAATAGCCTCTAAGTGCCCACACGGATGGACACATGAGCGTATGTCTAGGCCGTGTGCACCCTGCACCTTTGTACCTTAAGTCAGGATAGACCATGGGCTAATCCCACGGCCGTTTGTTTAGGCCATGTAGGACGCACAGTTAGAACACGGGTGTATGCCCCAGGCCATGTAAGTAAGTCAGTATATCAAGGTATAGCACACGATCTAAGTCCACGGGCGTGTCAAGGCTGTGTGTGATTAGTCAGTGTCGACCACGGGTGGAAGGCACAGGCATGTAGTTGGGTACATTGGCGTGTCCCAAGTCACACCTGTTTCAAGGAAAAGTTTCCAATTGAGTTCTGAAAGTTTTCGAACATGAGTTTAAGGCCTCGTAGGCCAATGAGATGTATGAGTTGTTTAAGAAAGAGAAGTTTTTAATTTGGAGCAAAATTTTATAGCCCGTAAATACATGTTTAAGCAAGTTCAAGCATAGTAATATCTCGTATTCAGTCTAAGCCTCAGACTCGGGTATGTGGTGTTACAATGACAACTCATCAAATACCCTGATGGTATTTTCGAGCTAGAATTTTGCCTTTTCTGGATCATCATCCTTACTAGCTCGAAATTCCTCGGCTCCTTGTTCTTGAATCTTATCGATTAGTGGCCTTTCTCTTCTCACTACCTCAACTACTTGAGGAGCTACAGGAGCGGGTTGAGGAATTGGTGGCGGTGGAGCTACAGGCCAGAGGTGGATTTCACTACTTCATTACTTTCACTGATGATTTCAGTAGATATGGGTATGTTTATCTCATGCGCCATAAGTTTGAGTCCCTTGAAAAGTTCAAGGAATTTAAAAATGAAGTACAAAATCAACTAGGCAAAACTATCAAGTCACTTCGATCTGATCGAGGTGGAGAGTATTTGAGCCTAGAGTTTGATGATCTTTTGAAAGAATGTGGGATTGTATCACAACTTACTCCTCCTGGGACTCCTCAATGGAATGGAGTATCTGAGAGAAGAAATCGAACTTTGTTAGACATGGTTCGATCCATTATGAGTCATGCTGATCTACCGACTTCCTTTTGGGGACATGCACTTGAGACTGCTGCCTTCACACTAAATCGTGTTCCATCTAAATCGGTTCAAAAGACGCCATATGAGATGTGGACTGGGAAACGTCCTAGTATGTCCTTTATGAAAATTTGTGGTTGTGAAGCTTATGTTAAACGTCAGACGTCTACTAAGCTTGAACCCAAATCTGAAAGGTGTATTTTTGTGGGGTATCCAATAGAAACCAAAGGATATTATTTTTTTAATCCCACTGAGAACAAAATTTTTGTTGCTCGGACTGGTGTCTTCCTAGAGAAAGAATTTACTTCTAGAAAAGGAAGTGGGAGAAAGATTGAACTTGAAGAAATTCAAGAATCACAAGATACCACTGAACCAGAGATTGAACAAAACCAAATTCCATAAGAAATTGAGGAACAAACAACTGCTATAGAAACACAACCACCGCACGGATCTTTAAGAGAACGCCGTGCACCTGAGAGATATGGATTTCTCATTACAACGCATGGTGACGTTCTTCTTATAGATCAAGATGAGCCTAGGACTTATCAAGAAGCGGTGACGAGCCCAGACTCTGAGAAATGGCTTGAGGCCATGAGATCTGAGATGGATTCCATGTATGAAAACCATACTGATTGACCCACCCGAAGGGGTTAAACCTATAGGGTGCAAATGGGTTTTCAAAAAGAAAATAGACATGGATGGTAATGTACAAACATACAAAGGGCGATTAGTCGCTAAAGGTTTTCGCCAAATTCATGGTGTTGACTATGATGAAACCTTTTCTCCTGTAGCTAGTTTAAATCCATCAAGATCTTGCTCGCCATAGCTGCATTTCATGATTATGAAATCTGGCAGATGGACGTCAAAACAGCTTTCCTTAACGGGAAACTTGAAGAGGATGTGTATATGACACAACCTGAAGGTTTTGTAAATCCAAAGGATGCTAGAAAGATATGTAAGCTACAAAGATCCATTTATGGATTAAAGCAAGCTTCTCGAAGTTGGAATATTCGTTTTAACTATGCAATCAAAGAGTTTGGTTTTATCAAAAATGAAGATGAACCATGTGTTTACAAGAAAGTTAGTGGGAGCACTATCACATTCTTGGTACTATATGTGGATGACATACTTATCATGGGAAATGACATACCTACCTTGCAGTCTATTAAGACTTGGTTAAGAAGTTGTTTTTCTATGAAGGACTTGGGCGAAGCCACTTATATCTTAGGAGTCAAGATCTATAGAGATAGATCAAGACGACTACTAGGTCTAAGCCAAAGTACATACATAGATAAAGTACTGAAAAGGTTCAGTATGGAAGAATCTAAAAGAGGATTCCTACCTATGAGACATGGTATTTCACTCTCGAAGGAAATGTGTCCTTCAACTCCACAAGAGAGAGAACGTATGAGTAAAATTCCATATGCTTCCGCTATTGGGTCTATCATGTATGCTATGTTATGTACCCGTCCAGATGTCTCGTATGCCTTAAGTATGACGAGCAGGTATCAAGTAGATCCTGGTGAAGGTCACTGGACCACAGTCAAGAGTATCCTTAAGTACTTAAGAAGAACTAAGGATACGTTCCTATTATATGGAGGTGAGGAAGAGTTAAGTGTAAAAGGTTACACTGATGCCAGCTTCCAAACCGACAAGGATGATTCAGGTTTTTTGTTTTGCCTTAATGGTGGTGCTGTGAGCTGGAAGAGTTCAAAGCAAAGTACAGTAGCCGATTCTACAACAGAGGCCGAGTATATTGCAGCCAGTGAGGCAGCAAAAGAAGCAGTTTGGATTAAGAAGTTCATTACTGGACTAGGGGTTGTGCCTAGCATATCAGATGCTATAGAACTCCGATGTGATAACAATGGAGCTATTGCACAAGCTAAAGAACCCAGATCTCACCAGCGATCCAAACATATACTTAGACGCTACCATCTTATTCGAGAGATTATCGATCGAGGGGATGTAGAGATATGCAGAGTACCTTCAGATGATAACATCGCTGATCCCCTGACCAAGCCTCTGACACAGCAGAAGCATGATCGTCACACTAAGTCACTTGGTATTAGATATATGAGTGATTGGTCTTAGTGCTAGTGGGAGATTGTAAGAGTATGCCCAAAGATCAATCATGAGATGGTTGTAATAACATACTTAATTTACCATGTTTATTAATATAAAGCGTTGTCATTATTATTTCAGTTTTTCTTTCTGTGTGTATAGATAAACTGTTTTATAATAATGTCCTGAGAATAATATGATTATTCTTAAAAGATCCTTAGTCGAGTATTATTGTTGACTAGGACAATAATAATGCATTAAGACTAACATGTAGTTGATTGATGATAAAGAGTTGTCATTGATATGGAGTGTCAAAATCAATGCATGAATATGTGTGTTAGAGAACAACATATTGGATTGACCTGCTATGAGTATGTTTCTTGGATTATTATGTAGTTGTCACAACATTACTCATAGTGATTAATATGTATATGATCCTCAGACTTGAGATCATTATTATCCCAGCATCGTGAGTTGTATATTTTGATACAGTCAAACGTACACCGTAACAGGTTATTCTATAAAGGCTGATGTTGGATATACCACAATCTATGTAGAGGGATATGGTTGATCAATAAAGGATAAGTCCCTCCTACATAATAGGAGTAATATCTTAGGCCACTTGATTGAGTGAGACTAGAAATGCATGGCCATGCTCAAATAAGTTGATATGAGATGTCATACTAATTTGTATATCATAGTCTACTCAAGATATCAAGAAACATGGGATGGATTATGCAAGTGTGACTATCCCATGACTTGTATCCGTTCCAGAGATAAAGGACTTAAGGATTAATGCATGAAAGGTTAATCACGAAAGGTTATGTCGAATCATGACTTCTTGTAACTTAGGTAGCAATGATGCATTGCTAGATGCCACTCATTGTCTGTGACAATAGAATCGTTCTAGTATTACTGCTAACGTTGCAAGAACCTACAGGGTCACACCCTATGGTTGAAATGAACGGAATAAAATATAGTTGGTATTGTGCTTGGTTGTCACATAAATTAAATTAATTAAAGAATTAATTTAATTGGGCAATCAAATATTGAACATATTATATGTACAAAGATGTTGTACACATAATGATAACATAATTTTATTAATATATGAATTTGATTCATATATAAATTTAAATAAATATAGTTTACCGAAATCCTTATTGTAATTAATGTAATTGTAATTTTCAGATATAATTAATGTAATTATAATTTTCGGTTAAAAACTTTATTGTATTTATTTAATCTTGTAATACATTCAAGACATACCAATTATAAAAGGCCCAATTAAGAGGATACCTATTATAAAAGGCCCAATGAGAAAGGCACCCATTATAAAAGGTATTAAAAGGAGACAAAACTAAAGAAAAAAACCCTAAGTGATTGCTTATTTGGTCTAGCAGCCGTCAAGCAAATAAGCCTCCAAAACAGTTTTGGAGATTTCTTCCGTTCATAGTCAAACCGGGTGGATTACGTAGAGGCTGACATCGGAAAAGGTTGAGGCTTGATTCGACAGTAGATCAAAACTCTTGTTGCCAAGGCGTCGCTGTCTACTCAGATTGAAGTTTTGGTAATTTCGAAACCTTTATTTCACCCCGATTCGTTCCTCACACATGGATCCATGATTTGGATCGCCGGATCTAATTTTATTCTGCTGCGCCATGGGGTACCAGTGTTCCAACAGAGCATTAGGATTTGCTCGAATGTACTCAGTGTACCAGTTGCTCATCATGTGGAGAAAGGCTTCTCGGGCCTCTTCTCCCTGACCCAAAGTCTCGGGTCTACTATGTACGAGAGCGGTCCCTTGCATGGGAGCCGGCACATTACTTGCAGCATCATCGGCAGTAGTTTGGTCGGGATTGGGATCCATTTATTATATAAAGACACAATTTAAAACGTCAGGTTCTGTCACACTATCATTACACAATTTTCTTATGTATGGCATGTATAGCTAGACTCATATTTACGCTATGTTAGTCCTAGAATCGACTAAACCATAGCTCTGATACCACTAAATGTAACACCTCTTACCCGATTCAAAACTAAAACCGGAAACGAAGTATTACCGAACTCAACTTGCTTAACATGACGTTTCGGATTATCAAATTTCGTTTCGTCTTAAGAACTTTCCATTCAAACCCATAAGATACTCATACTAGGCCTACGAGGCCTTAAGTATACTTTCGGAAGATTTCGAGAATTAAATGAAAACTTTTATGCACTTAGAAAAATTTTGCCTAAACAGGGGCCACATGCCTGTGTTGCTCAAGGGACATGCCTGTGCTCCTCAACCGTGGTCGACACTGACTTAATACACATGGCTGGACACACGCCCGTGTCCCTGGCCCGTGTCTCTCACACCGCCTCGACATGCCTGTGTCTTAGCCCATGTGCCAAAACCTTGGCATTCTGTTTATGACGTCATCACCTCACTAAGGTCACACGGCCAAGGCACACGCTCGTGTCCTTAGACCGTGTGTCGAATTAAATTCCAAATTTTTAGGTGCAGACTTCACACGGCCTGGGCACACGCCCATGTCTAAGGCCGTGCTTCTCATATGGCCGAGACACATGGTCGTGTCTCTGTCCGTGTGTTTACTACTAAGCATTCTGACTTTGCAAACCTAGCATGTAGGGAACGCATAGCCGATCAACACACCCATAGGGCTGACCGTGTGTCTCACACGGCCTAGAAACACGCCCGTGTGTCTACCCATATGGACATTTAAAAGACTATATTCTAAGCCAAACGCCACCCTGCATAGCAAACATACTTACTCCAACTCATATCAACATAACTCATGACCCAAAGGCACATCCAATAACTTAATTCAAAGCATTCACACAAGCATAAACTTCATAATTTCATCATCATTGAATATATATATATAAGCTTATCAAGTATTGGCCCAATTCCAATGACCATTTACAAAATGACTTTGATAACATATATAGCCATCACTTTGGCTAACAATTACAACCTAACAAAATACTGAAGTCCTATACATGCCATACTCAAAATAAGTCTAAATTGTTATACCAAAGTGATGTTGATAGTGTGATCTCCGAACTCCTTCATCCCACGATCCCCGAGTTATCTTGGTAATACTATAAGAAAAAGGCAATGAAAGGGGCAAGCATAAAGCTTAGTAAGTTTGCATAGAAATAAATAGCAACAATAAGCTCATGATAATAACCATCCATGGCATTAAATAAACACACGCCAAGTCATAGGCTCCTTGCCATACTTACTCATACTTGCCCTTATCTAGCACATACCATGCCACTTATCGTAAATGTTCTTCGTGAATTTCTCACGGTTACCTGTGTTAACTCAATCACAGAGTTTTAATAAAAAATTTTGTTTCTATTTTTAAGCTGATCTATTCACCCCAATAAATCGCTAGGGATGCTCAAGATGCTTATTCATAATCATTAGCGTAAACACGAACCAATGCCACATCCCGGATGTGGTCTTACATGGGGTCACCTTTGAGTGTCGATGCCATATCTCGGATATGGTCTTGTACGGAATCTCACATCAAGTATCGATGCCATATCTCGGATATGGTCTTAAACGATTCTCATATTCAATACCGAAACCATATTCCGGATATGGTCTTATACGGGATCTCAATCCGGTGCCGAGGCCATGTCCCTGACATGGTCTTATACGGGACCTTATCCATCTCACGTCTCGATGATAGTATCCTCACATTTATTTTAGTCCAACCGGGACTTCAACATCTCGACTTTTATGATCTTTCTCATTCAACACAATTACTCGATTTCATAGAACATCATGAATCATTATAATACCAAACATTCTCAAAGATGCTAGCATAAATATTGAATTTATCACATACAAACTTACCTCAATTTCAAAATAAGCTAGATTGTCGGTCTAGTCCGATATTTTGTTCTTTCCCCGATCGAGGTTGATTCTTGGCTCTTCTTGCTTTGAATGGAGATGAGTTTGCTGAAATTTTGAGCTTCCAAAACCCCTATTTTGCTTGCTATTTTCAGTGGAGGAAGATGGAGAGAAAAGATGATATCTTTTCTTTCTTTATTTTATTAATACAAGTCAATTTAGTCACCAACTTTTACCAACTTTGACCAATTTGTCAATTTTTGTCTCCTATGGCCGGCCACTCTATTCTTAGGGGTCTAATTGCACTTTAAAGATCCCAAATTAATATTCTATGGCTATTAGGCACCTTTAACTTATAAAATAGAATTTTTGCACTTTATGCGATTTAGTCATTTTTCGCGATTAAGCTTGAAATCGCTAAAATTAAAGAACCAAAATTTTCATGCACTTATATAATCATGCTCTAACTCATAAAATAACATGAAAATAATTTTCTCTAACCTCAAATTAGTGATCCTGAGATCACTGTTCTGACTAGCCCCTAAATTGAGCTATTACATAGATCTATCTGAGTATTCATTGCTCGTAAAGCACATAAAGACTTTCGACTCAAAGCATCAGCAACAACATTAGCTTTGCCTGGATGATAATCAATTACTAATTCATAATCTTTTAGTAATTCCAACCATCTCCTCTGTCTCAAATTTAATTCTTTCTGAGTCATCAAGTACTTCAAGCTCTTGTGATTAGTATAAATATGACATTTCTCACCAAATAGGTAATGACGTCAAATCTTTAATGCAAATATAATCGCGGTTAATTCAAGATCATGCGTCGGATAGTTCATTTCATGCGGCTTTAACTGCCTCAAAGCATAAGGGATGACTTTGCCTTCTTGCATCAACACACAGCCCAAACCATTCAACGATACATCACTGTATACTATAAATTCTTTACCCGATTCAGGTTGAACTAACACTGGCGCTTCTGTCAACAATACTTTCAACTACTCAAAACTCTGCTGGCACTTTTTTGATCAATCAAATTTAATATCTTTTTGTAGCAACTTCGTTAACGGAGTCACAATCATGGAGAAGCCTTTCACAAACCGTCTATAATATCCCGCTAGTCCCAGAAAACTATGGACTTCAGGCACATTTCTTGGAGGTTTCCATGCTAAAATTGCTGAAATCTTACTTGGATCAACTCGTATTCCCTTAGCTGATACAATATGTCCCAGAAAACCAACCTCACGCAACCAAAACTCACATTTACTAAACTTTGCAAATAATTGCTTCTCACGCAAAGTCTGTAACACAATTCTCAAATGCTCGGCATGTTGCGTTTCATCACAAGAATAAATCAGAACGTCATCAATAAACACCACGACAAATCGATCCAAATACGGTCTGAATATCTGATTCATCAAATCCATAAAGACTGCAGGAGCATTCGTTAGTCCAAAAGGCATAACTAAGAATTCATAATGTCTATACCTCGTTCTGAAAGCAGTTTTCGTCACATCCGATTCTTTGACTTTTAACTGATAATAACCCGATCTCAAATCTATCGGTCAACTCTTGCAACTGAGATTTTAACTCTTTTAATTCTCTTGGTGCCATTCTATATGGAGCTATTGAGATAGGAGTAGTCCTCGGCACTAATTCAATTCCAAATTCAACTTCTCGTATCAGAGGTAATCCCGATAGTTCTTTAGGAAACACATTTGGGAACTCACAAACTACAGGTACAGATTCAACTTTCTTTTCAGTCACTTTTGTATCTATCACATACGCGAGATAATCTTTACAACCCTTTTTCACATAATTCAGAGCTTTCATCGAAGATATAACAGTTGGTAACCCATTCAAATCACTGTTATCAATTCGAACTATCTCACCATTCTGACTTCTCAAATCAATACTCTTTCGTTTACAATTCACAATAGAATTATACAAAATGAGCCAATTCATACCCAAAATTATTTCAAATTCATCAAATGGTAGCAACATCAAATTAGCCAGAAAGCAAATATCCCGAAACATCAACGGGCAGTTCTTGCACACTTCATCAACCAAGACACACTTGCCTAAGGGGTTTGATACTCTAATCACGAATTCAGTAGACTCAACAGGTAGAGTCTTACTAGATAATAGATTCACACACACATAGGAATGAGTAGATTTTGGATCTATCAATGCAATCACATCAGTATCAAATAGAGTAAAAGTACCAGTAATGATGTCTGGAGATGACGCTTCTTCACGAGCGCGAATAGCATAGGCTCAGGCAGGTGCTCTCGCCTCAAATCTCACACCTGTATCAGTAGTCCCTCTTTGACTTCCACTCACATTATCGGTGTTTCTGGGTGGTCTACCCCTAGCCGTCGTATTACTCGGTCTCACACTCTGAACATTATCTTTCTCAGCTAACTCTGGGCAATCTCGAATGAAATGATCTCGTGATCCGCATTTATAACAAGTTCTATTATTGTACTTGCCCCAACATTCTCCCACATGTCGTCTTCAACACTATCTACACTCAGGTTTGTTGTTTTTGGCATTTCCAATACTTGATTCAGTCGGAATTTGAGCTCTTGGGCCAATACTTTGTTTCACACGATCTCTACCTGAATGTCCAAATGAAACATTTTAGTGATTGCTTGCATCTTTGAATCTCTTCGTCGAAGGTTGAAATGACTTACTCATTGATCTTTTTCTTTCATCTCTAGCTTCAGAATCTGCTTTTTTCTTTTCTTTATTAAGCTCCTCGGCTTTGCAGGCTCTTTCAACTAACACAACAAATTCATTCAAGTCAAGTATTCCAACCAGCAACTTAATGTCTTCATTCAGCCCTTCAATAAAACGTTTACACATAGTAGCTTCAATTGAAACACATTCTCGTGCATATTGGCTCAATCTCACAAACTCCCGTTCATACTCCATAATTGACATACGGCCCTGTTTTAGCTCTAGAAATTCATTACGTTTCTAATCTATGAATTGTTGACTGATATACTTCTTTCAAAATTCAACTTGAAAGAAATCCCAGGTGATTCTCTCTCTCGAAACCACAAATGTCAATGTCTTCCACCAATTATATGTCGCATCTCTCAACAAGGAAACAACACAATTAATACATTCATCAGGAGTTAATGACATCTCATCAAACACTCGGACTGTATTCTCGAGCCAAAACTCAGCTCGTTTAGCAGTATCATCAACCGTGGCTCTAAACTCTTCAACCCCATACTTTCAAATCTTATCCACGGGAGGCTTATTCAATTGGATCGGATCTGTCACTCGTGGCACTATAGGCACTTGTGGGGGTGGAGGTTGTGGAGCAGCCAGATTCGTTCGAACGAACTCCGTAAACCACTCACTCATCATTTGAAAGAAGGCTTGTTTAGCCTCTCCATCGTGGCTACTAACATTCTACCTAGATGTGGCCGGTGCTGTCCCTTGAGCAGGATCCGGTGCATTGCTCTCTACATCATCAGCAACTGCTCGATCGGGATCCATTTGCTATATAAAAACACATTTTCAATTGTCAGGATTTATCACACTATCGCAATTATATATATGGCATGTATAGCTAGACTCACACACGCTACGTTAGTCCTAGAATCGACTAAACCGTAGCTCTGATACCAATCCAATATAACACCATTAACCCAAAATCGTTGCTAGAATAGGGTTAACAGGCATTACCCGACAAATCAGAGCTTTTACAAACATTTCACAATATAATTCAACCAATCAAATCAAAGTGTCCCTTATTTAGGTCTACGAGACCTTAAGCATGCTTTAGAAAGGGGTCAGGACTAAACTGAACACATATAGAAACATTCAAAAATTTAAAAAAAATTTCTATGTTACAGAGGTCACACACTCGTGTGGGCGGGCTGTGTGCCTCCCACGGCCTCAGACACGTCCATGTGTCTAAGTCGTGTCAAAACAAGGCATACATACTAACTTATCCACACGGCCCTGGACACACCCGTGTGCTTGACACGTGGTCGCTACTAACTTGCACTACACGGCCAGTCACGCGCCCGTGTGTCCAGCCCGTGGTCGAGTCTGACTTGTTTTGAAATACAACCACGAGGGACACGGTCGAGCCACACGCCCGTGTGCTCAACCGTGTGGGCAATTATAGGCCATGTACAAGGCCATACTTTCCACCCACACTTAGGTTCACCTACAAGCCTCAAATCACATGCATTTATACCTCAAATGGCAACCAAAACATACCAATATAAGCACCATTTAATCATCTATACATCTATTTTCATACCCCATTCCTTCTCAAATAAATTCATCCACAATACCAAATTTCACATCCCAAATAGTATAGGTCATACATCATTTAATCCCTATCACAAGTTCACATTTAAATCATCATTGTCACGAACCATTGTCACGAACCATTTGAGCATGAAATGTAACATCCAAAATTAGAGCCTTTGCATTTTATGTGTTTGTGTGTGAATGCTATGTTTGTCATGCTAGTTTAGGGTACTTTAGGGTCCAAGAAGGCTTGGGGTTAAGCCTGAGCCTTGCTAAAAAAAATTTATTTTGGGGCTCTTGGGGGAAGCTAGCTGAATTAGGCCTTAAGGGATATTTTTAGTGTTGGATGACATAAAGAAGTGCCTTAGTAAAGTGGCAAGGAGGCGCCACTTAAGGGTTGAGGTAAGTGACGCCACAAGGGAATTAGAGGGAGCAGGTTCGAGCTGCGTGAATCCCTTTTTGGGATTTCTTTTGACGCCAAGGTGGGGAAGAGTTTCTTTAAGCTTGGACTCTGGAGAAGAGAGGTAGGACTTGGTCAAACAATTCAAAGGAAGGGTGGAGAGCAATTCAAGAAGGAGGAATCGGTCAATAATTTTGAATGGAGAGTGGAGAGTGTTCGGTGGAGAGAATTATGGGATTGGGGAGAGAGGAGGAGAGGTTGGCTGAAAGTGGGAGGTGAGGTGTGTGAGTGTGTGTGTACGATTTAAAGGTTTAGGGGGGTGGCCGAACTTTGAGTAGTAGCACTTAAAGGGTGTGGTGAGCATTTCGGCTAGCCAGGAAACACCTAAAGCATTCTCCTTTCTTTTATGTTTGCATTTTGGGAACCTTTGCCTCATTTCTTGATGGTCAAAACCGAAACACCTCCTAATGCTCTTCTACTCTTCTTGTTCTTTTGTGCTTAGATGAAAGTGCATTTTGATTGTGCTCTCTTTGCTTTCTTCTTTGTGTTGCTAGTCATTTCCTTCATAGCCGAATTCTCCAAGGCAATTACTCCCTTGTTTCTTCTTAGCCGATTGGTAAGAGCCTTAGCCGAAACCTATTTCTTTCCTTGTTCTCCTTGCATCTTCTTCCTCCCTTCTGCTACTCTTTGTTTGGTTGGCCGAAACTCCCTTCTTCTCCATTTCTTTCTTTTCCTGAGCAAAACACCTTCGGTTTTCGTTCGTTCTTTGGGTTCTGTTTTTTTTCTTTAGCCAAATCTCTCTAACCATCTCATCTCTTTTCCTCTCGATTTTTTAAAAAAGAAAAGCCGAAACTTATCATCTTTTCTAGCCGAATCTCTCTCTGGCATTCAAATCTCCTCATTTGACTCCTGTTTGCAGTGGATCGCTGTTACTTATATTCCATCACTCCCAATTGGTTTCTCTAGTGGTTGTGGTAAGTGTTTTCTTTTTGTTTCAGTCATCTTTTCTTGCATTTGAGTGCCGAAGGCAGTAATCCCATTCTTTAACTCTTGGCCGAATGAAGGGGGCTTTATCTTCGCATTCTTCCGGCTTTTGGTCTACGTTTGGAGTGTTTAAAGGGACAATCGATTCTAGTCAATTCAAGTACTCGAGCGGTGCAGGATTCAAACCTTCTTAATCTCCGGGATCTGTCGATCTAGGTAAGGACCCTTAGTCTTGAGTGTTATTCCCTTTTATTCGATTTCACAGCTTTAATCCGGTCTAGTGACCAAGGTTTGTTCATGGACTCAAATGTCAGCCAAGCGATAGGAGGGGTTGGACCTGTAGTCCTAGCCCCTAAGTTTAAGAAGCGAGCAGTGTCAGCAGTGTGAGATTGGCCACCGGGTTGTGGGCCAGCTTCTGAGCAGAGTCGTAGATAGATAGCAGTAGTTTCGATTAGCGAGAGTAGTGACATAGATAGCGTGGTATTACATGTTATCAGCTGTGTAACTTTCACACACTTCGTATGTTATTTTGTTAGTAACTGTTATGTTTGAAAGTCGAAGTGACATTATTGGTCACTAAAATACCCTTGGGGGTAAAAGCGAGGACTCCGGGTAAGTTTTACTATGTTCGTTATCAATGAATGCATGTATTGTAAGCTTGAGCATACCATGTTAATTAACTGTTAAACATGAGCATGAAATTGGGATATGAGGTGAAGAGGGAGGAAATATGATCTTTTAGACTGTCACCAGTGGTTTGGTTCCACAAGTGGGTTGGCCTCACATAGTCTTATTATTTGTGACTAAGTCTCAGTGGTTTGGAACCACCAGTGGTTTGGTACCACATATATGATGATTTGTGACTCGTCCTAGTGGTTCGGTACCACAGTGGGTTGGCCCCACATATATATATCTATTACGGGATTATCACCAGTGGTTTGGTACCACAAATGGGTTGGCCCCACGTATTATTATTTGTGACTTTTGTCACCAGTGGTTTGGAACCACCAGTGGTTAGGTACCACCAGTGGCTAGGTGCCACAGATGTTGGGTAGATTCAGGAGATGGAGGCTGAACATAGTAGGTGGGTTGGGCTGCATTGCATACTTGTATAATATATGAAATTGTGTAAGGGCCCAAAGCCCATTTGGATGGGGATTTACACATTGAGTCTCGGTGACTCACCCCTCCGTTAATTTTTGCAGGTAACCCTTAGACCGCGAATATGGACCCGAGGTGGCCATGCATAACGTTTTGAGTGATTTTACCTTTAATAATTATTTTGGGATCATTACTATTTTAATTTGGATTTTGGTATTGTAATAAGGCCTTTTAAACATTAATTTGGTTTCGTTCTTTCAATTTTGTTTCAATTGTTATAGCATGCCTAATAAATAATCTAAGTGGATGTTTTTCTACAAGTTAAATACTTTAAATTTTAAGATTTTATAATTGGCTAATTAAGATCGGGATTTTGTAACAAACTAACTCGTTTTTTTTCAAGCTAAGACTAAAAATAGTTTTCAACTGATCGCTCAATATAGTTTTTCTTTGGAATTCATCTTTGGATTACGAAACTTGAACTGTACTATGGCTTAAGTAAACAATTATTTTTGAACTTCACCAAGGGCGTAGTGATTCACAAAGATTTTTTTCTCAACTCATGATTTTTAACTCGGGTTCTAAAATTTTTCCTTTTCCGTAACATGTCAGATTCGGTTGTAGTGTTTTGACCGGGTTTGGGGTGTTACATGAAACATACTATATTCATCACTCACATAATTCCACACATATTCACCAACATTAATCATCTTCCAAGCCATATCACATGGTAAGGTCCAAAATATTTCAAAACATACCATAACTTCTAGCCTATACATGCCATATACCAAATATCTACATCTTTCCAAAAATACAAAAATGGATAGCCAATAGTGTGATTGAGTCGCTGGCGATCCCCGAATCCAAGCTAGCTTTACTGACACTGTAAAACAGAGAAACACGTCACACAATAAGCTTTTTAAGCTTAGTAAGTTTGTAATATAATACATCTAAATTAATGGTTCGTTTACAATATACAAACTAATCCATCACATAGATCAACTCATAAATATGTACCATATCATCCATAGCTAATATACTCACTCAACCATTCATAAATCATTTACGATTTCATCAACCACATAGGTTCAATACATACCTTGGCCAACACATAGTTATTCACCATTCATTCTACTCAATGCTTGATATTACATTTCGATCAACCTTTGTTAATCATTCGATTTATTCGCACACTTAGTGCCAACTTCATAGTCGAAGCATAAACATCATCGCACATTTAGTGCCTGTACTCTAAACTGACTTATTTTGGTATCGCACACACAGTGCCAAATCAATAAGCCGAAGCTTCTATTATTTCGCACACACAGTGATAATAATTTCTATATCGTTTTTAACTATGCACACTTAGTGCCACCTATCTCGATTCCATACATAGCATTTCCAATCCAATAATCACATACCTTTTCATTTCATAGCATTTAAACATAATCTAAAAACATGTATTATATTCGAACTTACCTCGGACGTCGAAATAACAGAACGAGTTGTTTAATCGAGCACTTTGTCTTTGCCTTGATCTAAGTCCAATTTTCTCTTTTCTTGATCTATACATATTCAAATTTAGCTCATTCAATCACTAAATCATTCAGTTTAGTCCAACACACATATTTAGGGCATTTTACAAAATAGCCCTCATATTTTTACATTTCGACACTCCTTATTTCATAAAATCATCAAATACACATAATTTCACTATACTCATGCTTAGCTGAATTTTCCTCATGCCCATACAAACCCACATATTTCATTTATTTCAAATTTTAGTCCTTCAATTTACACTTTTCTCAGTTTAGCCCAAATTACTCAAATTCACCAAAAATTCAAAGACAAAATATGTTAATATATCACATATCTTCCATATTTCATCACCAACTATCACAAAGCTCAAGCATTCATCAATGCCATTTCTCAAAAATTTTCATCAAATTCTAAAATTAAAGCATGGGCTAGCTAGAACACAAAGCAACGATCACGAAAATGTAGAAATCACTAAAAACCGAGCTCAAAACATACCTTGATTGAGCTATGCAAGTGCCAAAATTTCAAGCCCTATTTTTGCTATCTTCTTTGCTTCTTTCGGCCATGAAAGATGAATAAATGGCCATTTTTTGTTTTGTTTTAATTACAATAACATTTATATGCCATTTACCATATTACCCTTAATTAAAACTTTATAAATTCATTCATGTAATGGCCATAGATGTCAACTTCTGCTATCAAAGGTCTAATTACCACATAAGGACTCCTCATTTAAAAAGCCATGCCAAATAATCACTTTAACAACTAGCACATAGCTTTTACATTTTATGTGATTTAGTCCTTTTTCATAATTCGGCACAAACGATAAAATTTCCACACATTCTCAATCACATACTGTAAACATCAAAAATAATATTAAAATATTTTTCTAACCTCGGATTTGTGGTCCCGAAACCACTATTCTGACTAGGATCTAAATCGGGCTGTTACACGTTCCACAAGTTGGAAATCTACAAGAAAAAGGAAACAGGGGAGGGTAAGCATTACAAATGCTTAGTAAGTTCATAGGTGTAACAACCCAATTTTTAGTGGTGATGGAACAGTGGTTCGGGGCCACAAATTTCCATCGTGTCGATTTGTAAATATTATTTTTAGAATATTTATGAAGTCATTAGAGTTGTATTAAAATTTGGTTCAGAATTATTAACGTTTAGATAGTTAATTAAAGAAAGAAGATTAAATTGTAAAAGGGGCAAAAGTTATTAATTAGTTCAATTAAATAATTAAATAGCTTATTAACTACATGAGGGGGCCAATATAACAATTATCCCTAATAAATAGTGCTGGACGGAAAAAGGAATTAAAATGATAAAAATATTAAGTTTTAATGGCAAAATGGTAATTATAATGAAATTAAATAACAAATAGTAAAACAATACCTTTCTTCTTTATTTTCATTTCTTGCATAACCAAAATTATCTTGAAATGGTGGCTTGAGAATCATCCAAGCATAGAAACCTTGCATGTAAGTGAAATCCTTGCCTATTTCTTGTAATTTTTATGTTTTTGAGATCGTTGTAACTAGGTCTAGCTAGCTCGTACATTCATTTTTGATTCTGTTAAAAATATTTGAAGTTTCCATTGATGAATCTTGAATTATTATGATGAATAACATATATTTTGAGCTTTGATTGGGTTGTTTGATGATTTTGCAAAGTGATTTTTGTTAGATTTTGATTTTAGGATTAAATTGTGAAAATGTTAAAAATATTAGGGTTTGATAGTGAAATTAATATTCATTAGGGATTGTTCAAGGGACTAGTATATTTGGATGGAATATTAACTTGAGAAAAATGGTTAATTTGATGAATTTTCGGGTTAATGGACTAAATTGCAACAATTGTAACAGTTTAAGGTAACTGTGTAAATTCAAAAAATAAAAGGGTATTAATTGTAAAATGGATTGGAATGTGAAATGTAAGCTGATAATAGAGAATTTTATATTTTTAGATTAAGATCCTATAGATACTTGTGGAAAAGAAAAAATAGCAGAATAGTCCTTGAACTTCTACAACTACTAAAATTTAGTCTAGGTAAGTTCGTACAATTATAATTTAACATCTATGTGAATTGTTGAATAGTATAACATAATATAATATACTTATGCTAAATTGTTGATAATGAGTTATTATTTGAGTTATGATATTGAAATTGATTACTCGGATTGGATTGAACGTGGGATAGAGTACACTCGTGATATGAAATGTTGTAAGGGATTGGAGTGGAGATGGATTGGAGGGAGTTATATATTTATTTCCCGAGTAAATTGAGGTTCAACTTTGCGAACTCTCATGTTATACTCTCTGTCTGACGTGTTTCGGTTGGATTAAATCTTATGAGCATTGGTGCATTACGGTTGGATTAGCTCTTATGAGCATTGGCGTGTTTCGGTTGGATTAGCTCTTATGAGCACTAGCCTGTTTCGGTTGGATTAACTCTTATGAGCATTGGCGTGTTACGGTTGGATTAGCTCTTATGAGCACTGACGTGTTTCAGTTGGATTAACTCTTATGAGTATTGGCATGTTACGGTTGGATTAGCTCTTATGAGCACTGGTGTGTTTTGGTTGGATTAACTCTTATGAGCATCGGAGTGTTATGGTTGGATTGACATTGTACTCTTATCTGTAAGTCATTCTTCGAATGAAAAATCTTGGTAAGGTAATTTGTTTAATGAATTTGAAAGATTTGATATATATTGTGTATTGATTAAACATAGATGAATTTATTAGTTGAAATTGTGGATGACAGGGAATTCTCATGGTTGATTATTATTGTTTGAATTGTTGTATTTACTTTGGTAAGATTTATCGTTTAATACGTCGAACTTACTAAGCTTCATTAATCTGACTTGTGTTATTTAATGTAACACCCCAAACCCGGCCTAGAAGTTAGGCCCAAATTTGGCGTGTCACATTGAAGTGTTTTTGCGAAAACCTTGTTTTCATTGAAAACCCTTCTAAAGAAAAGTTAAGTAAAATCAAGTTTGCTTTCAAAACGAGGTGTATAAAAAAAAAACCATTTCCTTGTTACTATGTAAAAAAAAATTTCCTTTGATAGCGGAAGCTCGTTCTTAAAACACAATTATTTTCAAAAACTTGAAATATGCTTAAAAGAAATAAATCCAGGTTCCGTTTCAAAATTTCAATGCATAGTGGAAGTAATGGAATAATAACTAGAGGGAAAACCTTATTACAATCCGAAATAAAATAACTCAAAATCTAGAATTTAGATATTAAGAAAAATAGGTCTAATCGTCTTGCTAGTTGGCCACCTCTGAGTCCCTCCATCTGTCGAACCGCCTACTGAGGATCACCTGAGAAAAATAAAAGAGGGAGTGAGTTTTCGAAAACTCAGTGTGTACGACCCTCGTCAAACAAATAGCATACATATCATATTATTAACATAGTAATATCATACATGCAATGCAGTGCAAACCCTCCCCAAATAATCCATCCGGTACACTTCGTCTCCGTCCAACCGAAACACTTCTGTGGGGATTTCTAAATCGACCCACCCATCCGATACACTTCAAGGGTAGCCCGATTGCGGTACTACCTAATGTTGCAGCAAAGCTACTTATCATATAATAGGCTTAAAATGCCATCGGTGGATCCACGGTTGTCAAGCAACCATGCGATCCTCATATACTTCCTCCGTTCCATAATTCCCAACCCATATGCAACCTAAACAAAATATCATATGAATGCAGCAAATGTACATGTAACATCAATAAATCTTACATTCAACACACAGGGCCATTTTAGTCATTTTTGCCCTTAGGGGCATTTTAGTCATTTCTCGTTGTTATGGGTCTATTACTTACCTTGGCCCGTTATCAAGTCCTTATTGGCTAAAGTGAATAGATACTATGCACCAGGTAGGATTCCAGAGAAGAGGTGGTGAGTCATTAAGACCGCTTAAGTACCAAGCTCTCCCTAGATCCAATCCTAGACATGCATATACCCATTGCCACACCTTAACCTTATGACTTATCCACGGTCACAATTAGTTAATTATTTGATTTTTATGCAAGGTTAAGCAATTTACCAAATACTAAGCCCAAGACCCCTTACAAAGCCTAAACAATTCACATACGTTCATATGGCCCACCAGGCCCAATCAAATTCGTATGGCCCATTAGGCCCAAATCACATTCATATGGCCCATCTGGCCCAAATCCATTCCAAGCCATGTAACCAGCATGGCTAGCTCACCACTTATTACCAAATCATCAAATTCGCCTATTTTGAGCCTACGGCCCATCGGGCCCATTTGTCCCATTCTGGCCCGATTGTCTAAAACACGGCCCAAGTCATGAGATCACTCATGGGGCCTCTGATAACGTATCGATTTTCCCTTACGAGTGTTCGCGCACTCGCAAGACTACCGTACCCAAAATTTTTGGCTTTTCGACATTTCGAGATTTGCCGATCTAATGTGTGTATAGTGTATGTACACACCTGATTACAAAACACGCTGCGATCTCCTTAGCCACGATCCTACAAACGATGTCACTCAATGATTAATCACATATACTTATCGAATACTTTACCACAAGCCGAAGTCTCACCTTAACCTTACTTGAAACACCAAGCTTTAATAGCTTTTCCTCGATCACTAATCACGAGTACTTCCTAAATCTGCATCAATCTTAATTATTAAAAACTGAACCATAAGTGACTTATATCCATCTTAAGTCACCCTTACGTTACTTACGACCATTCGGCCAACCTTCAAAACCAAAAGTGAAGAATACTTACCCAAATCCCAAAACACATAAAGAGTAATTCGGCAGAGATCTGAAGAACAAAGATTCGATATCAATCCCCTACCAAAATTGATTTAGAAAGAGTGAGGGAGAGGAGAAGTCGGTTCTAGCAAGATCAATTGAAAGAGTAAAGTACTTACACAAGAATCGGCTAGGTTGAAGAAATAGTGATGGCACAAAAAAAATTTCGGCAAAGGGAGGGTGAAATTATTTGGCTTTAGAGGGTTTGGAAAAGGTAACAAGAAGAAAAGAAAAAGATCAAATGTGCTTGTGTGAGGGTAACTATAGGATCTTCAGTAAAGAAAAGCAAGACTGGCCTATTTGCAAAACTCTCCAAATGCCAAAAGCCACAATGAAAATTCGTAATACCCCCTAAAAGACCCAAAAACGACACTCATCTACCCTCCTAAGCCGAATTTATACACTTCCCACTTCCCAGAATGGCACCAACTCTTCACACTTCTCACCTCCTAACTTTTCTCCCTGATAACTTCTCAATCTCATCCTAAATTTTCTCCAAGATAAGCTCCTACAATCTCTCCATGACCATTTCAAACCTCTCATCCATTAGGCTTTCACTGCAATACAAGCTCTAGCCGTCCTGACAGCAAAATAAATACCCCAATAAAATACCATGCCACTACTCGAACCTTGGGCTCTCTTGCCTGCTAATGATGCCACCTCCATGCTCCCTAAGTGGCGCCACTTTGCCACTACACCACAAGCTCTTTTGTGTCATTTTTTTTCTTCATTTATTTAAAAGGCCTACTAACTGAAGTCACAGTTCCCTTGGGGCTAAAACCAAAATTTTTCCTATACCTTTACTTGATCCCAAGACATCTCCAACACCTCTGGACACTCCAAATTCATTAACCCTCAAAGCCCACATGCCAATTGTCATTTTCTTGCTCAATTAAAAATTTTCTGAGACCCAAAGCCCAAAGCCCAATTCATCTAAGCCCAAATATTTAGGGCGTTACATTTAATGTCCTTGTAGATACTCGGAAGGTTGGGCATTCAGATCAGCACTCAAGTCACATTATCCAGCTCAATTCGGTAGTTTTTGGAACGTTTAATTCAGATTATATGGCATGTATAGGCTTTTGTGTTGCACTTATTAATGTTTTGGATTATGTAAATATTATGGATGATATTTTGTGTAAATGGCCAAGTTGTATAATAAATGAGAATGAGGTATAGTTTCTATGCTAATATGAATGATATATGTAACACACCTTACCCATGTTCAATGCCGGAATAGGGTACGAGGCGTTACCGAACAATAACATTTGCAACAGAACAAATTCAAGGCATAAATTTTCATTTAAAATTTAAAACTTTTATCTTATATCAAGTCCCTAAAATGGGCCTATGAGGCCCAAAATATGCTTTGGGAGCGATTCGGGACTATATCGAGAACTTATAGAACTATTGGAACATTTAGAAATTTCCTTGTTTTGGAGGGTCACACGCCCGTGTGGGCAGGCCGTATGGTTACACCCGCCCGTGTGGCCCAGGACACGCCCGTGTCCTCCACCCGTGTAACTTTCTGTTTATGACATCATCATTCTTTTTGGATCACATGACCAAATCAAACACCCGTGTGCTAGACCGTGTCCTCCACACAGCTGAGACAATGGCCGTGTCTCTGCCTGTGTGGTCAAGAAGTTGGCTATTTTCCAAGCCAATTTCTTCCCTATCCTGCCCATACTAAGTATAACTTGAATGACACATCTCATGACATATTAAAGCTACAAAAACATCCACCACACACACATAACAAGTCATAGCATACAATTACTCAACCATAGAATGCATCATCATGAGTTTATAGCATAACCAATTTATTGGCCACATTAAATGGCTTTATACAACAATGAACTCTGAATATCGTGAGTCATTATTCTAGGACAACTCATAGTAACATATACACATGACCAAGTTCCCTATACATGCCATAGCCTTAAGTATAAAATCATCGATACCTAAATTGTAAGGTCAATAGTGTGATAGGTTCTCCGGCGACTTCCAACCCGAGCTAACCTAAGTACATTATAAACACGGAAAACAACGGAGTAAGCTATAAAGATTAGTAAGTACATATGTAAATAATAAACAATTGATTACCATGCTTTTAACAATCCTCATTATAAGCTCTCAAGATAATACCAACATTATTGCATAAAATTTCAAAATTCATTTATGTTCATCTTGAGTTGTTTACTTGAGTTACAGTCACTAAATTATTTTTATCTGGAGCTACGAAACTCCAAATTAAGATCCACTAATTTTCCCTCAAATTAGACTCACATATTTTCTTACCATAAAATTTCTAGAATTTTTGGTTTAGTCAATTAGTACAGTTTATTCTTTAAATTCTCCCCTGTTTCGCTGTCCTACAGTTTTGACCCCTCTTCACTAAAAATTAATTATCTTATTATACAGAACTTGAATGATATTTTTGTTTGTTCCTCTTGAAAATAGACTCATTAAGAATTCCAAGCATATAAAGTTTATCCCATGATTGTTCGTTTTACAATTTTTAATGAATTTCCCAAGTCAGAACAGGGGATTCCAAAATCATTCTAACCCTGTCTCACTAAAATCCAATTTATCTCACCATATGAAATTCTTTTGGTTATTTGGTTTCTTTTATGTAGAAATGGACTTAAGAAGATTTAATTTCATATCTCATTCAACTCAAAATTGTTTTCCACCATTTTTGGTAATTTTTCAAAGTTATACAACTGCTGCTGTCCAAAACTATTTTATTTCAAATTTCATTCTTCCATGAAACATCATAACAATATGCTCACATTCAATAACATAATTTGATTAGCATGAATAATAAAAAACTTTATCACTTCACTTACTCATTTTAATCCTCAGCAAAATTCATCACATATTGAATTCATTGCTCACATGAAATTCCACTTTTGAATTCATTGCTCACATGAAATTCCACTTAGTCAAATTTTCCGGATGAACACTTCAGAGTAATTACGGATACACGGTGGTTTCGCACATAGCCCACCCATAATAATAGGTATACTGTGGTATCGCACACAGCCCACCAATAATAATAGATTCATGATGGTATCGCACACAGCCCACCAATAATAACAAATTCACGGTGGTATCGCACACAGCCCACCAATAATAATAGATGCTATCTGGTGCACATAGTAGCCTGCACATGTGACCATAGCTATTTTATTCCACAATCTCACATAGAACCATATCTCGATGCCATAGTCTAACTATGGTCTTACACGATTTCACTTTGATAAACCGTAAAAGTAACATATTTTAAGCCCATATTTAGTATGCTTTTGGATGAATTAAGCCTCGATTTAGGTAAAAAGGTGCTCTTAATCCTTTGTTTTCATGTTTTGTACCCAGGAAAGCACCCGAGGATGAAAAGAACGGAAAATGGGCCCAAAACGGACCAAATTGGGCCAAAGAGGAAATCGACACCGCTTGGACTTAAGCCCACACGGCCGTGCCACGTCAATCTACTAGAACACGGCCTGATCTCGATTCACACGACCGTGTCTCATTAAAGAAGTCCGAGCACGGCCTGGCCACGATTCACACGGGCGTGTGCCATGGCCATGTCCCTGTCATGGCAAAGTGCAATTTCAATCAGAAAAGGATACTTAGGGCCAAAGAAACGCATTCCAAAAGCCTATATAAACACCCTAAGTGTTAACTGAAAGAGGGCAGTCAGCTAGGCCAAGGAGCCGAGCCGGAAGAGCCAGATTTGTGGAGAATCACTCGAAGATAGCCAGTTGATCCATCTCAAGAAGCTGGAATTATACTCAAGATGGCGGATCTCTCCTTCAATTCCTTCAGGGAGTTCTAGGGATTTCTTATGTTTTGTTTTATCTTTTCTTTTGAGGTGTTTTCTTTTATTATTATGAACTAAACCCTTCAGATACCTGAAGGGGATGAAACCTATAAAGAATCTTGTTATTGTTTTCTGAACTATATGATATATACTTGATTTGTTCTTAATTATGTGTGCTTAATTCTTGTGTTGATATTTCTGGGATATTGATTCAAGTATGATGCGCTTAGGTGGTGCAGCAAAAGTCCCTACTTAAGAGTAGATCTAGCATAATTAAGCGGAGTTGATCGCGCGCCTAGAGATAGGGTGACGAGATTTTGCCGGATTAGGGTGAAACCTAATATGGGAGTCCATAGATCGAGTTAATGCGATTCTAGGGGTTTTAATTAGAAAGAGATTTCAATTAATCAACCTAAGGTTAGACGTTATTCGCTTCGAGAGAGGGTTTAATATAACTTAGGGAATCTTACGGATCAAGTCAAGTGAATACATTGTCTGGTTCAGTGTTAGATAACAAGTGAAGTCTAGGTGGATTCTTCCTAAGGGTATCATCTTAATCAATTGGTTTTTCTTTCAAGTTATTTTTCCCCAATTCATTCTCTTTTTGTCTTTGCGTCTTTAGTTTAGTTGATAGTTAAATTTAGATTAGATAAACATTCACTTAATTCTTAGGCTAAATAATAGAAAGAGAGTTAGTATTAGTACTTTTGGTTCCTTTGGGATTCTATATTCCGGTCTTGCCTAAACTATACTACTGTTTGATAGGTGCGCTTGCCTTAAAATCGTTGTCAGAGTTAGTTTCCAGGTTCAATCATTCTCATTATAAATTTTAAAGCTCTGATTTTGACCATCAAGTTTTTGGCGCCGTTGCCGGGGAACTAAAATATTAAGAAAGCTTAATTTTTATTACTTTAGTCATATTTATTTTTATTTTTTGCAATTAAATTTTATTTTTATTTTTCTAAATTTTCTTTCTTCTTACTTTTGTCCCTTTCAGGTACCTCTAGCTTATGACTTGAAGGAACCCGACAGGACCTCTACCTTACGACAGTGATATTGAAGGTACCGTTCGTAGAAATCGCAGAGAAATAAGGCGAAGCCTAAACTACATAAACGAAGAGCAAGAAGTCGAAATAAATACCATAGAAGAGATGGTAGAGAATAATCCGCCACCTCTAGAGGTGGCCGAACATCATGCTCCACGTACTATGTATAATTATGCTAAACCTAGTTTAACAGAAACTGAGCCTAGTATTGTTAGGCCTACTATTGCTGCAAATAATTTTGAACTGAAACCTAACACTATACAGATGATACAACAGTTTATTCAGTTTGATGGTTTGCAGGATGAAGATCCTAACACACACTTAGCAAATTTCCTAGAATTTTGTGACACCTTCAAGATAAATGGCGTTTCTGATGATGCCATCCGTCTTCGGTTATTTCCCTTTTCCTTGAGAAATAAAGCCAAACAGTGGTTACATTCTCTTCCACGAGGATCAATCACTACATGGGATCAAATGACCGAAAAAGTTTTATTAAAATATTTTCCACCGGCCTAAACGGCCAAATTAAGAAATGATATCTCTTCTTTTGTGCAGATAGATTTTGAGACACTATACGATGCATGGGAGAGATACAAAGATTTGTTGAGAAGGTGCCCACACCATGGACTACCATTGTGGCTACAAGTCCAAACTTTTTATAATGGTGTGAACCCTTCAAGGCAACTAATCGATTCAGCTGCCGGTGGAACCTTGAACAACAAAACTCCTGAAGCAGCCTACGAGTTTATAGAAGAGATGTCACTGAATAACTATCAGTGGCAAGTTACAAGGACAAGGCCAGCTAAAGCAGCTGGAGTTTTCAACATTGACGCAGTGACCGCGCTATCAAATCAGGTAGAATTGCTACATAAAAAATTTGATAGTTTCTATGGTTCTTCGCTGGCACATCCAGTAATGCAGTGCGCCGCAAGTGAAGGAGTGGTGAATCCTGAGTACTTACCCTACGGACAGGGCATGGAGAGCGAGCAGATGAACTATATGGGTAATAATTTCCGATCTAACAATAACCCTTATAGTAATACTTATAATCCAGGTTGGAAGAACCACCCCAATTTCTCATGGGGCGGTCAAAGAAATTAAAAGCAACAACCATCCCAAAACTTCCAACAACAGCCCTACCCACAAGAAAAGAAGCCAAACCTTGAAGAGGTACTAACAAACTTCATAACGGCCTCAGAAACACGTTTCCAAAAGGTAGAAACAAAACTTGAGGCATTGTCACAAGAGTTCAAGGATCAATTCGGGCAACTTGCTAAGCAGATTTCTGAGAGACCACAAAAAAGACTACCGAGCAACACTGAGACTAACCCAAGGGAGCAAGTTCAAGCCATCATAGCTCATGATAGTATAGGGTTAGATAAACCAAATCCAATTCAAGAAAACAAGGTAAAGGAAGGTAAAGTTGAGGTAACACAAGAAAAGCCAAAATCGGTAATCAAGAAGTACCAACCTCGCATACCTTATCCCGAAGCGATGAAGAGAGACGATACAGAGGAACAGTTCGGTAAGCTTCTTAAACTTTTAAAGAAATTACATATTAACTTACCTCTTCTTGAAGCTCTTTTTCAGATGCCGGATTCGAGGAAATTTTTAAAATAGCTCCTGACGAACAAGCGTAAATTAGATAAGGAGCCACATGTGGAATTAAACGCAGTATGTTCAGCAATGTTACAGAATAGACTATCACGGAAGCTAAAAGATCCAGAGAGTTTTACAATTCCATGTTTAATTGGTAGACTAACTGTTGATAATGCATTAGCTGATTTAGGGGCAAGTATAAATATCATGCCTTATAAAATGTTTAAATAACTAGGTCTACAGAAACCCAAACAAACTAGGATGAGCATTCAATTAGCTGATAAAACTGTTAGAATTCCTAGGGGTATTATTGAAGATGTTCTTGTAAAAATTGATAAATTCATTTTCCCAGTAGATTTTGTTGTCTTAGACATTGATGAGGATAATTCGATTCCTTTAATTTTAGGAAGACCCTTCTTAGCAACTGCCAGAACTAAAATCGATGTTGATGCAGACGAACTTATACTTTGTGTAGGCGAGGAGACAGTCACTCTTCAAGCCCTCGACTCAGCTAGAACATCAAGTAACCAAGGTGAGAATGTAAATTCTTTTGATAACCATTCGATTGATCCTTCTTTTCAGGAAACACCACAAGGTTACAAACCTGAGCCGAATCATGGACCTCGTGCCAACAAAAATATAACTCATGAGGAACAAAGGACTCAAATCAATGAACTAGAAGAGGAGAAGACGAACCTTAAAAGAGAACTAGGGATACCCAAAGCAGAACCAAAGCCACACTACGAGGCACCCAAGTTTAAAATTGGAGATCAGGTATTATTAGACAAAGCAGACCCACGAATATCTTCACTTGATCCTAACTATAATATCCTAGATTTAGGGGTTATGCATTTGGTGCATAATTCATGAGTTAGTAGGCTCAGTGGATGGTTGAGTGTGTTTTAGGGGTTTTGAGAACCCTAGGGTGTAGTAGAATGCTTTGGGAAATTATGAGATTTTATGGTTAAAAGGGGGGAGCTTTGCTGAGGAGGCCTTAAGGAAATTTGTGTGGGAGTTTATGACACAAGGATAGTATTGGAAAAGTGGCTTGGGACGCTACCTTAGGGGCTTGGAAGGTTGCGTCAAAGGGAGCTTCAAGGGGAGGAGGTTCGAGTCTTGATGGCAGCATAAGGAGTGCTTTTATTTTTACTTTTGCGTCAAGGTAGAGAGGGGGAGTGTTGGACGGCAAATGGGACTTAAAAGGGATGAGGATTAAGCTTGATTTTGCTTTTTAAATTTCGGCTAGGATATAAGATAATTGTAATTTTATTTTATTTATCTTAAGTGAGCAGATAAGAGATAAATGAGGAGAGAAAAATGGGATTTGATAAGAGAAAGGAGTAGTGGCCGATTGAGGGTCTCTTTTGGTGTTAATATTCGGTCATGTATAGGGGGGATAAGTGCCGAAATTAGTTGTTCATCTTTTAGACTTCTTGCCAAAAATTTTAGTCAAGAGAATTCATTCTTTTTTCTCTCTTTTTCTTTGAGCAAGAACCGAGTATTGAAGTAGCACCATTGCCGAAATTCTCCTAACTTCTCTCCCTATTCTTTTCCTTTCTTCAAACCTCAATTTTTTGCATATTTTCTTGAATGGCCGAATGACCCTTTTGTCATTAAGAATGTAACATCCTAAAAATTTGAGTATCATCTTGTTACTTGTGTTAGCTCGAGTATGATTTTTATTATGTGCTTAGTATTGTTTTGTGAAGGCTTGGAATTATTAGCTAAGGTAGAATAATTTTTAGTTTTGAAAATTTAGTGAAGTGGATTAGGAGATCCTGACACTTAAGTTAATTTAAGTGCCTAATTTAGCACATGAGGAGTTAGTGGCAAGATGGTTATGGTGCATGAAGGGTTGCTTGAGGGAAGTGGTTCGAGTAGCATGGAATACATTTTGAAGACTTTATTTTTATGCACCTTTACATTAAGTGTCGGTCAAGCTATACATATGGTAATTTGGACTTTAAATTTTATGGCAAGTTGAATAATAGATTAGGAAAGCTTGTAATTTGGGATAAGAATCTTATGGATTAAGGAAGGATAGGGGGACAAAAGGCTTGAATGTTGGAGAGTTGTTTTGAAAACTCTTCTATGGCCATTAGTCCATGAATGTGGACGGCATGGGTGGCTAGGGGGTTGGCCGAATGTTGATAGGAATTTGGGGGGGATTAGTTGGTCAATTCTTAGCATTTTGTGCATCTTTTGCATTTTTCTTTTCCTCTCCAAAATCATCCTCTTTAGCCGAATGTGTCTTGGACATTAGGTGCAATTTCGTTTTTGTTTTGGCTTTCATCCTTGAACCAAATTCTAATTGCTTTCTTTCATTTCTCTTTTGAAACCGAAACCACACTTAGCACTTTGTGCTCTTCTCTTTTTCGGGAAACAAGGTGTTTGGCCGAACCTCTTTCTCCCATCTCTCTCTTTTCTTTCTTTCCATATTTGTTCAAAACCCACATTTCTTTTTACTTTCTCTTGGCCGAATCTTCCTTCTCCCCAATTCTCTTTTCTTTCTTCCACTTTTGTTTAAAGCCGAAAACATCCATCCCCCATTCCATTTTCTTCTTTCTTCTATTTTCGAATCCTCCTTCTCCTATTTTCACTTTTATTTTCCTTTCTTTTTCTCCACTATTGCCGAAACTTTCATTTTTCCTTTTTGATTTGTCTTGGCCGAATATCAACAAGGGTAGATTTTCTTTGGGTTTATCTATAATCGGTTTTGAAGATAGGTAAGTGTCATGGCCGAATTTCCTTTTCTTTTCTTTTCTATGTTGTTTTTCTTGAGGGCAAAAGCCAAATTTTGGGCATTTGTTAGTAAGGTTTTAACCATAGGAACTTATTTCTTTTAGGCTCTTCTGGATCTCGGAAGCAATCGATTTAACCCTATTTCTCTAGCAATCGAAGTGGTAAGTCAAGTGGTAAGGATTTTTGTTGGTTCATTAATCTTTAAGTGGATGTAAAGCCAAAGGCTATTGAGACTAAGGTTTGTTGTTGGCCGAATGGTTTGTGTTATTAATCTAAGTGTTGGCCGAATGTAGGACAAGAAGATCTAGTACGGTAGATCGGGTCTTCGGGATTTAGTGATTTCGCTAGTGACAGGTGTGTACCTTACACACTTCATAACTCGGTAATATAAATATACAAATATACTAATCATGTTATTAAAGCCAAAAACTGTGAGATCTTGATATGATACCTTGATGGGTATGAGCAAGGATTCGGGTAAGTCCGTTTCGATATGATGTTGTTATATGTTGATTGATATCATGATCTATGATATATATGTTATATGTTCATATCAAAGTATGATGGCATGATTTATACTCGTAATACATTGTTTTGGGAATATGAGTGGAGGGGGAAGGATTTGATATCCGTGTCTTTGGGACACCAGAGGTTTGGCACCTCTAGTGGTTTGGTACTACAAGATTATTTTGTGTCTTTGGGAGACCAGAGGTTTGGCACCTCATAGCGACTCGTCCCAGTGGCTTAGCACCATAGTGGGTTGGCCCCACATTTGATATTACGGGATCATCGCCAGTGATTTGGTATCACACGTGGGTTGGCCCCACAACTTGATTATTCGTGACTTTGGGTCACGAGTGGTTTGGCACCACATTATTGGATATCGTGACTTTGGGTCACCAGTGGTTTGGCACCAACAGTGGTTTGGTACCACACGGGGTAGAAAAGGAGTTATGGATGGCTAGGTTGGGTGAATTATATATATATTGCTTGGTTATGAATTGTGTAAGAATGTTGCATTAACCGGGGGAAGGATTTATGCACTGAGTCTTGGTGATCACCTTCTCCCTTATCTTTTCAGGTGATTCATAGATCATGGATGAGGAGCCGGATGAACTCGAGGAGGCCATGCAATAAAATTCGGTTTTACATGAACTTCGATTTGGGTATTTTATTTTATTTTAATTTGGTTTTCGTCTTTATTTGAATTTGTAATAAGGCCTCTTTAATTATGTTTTTGGATTATTTATATGCTTTGGACTTGTTTTAAACATGGCTAAATAAATATCATGGTTGATTTAATGATTGAGCCCAAAGTTTTCTAAACTATTAAAACGCAACAGTTTTCAAAATCTTACCATCGGGTAATATAAATCGTTTGATAGTAAAATTACAACTTAAGTGTTTTCGACAACTTAAATGATTTCCAAATTGAAGTTTCTACACTAAAATGCAAACGGTTTTCAAAGTAATAATTCGGGTTTTTCTTAAAATGGCATAAATGTTTTCTAACCTATGGATTGACAACTAAGTTTTAAAGTTTTATTTATGGAATTTCAAAGTAAATTATCAGTTTATAACTTATTATACACCTGATTTCTTCAAACATAGAGCAGCAAAGAGTTTTTCACTATAATTTAATCGGTAACACAATTCTCTTCAAAACGTTTTCCTCTGTGGCATGCCAGATTCGGTCGTGGCGTATTGACCGGGTTTGGGGTGTTACAAATTGGTATCAAAGCCAAGTTCAAAAGCTCGGCTGTAGGCCCAAGGCCCAAAATGATTTAAAGTATGGTCTTAAAATGTTTTTGTTGAAAATTATATGATTTGAAAGGCATGGCACCGAGTCTCCGGCACCAATCCACCCAGGTAAGTACCTCAAACTGTTGATTTTGATGGTACGATTATGATAATGATGGCATAACTGTATAGTAGTAGGAACTACTCTAGAGACTCAAAACTATAGGTTGGATGTACTCGCGAAACAACTTCTTATTAAAATTATTCATAAAACTGTGTTTTAAAGATAGTGGAATGATGTCTAAGCATAAAACTTTTAAATCAGATAAGTCGAGACTTTAGACATGAGCACTCGAGGTTAGGGTCGTGTTATGCGTGGACGCGATCGAGGTAGGATGGCTATGTTTGAGCCAGTGAGGTCTGGTCAAGGATCCGAAAATGAGGTACCACCATCCCCACCACCAGCGGTTGAAGTTGAGCATCAGGATCAAACAGGGAATGACGTAGTGTCTCAGGCGATGCTGCGAGTTCTTGAGAGAGTAGCTGGAGTAGGTGGAGGCGCGGGAGCTCGGAAATCCGTACCTGAGCGACTCCGAGCCAATGGAGTTGAGGTATTTCGAGGTGTTTCTGGTGTGGCTCCCAGTACGACTGAGTATTGGATAGAGGCAACGGAGCGAATCATGGATGACTTGGATCTGAATGCTGAAGAAAAGCTGAAAGGGATAGTGTCGCTTCTTCGGGATGAGTCGTATCAGTGGTGGCTCACGGTGCTGAATAGTGCTGCGGCGGAGGATCTCACTTGGGACTATTTTAAGGCAGCGTATCAGAAGAAATATATTGGGTCTAGTTACATTGATGTGCAACGTAAGGCATTTCTGAGTTTGGTCCAGGGGAGTAAGTCTGTATCAGAATATGAGGCAGAATTTTTAAGATTGAGCCGGTATGCTGGAGGTATCGTGGCTTTGGAGCACGAGCGATGTGTTCGGTTCGAGGATGGATTGAGAGACGAGCTGAGATTGCTGATTGCTCCACATCAGGAGTGAGAGTTTGCTGCGCTGGTTGAAAAGACTAAGATAGCTGAAGGGATAAAGGAATCTGTAAGGCAGAGTCACGACAGGAATAAGCATAAGAGAGGTTTTGGATCATCTGGGTCAGCTGGTAATTCTCAGAAGAGGGTTAGGCAGAGTGGGCCGAATCAATCTGGAAGGCCTGTTACTGCTAATCAGGGACCAGCACAGTGTAACTGATGTGGAAAATTTCATTGGGGCGAATGTTGGACCGGAGGGAAAGGATGTTTTGAGTGTGGCTCGCTGGATCATCGTGTGAGGGACTGTCCATGTAAGCTAGCCAGGAATCAGACTGAGGGTCAAAGTCGTGCTCAGTTCAGAAAGGAGGGGCCGTCACCGCAGAGAGGTCGTGGTAATGGTAGAAGAGGTAATGGTTCTGGTCGAGGCCGCGGAGCATCGGGCAGAGGTACAAGTAACACTGAGGCAAGACAGCCTGGTTTGGTGTATGCAGCGAGGCGTCGAGAGGAGGGCGATGCACCGGACGTCATAACCGGTACGTTCTTAACCTTTGGTGTACCATATACTGCTTTGATAGCATTCGTATATTGCTAGTAGTATAGTAGAGACCATGAACCTAGACTCTGAGACTACTTCTAGGAGGATGACAGTACTTAGCCCTCTAGGTCACTCTGTAGAAGTAAATAAGCTGTATAGGGATGTACCCCTAGAACTCCAAGGGGTAGTGTTTGTAGCTGATCTGATGGAACTGCCTTTTGGGGAGTTCGATCTAATTCTTGGGATGGACTGGTTGGTCAAGTACCAGGCAAGTTTGGATTGCGCTGCTAAGCGTATGGTTTTGAAGACAGCTGAGGGTGAAGAGGTGGTTATGATAGGTAATAGAAGAGATTATCTATCCAACGTAGTATCTGCGTTGAAAGCTGAGAAGATGGTCAGGAAGGGCTGTGAGGCATTTGTGGTCCATGTGTGTGCGTTGGAGGCTAAGGAGTCTACTGTGGGGAATGTTCGAACGGTAAAGGAATATGCTGATGTATTTCCAGAAGAACTTCCGGGACTGCCTCCGGATCGTGAAGTTGAATTTGGTATAGATCTGTTACCCGGAACTATGCCAGTGTCTATTGCTCCGTATATGATGGCACTGAAGGAATTGGTGGAATTAAAGGCTCAGATTCAAGAGTTGTTGGATCGAGGTTTTATTCGACCAAGTGTTTCGTCTTGGGGAGCGCAGGTACTTTTTGTCAAGAAGAAGGATGGTACGTTGCGGATGTGTATAGATTACCGCCAGTTGAATAAGCTGACGATTAAAAACAAGTATCCTTTGCCGAGGATAGATGACTTGTTTGATCAGCTTAAAGGGGCAGCGGTTTTCTCCAAGATTGATTTAAGGTCTGGGTATCATCAGCTAAAGGTGAAAGAGGCTGATATCCATAAGACGGCATTTCGCACTCGGTATGGGCACTACGAGTTTCTGGTAATGCCGTTTGGGTTGACTAACGCGCCGGTAGCATTCATGGACATGATGAATCGGGTATTCCAGCAGTTTTTGGATCAGTTTGTTGTGGTATTTATAGACAATATTTTGGTATACTCCAAGTCAGAGGAGGAGCATGATGCGCATTTGCGAGTAGTGTTGCAGATTCTGAGGGAAAAGTAGCTTTATGCTAAATTTAGTAAGTGCGAGTTCTGGCTTAGGGAGGTGACTTTCTTGGGTCACGTAGTATTAGCTGAGGGGATTAGAGTGGATCCTCGGAAGATTGAGGCAGTGTTGGATTGGAAGCCGCCTAAGTCAGTGGCTGAGATTCGGAGTTTTCTAGGTCTGGCGGGGTATTACCGAAGATTTGTAGAGGGATTTTCTTTGATAGCAGCACCTATGACCAAGTTGTTGAGGAAAGGAGTTCCATTGGTGTGGACTGAGAAGCAACAAGGAAATTTCGACAAGTTGAAGAAGATTCTGACTGAAGCTCCGGTTTTGATTCAACCTGAGGCAGGCAAGGAATTCACGGTTTATTGTGATGCATCACATACTGGCTTGGGATGTGTGCTGATGCAGGAAGGGAAGGTAGTGGCTTATGCATCTCGACAGTTGAGACCACATGAAGTTAACTATCCGACGCATGATTTAGAATTAGCCGCAGTGGTTTTCGCTTTGAAGATTTGGAGACACTATTTGTACGGAGAGAAGTTGATAGTCTACACGGATCACAAGAGTCTTAAGTATCTTTTGACTCGGAAGGATTTAAACTTGAGCCAACGTAGATGGATTGAGTTGTTGAAAGACTACGACTGTCCGATTGAGCATCATCTGGGCAAGGCTAACGTGGTGGCAGACGCGTTGAGCCGTAAGGTTGTATCAGACTTAAGATTGATGTTTGCTCGTCTTAGTTTGTATGACGATGGGAGTCTTTTGGCTGAATTGCAAGTCAAGCCGACTTGGTTAGTGCAGATCAAGGAAAAACAGTTAGAGGATAATGGTTTGAATGATCGGAGGTTGCAGGTTTAGAATGGTGGTTTAGAGGATTATAGTTTGTCCAGTGATGGAGTATTGTATTTTCAAGGGAGAGCTTGTATGCCGAAGGATGTTAAGTTGAGGCAAAGAATTCTTCGGGACGCACATAGCAGCCCATACGCAATGCATCCTAGAGGTAGCAAGATGTATCGGGATTTAAGAGAGCAGTTTTGGTGGCCAGGTCTGAAGCGGGAGATAACTGAGTTTGTGGGTAAGTGTCTGACGTGTCAGCAGATCAAGGCTGAACATCAGTTGTCGTCTGGATTACTTCAGCCGGTGAAGATTCCACAGTGGAAGTGGGAAAGGATCGCTATGGACTTTGTTAGTGGATTACCCTTTACACCTAGTAAGAAAGACTCAGTTTGGGTGATTGTGGATCGTCTGACTAAGTCAGCTCATTTCATTCCGGTAAGGGTAGATTACTCGCTTCAGAAGTTAGCTAAGTTGTATGTGGCGGAGATAGTGAGGTTGCACGGTGTACCAGTGTTGATCATCTCGGACAGAGATCCCAGATTTACGTCGAGGTTTTGGAGAGCGTTACATCAGGCTTTGGGTACGCGGTTGGATTTCAGTACCGCATTTCATCCACAGTCTGACGGGCAATCAAAAAGGGTTATACAGATTTTAGAGGATATGTTGAGAGGTTGTGTTTTGTATTTCAGAGGTAGCTGGGAAGAGTTTTTACCATTAGCTGAGTTCGCATACAACAATAGTTATCAGGCAAGCATTAAGATGGCACCATATGAGGCGCTGTATGGTAGGAGGTGTCGCACACCTACATGTTGGACAGAGTTGGGTGAGCGTCAGATGTTAGGACCAGAGTTGGTTACAGAGACTGAGGATAAGGTTAAGTTGATTCAAGCTCGTCTGAAGGAAGCTTCGGATAGGCAGAAGTCATATGCCGATCTCAAGCGGAGGGATATAGAGTTTTCCGTGGGTGACAAAGTTTTTCTGAAGGTCTCGCCATGGAAGAAAGTGTTAAGATTTGGGAGAAAAGGTAACTTAAGTCCAAGGTTTATTGGGCCGTATAAGGTGTTGAGACGAGTGGGACCAGTAGCTTATCAGCTCGAGTTGCCAGCAGAGCTGAGTCAGATTCATGATGTGTTCCATGTCTTCATGCTTAGACGCTATCGTTCTGATCCATCGCATGTCGTGGCAGTAGAGGAAATAGAGGTGAGTCCAGATTTGACGATAGAAGAAGAACCAGTGCAGATTCTAGATCGAGATGTGAAAGTGTTGTGCAGGAAGTCAGTTCCATTAGTGAAGGTATTATGGCAGAATCATGGCGTAGAAGAAGCTACGTGGGAACCGGAGGATGTGATGAGGCAGCAGTACCCTCAACTCTTTTGATCAGGTAATTTCGAGGACGAAATTATTTTAAGGGGGTAGAATTGTAACATCCTAAAAATTTGAGTATCATCTTGTTACTTGTGTTAGCTCGAGTATGATTTTTATTATGTGCTTAGTATAGTTTTGTGAAGGCTTGGAATTATTAGCTAAGCTAGAATAATTTTTAGTTTTGAAAATTTAGTGAAGTGGATTAGGAGATCCTGACACTTAAGTTAATTTAAGTGTCTAATTTAGCACATGAGGAGTTAGTGGCATGATGGTTATGGTGCATGAAGGGTTGCTTGAGGGAAGTGGTTCGAGTAGTATGGAATACATTTTGAAGACTTTATTTTTATGCACCTTTACATTAAGTGTCAGTCAAGCTATACATATGGTAAGTTAGACTTTAAATTTTATGGCAAGTTGAATAATAGATTAGGAAAGCTTGTAATTTGGGATAAGAATCTTATGGATTAAGGAAGGATAGGGGGACAAAAGGCTTGAATGTTGGAGAGTTGTTTTGGAAACTCTTCTATGGCCATTAGTCCATGAATGTGGACGGCATGGGTGGCTAGGGGGTTGGCCGAATGTTGATAGGAATTTAGGGGGGGTTAGTTGGTCAATTCTTAGCATTTTGTGCATCTTTTGCATTTTTCTTTTCCTCTCCAAAATCATCCTCTTTAGCCGAATGTGTCTTGGACATTAGGTGCAATTTTGTTTTTGTTTTGGCTTTCATCCTTGAACCAAATTCTAATTGCTTTCTTTCATTTCTCTTTTGAAACCGAAACCACACTTAGCACTTTGTGCTCTTCTCTTTTTCGGCAAACAAGGTGTTTGGCCGAACCTCTTTCTCCCATCTCTCTCTTTTCTTTCTTTTCATATTTGTTCAAAACCCACATTTCTTTTTACTTTCTCTTGGCCGAATCTTCCTTCTCCCCAATTCTCTTTTCTTTCTTCCACTTTTGTTCAAAGCCGAAAACATCCATCCCCCATTCCATTTTCTTCTTTCTTCTATTTTCGAATCCTCCTTCTCCTATTTTCACTTTTATTTTCCTTTCTTTTTCTCCACTATTCCCGAAACTTTCATTTTTCCTTTTTGATTTGTCTTGGCCGAATATCAACAAGGGTAGATTTTCTTTGGGTTTATCTATAACCGGTTTTGAAGATAGGTAAGTGTCTTGGCCGAATTTCCTTTTCTTTTCTTTTCTATGTTGTTTTTCTTGAGGGCAAAAGCCAAATTTTGGGCATTTGTTAGTAAGGTTTTAACCATAGGAACTTATTTCTTTTAGGCTCTTCGGGATCTCGGAAGCAATCGATTTAACCCTATTTCTCTAGCAATCGAAGTGGTAAGTCAAGTGGTAAGGATTTTTGTTGGTTCATTAATCTTTAAGTGGATGTAAAGCCGAAGGCTATTGAGACTAAGGTTTGTTGTTGGCCGAATGGTTTGTGTTATTAATCTAACTGTTAGCCGAATGTAGGACAAGGAGATCTAGTGCGGTAGATCGGGTCTTCGGGATTTAGTGATTTTGCTAGTGACAGGTGTGTACCTTACACACTTCATAACTCGGTAATATAAATATATAAATATACATGTTATTAAAGCCGAAAACTGTGAGATCTTGATATGATACCTTGATGGGTATGAGCAAGGATTCAGGTAAGTCCGTTTCGATATGATGTTGTTATATGTTGATTGATATCATGATCTACGATATATATGTTATATGTTCATATCAAAGTATGATGGCATGATTTATACTCGTAATACATTGTTTTGGGAATATGAGTGGAGGGGGAAGGATTTGATATCCGTGTCTTTGGGACACCAGAGGTTTGGCACCTCCAGTGGTTTGGTACCACAAGATTATTTCGTGTCTTTGGGACACCAGAGGTTTGGCACCTCATAGCGACTCGTCCCAGTGGCTTAGCACCATAGTGGGTTGGCCCCACATTTGATATTACGGGATCATCGCCAGTGATTTGGTATCACACGTGGGTTGGCCCCACAACTTGATTATTCGTGACTTTGGGTCACGAGTGGTTTGGCACCACATTATTGGATATCGTGACTTTGGGTCACCAGTGGTTTGGCACCACCAGTGGTTTGGTACCACACGGGGTAGAAAATGAGTTATGGATGGCTAGGTTGGGTGCATTATATATATTGCTTGGTAATGAATTGTGTAAGAATGTTGCATTAACCGGGGGAAGGATTTATGCACTGAGTCTTGGTGACTCACCTTCTCCCTTATCTGTTCAGGTGATTCATAGATCGCGGATGAGTAGCCGGATGAACTCGAGGAGGCCATGCAATAAAATTCGATTTTACATGAACTTCGATTTGGGTACTTTATTTTATTTTAATTTGGCTTTCTTCTTTATTTGAATTTGTAATAAGGCCTCTTTAATTATGTTTTTGGGTTATTTATATGCTTTGGACTTGTTTTAAACATGGCTAAATAAATATCATGGTTGATTTAATGATTGAGCCCAAAGTTTTCTAAACTATTAAAACGCAACAGTTTTCAAAATCTTACCATCGGGTATTATAAATCGTTTGATAGTAAAATTACAACTTAAGTGTTTTCGACAACTTAAATGATTTCCAAATTGAAGTTTCTACACTAAAATGTAAACGGTTTTCAAAGTAATAATTCGGGTTTTTCTTAAAATGGCATAAATGTTTTCTAACCTATGGATTGACAACTAAGTTTTAAAGTTTTATTTATGGAATTTCAAAGTAAATTATCAGTTTATAACTTATTATACACCTGATTTCTTTAAACATAGAGCGGCAAAGAGTTTTTAACTATAATTTAATCTGTGGCATGCCAGATTTGGTCGTGGCATATTGACCGGGTTTGGGGTGTAACAAAGAATCTTAGCCGAAACTGGTAGCCTTCATCTTCTCATTTCTTCTCTTGAGATAGCCGAATATCCCTTGCCATTTAGAACCATAGCCGAATAGTGTATTTTACTTTTGAGGCCATAGCCGAATCTTAAGGGGGCCCTATTCTCTTCTATTTGTCGCAAGTCTTATAAGCCGAAGCAGGAAGCCGAAACCTTTTCTCTGGTAGTCTCTGCGAACGTGTAGTGGTAAGTTTTCTATCCTAGCAATCGGTTTGGGTTCTATTTCAGTTGGTGTGCCGAATCAAGTGTTAAGGCTTTGGTTTTGGGTTAGCCGAATATTCATACGCCATGTTATGTGTGTTCTTTTGTATGTAGCCAAGGGAAGGAAGCATTAAAGGATTCGTTCGGGATCGAGTACTCAAGGTAAGCAGTGTAAGTATTTGGCCAAGGGCCATTTTCATGGATTTATGTGTTAGACCGATTCTAATAGTTGGTTAGCAGAGATTTCGACAGTTACAAGAGAAAGGAGTGGTTTTCGGGATTTGGATAAGCAAGGTAAGGAAGTGTAACTTTCGGCCTAAGGCCATATTTTGAGAATTTAGTGTGACCGATTTTTGACTATGGTTATTTAGGGTCAAATCGATAGAAGTAAGCAAACCTTCCGGTATTCAAGATCACTTGGTAAGAATACTTAGTAAGTGTAGATTCGATTTATGTTAGACTATGGCTTTAACGATTAAACCGAATGTTTCTGATTAAGTGTTCTACAATGGACGCGAATGCCAGTCAAGGAGGACAAGGGGTAGTCCCTATCCCTAAATTTAAGAGGAGAGCAGTTTCTGCAGTTCGGGATTGGCCACCGGGGTGTGGGCCAGCGTCAGAACAGGAGAGTAGGCAGATAGCCGTAGTCTCAATTAGTGATAGCATCGGTATCGAAAGCGTAGTACTTCATGTTATCAGGTGTGTGATTAACCCACCGTTTTCCGGGTTTATGTTATGTATGTGACATTTGTATGTGTTATGTATGTACTAACTAGTGCAGTAGCAAATGTTAAATGGATACCCTTAAGGGGTATGCCGATAATCAGGTTAGTATCAATCTGAGTGTGATGTGGTTATTAATTTGTGTATGTGATTGAATACCTGAATAACATGTACATGCATTATTTATCACGGCACTATTTTATGTTGCATGTGCATGGGTGGGATATGAATATGAAAGAAGGACAGGGTGTACTTCGAGTATGTGGTTTAGTGATGGCTGCGAGCCTCACGAGAATTGATGAGTGGCTCTGTGCCTCATCGTGGTTGATATAGGCTATGTGCCATATCGTGGTTAATGAGGGCTTTGTGCTCATCGTGGTTTTGATGTTAGCTACGGGCTACATCGTGGATTGACGCTGATTGAGGTCGCGTTGTGGATTATTTGCGATTTAGTTCGCGTGGACGGCATTAATTGCCAAATTGGTGTGTAGCGGCTGGAGGGTGATTTAGTAATCCCCTGGTGTGTGGTGGCTGGGTACGGGGGTGTGTAGAGGATGGACCCTAGGTTGGGTTGGGTGCATTTTGCATAAATCTGTTTAATATGTGAATTAATGTGAAAATGGGCCAAGCCCAATATGTGATGTGGATTAATGTGGAGATGGGCCAAGCCCGAGACGTGGACTCAAGTGGATAAATTGCTTTATCATATGATATGTAATATGAATATGGGCCAAGCCCAATAAGTGAAAACATGTGAATAAGTTGCATTGATATTTGATATGTGGGTTAATATGTGGTCTGATATGTGGGTGGAATTCAGTGGACTAATTACACACTGAGTCTGTTTGACTCACCCAAATTTTACCAACATCGCAGGTGATTCGTGTTGCTTGGACCGGGTTGGAGTGGATACGAGGTGGCCCATGCAGAAGAAGTTGTTTTCCTTATCTAATAAAATTTGTATTTTCAATATTTTAAGTATCCATTTATTGTAATAAGGGCCTTATGGTATTTGTTATTATTTTTATTATGGATTGATGACTAAATTACTATTTGGACATGATTTTATTTTTAACAACTTATATTTTAAAAGTATATGTTAAAGTTTTAGATCCGAATAATCCGTAACATCAAAGTTTTAATTAGAATTTTAATTATGAAATGTTTTACCAACGACAACAAATTTTTAAGTCAAAATCTTTCAAACATTTTCCGTAGTGGCATTCTAAATTCGATCGTAGTGTATGGGCCAGGTTTGGGGTGTTACAGTTTGGTATCAGAGCCCAGTTCAAAACTCGGCTTTGAGGGTTTTGGGTCCAAAAACATTTTTTTTGTAAGATGGGCTTTTCAAAATATAGGCTTTCATGAATTTTTTTTAGGTTATTCTGGCATGGCACCTGTATCTCCGACCTGAAGTCCACCAGGTAAGTACCTCTGACTATTGAAGTGATTTGTATATGTGAAATTTTATGGGCATTAAGGGAACGTAGATTAGTGAACTAGGATCTATTGAACCCTAGGACTAGTCTACTCCAACACAGAACGCATAAGACTTAAGGACAACAAACAACCCTGTGAAGTAAGTCGCCGAGTTAAGGTGTGGCAACCATTGTGCGCATGTCTAGGAGTGGATTCGGTAAGAGCCTGGTATTTAAGCAGTTCTAGTGACTCACCTCCTCTTTACTCGAATCCTACCTGGTGCGTAGTGACGGTTCACCCTAACCAAGAGGACTTATTCATGGGCTAAACCGATGATTAAAACCTGAAAGGGACTAGCCATACTGTTTTATAAAAACCCCAGTTTTAAAGTCACCAAATTACCCTTTTGATTAGTAAAAACCTATTTTGTAAATTTTTTCCAAAATATTCCCGATTTACAAGATTACCTAAATACCCCTAGTTTGTAAAATTCCTAAAATACCCTTGGTTTATCAAACTTGCCATACTACCCTCGATCTTTACTAAAATTTTCCTTACTTTATAAATACCAAAAACTCTAATTTTCTAAATATCAAGACACCCTGATTTGGAAAATTTACTAAAATGCCCCTGACTTCCAAAATTACCGAAATAGCCCCGAATTTAGAAATTCCTGTAATACCTTTGATTTAGAAAAACTTTCAAAATACCCTCGAGTTTTGAACATTCTAAAATGCCTTTGATTTGTAAAGATTTTATTTGAATTGACCCCGCTTTATTACCAAAATACCCTTGTAGGACAAATGACGAAATTACCCCTGGGTTGGGAATGGGCAAAGATGCCCATAATAGTGTGTTGAATGTTATGAATGCATGAATGTGAATCTCTGAATTAGAATAGTGAACTTGAGCTGAAACTTTGATTGATCGAAAGAACCACTATCAAACTCTTTTCATAAAACTGTTCGCGGATAAACAGTGGAACAAAGTGCTAATGCATAAAACTTTTTAAGCAGATTAAATTGCGACGTTAGATATGAGTTCTAGTGGACGTGGTTGAGGTAGAATGACAGTATCGGAACCGGTTGGGTCTGGCCATGGGCCAGATAATGATGTGCCGCCGCCAGCAGTGGGTGCAGAGGAGCAAGATCAGACTGGAGGAGATGACGCAGTATCGCAAGCTATGCTGCGAGTGCTAGAGCGAGTCGCGGGAGCTAATGTGGGCAATGGAGCTCGGAAATCAGTACCAGAAAGACTTAGGTCGAACAGAGCCGGAGTTTTCAGAGGAGTGTCTGGGGTGGCTCCGAACGTGGCAGAGTATTGGCTAGAGGCAGTCGAAAGAATCATGGATGATTTGGACTGCACGGCGGAAGAAAAGCTGAAAGGTGCTGTTTTGTTGCTTCGAGATGAGGCTTATCGATGGTGGCTCACTGTCAGACAAGGTACCCCTGCAGATCGAGTGGATTGGGAGTATTTCACGGCTAAGTTTGAAGGGAAGTATGTTGGATTTAGTTACTTGGACTCGCAAAGAGAGGCTAAGTGAAAACATGTGAATAAGTTGCATTGATATTTGATATGTGGGTTAATATGTGGTCTGATATGTGGGTGGAATTTAGTGGACTAATTACACACTGAGTCTGTTTGACTCACCCAAATTTTACCAACATCGCAGGTGATTCGTGTTGCTTGGACCGGGTTGGAGTGGATACGAGGTGGCCCATGCAGAAGAAGTTGTTTTCCTTATCTAATAAAATTTGTATTTTCAACATTTTAAGTATCCATTTATTGTAATAAGGGCCTTATGGTATTTGTTATTATTTTTATTATGGATTGATGATTAAATTACTATTTGGACATGATTTTATTTTTAACAACTTATATTTTAAAAGTATATGTTAAAGTTTTAGATCCGAATAATCTGTAACATCAAAGTTTTAATTAGAATTTTAATTATGAAATGTTTTACCAACGACAACAAATTTTTAAGTCAAAATCTTTCAAACGTTTTCCGCAGTGGCATTCTAAATTCGGTCGTAGTGTATGGGCCGGGTTTGGGGTGTTACACTAACACAAGCAAGGAGATCCCTTTCAAGGTAATTAATGTTTTTCCATACGGAACAGTCGAGGTAAGTAACCCTATTTTTGGCACTTTAAGAATAAATGCTACTCGTCTTACACTTTATCACGGTAATGGAACTGCCAGCACAAGGAAGGACTTTCAACTCCTCAAACCACCATGAACACACAAATGAGAGGAGAGTCTAGCTTAAGACTATAAACGAGCGCTTCTCGGGAGGCAACCCGAGTACTAACCCCATTAACTTTTATATTTTTATTTTTAGTTATTCTGTTTTATTCTTTCTTTTATCTTCCTTTTTAGCACTTGATTTTAAACTAACCAAGGGTGCAGATTTCCAAGCCACACGGCCGTGTGTACCTCAAGAATCTTTGTACCAACATGGCAGAGGCGGTACGAATCAGACTAAACTAATTTTTGAAGTTCACGGACCCAACCACTCCAACACGGGCACCGAAAAAAGCCCACAGCCGTGCTACACGGTCGTGGTCGACACTGACTTCTCAGAAATAGGCGTGGCAATTTGTAAAACAGGCGTGGGTGAATCAACACGCCTAGACACACGGCCGTGCGAGGTGGCCGTGTGAAGCGACACGCCCACGGACCGTGGGCGTGGGGGAACATCAACTCCAAAACTCTATTTAAACCAGCCCTCCCATTCTTCCCACGCCTATCCTCTTTTCTTCTTTTTTTCCCCTCTCTATAACAAAGTCTTCAAACTCTTGATCTACACATATCCATGTCGAAGAAGCGGAAGAAGGCAAGCGTAGTCTCTTCAAGGGAGACCCCTATATATAAGTTCATGCCGGCCGCTTCATCTAAACAACAAGCCAAGGGTCTTTGAGACCAATTAGTTTCTATTTTTCTTTTCTTTTTTGCTTCAATTTCCTTCTCTTTGACAATCTTATGCTTAAATTAGTTTAATATAGTTTAGTTTCTTAGTGTCAGGTTCAAAAGGCTGCTAGGGAATCACCACGACCACGACCATAACCACGGCACTTCTACCACCGCCAGCACTTCTGCAACCTTAGAGGTCACACCCACCTCGCTAACCATCCAACAATAAGGACTCCTCGGTCCATCCACCTTTTCTTTTAACTTTATTTTACTTTCTATTTTCCTTCTCTTTAGTTTTCTTGTCTTTAGTTATATATTTAGTTTATTTTAAATGTGTCTTAATAATCCCTGGGTAATTCTTCACGAGCTCCCCAATTTCTTCATCTAGCGCAGAGCTCGTTAGTAACTGCCACAGCAAAAGATGACACCTCCAACGTATTCTACACATCCTCCAAGGAATCCATCCATAATTCAGGGAGTGTCACTGTTTTCCCTCTCTTTTGATTATCCAATAACTGATAGTATCTATCTTTGTACGTTGAGGGCAATGTACATCTTAAGCGTGGGGGTAAAAGTGCCTAACTTTCTGCATTAATCTCAAATCCCTGAATTTAGTCTTGTTTTTGAGTAATTTCCTTATATTACTAATTAGGATGAAATTTCCTATGATTTATGATTTTTATTGACATGTTTTTGAGTAAGTCATAGTCAATTGTGCATTGATGATTGAAATTTTAAGATACTAGAGAATCAGGCATGATAAGTCTATTTTTCAGAATTAAAATTTTTGCTAGGTTGTTAACCTAAATTTGAATATAATCTTGAAGTTTGAAATTTACGAGGTTGACATCAAAATACCCATAGTTTTTTGTGAGATTTTTGAGCCTTTTAGAGCATACATTTTTTCGTGCTCACTTTTTGATTATGAGTGTGTCAACTTTGAATTGTTATTCTAGAACTTGCCTCGTTCATACATATCGAGACCACACCTTTGATTTGATATACAGAGATGATTAAGGCACCTAGGATTTAACCCACTTAATCCATAAAAAGCTTACCTTCACAATTAACCCCTAGTGAACCCCGTTTAATCCTAACAACCCTTTTTTTTTTTGACTCACCCACTAATATTAACCCAAAACCCTTTGTATTTGTTATCACCATCCTCCTTGACTCCCTTTTTTTCGAGATTTGATTTTGAACAGTTGCCTAATTATGTTCTATATTTCAGTTGTAAAATTTCTTTCCTATTATTTGACTTGTTCTTAAAAAAAAACGAAGTATATTCATTATTAGTTATGTGATTAAGTGAGCTTATGCATTAAATTCCAAATCTTGAAGAAAAAGCTGGTATTATTAGTTTTCAATTGATGTAATTATTTAGGATTAGTTCATTTTTCTAGTTAGGTAAATTGTCAGGTTAATCTCAATTCTAACCTTCTAATTCAGCCTTTTTCCACACCTTTAACCCTAGCCCCGTTACAACCCTCTTAAAGACCTTTTGATCTATTTATCATCTCATTTTACAGTGGTGGATATTTGATTTTCAGGCAAGCCTATGGGATTAACTTTTTAGGTTCGACTTTTGAGTGCTTAATTTTGAACCTTAAACACTTTTGAGTGATTTGAGTGAATCTTTTGTGAGGATGTCAGTCCTTGTCGATTTTGAATTAAAGGTAATTTTTTAGATAAGGGGAGACACCTATGTTTTCATGCTACAAATGTATGACTTTGATTGTTTGAATCTTTAGGACTCTTTGAGTTAAATTATCCATGTATAAATTATCTATGAATTATGATGAGACATTGTCGGTAGGAACTATGAATTACGAAAACTTCGTTTAAATTGTAAGCTGAGAATTTTGCTTGAGGACAAGCAAAAGCTTATGTGTGGGGGGTATTTGATAAACCGTAAAAGTAACATATTTTAAGCCCACATTTAGTATGCTTTTGGATGAATTAAGCCTCGATTTAGGTAAAAAGGTGCTATTAATCCTTTGTTTTCATGTTTTGTACCCAGGAAAGCACCCGAGGATGAAAAGAAGGGAAAACGGGCCCAAAACGGACCAAATTGGGCCAAAGAGGAAATCGACACGGCCTGGACTTAAGCCCACATGGCCGTGCCACGTCAATCTACTAGAACACGACCTGATCTCGATTCACACGGCTGTGTCTCATTAAAGAAGTCAGAGCACGGCCTGGCCACGATTCACACAGACGTGTGCCATGGCCGTGTCCCTGTCGTGGCAAAGTGCAATTTCAATCGAAAAAGGATACTTAGGGCCAAAGAAACGCATTCCAAGAGCCTATATAAACACCCTAAGTGTTACCTGAAAGAGGGCGGTCAGCTAGGCCAAAGAGCCGAGCCAGAAGAGCCAGATTTGTGGAGAATCACTTGAAGATAGCCAGTTGATCCATCTCAAGAAGCCGGAATTATACTCAAGAAGGCGGATCTCTCCTTCAATTCCTTCATGGAGTTTTAGGGATTTCTTATGTTTTGTTTTATCTTATCTTTTGAGATGTTTTCTTTTATTATTATGAACTAAACCCTTCAAATACCTGAAGGAGATGAAACCTATGACTGATCTTGTTATTGTTTTCTGAACTATATGATAAAAACTTGATTTGTTCTTAATTATGTGTGCTTAATTATTGTGTTGATATTTCTGGGATGTTGATTCAAGTATGATGTGCTTAGGTGGTGCAGCAATAGTCCCTACTTAAGAGTAGATCTAGCATAATTAAGCGGAGTTGATCGCGCGCCTAGAGATAGGGTGACGAGATTTTGCCGGATTTGGGTGAAACCTAATATGGGATCCATAGATCTAGTTAATGCGATTCTAGGGGTTTTAATTAGAAAGAGATTTCAATTAATCAACCTAGGGTTAGACGTTATTCGCTTCGAGAGAGGGTTTAATATAACTTAGGGAATCTTACGGATCAAGTCAAGTGAATACATCGTCTGGTTCAGTGTTAGATAACAAGTGAAGTCTAGGTGGATTCTTCCTAAGGGTATCATCTTAATCAATTGGTTTTTCTTCCAAGTTATTTTTCCCCAATTCATTCTCTTTTTGTCTTTGCGTCTTTAGTTTAGTTGATAGTTAAATTTATATTAGATAAACATTCACTTAATTCTTAGGCTAAATAATAGAAAGAGAGTTAGTATTAGTACTTTTGGTTCCTTTGGGATTCGATATTCCGGTCTTGCCTAAACTATACAACTGTTCGATAGGTGCGCTTGCCTTAAAATCATTGTCAGAGTTAGTTTCCAGGTTCGATCATTCTCATTATAAATTTTAAAGCTCTGGTTTCAATGATTACACTTAGTCACACTTTGCCATGACTCATTCATGGTCTTTTCCGTCAATTCATCTTTTAGTACCGAACGAAAGTGTTCAACTTTGCGTTCGCTAGTTTCGAACATCAGATTTTCATTGTACATCAATTAATATATTTAAATTCACAAATTATTCATCAATTTATCAAATAAACATTTATGATTAACATACGTACTTACCTCGATATGAAACGACGAAACAAGTCAACTACTCGATTATCTTACTTTTCCCCCGATCTAATTCCAAATCTCATCTTCCTTGATCTATAACAACACATTTAATTTATTTATTCATCATGCTATTCAAATTAGCCCAATTTCGCATTTTTGGTAAAATTACATTTTTACCCCTAAACTTTGTCATATTTACACTTTTTCCCCTAGGCTCGTTAAATGAAATGTGTCCAATTTCTTTACTACCCATGCATAGCTAAATCTTTTTCATGCTTATAGAAGCCCACATTTTCCATTATTTCACACCTTTATTACCTATTTTAGAACTTTTACAAAATGGTCTATTTTAGGTGTTTTCATGAAAATCACTTAACAAAAGTTATTTATTTAACAACCAAGATTCATTTTCTTCCATAAAAATGCAGCAAACAACATGCATATTCTCATGGAAAAACTCTAGACTTTCAACCATTTTGCAAAATAGCCCCCTCATTAGCTAGATTAAGCTACAAGGGTTCCAAAAATACAAAAATCATCAAAAATGACCATCAAAATCACTTACTTGTGAGAGTTAGAAGTTGCTAAAATTTTCAAGCTTTCATGGCCATTTCCTTGGGTAAGAATCGGTGGAGAAGAAAGAGAAATAAAAAAGATGGTAGCTTTTTGCTATTGTCTTATTACACCTATTAACTTATTTACCAATTTGACCTTTTAATATCTTCACCAAATTCACCTACTACATGTCCATATTTGTCTCCTCACTTTTCTACTGGTATAATTATCATGCAAGTGCTCATACTTTTCAATTATATAGCTATTTAGTGCCTTTATCAATTAGACCTCAAGTTTTGCACCTTACGCAATTTAGTCCTTTTTATTAAATTGAGCACTCAAATGAGGAAATTTCTTTATGAAAATTTCACACAACTTTAGTATCATACTGTAGACATCAAAATAATAATAAAATAAATTTTTTGATGTCGGATTTGTGGTCCCGCAACCACTGTTCTGACTAGGCCCAAAATCAGGATGTTACAATATATGTTAAGGAAATGTTGTGATTGAGGTACCTTTGATACGTATATTAGATAGGTGTTAGCTTGAATGAATTGATAAGTTGTATTGATGTTTATTTTGATGTATAATTATATATATACTTGTGGTACCAATGATGTAACAACCCATTTCTTTAAAGCGACGGAACAGTGGTTTCGAGGCTACAAATCTGACGTGAGTTCGTAAATATTAGGCTACAAATGAATAATGTATGGTGTATTGATAAAATTTTATTTAATGATTTGTGTTAAATGGAAGAACAATTAGGTTCAAATGGTATGACCCTACAGTAAGTGGTTTTAGAAAATGAGGTATCGGGACCTCGTTTCTATAAATTGAGTCGTAAATATTTTAAAAAATATTTACGGAGTGTTATTAAGGTTGTATTAAAGTTTCGTTAAGAAATTTTAATGTTTAGATAGTTAATTAATTAAAAAGGACTATGTAATGCCCCAAAAATTTAGTGACTTTAATTTTTCATGTTTAGATACAAATTGCTTGTTCGCTTTAATGGCTAAGTAATTTGGGTGTGTATGGGGGGTTATTTGAGAAGCCTGGGTTCAAGTATTGACTCTTACAAAATTTTAATTTTTTCCCTTAAATGAACCTAGACATTGGCACTTAGGCTTCATTAATAATAATGCTTGGTTAATGACACAAGAAGAGCTTGTGGCCTAGTGGCAAGTGGCGTATTGTGTAACTATGAGGTATGAGGTTCAAATCTTGGGATAAGTAATGGAGTGTTTATTTGGTTTCTTGAGCTAGGAAGGTAGAAGAGTTGGACTGAAACACTACTGATGAGGTGTTTGAATTGGTCATGGAGAGATTGTAGGAGCAAATCGTGGAGAGGATTAAGGGAGAGTATTGTGGAGAGAATCAAGGAAATTCAAAAGTGGGTGTGTTGTAGTCGGACAAGGAGTCTTGGGCATGCAAATTCGGCTAGGGGGCTTCTGAGTGCTTTTCTCTGCTTTTGTTCAGTTTTGGTCATTTCCTGAGTGTTGGTATTCTTTTCATTTGTTTAGTGGCCGAATACTGCGTTTCTGGGAACTCTCTTCTTTGCTTTTTGGTGCAACGTGAGTTGCCCTTTTAGTCTATTGTGTGAAAGCCGAACCTTCTTTTACCATTCGGGTACTTTGGGCACTTCTTTTACCATTCGGGTACTTTGGGCAATTTGGTTTCTTCTCTCTATTAGCTGAATACCCCTTTTGTTTTCTTCAATCACTTCACACTGTCAGTCGAATCTCCACTCGTCTTTTTCTCTCCATTTCCTTTCCCTCCTCTTCCCATTCAGTTAGCCTTGGCCGAATGTCTTGTTCACATCTTTGGTTTCATTGATTAGTTCTTGTTGGCCAAACTCACCATACCATCCCCTCTCTTTTTGTTTTTCGACTTCTTGCTAATCCTTGGGGTGGTCGCATACTCTACTGATTTTCTCTTTAAATCCTGATTGTTTCCATACTCTACCAGTGGTATACTGAGTTGATATCTGCAAGTGATCTTGACAAATCAATAGGTATTCAAAAGTTCCCTCTCTTATTCTCTATTATTGTGATATGTGTGCGAATCCATTTCCTTTTATCTTTTCGCTAAAAGCCGAATATTTCTTTCCTTCATGTTCTTTGATGGTCGAATGGTGATCCTTTCCTTTTGGTGTGGTGATCGTTCGGCTTTAGGTATTCCCGAGGAGTGGAGAAGTGCAGAAGTTACTCAAGTCGTCAAACCCTATCTTCCACTATTCAATTAAGGTAAAGACATTACCTTACCTTTTGAATAGGTCGAATATCTCTATATATTTTTGTAAGACTAATATTCATGGATTTAAGCCACAGTTATGATCGGTCCCCATCTGTTAAAATCTTTTGTTATCGTAGTTTATCAGGAAGAAAAGTGTGATCGGTTTTAGCTCACGAGCTAAAAGGAACAGGCCGTAGTTCATTCAATCAAGGTAAGGTAGTAAGTGCCATTTTGGGAACAGATGTGATAAGAGGGTGTTTTACCCTAACATATTAAGGACTACCATTGGATCTTAATGATTCTAGGTTGGGTGCTCGTAGATCTTGGAACGACTTCGTAAAAAGGTGTGTAATCACACTATCTCCACTATGAATATGCAAAAGCCGAAAAGCTGAAACTTGGGCATTTGAGGCCTCATGAGCGTGCGATCGCTCGTGTGGAAAAATCGAGCCCACAATCGAGGGTGATAGACTGAAGAGGCCACTACGAGTGTTCTCGTGTACTTGGGCCGTTATGGGCCTCATTGGGCCGTGTGGGCCCAATGGACTCGTGGGCCCCACACGGACAAAATTTACAAAAAGTGGCAGAAACTGGATTGGGCAATGTAGATCACAGAGCCGAGATTGAATTTGGGTCGAATATTGGGCTTTGAGCCCATTTACACTGTTTCGACCAAATGGATTATCTGTGTCGCTCGAGGCGATTGTAGGCCTTCGGAAAGGTCGTTAACTGTACCGAGACCCCTAGGGAGTAAAATGCCTGAAATATCCTTAATGAGTAAAATGACTGAAATACCCCTAGGGATTAAAATGATTGAAATACCCCTAAAGGGTAAAATTACTATTTCACCCTTGATACATGAAAATGACTATTTTACCCCGAGAGTTAGATTGACAGATGAAAATATGTACTGTATGACTGTACTGAGTAGGACATGTTGCATACATGAAATATTGATAACACGACACACTAAATGGGGTTAGGATTCTATTATGGAACTGTTACTGGTGGCTCTGCCACACATACTGATACAAGTGGCTCTGCCACACATACTAATACAGGTGGCTCTGCCACAATTACTGTTACTGGTGGCTTTGCCACATATACTGTATTGGCAGCTCTGCTGTGTTATTATTCCTGGCAGCTATACTGCAATATTGGTGTGAGGGCTGGGTGGGTCGACTTTGTCCCCACATGGTGTGTTGGGTTGGTACGGGTGGTGTCCTGGCTGGATTGGAATGGGTTTACATACTTGTACCATACTGATATTGTATCAGGCTTAAGCCCATACTGTTACTGAATTGGGCCACACTGTACTTTTACTGAATAGGGCTCAGGCCCCAACTGTTACTGCATGATAGGGGATTACACACTGAGTTCTTGTAACTCACCCTCTTCTTTTAGCTGTACAGGTAATCCCCAGCCTTAGATGATTTGGAGCTGCGAGGGAAGAAGAGGTGGCCACACGTTCGCTATTATTTTATTTTTGAGACTTAGTTATTAAATTTTTATTTTGGGTTGATAATTATGTAATAAGGCCTTCGGTGATTTTATTTTCTTTTTATTGGGTTTAATTTCTTATTTTGAAACTACCAAACTGATACAAATAAGTTTTCAAAAATAATAACAATTTTAAAAGACAAACAAATATTTTCAAAATTCAAAGTGACATTAACTGGAGTAGCTTCCGCCGATTTTTAACCAATTAAGGAACCAACGGTAACTAAGACGACTATTGTTTAAAAATAGATTTCCTCCAACGAGCCTGATTTTGAAAAACACTTTGATGTAACACGTCAGATCTGGTCGTAACGTCTAGGCTGGGTTTGGGGTGTTACAGACTAAATCGTAAAGGATGTAAAATTTGATCACTAATTAGATTTGAATGATTAAATGGCTTAATGATTATAGGTGGAAGAATTAAAATGGTAAATATACCATTTTTAATAAGTGGGACGGCAATGGAGCTTTAAATTTTTGTTTTATTCATGATAAAATGTTAAAATAATTAAAATAAGTACTAAAATAAAAGGTTAGAAAAAAACATAATGTTTTCTTCTCCATTTGGTTGTTCATCATCGAATGCTCTATGGAAGCATACTCAAGGTTCAACCATGGTTAAATCTTTGCATGGTAAGTTATTTCTCACCCGTTTCTAATAATTTTTATGTTTTTGGGATCGTTGCAACTAGGTCTAGCTAGCCTATACCATCGTTTTTGAAACTGTTAAAGATTTTTAATGTTTTCATTGATGAATCTTTGTGATTTTAGATGTTAAATGATGAATTTAAAGTATTAGTTTTTCTTTAAAAGTATTTTGTTAAGTGATTTTGATGAATTTACCAATTAGGGACTAAATTGTTGAAATAGTAAAAATACAAGGACTTGATGTAAAATTATTGCAAAAATAGGCTGAATTGGAAGCTATTAATATTTGGCTAGTGTGAATTTTGTTAAGCTATTAATATGTAACACCCCAAACCCGGTCAAAACACTACGACCGAATCCGGTATACTACAGGAAGGAAAATTTTGGAAAACTAATTAAAATCGCGAGTTGGAAAAACTTTACGTATTATTATTGTACCTTTAGAGAAAATCTAAAGTATTTGTTTAGCTTAGACCGCTTTACAAAATTGAATTCATTTATTGAAAACCGAATTTAAGAAAATTTCGTTTAAGCTATCAGCTGAAAATGATGTTGCGGTTTTTAAGTGAAAACTTTAATCAATTTGATATTTGACACTCATCTTTCATTAGCCAATTTAAAATCGTTTGTTCAAAGTTTTAATAAAAAAAAAAAACTCCCAATTGATAGTTTAATAGACATGCTTTATCAATTTCATAATGAAACCCAAATTAATGTTAAAGTGGCCTTATTACAACACCAAAATCCAAACTTAATAGTGAAATTTAAAATATTGAAAACGAAATTACTTAGGGCATTATGCATGGCCACCTCGAGTCTATCTCGGCTCCGAATCTGCGATCTAATGATTACCTGCAAAATTTAGCCGAGGGTGAGTCACCGAGACTCAATGTGTAAATCCCCATATAACACAAACTGGGCCTTAAGCCCACATTGTACAGTAAGACAATCATGTATGCAATGCAGCCCAAACAATCTAATTTTCCATCCTTCACGCCTCCTGAATCTACCCAACATCTGTGTCACCCAGCCACTGTGGTACCAAACCATTGGTGGTTCCAAACCACTGGTGACAAAGTCACAAATAATAATATGTGGGGCCAACCCACTTGTGGTACCAAACCTCTGGTGACAATCCCTGAAGAATATATGTGGGGCCAACCCACTGTGGTACCGAACCACTGGGACGAGTCACTGAAATAATATACGTGGTGCCAAACCACTGTGGTACCAAACCACTAAGACATGGTCACTGGATAATATTATATGGGGCCAACCCACTGTGGTACCAAACCACTGATGACAGTCTTAGAATCATGCTTCTCCTCTTCACACCATACCCCCAAGTCCATGCACATGTTAACATATTAATATGAATATGATCATGCTTCCAATGCATAACAATCAACCATTTCACTCATACATACATTTGTTAATGACAGAACATAGTGGAACTTACCTGGTGTCTTCAATATTACCCACGAGGGTATCTTGGTGATTAATACCGTCATTACGGCTTATACATAAGGCACGTAGTTATCACAAATTAACAGGAAAGGTTGTGAAAAATTACACACTTGTAAACACGGAGAACTAAACTCTCAATATCATCAATACTGTCGCTAGAAGAAACAATCACAATCTGCCTATCCCAAGTAGATGTGGGTTCCCTACCACAGCTCGGCGGAAAGTCTCGTACTGTCAATACTACACGTTTCTTAAACTTAGGGGCGAGGACTACGAGTCCAACCCCCTCCTTCACTTGACTAGCATTCGAATCCATTAAAGGATCTTGATCAGGAAACAGGGTTAAGGCATTGAAAGAAAACAGCAAGAATAGGTACTCAAATCGATGAAGTCCCTTACCTTGATCAACAGAAGTCGAATGCTAGCAGACTTGGCTTAAGAAACCGAATGCGTCCCTAAATAAACACCATGTTAAAACCGATTCTTAGAAATAGAATAAAGCAAGTGGCCTTTCGGCCAACCAAATCAATAAAGACCCCCTTCAGAACATTTGGTCACTATCCAACTTACCAAGATCCTCTCGAAAGCAGGCCACACGAAGAAGAAATGATGGTGCTGCACCCTTCTACAATCAATCAGTGCCCAAAGAAGTGAGTCAAGATTTCGGTTTCACCAAACCAAGAGAAAAAGAAGGAAAACGAGAAGATAATGAGAATAAGGCTCCTTACCGAACCAAGAGATTGACGAGTGGAGGGTCTATAATCGGCTACTAGCACAATCGATAGAAAGGGTGCCTACACTTAATGCAAAACAAAAGGATTCGACTTCTACAAAAATAATATGAAACAAAGACGAGAAGAGAAATAATAAAGACAAAGAATAAGTTTCGGCTATGAAGAAACGAGAAACAAATGCACTAGGGAGATTCGACTATGAAGAAACGAGAAGGAGAAGAAATGAGACTCAAAGGTGTTGCAATTTTGGTTGCAAAAGAAACGAATGCAAAAGTGATAGCAAAAATGATGGTTTTGGTTTTGGTAAATGAGAAAAGAAGCAAATGTTCTAAAGTGCAAAAGAGAATGAGAGTGTTTCTAAGATTGATTTGGCTAACAAAATTCTCAGAAATGATTACTTGAAGGAAACGGCACACCCTTATGACCAAAATGTTCAACAAAATGCCTATGTGCTACAAATGAAGGTTCGGCCCCTCCTAGCCAAACTAAACCGTGCACACACTCACACACCTTCCCAAATTCGGCCAACCTCTTAACCAACATCCCCCTTCCACGATTTCCTCCTACTTTCCCTCTCCATCCTCCATTTGATTTTGTTTGACCCATTCAACCTCCACCATCACCTCATGGCCACTAATTCAAACATTTTGACTCCTTCAACTCTTACCCTTGAAGAGTCCATGCTGAAACCATTATCCCTCCATCCTGACGCAAAAAGAAACTCCAAAATGCAGCATACGCGACTCGAACCTCTTCCCCCTGTTGCTCCCTTGTGACGCCACTTCCCTGCAACCCAAGTGGTGTCTTCTTGCCACTTTACCACACAACGTCTTGTGTCCACAAACACAAGTAATTAACCTTAAGGCCTGCCTCAGCTAATTCTCCACTAAAGTGTCTAAAAAGAAAATTTTTACCAGGCTCAAGCTTAACCCCGAGCCTTCCCGGAACCCACAAACACACCAAATTGATAGACAAAACATGCCAAACACACAGAGACATAACAAATGCAGGGCCCCAGATTCCAAGATGTTACAATTCTTCCCCCCTTAGAGAAATTTCGGCTTCAAAATTTACCTGGTCAAAAAAGGTGAGGCTACTGCTGTCGTATAACATCCTCTGGCTTCCACATGGCCTCCTCTGGACCGTGATTCTGCCACAAAACTTTAACCAATGGAACCATTTTTCTCTGCATTACTTTAACATCTCGGTCTAAGATCTGAACTGGTTCCTCTTCAAAAGATAAATCAGGTCTCACTTCGATTTCCTCTACTGGCACTACATGAGATGGATCCGAACGGTAACACCTTAACATCGAGACATGGAATACATCATGTATCTGCCTCAATTCTAGAGGTAACTCGAGCTGATAAGCTACTGGTCCCACTCGTTTCAACACTCGATAAGGCCTGCTGAACCTGGGGCTCAACTTGCCCTTCCGTCCAAACCTCATAACTTTCTTCCAAGACGAAACCTTCAGAAACACCTGATCACCCACTGCAAACTCTATATCCTTACGCTTCAGATCAGCATAAGATTTTTGCCTGTCAGAAGCTTCCTTCAACCGAGTCCGAATCAACTTAACTTTTTCTTCTGTTTCAGAAACCAATTCCGGACCCAACAACTGTCGCTCACCTGACTCTGTCCAACAAGTAGGAGTGCGACACTTCTGACCATACAACACTTCATAGGGTGCCATCTGAATGCTGGATTGGTAGTTGTTGTTGTATGCGAATTCTGCCAATGGTAGGAACTCCTCCCAACTACCCCCAAAGTCAATGACACAGCCCCTCAACATGTCCTCCAAGGTTTGAATTACCCTCTCAGACTGACCATCAGTCTGTGGATGAAATGTTGTGCTGAAGTCTAGTCTTGCACCCAACGCTTGATGCAACACTTTCTGAAACTGTGATGTAAACCTTGGGTCTCTTTCTGATATAATTGACACTGGTACCCCATGCAACCTCACAATCTCCGCTACATATAGCTTGGCTAACTTCTGTAGTGAGTAATCAACCCGAACCGGTATGAAGTGAGCGGACTTCGTCAATCGATCCACAATTACCCAAACTAAATCTTTCTTCATAGGCGTAAGGGGTAGCCCACTCACAAAATCCATCGTTATCCTCTTCCACTTCCAAAGTGGAATCTTAACTGGCTGTAGCAACCCCGAAGGCAATTGGTGTTTCGCCTTCACCTGCTGACACGTCAAGCATTTACCCACAAATTCAGTCACTTCTTGTTTCAGACCCGGCCACCAAAACTATTCTCGTAGATCCCTATACATCTTACTTCCACCAGGATGCATAGCGTATGGGCTATTATGTGCTTCCTGAAGAATCTTCTGCCTTAACTCGGAATCCCTCGGCATACAGGCCTTTCCCCGAAAGAATAATACCCCATCGCTGTTCACACTAAAGTCTGCTATTTCACCATCTGCCACTAGCTAAAACTTAGCACTTAGCAATTCATCAGACAATTGCTTTTCTTTTATCCGATATTACCTTACAACTCAACGCATCTGCCACTATGTTAGCTTTACCCGGGTGGTACTCGATTGAACAGTCATAGTCCTTTAACAATTCAATCCACTTCCGCTGTCTTAAATTCAACTCCTTCTAGGTAAGGAGATATTTCAGACTCTTGTGATCGGTGTAGATGATGGACCTCTCCCCATACAAGTAGTGTCTCCAAATCTTCAGAGCGAACACTACCGCAGCTAACTCAAGATCATGTGTGGGATAATTCACTTCATGCGGTCTCAACTGCCGAGACGCATAAGCTACCACTTTCCCCTCTTGCATCAACACACATCCTAACCCTGTGCGCAACGCATCACAGTAGACAATAAACTCCTTCCCAGCCTCTGGCTGAATCAACACCGGTGCTTCAGTCAAAATCTTGTTCAACTTCTAAAAACTTTCCTGCTGTTTATCTGACCAGACGAACGGTACCCCTTTCCGTAATAACTTGGTTAACGGTGTAGCTATCAACGAAAACCCCTCAACAAACCTTCTGTAGTACCTAGCCAAACCAAGAAAACTCCGAATTTCAGCCACAGACTTAGGCGATTTCCAGTACAACATGGCTTCAATTTTTCGGGGATCCACCCTAATTCCCTCAGCAAATACAACATGACCCAAAAAGGTAACTTCTTTCAACCAAAATTCACACTTACTGAATTTGGCGTACAGCTGTTTCTCCCTCAGAATATGCAGAACCACCCAAAGATGCGAATCACGTTCCTCTTCTGTACTTGAATAAACCAGAATATCATCTATGAACACCACGATAAACTGGTCCAGATAGGGTTGGAATACCCGGTTCATCATGTCCATAAACGTCGCTGGTGCATTTGTCAACCCGAACGGCATCACCAAGAACTCGTAGTGACCATAACAAGTTCGAAAAGCTGTCTTATGAATGTCTGCCTCGTTAACCTTAAGCTGATGATACCCTTACCTCAAGTCTATCTTTGTAAAGACCGAAGCGCCTCGCAACTGATCGAACAGACCATCTATTCTAGGCAGCGGGTACTTGTTCTTAATCGTCAACTTGTTCAACTGCCTATAGTCAATGGACATCCGCATCAACCCGTCCTTCTTCTTAACAAATAGTACCGGCGCTCCCCAAGGTGACACACTGGGTCGAATAAAACCCCAGTCCAACAGTTCCTAAATCTGCGCTTTCAGTTCCACCAACTCTTTCGGTGCCATTCTATATGGGGCAATAGACACTGGGCTGTTCCCGGAAGAAGATCAATACCGAACTCCACCTCACAATTCGGAGGTAACCCTGGAAGCTCTTCTGGAAAAACATCGAAGAATTCCTTCACTGTTCTAACATCCCCTACAGTCAATACCTTGGCCTCCAGAGCACTAACAAAAGCTAAGAAAGCCTCACATCCTTTTCTCACCATTCTCTCTGCCTTTAAAGCAGACACTACATTGGACAAATAGTTCCTCCTTTCACCTATCACTAAGACCTCATTACCCTCAGGAGTCCTTAACACCATGCGTTTAGCAGTACAATCCAAGTTTGCTCGATATGTCACCAACCAATCCATACCTAAGATTAAATCAAACTCCCCGAACGGCAGTTCCATCAAATCAGCCGGGAAAACCATCCCTTGTACTTCTAGAGGCACACTCCTAAAAAGTTTGTTCACCACTACAGATTGTCCTAAAGGGCTAAGTACAATCATCTCCCTAGAAGCAATTTCAGAGTCTATGTTTAGAGTTCCAGACACCGTACTAGCAACATAGGAATATGTCGACCAAATGTCAATCAATGCAGTAAAGGGAAAACCGAAAATAAGGAACGTACCGGTTATTACGTCCGGTGCATCACCCTCCTCTCGACGTCTGGCTGTATAAACCAACCCAGTCTGTCTCGCGTCTACGTTCCCAGCACCTCTGACGGGTGCTCCACGCCCTCGACCAAAGCCATTTCCTCCTCTGGCAGAACCACGACCTCTCTGCGGTTACTGCCCACCTCTTCTGAATTACGCATGTCCTTGACCTTCCAACTGTGCCCTGACTGGCTCTCGTGGACAATCCTTTATCTGATGGTCCATAGACCCACATCTGAAACATCCTCTATTACCTGCCCAACACTCCCTCGAATGAAATTTTCCGCATCGAGCACACTGTGGTGGCCAATTAGCAGCAACGGGCTTCGCAACACGACTCGGCCCATCTAACCTAGGCCTCTTCTAAAAACCCCAAGCAGATCCCGACGACCCAAAACTTCTTTTATTCCTACCCCTGTCTCTGTCTTGATTCTACTTTTCAGACCACTTCACCTCTTCAGCTATCTTAGCCTTCTCAACTAAAACAGTAAATTCTCTTTTGCTGTGGAGCTATCAACACTCGCAACTCGTCCCTCAGACCATCCTCAAATCGGACACAACGCTCATGATCTGTTGCAACAATACCCCGAGCATAACGACTTAAACATAAGAATTTCGCCTCATACTCGGCTACTGACTTGCTCCCCTGAACCAAATTTAGAATTGCCTTCCTCTGAGCTCGATCCAATATACTTGCCCTGAAACGCCGACTTAAAGAAATCCCAGGTAATGCGGTTAGCTGCTGTACCATCTCTGACTGTGAGCCACCATTGATATGCCTCATCTTGGAGGAGAGACACCACCCCTTTCAGTTTCTCTTTCGTGGTGCAATCAATATCATCCATGATACGCTCAACCACTACTAACCAATACTCAGCTACGCTAGGAGCCACACCAGAAACGCCCCTAAACATTTTAGCCCCATTAGCTCGGAGTCGTTCCGACACCGATTTCCAAGCTACTGATCCCGTGCTTGCTCCAGCAACTCTATCCAAAACACGTAACATCGCCTGAGACACAGCATCGTCTCCCCCAGTTTGATCCTAAAATTCCGCTTCCATAACTGGCGGTGCTGGCACTTCACCTTTCGGCCCATGTCCCGACTCCGAAGGTTCTGATCCAACACCCCGGCCTCTACCGCGACCTCGCATGCCACGACCACGTCCTCAGCACTCATGACTATCGATTCGACTTAATCTGATTAAAAGTTTTATAAATTAGTATTTTCTTCCACTGTTTATTACCGAGCAGTCTTATGAGAATAGCATTAAAAGTAATTCTAGTAAATACATGCACCTACAGGCTTCAGTCTTTAAAGTTGAATTTCTTAGTATTAGCAATCATAGCACAATATAATTTCTTCATGCAAAACAACCAATGATTAGAAGACTTACCATGCAGATTTGGTGCCGGAGACTCAGGTGTCGTGCTTCTAGAAAACATGAATTTTATCTAAACCATTTTTCAAGCCATCTTTTGAAAATATTTTGAACCTTATACCCACAGCCGAGCTTTTGAAACTGGCTCTGATACCACAATTGTAACAACCCAAACCCGGTCAAAACACTACGACCGAATCTGGTATGCTATAGGAAGGAAAATTTTGGAAAACTAATTAAAATCGCGAGTTGGAAAAACTTTACGTATTATTATTGTACCTTTAGAGAAAATCTAAAGTATTTTTTTAGCTTAGACCTCTTTACAAAATCGAATTCATTTATTGAAAATCTAATTTAAGAAAATTTCCTTTAAGCTATCAGTTGAAAACGATGTTGCGGTTTTTAAGTGAAAACTTTAATCAATTTGATATTTGACACCCATCTTTCATTAGCCATTTTAAAATCGTTTGTTCAAAGTTTTAATCAGAAAAAAAAACTCCCAATTGATAGTTTAATAGACATGCTTTATCAATTTCATAATGAAACCCAAATTAACGTTAAAGTGGCCTTATTACAACACCAAAATCCAAACTTAATAGTGAAATTTAAAATATTGAAAACGAAATTACTTAGGGCATTATGCATGGCCACCACGAGTCCGCCTCGGCTCTGAATCCGCGATCTAATGATTACCTGCAAAATTTAGCCGAGGGTGAGTCACCGAGACTCAATGTGTAAATCCCCATATAACACAAACTGGGCCTTAAGCCCACATTGTACAGTAAGACAATCATGTATGCAATGCAGCCCAAACAATCTAATTTTCCATCCTTCACGCCTCCTGAATCTACCCAACATCTGTGTCACCCAGCCACTGTGGTACCAAACCATTGGTGGTTCCAAACCATTGGTGACAAAGTCACAAATAATAATATGTGGGGCCAACCCACTTGTGGTACCAAACCACTGGTGACAATCCCTGAAGAATATATGTGGGGCCAACCCACTGTGGTACCGAACCACTGGGACGAGTCACTGAAATAATATACGTGGTGCCAAACCACTGTGGTACCAAACCACTGAGACATGGTCACTGGATAATATTATATGGGGCCAACCCACTGTGGTACCAAACCACTGATGACAGTCTTAGAATCATGCTTCTCCTCTTCACACCATACCCCCAAGTCCATGCACATGTTAACATATTAATATGACTATGATCATGCTTCTAATGCATAACAATCAACCATTTCACTCATACATACATTTGTTAATGACAGAACATAGCGGAACTTACCTGTGTCTTCAATCTTACCCATGAGGGTATCTTGGTGATTAATACCGTCACTACGGCTTATTCATAAGGCATGTAGTTATCACAAATTAACAGGAAAGGTTGTGAAAAATTACACACCTGTAAACACGAAGAACTAAACTCTCAATATCGTCGATACTATCGCTAGAAGAAACAATCGCAATCTGGCTATCCCAAATAGATGTGGGTTCCCTACCACAGCCCGGCGGAAAGTCTCGTAGTGCCGATACTGCACGTTTCTTAAACTTAGGGGCAGGGACTACGAGTCCAACCCCCTCCTTCACTTGACTGGCATTTGAATCCATGAAAAGATCTTGATCAGGAAACAAGGTTAAGGCATTGAAAGAAAACAGCGAGAATAGGTACTCAAATCGATGAAGTCCCTTACCTTGATCAACAGAAGCCGAATGCTAGCAGACTTGGCTTAAGAAACTGATTGAGTCCCTAAATAAACACCATGTTAGGATCGATTCTTAGAAATAGAATAAAGGAAGTGGCCTTTAACCAATCAAATCAATAAAGACACCTCTTCAAAACATTCGGCCACTATCCAACTTACCAAGATCCTCTCGAAAGCAGGCCACTCGAAGAAGAAATGATGGCGCTGCACCCTTCTACAATCGATCAGTGCCCAAAGAAGTGAGTCAAGATTTCGGTTTCACCAAACCAAGAGAAAAAGAAAGAAACGAGAAGATAATGGGAATAAGGCTTCTTACAGAACCAAGAGATTGTTGAGTGAAGGGTCTATAATCGGCTACTAGCAAAATCGATAGAAAGGGTGCCTACACTTGATGCAAAACAAAAGGATTCGGCTTCTACAAAAATAATATGAAACAAAGACGAGAAGGGAAATAATAAAGACAAAGAATAAGTTTCGGCTATGAAGAAACAAGAAACAAATGCACTAGGGAGATTCGGCTATGAAGAAACGAGAAGGATAAGAAATGAGACTCAAAGGTGTTGCGGTTTTCGTTACAAAAGAAATGAATGCAAAAGTGATAGCAAAAATGATGGTTTTGGTTTTGGTAAATGAGAAAAGAAGCAAATGTTCTAAAGTGCAAAAGAGAATGAGAGTGTTTCTAAGATTGATTTGGCTAACAAAATTCTCAGAAATGATTACTTGAAGGAAACGGCACACCCTTATGACCAAAATGTTCAACAAAATGCCTATGTGCTACAAATTAAGGTTCGGCCCCTCCTAGCCAAACTAAATCGTGCACATACACTCACACACCTTCCCAAATTCGGCCAACCTCTCAACCAACATCCCCCTTCCATGATTTCCTCCTAGTTTCCCTCTCCATCCTTCATTTGATTTTGTTTGACCCATTCAACCTCCACCATCACCTCATGGCCACTAATTCAAACATTTTGACTCCTTCAACTCTCACCCTTGAAGAGTCCATGCCGAAACCATCATCCCTCCATCTTGACGCAAACAGAAACTCCAAAATGCAGCATACGTGACTTGAACCTCTTCCCCCTGTTGCTCCCTTGTGATGCCACTTCCCTGCAACCCAAGTGGCGTCTCCTTGCCACTTAACCACACCACTTCTTGTGTCCACAAGCACAAGTAATTAACTTTAAGGCCTGCCTCAGCTAACTCTCCCCTAAAGTGTCTAAAAACAAAATTTTTACCAAGGCTCAAGCTTAACCCTGAACATTCTCGGAACCCTCAAACACACCAAATTAACAGACAAAACATGCCAAACACACAGAGACATAACAAATGCAAGGCCCCAAATTCCCGGATGTTATAGACTAAATTGAATAAAAATGAAAAGTTTAGGGTAATTTTGTAAGAATGTTAAAAAAGACTAAAAATGAATTGAATTGCATAAAATGTAACACCCCTTACCCGTATCCGTCGCCGGATTAAGGTTACGGGGCATTTCGTAACTAACCCAACCCAAAGTAGGTATTAATACACATGTCTGTCAATTTTTTTTGAATTCGTTATTAATCATACATCAATTTCATTCTACTTACTCTCACAAAAAAAAACTATAATATAATATATGCCATCTCAATCATCGAACATTTTAAAAGCTTTCTATAACCAAGTACACAAGCATACCATCTCCAACTTATTAAATCAATTCATCTATATATATATGTATAAAAACATATTACATACCTATCAATACATTACAATATGCTAAGTCCGATACTCATAATCACTTATAATATATTGTTGATCAAAATTAAACTTACCAAAGGAAACTATTCATTTGATCATTGTCAAACACAAGCCAAATGTGTGCATACTACATTCACCTTACTAAAACAGATTCGTCAATTATCAACACCAAGTATGCATATACCCAAACGTTATTCATATAACTTATGTTATACCAAAATCACACCATTTGTCGACTATATCCAAACTTGTAAACAACCAACTCTCATACAATTATCAAAGTCAAGTTATCAGAGCAACCCTATCTTATATTTAACTTAAACAGATAAGCCGAACATATTATGCATGAATGTTAACCCTAAAATCATTCAAGCCACCTTTCCGTACATCAACACAAACACATATAAGATGCATTTTCATATTAACCAAACATTAAGGCCGAATTCACACAAGATTAAGCCCACATAATTTAGCCATTTCGCATGGCATAAATAAACATACATACCGTTGAAAACAATTCAAAATGTATCTTAGCCTATACATGCCATAATGATTGAGATTCACTACTTCAAAAGAGTACCAAAAGAAATGATAGTATGGAGAGCTTCTGAAGTGATTTCTCGAGCACAAAATGAGCTTCCAAAAGCAACCTACGCAATTAGAAAATAACCAACACAAAGTAAGCTTTCATAGCTTAGGTAGAATTAAGCAATTATTTCCATTCACATAAACTTATACAAATGAAGCAAATAATTTCTTATTCACCATTAAACCTAATAATCAAAACTCCAAAAGTTGGATACATAACCACATTATAATTAATTTATATATGTAATAAATATTTTACAAGTATTGGACTTACACCCCAACCCCTATCACTCTTTAAAATTATAGAGATGATACTTACCTCTAGTATACTTACCAACCTCAAACTTAGTCATGCATGCATATACCTAGAATAATATACTCAATCATTCTCGTATATTTATTTGCATCAATAATCGAAGTCTTTAAAACAACTTCACACCTGCCCATTATCAATATGATTAGCACATCTCACACATTTAGTGTCATTCATTAATACCTCTAGTAACGTATCGCTCACATAGAGTCGTTACTTCTTACTTCTAGTAATGTATCACTCACATAGAGCCGTTACTTCATGCTTATCATAATGTATCGCTCATATAGACCTGTTACTTCACATTTATCGTAACGTATCGCTCACACAGAGCCGTTATTTCATGATTATCGTAACGTATCACTCACATAGAGTCGTTACTTCTTACTTCTAGTAACTTACCGCTCACATAGAGCCGTTACTTCATACTTATCGTAACGTATCACTCACATAGAGCCGTTACTTCACATTTATCGTAACGTATCACTCACACAGAGCCGTTACTTAGTATTTCTCATAACATATCGCTCACATATTATAATTAGGACCGAACCTAAGTATGTATTTTTCAAACCAAATTCTTTTTCCTATAATCTACCATTATGTTCGGTCACACTCTGTAATATCCAGGATTTAGGGCTTGTGCATTTTTGCTTAATTGTATGTGTTAGTGTGCCTATGTGTGTTTTGAATGTGTTTTATAGATTTCGGGAACTTTAGGAGGTAGGAGAATGCCTTAGAAAATACTAGATTTTAAGTCTTAAAGGGAGAGCTAGGCAAATAAGGCCTTAAGAAAATATGTAGAGGAAATTGGACATAAAAATGGGCTTGTTAAAGTGGCAAGGAGGCGCCACTTAAAGCCTTAGTAAGTGATGCCTCAGACAGTGTGCAGGGCATAGGTTCGAGCAGCAAGGGACGCAAATAGGAGTTTTATTTTGCTGCAAAGGGGAGTAGAGGTGGACGGCAATGGGACACTAAGGGGATGAGTTGTGGATGTGGTCAAATCCCTTTTAAAATTCGGCTAAGGTAGGGAGATAATTATTGATTTATTCAAATTATTTTTTAATGGGTAAGGAAGAGGAAAAAAAGGGAGAAAAAGAAGGAGTTGATAGGGGAAGAGGAGTTGGCCGAATATGGGGTATTGGAGGATGGCATTTCCGGTTTGTTGATAGTAGGATAGGTGTGCCGAAAATTGATGCTCTCCTCATCTTTCTCATTTGTGCCGAAAATCCTTAGGAATTCAACTTGCTTTCTTTGTTTTCTTCTTCCTTTTCTCTTCAATTGACCAAAGCCGAATATCCCTCCCTCAAAATCCCATCATTGCCGATTCTCCCTAAAGCCTCATACTCTTCCTTTTCTTTCCCTTGTTGAAGCCGAATCTCCCTAGTGTTCTTCAAGCCGAATCTTCACTTATCACCATTGCCGAATTGCTCAGTTATCAACCTTTCTCTTCTTCTTTTACAAATTCAATCAAAGGCCGAATATACAAGTGACTCCTAGCCGATTGTTCATTAAACCCCTAAGTCGAAACCTATTGATCAACATCTAGCCTATATAGTCGAATCTCTCTGTGGTGTCAGGCAAGGGTGCAGTCGATTTCATCAGTAGGGGTAAGATGTTATTCGATTTCCATTCCTTTTTCTTTTTGCCAAAATCTAGGAACTAATCCCATTAATGCTCTTTGGCCGAAACTATGAAGGAGGTTTCGGGATTTGGTTGTGGTCGACTACAAGGAGGAGATCATTCGGGATTTCAAGGTCTAAGGTAAGCAAGTGAGGTTTTAGGCCGAAGGCCAATTATTGTGTTTAAATGTTAGAATTGGATCTAACATGTACTATGTATGATTTCGACATCTCCATAGCCAAGTGACGATTTTCAGGATTTAGATCCATAAGGTAAGGGAGTATGAATATTCGGCCAAAGCCATATTAAGTGTTAGTGGCTAGCCGATTCTGACATTGGTTTTTTTAGGAAGGAGTACAATCTGTTTCGGTAGACTTTCGGGATTCAGTGAACACGTTAGTAACCAGGTGTGTAGCCCTACACTGATTCCTAATAGATTTATGGTATTGATTTAAAACATGTGTTAATAAGAATATGAAAGATGTGACTAGAGGTACCATTCAATGGTACGGCATATTCAGGTACGTTACCCTCTAAAGCTCTGTTAATAGTATTATGAACACTGAATATGACATATATGAGAATTGGTTACGAATGTGAAATAAGGCATATGACATGATATCTGCATGAATTGTATGACGCATGGGGCATTTGGGTGATATTGAAAAGGGGAAGTGATCTAGTGGTTTTTACCACAATATCTGGTGACTCATGTCACATAATCTGAATGTGGTGACTTATGTCACAAATTGTTATCTGGTGACTCTGTCACATTATCTGGTGGCTATGCCACGTTTATAAGGGCGATGTGTAGATGACTGCAGCGACTGCCTTCGATGGTGTGTAGCGGATGGAGGGTCGATTTAGTAATCCCCACGGTGTGATTGGCTGGTACGGGTGATGTGTAGAGGATGGTTATTTAGGTTTGGGTTCGGGATTGCATCTTTGCTTATATTTGTTACATATGATTTGATATGCCTAGATCGTTTGGGAGTTTGTGTTGGTTGCTATACACTGAGTCTGTGGACTCACCCTTCGTGGGCTAACATTTTGCAGGTGATACTCAATAATTGGACCGGGTCGGCAGGAACTTAGTGGTGGCCATGCTCAGTTCAGTGTTATTTTATTTTGAGTTTTATATTTATGTTTTGGATTTATTTTGGGTTTTACTTTGTTGTAATAAGGCCATTACTATTAACTATTTTATGCATGCATTTTATTTGATTTTATTATCATACAATTATTATTAAATCAAGGTTAAACAACTTTTCTTGAAAATAAATTTTTATAAATTTGGCACCTAAACACAAATGATTTTCAATTTAAAGGTGAACTCTAAACCAACTCGGCAATTCTTTTAACTTATAGTTTTGAAATATAAAAATAAGGTTTCATAAATTCCAGACTTCAAGTAATAACACCGTTTTCAAATTGAACTCAAAACAAATCCGCTTTTCTTCGAAACCACCCAAATTTTCCAAAGTAACAAATAAGTTTTTGAAATGTTTTACTCAAGGAACATACCAGATCCGGTCAAGGTTCGTGGGACAGGTTTGGGGTGTTTCAATTTGGTATCAGAGCCAGGTTTAAACTCTTGGCCTTGGGTTTAAAGCCCACAACATTTTCAAAATTGAGCCCAAATAAGTTTTTGTGGAAAATTTTTGGAATTTAGTAGGTTTTCTGGCATGGCACCTAAGTCTCTGACCTGAAGTCCACCAGGTAAGTACCCCTAACTGTTGTGTGATTTGTATTAATGTATGGTTTGTATGTGGGTATTACAAGAACATAGATTAGTACATTATGAATTATTGAACCCTAGGATTAGCTTACCCCAACATGGAATTACATAAAATTTAAAGCCTAATCAAACAAACCTGTGAGTGAGTCGCCGAGTTAGGGTGTGGCAACCATCGTGCGCATGTCTAGGATTGGATTCGATGGGAGCTTGGTATTTAAGCAGTCCTAGTGACTCACCTCCTCTTCACTCGAATCCTACCTGGTGCATAGTGACGGTTCACCCTAACCAAGAGGACTTGCTCACGGGCTAAATTCAATAACTAAAACCCGAAAGGGACCAGCTACACTGTTTTATAAAAACCTTAGTTTTAAAATCACCAAATTACCCCTTTGACTTGTAAAAACCATTGTAGACTTTGAAAAAAAATTTTCGAAAAATTCCTGATTTACAAAATTACTCAAATACCCCTGGTTTGTAAAGTTACTAAAACACCCTTAGTTTATAAAATTACCATACTACCCTCGACTTTTATTAAGATACTTTTACTTTACAAAAATACCAAAAACCTCTATTTTGCGAAAAATCAAGATACCTTGATTTGGAAAATTACCAAAATACCCCTATAGGACAAATTACGAAAATACCCCTGGGATTGGAACGGACGAAAATACCTGAGTGGTGGATGTGTGTAGTTGGTACTATTGAATGAATGTGTTTTCTCTGAATTAGGATAGAAGACTTGCAATGAAAACCTTGAAATGATCGAAAGAACCACTACTAAACTTCTTTTCATAAAATTGTTCGCGGATAATCAGTGGAACAAAATACTAATGCATAAAATTTCTTAAATCAGATTGGATCGCGATCGTAGACATGAGTTCTAGGGGACGTGGTCGTAATGTGTGAGGGCGTGGTAGAGGCAGAATGGCCGTATCGGAACCTGTTAGGTCTGGTCAAGGGTCCGAGAATGAGGTACCACCACCACCAGCTGCTGAGGTTGAACATCAAGATCAGATGGGGGATGATGTAGTATCGCAGGCGATGCTGCGGATTCTTGAGAGGGTGGCTGGAGTAGGTGGAGGTATGGGAGCTCGAAAATCTGTACCCGAACGACTCCGAGCCAATGGAGCTGAGGTTTTCCGTGGTGTATCCGGTGTGGCGCCCAATACGGTTGAGTATTGGTTGGAGGCGACGGAGCGAATCATGGATGAGCTAGATCTGACTGCTGAGGAGAAGCTGAAAGGAATAGTGTCGCTTCTTTATGATGAGTCATATAAATGGTGGCTCACAGTTCAGGATAGTGATGCAGCTGAGGATCTCACTTGGGAGTATTTTAAGGCGGCGTATCAGAAGAAGCATATGGGGACTAGCTATATTGATGCGCAGAGGAAGGCATTTCTGAGGCTGGTTCAGGGGAGTAAGTCCGTAGCAGAGTACGAGGCGAAATTCTTAAGGTTGAGCTAGTATGCTAGAGGAATCGTGGCCACGGAGCATGAATGATGTGTCCGATTCGAGGATGGCCTGAGGGATGATCTGAGATTGTTGATAGCTCCACAACAGGAGCGGGAGTTTGCCGTGTTGGTGGAGAAGGCTAAGGTAGCCGAAGGAGTTAAGGAATCTGTGAGACAGAATACGGATAGGAATAAGCAGAAGAAAGGCTTTGGATCTTCAGGGTCATCTGGAAATGTTCAAAAGAGGCATCGAGTTGATGGGCAGCGAGGACAGCAGGCTGCTACGGGAGGGCAGTACCGTACTTGTGCTCAGTGTGGAAAGATGCACCTAGGAGAGTGTTGGAAGAAGACAGGGGGATGTTTTAAGTGTGGGTACAAGGATCACATGATTAGGGATTGTCCTATGAAAACAGATGGGAGCTGACCAGCAGGCCAGGGTTTTAATCAGGCTGGAAGAGGTGGACAGCAGCCACCGCGGGGTCGTGGTCCGAATGGAAGGGGTAATGGTTCTGGAAGAGGACTGGGAACACCGGGCAGAGGTGTTGGTAATACAGAGGCAAGACAGCCAGGTCTGGTGTATGCAGTTCACCGGAGGGAGGATGGAGACGCACCAGATGTCATAACCGGTATGTTCCTTATAGCTGACAAGCCTTACTTTGCTTTAATTGATGTTGGCTCGACCCATTCTTATGTTGCATGTAGAGTAGTTGAAACACTAGGCATAACCTCTGAACTGTCTGATAGGGGGATGACTGTACTGAGCCCGTTAGGTCAAACTATAATGGTGAATAAGATATTTTGGAAAGTACCTCTAGAGATTCAGGGAGTGGTATTCCCTGCTGACTTAATGGAATTACCTTTCGGAGAATTTGATCTCATACATGGCATGGATTGGCTAGTGGAACATCGGGCTATATTGGATTGTGCAGCTAAGCGAATGGAGTTAAGGACCCCGGAGGATGAGGAAATAATTATGATAGGGGAAAGGAGAAACTATTTGTCTAATGTAGTTTCCGCGTTAAAGGATGATAAGATGGTTCGAAAAGGGTGCAAGGCATTTTTGGCTTTTGTTAGTGCGTTGGATGCGAAAGAAGAAGGAGTTAGTAGAGTTAGAACGGTAAAGGAATTTGTGGATGTTTTTCCGGAGGAGTTACCTGGGATACCCTCGGATAGGGAGGTAGAGTTCGGAATTGACTTACTGCCAGGTACAGCTCCTGTGTCAATTGCTCCGTATAGAATGGCTCCAAAGGAATTGGTTGAGCTCAAGGCTCAGATCCAGGAGTTGCTTGATCGTGGGTTTATCCGACCCAGTGTGTCTCCATGGGGAGCACCGGTCTTGTTCGTGAAGAAGAAGGACGGAACTATGCGTATGTGCATAGATTATCGTCAGTTGAATAAGCTGACCATTAAGAACAAGTATCCTTTGCCAAGGATAGACGACTTGTTCGATCAGCTTAAGAGGGCTGCAGTTTTCTCAAAGATAGATTTACGGTCTGGATATCATCAGCTCAAGGTGAAGGAAGTGGATATCCATAAGACAGCTTTCCGGACAAGATACGGGCATTATGAGTTCTTAGTAATGCCGTTCAAATTGATGAACGCCCCAGCTACGTTCATAGATATGATGAACCGGGTTTTTCAACCCTACTTGGATCGGTTCGTCATTGTGTTCATAGACGACATCTTAGTGTATTCCAAGTCTGAGGAAGAACATGATGAACATCTCCGGATAGTGTTGCAAGTGTTAAGGGAGAAGAAGCTATATGCCAAGTTCAGCAAGTGCGAATTCTGGTTGAAAGAGTTTACATTTTTAGGGCATGTGGTGTCTGCAGAAGGGATAAGGGTGGATCCTAGAAAGATTGAGGCAGTGCTGGATTGGAAACCACCTAAGTCTGTGGCGGAGGTTCGTAGTTTCTTGGGGTTAGCAGGTTATTATAGAAGGTTTGTAGAAGGGTTTTCGTCAATAGCTGCACCTTTGACGAAGTTGCTAAGGAAGGAAGTACCTTTTGTATGGACAGATAAACAACAGGAGAGCTTTGAGAAGCTTAAGACGGTTTTAATTGAAGCTCCAATTTTGATTCAGCCTGAGGCGGGGAAGGATTTCGTGGTGTACTGTGATGCTTCTCATACATGTTTGGGATGCGTATTGATGCAAGACGGGAAGGTAGTCGCTTATGCGTCTAGGCAATTAAGACCACACGAGGTTAACTACCCAACGCATGATTTGGAATTGGCGGCGGTGGTCTTTGCTCTTAAGGTTTGGAGGCACTATTTATATGGAGAAAAGTCAGTGATCTACACAGACCACAAGAGCCTTAAGTATCTGCTGACTCAGAAAGAGCTGAACCTGAGACAGCGAAGGTGGGTGGAGTTATTGAAAGACTACGATTGTTCTATAGAGTATCACCCGGGCAAGGCGAATGTAGTGGCGGATGCCCTAAGTCGGAAGGTAGTGTCGGATCTGAGGGCGATGTTTGCACATCTTAGCCTGTATGACGACGGAAGTTTGCTAGCAGAGTTGCAAGTTAAGCCGACGTGGTTGAATGAGGTGAAAGAGAGTCAGTTGGCGGATGATGATTTAAGTGCTAAGCTACGACAAGTGCAGAATGGGGAATTAGAGGATTATGGTGTTGACAGCGATGGAGTATTGTGTTTCAAGGGTAAAATCTGTATGCCTAAGGATAAGGAGTTAAGGCAAAGAATTCTTCAGGAATCACATAGTAGCCCTTATGCTATGCATCCTGGAGGTAGTAAGTTGTACAGGGATCTAAGGGAACAGTTTTGGTGGCCTGGTCTTAAGTGGGAAGTTACAGAGTTCGTAGGGAAGTGCTTAACGTGTCAGCAAGTCAAGGCTGAACACCAAGTTCCGTCAGGTCTGCTTCAGCCGATAAAGATTCCGCAATGGAAGTGGGAGAGAATCACCATGGACTTCGTTAGTGGGCTTCCCCTTACGCCTACTAAGAAGGACTCGGTATGGGTGATAGTGGATCGACTGACAAAGTCTGCACATTTCATTCCAGTGCGGGTTGACTATTCTCTGCAGAGGTTGGCGAAGTTGTATGTGGCAGAAATTGTGAGGTTGCATGGAGTGCCGATGTCGATTATTTCAGATAGGGATCCAAGGTTTACGTCTCGGTTTTGGAAAGCATTGCATCAGGCTTTGGACACCAGATTAGATTTCAGTACGGCATTTCATCTGTAGTCGGACGGCCAGTCTGAGCGAGTGATCCAAGTGTTAGAGGATATGTTGAGGGGCTGTGTGATAGACTTCAAAGGAAGTTGGGAAGAATATTTGCCTTTTGCGGAATTTGCGTATAATAACAGCTATCAAGCCAGTATTCGGATGGCACCGTATGAAGCGCTGTATGGACGGAAGTGTCGCACTCCTACATGTTGGACTGAATTGGGGGAACGTCAAGTTTTGGGTCCGGAAATTGTGGCAGAGTCTGAAGAAAAGGTTATGTTAATTCGGACACGGTTAAAGGAGGCATCCGACAGGTAGAAGTCGTATGCAGACCTTAAGCGGAAAGAAATAGAATTTGCTGTGGGAGATCAGGTGTTTCTTAAGGTTTCGCCATGGAAGAAGGTGATGAGATTTGGTCGCAAAGGGAAATTAAGTCCCAGGTTTATAGGACCTTATCGGATATTGAAGCGGGTTGGACCAGTGGCATACCAGTTAGAGTTGCCTCCGAAGTTGAAGCAGATGCACAATGTATTCCATGTTTCTATGCTTCGTCGATATCGATCGGATCCATCTCATGTAGTGCCGGTTGAAGAGGTGGAACTAAGGCCAGATCTGTCCTACGAGGAGGAGCCGATCCAGATTTTGGAACGAGATGTGAAGATGTTGCGGAGGAAATGAGTTCCTCTGGTTAAAGTGTTATGGCGTAATCATGGATCGGGAAAAGCTTCTTGGGAGCCGGAAGAAGCAATGGGACAACAATACCCTCACTTATTTTAGCCAGGTAATTTCGAGGTCGAAATTATTTTAAGGGGGTAGAACTGTAATATCTGGGATTTAGGGCTTGTGCATTTTTGCTTAATTGTATGTGTTAGTGTGCCTATGTGTGTTTTGAATGTGTTTTATAGATTTCGGGAACTTTACGAGGTAGGAGAATGCCTTAGAAAATACTAGATTTTAAGTCTTAAAGGGAGAGCTAGGCAAATGAGGCCTTAAAAAAATATGTAGAGGAAATTGGACATAAAAATAGGCTTATTAAAGTGGCAAGGAGGCGCCACTTAAAGCCTTAGTAAGTGACGCCTCAGACAGTGTGCAGAGCATAGGTTCGAGCAGCAAGGGACGCAAATAGGAGTTTTATTTTGCAGCAAAGGGGAGTAGAGGTGGACGGCAATGGGACACTAAGGGGATGAGCTGTGGATGTGGTCAAATCCCTTTTAAAATTCGGCTAAGGTAGGGAGATAATTATTGATTTATTCAAATTATTTTTGAATGGGTAAGGAAGAGGAAAAAAAGGGAGAAAAAGAAGGAGTTGATAGGGGAAGAGGACTTGGCCGAATATGGGGTATTGGAGGATGGCATTTTCGGTTTGTTGATAGTAGGATAGGTGTGCTGAAAATTGATGCTCTCCTCATCTTTCTCATTTGTTCCGGAAATCCTTAGGAATTCAACTTGCTTTCTTTGTTTCTTCCTTTTCTCTTCAATTGACCAAAGCCGAATATCCCTCCCTTAAAATCCCATCATTGCCGATTCTCCCTAAAGCCTCATACTCTTCCTTTTCTTTCCCTTGTTGAAGCCGAATCTCCCTAGTGTTCTTCAAGCCGAATCTTCACTTATCACCATTGTCGAATTGCTCAGTCATCAACCTTTCTCTTCTTCTTTTACAAATTCGATCAAAGGCCGAATATACAAGTGACTCCTGGCCGATTGTTCATTAAACCCCTAAGCCGAAACCTATTGATCAACATCTAGCCTATATAGTCGAATCTCTTTGTGGTGTCAGGCAAGGGTGCAGTCGATTTCATCAGTAGGGGTAAGATCAAATGTTATTCGATTTCCATTCCTTTTTCTTTTTGCCAAAATCTAGGAACTAATCCCATTAATGCTCTTTGGCCGAAACTATGAAGGAGGTTTCGGGATTTGGTTGTGGTCGACTACAAGGAGGAGATCATTCGGGATTTCAAGGTCTAAGGTAAGCAAGTGAGGTTTTAGGCCGGAGGCCAATTATTGTGTTTAAATGTTAGAATTGGATCTAACATGTACTATGTAGGATTTCAACATCTCCATAGCCAAGTGACGATTTTCGGGATTTAGATCCATAAGGTAAGGGAGTATGAATATTCGGCCAAAGCCATATTAAGTGTTAGTGGCTAGCCGATTCTGACATTGGTTTTTTTAGGAAGGAGTACAATCTGTTTCGGTAGACTTTCGGGATTCAGTGAACACGTTAGTAACAAGGTGTGTAGCCCTACACTGATTCCTAATAGATTTATGGTATTAATTTAAAACATGTGTTAATAAGAATATGAAAGATGTGACTAGAGGTACCATTCAATGGTACGACATATTCAGGTACGTTACCCTCTAAAGCTCTGTTAATAGTATTATGAACACTGAATATGACATATATGAGAATTGGTTACGAATGTGAAATAAGGCATATGACATGATATCTGCATGAATTGTATGATGCATGGGGCATTTGGGTGATATTGAAAAGGGGAAGTGATCTGGTGGTTTTTACCACAATATCTGGTGACTCATGTCACATAATCTGAATGTGGTGACTTATGTCACAAATTGTTATCTGGTGACTCTGTCACATTATCTGGTGGCTATGCCACGTTTATAAGGGCGATGTGCTGTTGACTGTAGCGACTGCCTTTGATAGTGTGTAGCGGATGGAGGGTCGATTTAGTAATCCCCACGGTGTGATTGGCTGGTAAGGGTGATGTGTAGAGGATGGTTATTTAGGTTTGGGTTCGGGATTGCATCTTTGCTTATATTTGTTACGTATGATTTGATATGCCTAGATCGTTTGGGAGTTTGTGTTGGTTGCTATACACTGAGTCTGTGGACTCACCCTTCGTGGGCTAACATTTTGCAGGTGACACTCAATAATTGGACCGGGTCGGCAGGAACTTAGTGGTGGCCATGCTCAGCTCAGTGTTATTTTATTTTGAGTTTTATATTTACGTTTTGGATTTATTTTGGGTTTTACTTTGTTGTAATAAGGCCATTACTATTAACTGTTTTATGCATGCATTTTATTTGATTTTATTATGATACAATTATTATTAAATCAAGGTTAAACAACTTTTCTTGAAAATAAATTTTTATAAGTTTGACACCTAAACACAAATGATTTTCAATTTAAAGGTGAACTCTAAACCAACTCGGCAATTCTTTTAACTTATAGTTTTGAAATATAAAAATAAGGTTTCATAAATTCCAGACTTCAAGTAATAACACCGTTTTCAAATTGAACTCAAAACAAATCCGCTTTTCTTCGAAACCACCCAAAATTTCCAAAGTAACAAATAAGTTTTTGAAATGTTTTACTCAAGGAACATACCAGATCCAGTCGAGGTTCGTGGGCCGGGTTTGGGGTGTTTCACACTCAATTAAACACATAATTTCATATTCGATCACCTCCATCATCGATTTCATATTAGTAAAACATACATTCAGCCCATGCACTTATTAAACCTTAACTCTGTCACATTGGTAAAATTTACCTGTCTTTATACCCAACTCAACCATCTAATGTATGACTACATATATACATGATTATAGTGTTAATAAAATTCGGCACCCACATTTATAATTATCATAACATCATGGACACCATCAAGAGTATACAAACATCCACACATACCTGAATACCCTATCTCCCTATACAAATAAATACATATCCATTCTTTACCACAACTTGCATATTTGGCAAATTCATGTACTTAATGGTTATTCATATGTATGTGTACCATCCCACATTCGATTAACACATATAGTAGTTCCTATGCCTTATTCAGTAATCACAAATAAAATTATAAATGTCAATCCAACGAATGCATAATAATATAGAGCTAATTCAAATTAGTCCAATTGCTTAAACCTTACCTCAGAAGTTGACGAATTTAGCTTCACCACTATTCTTTCAATTTTGCTTTCCCCCGATCCAATCCCGTCTCCTTATGTTCTTGATCTAAATAATTTCAATTTAAACAAATTTCAATACATTTCTATTCGATTTATCCATGGACAAACAAATGGACAATTTATAAATCCGTCCCTGATATTTCATACATTAACAACTTAATACATAATTTATACTCATTCAAAACATGCCATTTATACCTTAATGAGCATAAAGCCGATTGAATTTTAGGCACATTACAATCCATATATGCCTCTAATTTTGAATCCAATCACAACATTTATAATTTTACCAAATTCACCCCTTATTGAAACCATGTATTCAATTTAGTCCATATTATGTTTTTCACTGAATTACACCTAATTGCACATACATCCCTAAAGCCGAATCAATCCATGAACTACATAAGTTCATATACTGTCATATTTTCCATGTTTAGTTCTTCTACGATTTGTTCATAAAAATCACCCTAATATTCGTAACTCTTCAAATTGGCCCCTAATCAACCTCATTCATCGAAAACTCCAAAGCAACAATTGTTCATCTAATATAAATCTTCCATTTCATGCCAATAATCATCTCAAAGCTCAACCTATGTTCAATGACACATCTATCATACTAAATCAATGTACAAAATTGATGTATGGGCTTGATAAAAGAGTACATACCAATCACAAATTCATGGAATTTATCAAAATTCAAACTAAAACATACCTTAAATTAAGTCTAGCTAAAGCCGAACCTTGTTGAAGTTTTTCTCCCCTTTTTTTTTCTTTCTAGTTTCGGTCAAGATAAAAGAAAATAAGAACATGCAAATGTTTTTCTCTATTTTTATTTTATCTAAATATGTTAATCATTATATTATAACATAATATAAGATAAAATAATATATATAATGCCAACACTATTACATGCATAATGATGGCAATCCACTATCCACCTTTTTATGGTCTAATTGCTATTTAAACCTTCAATTTATAAAACCATCAACAATTCGGCACTCACACATTTAACCACCAAATTTTCTTTTTATGCGATTAAGTCCTTTTTCCATAATTAAGCACCAAAACGATCAAATTTTAATACGAAACTTTCACTCACATCAAGTCACACATAACAACTATAGAAAATAATATCAAAATATTTTTTCTGACTCGGATTCGTGGTTCTGAAACCACCATTTCGATAGGGTCGAAATTGGGCTGTTACATAAAATGAATTGTTTTTTCTATCTAAATCAATGAATGGAATGAAATTGTTAATTTAGATTATGAACGGGTGGAAAATCGAGGAGAAGAGAAAATTACCAAATAGCCCCTGTACTTCGTCATTTCTGCAAATTAGTCAGGTAAGTTCATAGTGATTTTTTATTTAAAGTAATTCACTTATGATTATTATATTTGTTCTCTAGTTAATTGATTTATATATATGTGTGAATTACTTCGGTTATTTATATAACAATAAGTGTTACAAATACTTATGTAAATATGAAATTGAGAAAAGATTATTAGTAATGTTTTTCATGGATTTGTATTAAAGCTATATGCGAATGAGATGAACTTAAGTATGTATACAGAAATGAAGAAGTTCCCCTGTTTGTACTTCGGTACCCCTGTTTGCACATCAGTGCCTCTGTTTGCACTTCGGTGGCCCTGAATGCACACTAGTGCCCCTGTTTGCACTTTGGTGCCCCTATTATGCATCTATGATGTCCTTGGTGTGGTGTAGTTACTCGAGTATCCAAGTCAAGTGTAACAACCCGATTTTAGGTCTAGTCGAAATAGTGGTTTTGGGACCACAAATACGATGCAAAAAATTTTATTTTTATTATATTTTTATGCTCTACAGTTTTATGGAACGATTTCACAAAAATTTTGTTCAAAAATTTTGATGTTTGGGCACTCAATTTAGTTAAAAGGACTAAATTGCAAAAAGTGCAAAACTTGAATTTTATATGTTAAAGGTGTCCAATTGCTATGAGATTTTAAATTAGAGGTCCTTAGATGGTAATTAAACCATCGGTTAACTTGGTGGACAAAAATGGACATGGTTTGGTATGTTTCTAAAGTTTTTAATTAAGGGAATTTTAGTAAATTGGTAATTAAAATGAATTAAAAAGCCAAAACAAAGCCAAAATTTGTCCATCTTTTTCCCCTTGGCCGAATTTTACATGGAGAAGACATGGCTAGGGTTTTGGCTCGATTGTAAGTCCATTCTTGTAACACCCCCTAACCCTAAACTGTCGCTGGAACAGGGTTACAGATCATTACTGGACATATCAGACAATTTACGAATAATTCATAAATAAATAACATACATAGTATAATTTAATCATTAAGTCCCTGTAATGGACCATCGAGGCCCAAAACACGTATTAGGAGTGGAACGGGACTTATTTGACTACTAAAATTTTTTTCGTAAAATTCTAAAGAACAAAATTTCCTAGGTACAGGGTTCACACGCCCGTGTGGGTCAGCGACACGCCCCTGTGTCTCCATGACACGCCTGTGTTGACATACCATGTGGCTAACATGGCTAGGACACACCCGTGTCCTTTACTTGTGTAACTCTCTAACTTATTGTTCATGAACAAATTGATTTCACACGGCCAAGCCACACGCCCGTGTGCTTAGCCCGTGTGGATTTATTTTCAATTCGAATCTAGTGTTGTTTTCACACGGCCATGACACACGCCTGTGTTCAATGCCATGTCATTCACATGGCCGAGACACACGCCCTTGTGCTAAAACCTGCGTATTCTGTTTTCAAAATTTAATTTGCAGGGGACACATGGCCAGACCATACGCCCATATGCTGGCCGTGTGTCTCACACGGTCTGGTCACACGCCCGTGTGCCAGGCCGTGTGAACTCTATATGAGCCATTTATACTAACCTAGCCAACCCTGCAAATTCAAACTAAAACCAATCCAATACCAATATTTTAACCAATACATTTGCACACTTAATATTCCTAGATCATGCCTAAAACATTAACTTAATAATATGACCAATAACATTGATAATATCATTTAAAATTAATTCATATTCATCATTCATTTTCACTTTTTACTTATAACAAATATGTTAAGTGTATCATAAAATCTTTCATGCCTTCTCATTAAATCCCAAATCAAACATTATAAACCATTCTTTACAACTAAAAATTTCTAGACATATACATGTGACCTATACAACACCTAGTACATGTCACTTTTACCCAAAAAGGAAAATTTACATCACCAAGGCTGTGCTGAGGTCGGGATCAATCTGGATGCTGAATCGGGACCTTTAACTTCTACTAATTGTGCACAAAAACAACCGTGCCCTGAGTATGCCTATACACAGTGGTATTACCATAATTCAAACTAATTAACATTAATGTTCTATAAGCATCAAATATGTAACAATGTAAATCATAAGAATTAATTTACATTCAAATTAATACTTCATTTATAATAATTCATCAACTGATATCATATATCAACAATTCGAATCTTCGATCAATTCATGAACCTTATGTTCAAGCTTGCAAATATCATATCTCAATTTCAATTCATAATTCCACTTCCGCATACTTTCAGTAGATCAAACGATCAAACTCATTCAATTTTTTTATTTCATTTATTTACCCCTATTAACAAGACTCGGACCTTGGCAGATATACGGATCCAACCAAACACACCAGAATAATCCAACCAAACACACCAAAATAATCCAACCAAACACACCAGAATGATCCACCTAAACACACCAGAATAATCCAACCAAACATACCAAAACAACACTAAGTGCCTCTTCGGATAGTCTGAAGAAATATAGTAACATCAGTGTCTCCTCGGACAAGCCGAAAAATCCCCAAATTCTTCCAATCCTATGGCATGCCAACTATCTGACTCAGCCTGACTAGTTAATAAGGTATTCAATTTTCATATTCCAATTCCATCACTTTTTATATTTTCAATTCAAATCATTCTCAATTTAATCACAGTTCAATTCAATACAATTTTCCACTTTCCAATCCACATGCAATTCAATTTCAATACAATTCAATAATACACTTACCTCATAATTTACTTATCAACTACATGATTTAAATATAACATTTAATAGTAAATAATTTGAATTATAGTAATACAAATCGTGATTTTCTCGTGGCTACTCCTTGATAACTTTTTCCTTTCCTTTTTGAGCCGATGCCTCTGGTTATTTGCTAGCTACTAAAATTAAAATAATTTACACTATTAATATAGCACTAATTTATATTAAATAGTTGAATTTCTATTCAATTTCTACCTTAATTTCAGTTTAGTCCTAATTAAACTCATTTACTTTCTAACTCAATTCATACTTTATTTCTACTCAATTTCCTAGCAAATTCAACTTAACTATCTAATGTTCATGATAAAACCCTAATTTCAAATTTCTTTCAATTTAGTTCCTCTAACACAAAACTTATAGCTTACTTTACAATTTAATCCTTTAATCAATTCTAACTAGAAATTCTATCAATTAAACCCCTAATTCATCAATTTGTTCAACATAACTCATGTCCAAAAACCTAAGAACTTTCAAAGTTTCAACTTAAATTCAACAAAAAATTGTTCTAAAGCTTCTAAAACATCAAAATTATAAAGAAGGGACTTAATTGACTTACCAATTAAAGCTTAAAGCTTCAAAACCCTACTTTTCCCTTTTTCTTTTCTTTCTTTTCCCTATTTTCGTTTCACATTCTATTTCTTTCTTTTATCTTTTGTTTCTTTTATTTCTTTTATTTAATTTATTAGTTTTATAATAATATCATAATAATTATTTAATTAATAAATATCTTTATACTTAAATTATAAGTAATTATTTATTTATTTTACAAGTGCATAAATATATACATTACACATGTATAATTCATTCACCATACATTTGTCTTTATTTTAATTTATTTCATGATATAATAATAATAATTAATAATAATAATAATTATATAACATAATAAATCTAAGAAAATCTTAGATTTTTTCTGAGTTGCCGCCTTATTTATGCTAAATGGCATATTTTCCATTTTGGTCCTTTTTACTTTCTTTTAATCTACAATTCAACTTTCACCCTTTATTCAATTTAGTCCTTTTTCCTAATTACTCTTAATTAAGCTAAATTCACTTAATTGAAACCTAATTAGACACTCCACTAGACTCATAAATATTTTTAATAATTATTTATGAGTTCAATTTACTAAGACGGAGGCCCGATAATGTACTTTTTTGATGCCCATGAATTTTGGGTAATTAAAGTTCTATCCCCGTTTTTAATGTTTTTTTTATGTTTTTAAAATCCTTATAACATGATCTATCTATTTTGTACCACCAATTTGAAAAGATGTCAAAGTCTAAAATTTTACCCATGTTGAACATGTACGTATTTTGATGTTTGATGGAGGAAAATGCATGGTTGTTGTTTGTTAAACGACTTTTGCCAAGTGATTTTCGGTAAAAATGCCTAAAAGGACTTGTTTGTAAAAGTTGTAAAATGAGTAGTAAAAGTGTGAGTAAGTGAAAAATGTGGGATGTTATGAGCATGATATAGGTTCGGCTAGGCTTGGGTGTAATGAAATTGAATGAAAATCATTTTACGAGCCTAGGAACTAAAATGTAAAATGTGAAAAGTTTAGGGGCAAAATGTAATTTTGCGATAATGTGACTTTTGGACTGAAATGGATAATATTTCGATTAAATGAGATGAATTTGGTATTATAGATTGAGAAAAATGAGGTTTGGAGTTAGAACAGGGGAATAACGAGTATTTGACGATTAGGTCATTTTTGCCTTTTTTTTGTCAAGGTAAGTTTTTATGTAAATAATGCAACATTATAATTGTATTTATAATGTTTTGTTATTGCATGAATTTTATGATTGACTCTATGGATGAAATTGACGAAGTTTCAACGAGCGAGTAAATCCCGGTTGAACCTTAGGAATAGATTAGGATACAAGTGACATGTCACTAGGAACCCATGTAATTATGTGATTTATGTGTCCCGGGTGTTAGTCATGTACGTCCTACCAGTGGCTGGGTATACTGACATATGTTGCGGATACCTGACAGCTTGTGTGAGCAGCACCGTGTAGCTAGGTCTCGACTGACAGCTTGTGTGAGCAGGTCTGAGGATAGCTCGAGAGTGAGCTTATATGTGTTATGAGATTTGTGGGAGCATTGGCTACATATGTGGCACTTATGTGCAAAGATTTCTATGTATCCGATAGTATTCCAAGTGGTTCAACGTGTATGTCAAAGATGAGAAAGTACATGAATATATTATGAGATGGTACAGGTATGTACGTAAAACTCAAAGAAAATGAACTCAGTATATGATGAACAATTGGTAAGATTGTGATTGAGCAAGTTGTGCTTATGAAGCTTAAATGATATTTACGTTGATATGTGTTATGTTATTCATATGATGAGCTATTACTATATGAAAATTATGTTGATATGTGTTATGTTATTCATATGATGAGCTATTGGTATATGACAATTATGTTGATATGTGTATGTAATTCATATGATGAGCTATTAGTATATGACAGTTATGTTGATATGTGTTATGCTGATATTAAATGACATTTATGTTCATATGACATTTATGAAGTTTTAATGACATTTATGTTGAAATATGTTAATTTATTTATATGTCAAATGTATGAATAATGCTTTGTATTATTTGCATATGACCTTACTAAGCTATATAGCTTACCCCTCTTATTTTCCCATCTCTTATAGGGTTATTAAGCTAGCTCAGATTGGAGTTCGCCCGAGATCCTATCACACTATCAAGCTATCATTTCGGGTATACATGAATTCAAGCATTTTAAGTCTATGGCATGTATAAGGATTAGGTCAATTTGTTATGTGTGTCACTATTAATTTGGCCATATGTGATAGATTGTAATTGTTAATGCTTCATCTTATATATAGCCATGAATGATGGCTTGTGTTGATTATAAGTTTATTCATATGTTAATGCCCTCTTGTGAATGCAAAATTAGTATGTTTTTAACGGGCTAAGTATGATGTTTTAAGCATGATAAATGATGGTATAAGAATGACATGTTATTGTCTTGTTTGTGGGTGTTTGGTTGCTCTTATATGCTTGAATTTGTGTCATGTGAGGTTGTGTAGATAAGTGCAAGTGAGGGTGGAAAAATGGCTTGGTAAATATCCTTATTGTTGTCCACATGGGTAGACACATGGGTGTGTGTCTAATCCGTGTATGACACACTTTCTGCCCCGCGGGTATGTGTTCCGGCCGTGTGTCCCCTACACCTTAATTGTTGCAAAATAGAATATCCAGAATTGAGCACATGGGCAGAGACATGGATGTGTGTCTCAGCCGTGTGTGCTATACGGCCTAGCACACCGGCTTGTGGCATGACCGTGTGGCACAAGTCAAATAGCACCCCTAAATCAAACACGGTCTGAAGCATGGGCGTATCCCAGGGTCACACGGGCATGTCCCTTAGACCACACGGGCGTGTGAGCCCTGTAACATGAAAAATTTTTTAAGTTTTGTAAAAATTTATAAAGTTCTCGGTTTAGTCCCGAACCACTTCTAATACATGTTTTGGGCCTTGTAGGCTCGTATAAGGGACTTTATGATTGAATATGGATGGTTTTAATTTGGACGCAAATTTTATGACTCAGAGTTGTGTGATTGCTTGTGATATGAGTCTGGTAATGCCTCATACCCCATTTCGGCATTGAATACGGGTAAAGGGTGTTACATTTAGTGGTATCAAAGCTATGGTTTAGTTGATTCTCGGGCTAACATAGCGTATGTAAGCCTAGCTATACATGCCATATTACTACCTATGATAGTGTGATATCTCCCAACACTGATGAAATTATTTTGTTGAGGTAGAGATGCTTTCCAACCGAGTTATTTTTGAAAACACTGGAAGTGATACTAAGAAATTTGAAAATATGTTTGTGATGAGTCGAAACTTGGAAAGTTATGAATAAGAGTTCATGATATGTATATGATGATGTACAAAATGAAATAACCTTAAGTGGAAAAATATGGATAAAATGTCATTGTTCTGGTTGAACATTGTATTTCGATGGATTATGGTGATTTTATGAAACGTATAAAATGTTTTAAATGTTGCAAAAAGGATTTAGTGCGGAAGGGTAATCCTGAATTAAGCCCTCTCGAGCATAAGTTATGAAATGGATTTAGCCCGGACGGGTAATCCAGAGTAAGCTCTTTAGAGCATACGTTACAGAAAGGATTTAGCCTGGATTGGCAATCCTGTTATATCATATGTGGCTTGAGAGTGTGCTCTATGAATATGTGCCAAAAGGGAACTTTTGAAAATGAATTGACGAATTGTTGACATGCATACCTTCAGTATACTACCCGAGTATCCATCAAAATTACAATGGTTCAATAGGAATTATTCTTGAAATATGGAAAGGTGAAGTGAAATGAAAGTTTATATTGTGATAAGCTCATCCATGTTTGTTTGGCATTCATATGATGTTATGTGTCTAACTTGTTTGATTAAGTGAATACGATTAGTAAACTTACTCAAAATCTATGAAAGTTATGTTTAAGTACACTTGTTTGAATGAAGGTAATCAGAAAGTTCGTGTGACATATATATGTATGTTAATTAGCTTGAAGTGAATCATATGATTGTGAAGATATTATGTGGATGATGAATGCTAAGTGATATGTGTGTATTTATGAGAGTCAAGTAGAGGCTTTACGACCTCACCCCTTTACCAATATGGTATTTTATAACGAAATTTCACAAGATTTAAGTTGAATGAGCTCACAAGTGAGAGACTAAAGAGTTCAGTAGCGGAATGATTAATAATGTGGTCAGAGTTAAGAATAGTTTGACAAGTGAATACAGTTCTGGAAAAGATGCCAGGTTATTCTAAAGATCATTCAGATTTCGCGATGTCACTATTAAAGAAAAAGTTAATCTCGACTGATCGACTCATTCAGGTATGATGTCTAAAGTATGTATTTGCTAGAATTTCTTCCGGATTGATTTTCGTTGGTGAATGGAATAATACGAGGTTAGTGGTGACAAATTAGTTAGAGGAATGATATTTGAATCGTAAAGATGTCTGAGTGTAACAATTGTAATTGAATAGTTTATGATGATCTCTCCTGGGTATTTTATGTACTCATTTATCCTCAAAGATATATGTGATTGTTCGTTTTCTGATGAAATTCTTATCCTGTGAGAATGCTAGCTGCTTATAATGTTAGATGAGAGCACTATTGATTTGGTTGGTTGATGAGCAGCATTTCTTATCTCTCTCTATGGGATTCTATTCTATTATGTTTGGAATAAAAGTTATTGGTGAAAATTTATGTGAGGCTATTCTTATATTTCTACTGGATGTTGTGTTGTTTTGCATATATATTTGAAAAATATATTATCTCTATTACAATTGATTCCAGAGCGTATAAGCATTGTTTTTCTTCTAGTTTTCTCTGAGGAATCATCAAAATCTTTATTATTTTCCTAAGAGTTATGTTCTCGGACTTCCAATATGATATCGTATCTTGGATTTCTTTATTTTGGTTTTCTTATCATTATTATTTCATAAATTATCAATCATGGCTCATCTTTAAAGTGTGTTCTTTGGCTTGTGATAATTATGTCTATTATGGTCGTATTTCTGGTTTGAACATAGGAACGTGGTGATTCTGGTATTAGGATTTCTTTAATTTTCGTGAAAGGAATTGACATCGGCAAATGTATAGATAGTGGAAGCTCAAGCTCAAATTGTACTATGGTTTTCCTTTCTCTGGTAATTTTGATTAAGGTTAGTGAGCTCAATCAGGATATTTTGTTTTCTTGAGCTAATGCAGTGTAAAGATCTTTGACTAGCATGTGAGGAAATTTTGAAAGATTGTATGTTTGAGTTGTTTTAACAGCTTGAAGAAGGGAGTATTTTGATATGATATTTTTTGATAGTTGAGATCGACTTAGTTGTTTTTATCTGAGCGAGCTGGTTAGTTGAAAAGGAATTTGAGTTATATGCATTTAAGTTTATCCTCAGGTAAGAGGATAAAATCTTGTACATTTGTGGGTAAATTGACGAATAGTCTGAAAGAAGAATTTATATTCAAAAAAGGTGTGATACAAGGACATACCTATTAGATCAGTTCTAATTGGATGATATTATTATGAGTTAAAGTTGTTTTGATTGATAAAGTTATCACATTTATGAAAGTTTGAACAGTCTGTTGAGTGTTAGCAAAGTTGATAATAGTTGAAAGTATTGTTAACCGAAGCACTGATTCTGAGTCCAGTTTAAATTGAGTAAAGAATTTGTGAATTTTTCAGCGATGCACTATCGAGTAGATTGGAATATGTTTTAATTACAAGAATGTAAAGTGATAGTTTATGGTTTCAGACAGTTAAGGTCACATGAAAGGAACTGTTCGACGGGTGATTTAGAGTCGGCCACTTTTTATGTCTGTGTTGAGAATTTGATGACACCGGTTGTCTAATGAAAAATGTCATATGTTTCTTGATCCCAAGAGTTTAAAGTATCTAATGTCACAGAAGGATCTGAATTTAAAACAGCATAGATGGCTCGAACTATTGAAAGGTTTTGAGCAGTTATCGATTAACCTGAAAACAGATATAGTTGCAAATGCTTGAATGGAAAACCTTTGATTATTTTGTGAGTATTAGATACATGATTAATCTTATTTGATGACGGTCTGAATCTAGTTAAATTAGAAGCTAAAGCAATGTTTTCTTTGCAAGATTGAGAACCTCAGGAATGTGATAGTGAGTGGTAAACTAAACGAGTACAGTGTGAGACGACTTTTGATTCTGATTTCTATTATTATTACTCCAAGATAGAATTCGTGCAATGAATTATCTAGAGCTTATGAAGAAAATGTTGTACGAAGCTCAATAGTAGCTCGTTTGTTCATTCAGGGAGTAATAAAATGTACAGTTATTTGAAATATATGTTCTGGTGATCGGGTATGTAACATGATGGATTAGTGAGTTATATGTTTCAGAGACTATCCGATTAGAAATCGTACAAAAAGTAAAAGTGATTAGTGGCAGTTCAGAATCCACTGCAGATTGTCAAAAAACATATATGAATTTGAAACATGAGGATATGAAATTCCCGTTCAGCGATAGCATGCTTCCGAAAGTATTGCCTTGGAAAAAGATTCAAAATGTGTTTTGTGTATCTATGTTGTGATGGTATTGATTTGGACTCTTTGAATATGAACTCTCTGATAGAGATTAAGACTCAGTCGATGTGTTGTATAACGAATAATTGACACGAAGATTAAAAAGTTGGGAAATAAAAGCATAACCTTAGTGAGAGTTCTTTGGCAGTGGCACGAGATGGAGGTGTCTACGTGGAAATCAAATTTATATTCTGGTAAGATTTTCGGGGACGAAAATCCCTAAAGGGGGGAAAGTTGTAACAGCTCGATTTTGGGTCTAGTCAGAATAGTGGTTTTGGGGCCACAAATCCGACGCAGAAATTTTTTTATTATATTTTTATGGTATACAGTTTTATGGAACGATTTCGCGAAAATTTCGTTTGAAAATTTTGACGTTTAGGCACTTATTTTAGTTAAAAGGACTAAATTGCAAAAAGTGCAAAACTTGAATTCTATATGTTAAAGGTGTCCAATTTCTATGAGATTTTAAATTAGAGGTCCTTATATGGTATTTAGTGTAACACCCCTTACCCGTGTCCGACGCCGGAACAAGATACGAGGCATTACCGGACTTAAACATAAACATTTATGCAAAACCGGGCTATAAAATTTCATTCAAATTAAAAATAACTCATTCATGTGCAAATTGTCCCTTATATGGGCTTACGAGGCCCAAAACAATCATTGGGAACTATTCGGGTCTAAACCGAGAACTTAGGAAATTTTAAAAGACTTAGAAAATTTTTCATCAAAACTGGGGTCACACGCCCGTGTGCTTAGGCCGTGTGGCGGATTAAATTCCAAAAAATAAATGCGGACTTCACACGCCCTGGGCACACGCCCATGTCTCGGGGCCATGTCCTCCACACGGCTGAGAGACACGACCGTGTCTCTTCCCCGTGGCCAAGAAAATGGCTATTTTCCAGACCATTTGGCACCATTATTTGCACATACTTAAACACAACTTCAATCCATCCATCCCAAACACACATAACCACATCACATAAAACCTTTAGTATAAGCACATAGGTATAAATAGACATTAAAACTCATTAACCATTATGAACCAACACATTTGGCCAAATCAAATGACACATACACAATTGACTAAGTCCCTATACATGCCATAGACTCAAAAGGTTTTGCATTCACTTATACCCAACATGATAGCTTGATAATGTGATAGCATCTCCGGCGATCTCCGACCCGAGATAGTATAAAACCCTATATGATATGAGAAAGGAAGGGGAGTAAGCTATAAAGCTTAGTAAGTATTTTTATAACCATGCTTTTAACAATCCTTATTTTTAGTTCTCAAGATAATGCCATCATTATTGCATAAACTTTCTCAATTCACTTATATTCATCTTGAGTTGTCTACTCAAGTTACAGGCAGTAAATCATTTTTATCCGGAGCTACAAAACTCCAAATTAAGATCTGCTAATTTTCCTTGAAACTAGACTCACATATCTTTTTACCATAAAATTTCCATAATTTTTTGTTGAGCCAATTAGTACATTTTATTCTTTAAAGTCTCCCCTGTTTCGCTGTCTGACAGTTCTGACCCCTCTTTACTAAAAATAAATTTTCCCGTGGTACAGGACTTGAATGATGTTTCTGTTTATTTATCTTGAAATTAAACTCATTAATAAATTCAATAATATAAATTTTATCCCCTTAATTATTTTTTTTACAATTTTTAATGAATTTTCCAAGTCAAAACAAGGGATTAAGAAATCACTCTGACCCTATCTTATAAAAATTTGAATATCTCATAACATGAAATTATTTTGCTTGCATTGTTTCTTTTATACAAAAATAAACTCAATAATATTTAATTTCATATCTTATTCAACTTCTAATTCAATTTCCACCATTTTTGGTGAATTTTCAAAGTGATACAACTGTTGTTGTCCAAGCTGTTTTATTGCTAATTTTACTCTATCATGTTCTCTTTGTATTAATTCTTTTTTACACACATATAACACTAAAGTATATCCATAGTTAGCCATGCCAATAGCTAGTCATCATCAAATATTTACAAGCCACTCATTGGCCAATTCAACCTATACATCAATAACAAAGACTTGAACATTTCATTTCTCAATTTAATTTGGCTTAAAAGTGACATACATGATCATCAATCACCTTTTCCACTTATTTATATATCATGAGCATGGTCTTATAATCACAAGGTCATTCTCATAGGTATAACTTACTCGTTTACCTTCTTACCAAAATTTAATCACGTCCCGAGCACATTGCTCACGAGTGTGTACATACATATATTGCACTTAATAGTCACATATCACATATCAAACTCATTTCTCTTGAGTTTCTCATATGTACCTATATCACATCATCACATGGTTTAGCAATTATGCTATCTTGAACATAAAATTAAATCATTGTCTTCCTTAACTTAAATGTAACTCTTTGTCATCTTTGCACACTTAACTCTTTTTTCATCTTTGCATATTTAGCTCTTTTACCCGTTGAATTACTCGGAATATCAGAGGATACTCAATCTCATCATACATGTATCACGATGCCAATGCCATATCCCAGAAATGGTCTTACATGGGATCACCTCTTGATGCCGATGCCATATCCCAGATATGGTCTTACACGGGATCTCATATATCGATGTCAATGCCATGTCCCAGACGTGGACTTACACGAGATCATACATAGATGTCGATGGCATGTCCCAGACATGGTCTTACACGAGATCTTCCTTTGGTGCCGAAGCCATGTCCCAGACATGGTCTTATATGGGACCTTCCTTATTCGGTGTCGATGTCATGTCCCAAACAGGCTCTTATACGGGACCTTCCTTATTCAATGCCGAAGCCATGTCCCAGACATGGTCTTACATGAGATCTTCCTTTGGTGCCGAAGCCATGTCCCGGACATGGTCTTATATGGGACCTTCCTTATTCAGTGTCGATGCCATGTCCCAAACATGGTCTTACACGGGACCTTCCTTATTCGATGCCAAAGCCATGTCCTAGACATGGTCTTATACGGGCTTTCCTTATCTCATGTTGTGACATAGGTATCCTCGTTATTCCGAATCTTCAACCGGGACTTTAACTTAGTATAATATCTTTACACTTTCATCGAGGCATCATTAATCAATTCATAGAAATAATATACATATCATGAAACTTCAAACACTTAAAAGCATAATAGCATGATGCTAAATTATTACACACAAACTTACCTCGACTTAAAATGGCGAAAGGGACCAAATCGTCTGATATTTGTCTTTCCCTCGTTCTAAGTCCAGAACTCGTTTTCTTTATCTAAAATATCACATTTGACTTATTAAGTTATTATACTATTCAATTCAGTCCATAAATCATATTATGGAAAAATTACATTTTTGCCCCTACACTTTGTCATATTTACACTTTTTCCCCTAGGCTCGTAAAATATTTTTTATTCAATTTCCTTGTATTTTAGGCCTAGAAAAACCACTATTGCAGTCCACAATTTGCATTCATTCACACATTTTCATACATTTTTTTAACTTTTTACAAATTAGTCCTTTTATGCGATTTCATCAAAAATCACTTAGTAAAAGTCGTTTACTACACACCGAGCATTCATATTCTACCATTAGACATCAAAGAACATGCATGTCATCCTTGGGTAAATTTTTAAACACAAACCCTAGCTCAAAATAATGGTAGAAATAGCTAAACCGAGTTACGGGGATCTCAAAAATGTAAAGAACATTAAAAACGAGGCTTGGGTGCACTTACTATTGAGCTTGAAAGTTTGAAAACCCTAGCCATGGCTTGCCCCATGCTAAATTCGGCCAAGGAAGAAGATGGACAAAGGTTTTTGGCTTTTATTTTGTCCATTTAATTACCAAATTACCAAAATGCCCCTAACTTAAAAATATCCTATTTCACTTATCTAATGTCCATTTTTGTCCAACAATTCAACCAATGGTCTAATTGCCATTTAAGGACCTCCAATTTAAAATTTCATAGAAATTGGACACTTCTAACATGTGGAACTCAACTTTTGCACTATTTACAATTTAGTCCTTTTGACTAAATTGAGTGCCCAAACATTGAAATTTTCGAACGAAATTTTCACAAATGTTTTTCGTGAAATCGTAGACCATAAGAATATAATAAAAATAAGATTTTCCTCGTCATATTTGTGGCCCCAAAACCACTATTCCAACTAGGCCCAAAATCAGGCTATTACAATTAGATCATTGGTTATGCCTTTCAGATTAACTAATGCTCATGCAGTTTTCATAGACTTGATGAGCCGGATATTCAGACCGTATTTAGACAGATTTTTTGTTGTATTCCTTGACGACACTCTGATTTATTCACGAGATGAATCTGAACATACCGAGCACTTGAGAATTGTGTTACAAACTCTACATGATAATCAATTATTTGCAAAGTTCAGCAAATGTGATTTTTTGCTTCGAGAGGTTGGATTTCTGGGGCATATTGTTTCAACTGAAGGTATTAGTGTTAACCCGAGTAAGATTTTTGCTGTTGTTGACTGGAAACCTCTGAGAAATGTGTCTGAAGTCCGTAGTTTTTTGGGTTTAGCGGGCTATTACCGAAGATTCGTGAAAGGATTTTTGACGATTGTGACACCGATGACACGATTGCTTCAGAAAGATGTGAAATTTGAATGGTCAGAAAAATGTCAGCAGAGTTCGAACAGTTGAAAGTATTGTTAACTGAAGCACCAGTTTTGGTTCAACTTAAATCGGGGAAAGAGTTTGTGATTTATAGTGACGTGTCATTAAATGGTTTGGGATGTCTTTTGATGCAAGAAGGAAAAGTTATATCTTATGCTTCCCGACAATTGAAATTGCATGAAAAGAACTATCCGACGCACGACTTAGAGTTGGCTGCAATTGTGTTTGCATTGAAAATTTGGTGACACTACTTATACGTTGAAAAATGTCACATTTATACGGATCACAAAAGCTTAAAATATCTGATGTCACAAAAAGATTTGGATCTGAAACAACGAATATGTCTTGAGTTATTGAAAGATTACGAATATCTGATTGATTATCACCCGGGAAAAGCTATTGTTGTTGCTGATGCCCTGAGTTACGAGCAATGAATATCCAGTTAATGATTGTGATAATGGGTCTATTTTAGCTGAATTAAAAGCTAAACCAGTATTTCTTCAACAAATCTATGAAGCTCAGAAAGATGACCGTGAATTGCAAGTTAAACAAATTCTGTAACATCCTAAATTTATGGGCCTAGGCATTTAGTGTAAGGATATGTTTAATATGTTAATTTAAGTGATAGGGGTCCAAATTAGGCTCAGAACTAGGCAAAGGCCTTGGTTAAATTATCTAATTGGGCATTGTAAAGTTAAAAGGTGGTAATTGTGTTTAAAATACCAGCGTGGGTTTGTGGCCCAACAAAAGGTGGCACTGCAAGGGAATGAGAAGGTGGCGTCATTAACAATTAAAGGGGACCAAGTTTTGGCCGCAAGGAGCCCATGTTTTTGGGCCATTTTCAGCACTTAAAATGGAGCAAGGGGTGACGCCACACACAAGGAGTTAGGGGCCCAAAATTTAAGTTTTATGGAGCCCAAATCTTTTAATTTAAGTTAGCTAAATTCGGCATTAGGGTTAGGTGAGGTGGACGGCTACAAGGTTCAAAAATAGGAGGATTTATATGGATTTTATAATTGATAATTTAGAAGATAAAAAGGAGAAAAGATAAGAGCCTATCTACAAGGAAGGTGATGGCCGAAAATCCACCACTTAGAGGAGTAAAGAAATCGGATACTGCATGGCAAAGGGGTGCCGAATTTTCCCTTTTATTTAGCTTGAATTTTAATTAATTAGGAAGGGCGTTTTTGGTTTCATACAGGAGGTGCTGAAATTCCTATAAATAGAGGGGATAGCTCCTTGATTCTGGCATTTAAAACCCTAATTCTCTCTTCATTCTTGTGCCGAATTCCTTAGCCTCTCCCTCTCCAATTTCTTTTCTTCAATTTCTTCAAAAAGCCGAAACCTCTTCTCCATTCTTTTTCCCCTTGAGCCGATTTCTCTAAAAAGCCAAAATCTCCATAGTTTATCTTTATTCATCCTATTTGAGAATTAGTTCTATTCTTCTGGCATTTAAGTCTTTTCTTTGACATTGCCGAATCTTCTCTCCAAATGCTAGTCGAATTCCCTGTACTAAGGTAACTGTCGACTTCTGTTAGATCTCATGTTCTATTTCGGTTCTTGAAAGGAAAAAGCCGAAAAGCTAATAGTTTAATGGTTCTATGTTGGGCGGCATTTCGGGATTTGAAGGAAACTTGGTTGTCTAGATCTAAAAGCCGAAAATCGCTAGTCTCCAATTTTGGGATTTTAAGGTAAGAAGATTTCTCTAGATTTCTACTAGATTTGCTCATTGTATACAAGATCTCAACTTTATGATGAGGATTAACGATCAAATATTGTGATAGTAGTTCTGATAAGGACTTGTGATGGAATTAAATATGGATCAAGCAAATTAGAGAATCCCTAAGTTTAAGAAACAAGCAGTATCTACCGTTCGAGATTGGCCACTTGGTTGTGGACCAGCTTCTGAACAACACCTTAGGCAGATAGCAGTTGTGTCGACTAAGGATAGCGTCGACATAGAAAGCATCGTTTTATCGGTAATTAGGTGTGTAGATCTCTAACACACTATTAATCCTGTATGTATGTCTATATATATATGTGTTATGGGCTAAAAAGCCGGAAAGAGGCTGTATAGACAGTTGAATGGAACCCTAAATGGGTTAGGCAAGGATGCCAGGTACGTAAACATAGAACTCTCTATGGGTATCGAAATATATGTAAGTCTGCATGATGTTTTCTTTATGTGTGTATGCATGGGGGGAAATTATGATATTGAAGGGGAAGTGCATGATGAGTCACTTGGTGGTCGGTGGTAGAAAACCCACAAATATAAATGATAGGACACATAGTGATCGGTGGCTATGCCATGTTTAATGATTCCTAAAAAACAGGAATAGGCAGTACGACTGTCGTTATGGTGTGTATCGGATGGAGGGTTGATTGTAGAAATCCCCAAGGTGTGATGGTTGGTACGGATTGGTGTGTAAAGGATGGAAACCTAGGATGGGTTGGGTTATTATTCATTATTTATTGTTTACCATGTGATTATGATTGATACCCTTACGTATGGTCCAGGGCCCATAATGTGTTTGTGGGCTCAGGTCGTTGTGTGCTTTGAGATTTATACACTGAGTCTTGGTGATTCACGCTTTCCTTATCTCTACTCTTCCAGATGAGCAGTAGATCATAGACATGGGAGCAGAGACGGACTCGAGGGGCCATCAGGTTTTATTTCTACAAATTATTTTTTTTGGGATTTCTTTAAGTTTATTTTATTTTTATTTGAGAATATTTATGTAATAAGGCCCCTAGTTTTTATTCAACTAAGTAGATTTCAATGTTCTGAAATTATGAATTTATGACAAGGTCTATTTATACTTAATAATAATAATACAAAGGAGTTTATTTTTAAAATGTCATTTATTTAGTCAAATTATGTCTAAATAACTTACGACTTCCAAAACCAACAAAGTAAAAGTTTTTAATGTACAACTCGTAGCATACCAGATCTGGTCGAAACGCATGGGCCGGGTTTGGGGGTGTTACAAATTCAATGTGAGACTATCTCTAATTTAGGGTTTCAGATTGGAGCTGATGATTGTTTAAGGTTCCAGAATAGAATTTGTATACCAAGAAATTCAGAACTCATTCAGAAGATTTTGTATGAAGCGCACGATAGCTGCTTATTTGTTCATCCGGGGAGTACCAAAATGTACAACGAATTGAAACAGTTTTATTGGTGGCAAGGCATGAAACGAGCTATCTCAGAGCTTGTTTCTAAATGTTTGATTTGTCAGGAAGTCAAAGCTGAACATCAAGTACCATCGGGTTTATTGCAGCCTGTGATGATTCTCGAGTGGAAATGGGATAGAATTACAATGGATTTTGTGTCGGGATTGCCCCTAACTCCAAAAAAGAATGATGTTATCTGGGTTGTCATTGATCAACTAACAAAATCTGCTCATTTCATACTGGTATGTATAGATTATTCACTTGATAGACTAGCTGAATTGTACATTTTTGAGATTGTTCGATTGCAAGGGGTGCCACTATCTATTATTTCTAATAGAGATCCGAGATTTACATCGCAATTCTGGAAGAAATTGCAAGAAGCTCTGGGAACAAAGTTGAACTTCAGTACTGCTTTTCATACTCAGACTGACGATCAGACCAAGAGAGTTATTCAGATTCTCGAAGACATGTTGAGATGTTGTATTTTAGAGTTTGAGGGCAGTTGGGAAAAATACTTACTGTTGATTGAGTTCGCGTATAACAACAGTTTTCAGACGAGTATAAAGATGGCACCGTACAAAGCTTTATACGGTCGCAAATGTCAAACTCCGCTATACTGGACTGAACTAAGTGAGAAAAAGATTCACGGGGTTGAATTGATTAGAGAAACTGAAGAAAAAGTGAAAACGATTCGCGACAGTTTAAAAACAGCTTCAGATCGACAGAAATCATACGCTAATTTTAAACGTAAAGAAATTGAGTTTCAAGTCGGGGACTGAGTGTTTCTAAAGGTGTCACCATGGAAAAAGGTTCTTCGATTCAGCCGTAAAGGAAAGCTAAGTCCGCGATTTATCGGACCGTATGAGATCATCGAAAGTGATCGTCGAAATCAGAGCTTTAAAATTTGTAATAAAAATGATAGAACCGGGAAACTAACTTTGACGACGATTTTAAGGCAAGCACACCTATCGAACAATACTATAGTTTAGGCAAGACTGGAATACCGAATCCCAAAGGAACCAAAAGTACTAATACTAACTCTCTTTCTACTATTTAGCCTAAGAATTAAGTGAATGTTTATCTAATCTAAATTTAACTATCAACTAAACTAAAGACGCAAAGACAAAAAGAATGAATTGGGGAAAATACTGTTGGGAAAACTCAGTTGATTAAGACGATACCCTAGGAAGAATCCACCTAGACTTCACTTGTTATCTAACACTGAACCAGACGATGTATTCACTTGACTTGATCCGTAAGATTCCCTAATGTATATTAAACCCTCTCTCGAAGCGAATAACGTCTAACCCTAGGTTGATTTATTGAAATCTCTTTCTAATTAAAACCCCTAGAATCGCATTAACTCGATCTATGGACTCCCATATTAGGTTTCACCCTAATCCGGCAAAATCTCGTCACCCTATCTATAGGCGCACGATCAACTCTGCTTAATTATGCTAGATCTACTCTTAAGCAGGGACTTTTGCTCCTCCACCTAAGCACATCATACTTGAATCAATATCCCGAAAATATCAACACAATTAAGAACACATAATTAAGAATACGTCAAATATTTATCATATAGTTTAGAAAACAATAACAAGATCTGTCTTAGGTTTCATCCCCCTCAGGTATCTGAAGGGTTTAGTTCGTAATAATAAAAGAAAACATCTCAAAAGAAAAGATAAAACAAAACATAAGAAATCCCTAAAACTCCCTGAAGGAATTGAAGGAGAGATCCGCCGTCTTGAGTATAATTCTGGCTCCTTGAGATGGATCAACTGGCTATCTTCGAGTGGTTCTCCATAAATCTGACCTTTTCGGCTTGGCTCCTTGGCCTAGCTAACCGCCTCCTTTCAAGTAACACTTAGGGTGTTTATATAGGCTCTTGGGATGCGTTTCTTTGGCCCTAAGTATCCTTTTCCGATTGAAATTGCACTTTGCCACAACAGGGACACAGCCATGGCACACGCTCGTGTGAATCGTGGCCAGGCCGTGCTCGGACTTCTTTAATGAGGCACAACCGTGTGAATCGAGATCATGTAACACCCCAAACCCGGCCCAAACGCTACGACCGGATCTGGCATGCTTCGGGGTTTACTTTAAAAACTTCACTTGGATGATCTTTGGAAATTCAGTTTCTTTATTAAAGTATTCGTTAAATAAGTGATATTGGAAGAAAACATTTACTCTTTCGCTGAATATAAATTTAAAAAAAATAAATGAAGACATTAACAATTATAAATTGATAACCTAAGCTATGAGGCCTTATTACATAAATAGTCCCAAAATTTAAACTTAAAGAAAAACCAGAAATAGTTCCTGAAAATAAAAAGACTTGATGGCCCCTCGAGTCCGCCTCGGCTCCCATGTCCACAATCTACTGCTCATCTGAAAAGTCAGGGAAAATAAAGGGGTGAGTCACCAAGACTCAGTGTGCAAATCCTGAAAACACATAAAAGGCTTGGGCCCACAAACACATTATGGGCCTTAGCCTATACACAATGGCAACTAAATATTTACATGCAACATGGCCCAACCCAACCTAAAAATCCATCCTCTACACACCAGCCCGTACCAACCAACACACCTCGGGGATTTTTACAATCAACCCACCAACCGCTACATACCATATCGACAGCCATGCTGCATATTCCTAACAGTCAGGAATAAATTTTACATGGCTTAGCCACCGATCACTATCGTGACCAAACTTTATAATTCGTGGTTTAACCACCGATCACCAAGTGACCTTATAAATCATTTGTGGCAAAGCCACCGATCACTACGTGACCTTATCGCTTCCCCTTTATCATATCAACCCCATCCCATGCATACATACATGCAGAATCAAAACAGTATACTACCTAAAAGTTCACAGTCTATCACATACATCGATAAACATAGAGAAGTTTCTATGATTACGTACCTGGCATCCCTTGCCTACCCTTTTTGGGTAATCCGACTGTCTATACAGCCTTTTTTCGGCTTTTAGCCCATAACATATATTTAGTACAGATTACTATACAGCCTTTTTTCTGGCTTTTAGCCCATAACATATATTTAGTACAGATTAATTAGTGTGTTAGAGATCTACACACCTGATTACAGTCAAGACGAGACCTTCTATGTCGACACTATCAGAAGCCGATACGACTGCTAACTGCCTAAGATTTTGTTCTGAAGTCGGTCCACAACCCGGTGGCCAATCCCGAACTGCTGACACTGCTCGTTTCTTACACTTAGGGATTGGTTTAACAGATCCAATCCCCTCCTTCGCCTGATCGATATTTGATTCCATTGAAAGACCTTATCATAACATATGGTTAAGATCACAATTACGATAGCGAATCTAAAGAGAACCCCTTACCTTGAAATCCCAAAAAGAGAGATATGAGGTTCAGAGACTAACGGTTTTGGCTTTTAGATCTAAGCGATCTACTTCAATTCCCAAATGTCGCCCAACACGTAAACACAAGAAACCAACAATCCATTAGCCTTTCGGCTTTGTCTTCTAAAAACCGAAAGAGAAAAAGAATAGATCAGAAGAAATTGGCACCTACCTTTACAGAGAATTCGGCAACTTCTAAAAGTTTTCGGCTTTTGAGAATATCCAAAAAGAGAAGATGATAAGAAGAAATCTATGTAGTTCAGCTTTTTGTGAAGAGTTCGGCAAAAGGGAATAGGAGGTATTCGGCTATGGAGATGAGAAGAAAGTTCAGAGTTTTGGCTTTTGAAGAAATCGGGAAAAGATGTAGAGGAAAAATTGGGTGGTTTTGGCTTTGTAGAAGGAAACAGAAAAAGAATAATATACTTTCGGCTTTTGCATAGAAGTGAAGATGAGAGAATAGGCTTAGGGATTTTGGCTCTTACAGAGAATGGGAGAATGGAGAAACCTTAATGACGAAATTGAAGAAGAGAGTGGGAGAATAAACCCTAATGCCGAAAATTAACCTATTTAATTAAAATAATTGGGCTTCATGCAGCTTGAGTTTGGGCCTCCCCAGTTGACGCCACTTCCCTGCTCTCTAAGTGGCGCCAGTTTGCCACTGGGCCACAAGCCCAGTTGTGTCATTTTCCTCCATATTTTATTCTTAAAGCCTACCTACTAACTCCTAGGGTTTTATTCACCTAAAACCAAAATTTCCCCAAAGACAAAGTTTGATCCCGGGACTTCATAGAATCCCCCTAACCTTCCAAAATCACTTATCTAATAGGTCCAACTTGCATTTAAGCCGATCTCTTATTCTCCAAAAATTTAAACGCTACTACGCTCAAGGCCCATTGGGCCCAATCCTACTAGGCCCAATTTCAGGATGTTACAGATCAGGTCGTGTTCTAGTAGATTGACGTGGCACGGCCGTGTGGGCTTAAGTCCAGGCTGTGTCGATTTTTTCTTTGGCCCAATTTGGTCCGTTTTAAGCCTGTTTCTCGTTCTTTTCATCCTCGGGTGCTTTCCTGGGTTTAAAACATGAAAACAAAGGATTAAGAGCACCTTTTTACATAAATCGAGGCTTAATTCATCCAAAAGCATACTAAATGTGGGCTTAAAATGTAACACCCCAAACCCGGTCTAGACGTTACGACCAGATCTGGTATGTCACAAGGAAATGTTATAAAAAGGGAATTTGGAATTGAAAGAAAAATTGTGAATTTGAAATTTGTCGTTTTAGGTGATGTTATAAAAACAGAGGTTTCTAGTTTTAAGAAAAAATTTCCGAGTTAAGTTAATCGAAGGTTTGCTATCTTTGTTGGCATTTGTGGAAAAACAGTTGTTTATGCTACGTATGTTTTGAAAACTTCCATTTAGCTTCCATGTTAACTTATATAATAATGTCATATCATAAATAAATAACAAATAAAAAAAGATATTAATTTTTAGAAGGCCTTAGTACATAACAATATCCCCAATTAAAAATAATTTACAGAAAAAAAAATGAGTTTACGAAAAGAAACATTTTATGGCCTCCACGAGTCCTCTTTGGCTCCCAGATCCACAATCTACTGATTACCTGGAAGTTAAACAGAGGGGTGAGTCGCCAAGACTCAGTGTGTAATTCCCCTTATATCACATAAACGGCTTCAAGCCCACAATCGCACATTGGGCCTTAGCCCACTTAATATGACATACACAAAATATGAATGTAATGTGTCCCTGTAACAGACCAATTTTGACCCTAATCGGAACGGTGGTTTCGGGACCACGAATCCGAGCCTAAGAGATATTATAATATTAGGTATTGTGTTTGTTATGTGTGTTTTAGTGAGTGAAAATTTCGTGGAAAATTTTAGTTATTTGAGTGTTTAATTTGTTAAAAAGGTCTAAATTGCAAGGAGGACAAATGTAGTGGGCATAAATAAAAAGGGAGCTAAGTGAATTGTCCATAAAACATGGGGATTTGCATGTCAAATTCCCCATCTTTAAACAAGGTGGACGGCAAGCATGTATATATGTCCTTTTTTTATTTTTGTATGATATTTAGGCAATATTATATTAAAGCATGCTATGAATATATGCTTTTAATTTATATATATTTTGATTTTAGTAATATTATAAGAAAAGCATGCTATGATTTATGTTAAAATAACAAAAAGGAAAAAGAGAATAATTCTCTCATCCTTCATTCTTTCTTGCCGATTTCTACCTTGAAGAGAAGAGAAGAACTTCATCTTCCCCATTCGGCCTTGCATGCAATAGATTAGGTAAGAACTATCTTGATATGGCTTGAATTCTTGATTATTTCTCTTTGGAAACAAGCAAAGTTTGTTAAGTTTGGTAGGATGAGATTCGGCCATGCATGTGGGAATAAAGGTAAGAGTTGAACCTTAGCTTAATAGCCTACCCTTAGATTGTGTTGATTTCTTTGATCATTAGGGAAAAACAAGTAGAAAATGGTTGATCTTAAACATGAGGAAATTCGGCCATGGATGAGAGTTTATACCTTGTTGTGTGAATAAACTTAGACAACATGAGAAGAAGTATCTTGAGCATGTTTAAGAAGATTGTTTTGGTGTAGACGTGGGGATGCTATGGTGTGGCCGAATGTGAGACAAGCATTCAAGAAACCTTTTTCTTTCATTTTGATGCTCGGTTATACACACATAGTGTAATTGGCCATGAATGAGTGATTTTACTTAAATATGCCTAATGGGTGAACTAAGTGTGATAACTAAGTCACTCAAATTAAATAATGAAAGAGTTAGCAAGCTAATATTCGGCTGGAAAATGGAAATTAGTTGTGAGCAATTAGCTTGTTACTTGGTTTCATGTTTAAAGGAAGTAGGGGTGCACTAAATTGACATTTTCGGCCATAAGAAGAAGGGAAATTGAGCTATTGAATTCGATTATATACGTATACTTATAAAGTGAATGTATGGCCATAGGTAAGAAGATAAGTTAAACTAAAGTACATTAAATGTATGAAGTAAGGATTCGGTTCCTAGTTTTCTTGAATTAAATTGTGTGTAAATTGTTTTGAGTTGAGTAAAAAGGGATAGAGTGAATATGAACAAAATTCATTTAACATTATAGATCGGGAGCAAAAAGAGAGGGAACAAGATCGAGGAAAAGCAAAGATTATCGAGTAGCCGATTTGCACGGCTTATCGACAACCGAGGTAAGTCCTTTAGTTAAATAATGTCAAAGAATTAATTATGGTTATCTTGACTATTAAAAATTTATGAATGTTAATGCCCAATTACATCATGGCCGAATGTATACTGACATATTGGTTGATGATTTATGTTGAGAATGTGATGAAAATTATTTTGACTAATGCAAGGTGAATAAGTAAGTTCTTGAGCTACTTATATTTAAAGATCATTTACATATCTAGTGCATGATATAATTTGTATAAGCTTGGTGTAAAACCATGAGTTGGTCGATTGTGATAATGATGGATTGGATTGATTTCAAATTTATTCAATGCAATGGGAATAAATGTATATGATTCGATATGTATAGTGAAAATGTGAAAAGCATGTAAAAATATTCTGACATTCGGGCTTCGAGCCTAGCAGGCCTCGTGCCGGTGGCATAATCGGGCTTTATGCCTAGCAGGCCTTGTGCCGGTGTTATTTATCGGGCTTTATGCCTAGCAGGCCTTGTGCCGGTGTTAATTATCGGGCTTACGCCTAGCAGGCCTTGCGCCGGTGTTACTTTTCAGGCTTTTACGCCTAGCAGGCTTGATGCCGGTGATGTAATTTACCAAAGAGGAATTTAATCCTTGTCAAGATAATTTAGAGCTAAATTGTCAAGAATATGGTTCGGGTAAGTATGTGAGGTATGTTATGTTAAATATTACTTGTGCCAAATTGACATTGATGAATGTAATTTGACGGAAGTCGAGCTTAGAACATGCTATTCTGGGACAATTGATTTGCATGTATAACTGCTAAGAAAGTAGGTTACCGAATTATTAATATTTGGCTTTGTGTAAACTATTTACTTAGTTGTTTATGTAAAACGCCATATGTGGATTGTTTTATTTTCATAAATAATTAAATGTTCTAATTTTTATGAGTTGGGACTTACTAAGCTAGTAAGCTTAATTATGTGAGATGTTTCTCTGTTTTATAGATTAGGAGCAAGCCACAAGCTCACCAGGATCGTTGGAAAGTCGCTCACACTATCAATCTACATTTTGGGTACTCCTTCATTTTGGGTTTGTTTTAAACGAAGGCATGTATAGGATAGGTTTGGTTTTGTTTGAGGAAATTTTAAGGTTCATGTGTAAACACTAAAAAGAATAGCCATGCGAAAATGGCTAAATTTTTGTTAAGTACGTTGGTGTGATTTGATGTAAGTTGGTTCATGGTGGCAATGTCTATGCATTCTAAATGAGTTAATCGTTTTACTAAGGAAATGTTTGAATATGAATTGAACCCTTGTAATTTGAAGTAAGGAGGTTCGGGTAGGAGCTAGTTTATTTTTAAGAATGCAATAAAACAGCTTGTAGCAGCAGCAGTGACGTGAGTTAGGAAAATCACCAAAAATAGGGTATATTGAATTTGGAGATGAGTGAGTTATGAAATTGAACCTTAGTGTGTCTATTTTTACATGAAAGAAACAAGTAGGTAAAAGATTTGTATATTATGAGATAATCGAGTTTTAACGAGACCTACTCTAAATGAATTCGTGAGCTACTGTTCTGTTTTGGAAAAATTGTCAAATATTGTACAAAAATAATTAGGAATCATGGTTCATATGTGTAGAATCCTGAATGAGTCTATTTTTCATTGGTATAAACAAGATCATCATAGGAAATTTGTGCAATTTGATAACTGCAGTTTTATAGGGTCAGGTCAGAATTGTCCAGCAGTGTAATAAGGGTAACTTTGAAGAATAAACTGTACTAATTGGCCACATGAAAAATTCTGGAAAAATTATGGTGAATAGTTATACGAGTCTAGTTTCAAGGACAATTTACGGATCCAAATTTCGAGTTATGTAACCCGAGTTATGGCCGAATTAGTCAGCGTGATGCAGTTGGACAGCTTTAAAAATTTTACTCCCCGAGTCAATGGTCACGCCTAGTAACGCCACGTACTCGATTCCGGCGAGGGTTTCGGGTAAGGGGTGTTACATTTGATTGGTATCAGAGCTTACGGTTTAGTCGATTCTAGGACTACCGTGGCGCGTGTGAGTTTAGCTATACATGCCTGTGGTTATATGTTGATAGTGTGGTGACTTCTGACAGCCTAAATTTTTGTTTTGTATAGTAAATGGACTCTGAACCAGAAAGAGCTGTGGCTGATGATGTGGAGAGCGTGGCGCCTGACCGTACCCACGGATCAGCGCCGATAGACTCTCGACCTGTTTCGGGTAGCCACGAAGGAGAGACAAAGCAAGCCTTTTATCGGATGATGAATGAGTGGTTTGCCCAATTTATTCAGAATAACCCGAATATACCCCAACCTCCGCCCCCGAATAATCCAACTCCGGACCCTCTAGCTCCCCCAATGATTAGATCCAATGAGATCTAGTAGGCCCCCAGTTGACAAAATCCGAAAATATGGGGCCGAAGAATTTAAGGCCAATGACGATGATGATGCTGAGAGAGCCGAAATGTGGCTTGATAACACTATTCGGGTACTTGGTGAGTTGTCTTGCACTCCGGATGAATGTTTGAAGTGTACTATATCCTTACTACGGGACACTGCATATCACTGGTGGAATACCCTAGTATCAGTGGTCCCGAAAGAAAAAGTGACATGGGATTTCTTCCAAAATGAGTTTCGCAAGAAGTATATTAGCCAAAGGTTTATTGACCAAAAACGAAAAGAGTTCCTTGAGCTGAAACAAGGACGAATGACTGTAACGGAGTATGAAAGGAAATTTGTCAGGCTCAGCCGTTATGCTAGAGAGTGTGTCTCTACAGAAGCCATTATGTGTAAAAGATTCGAAGATGGCTTAAATGAAGATATAAAGATGTTTGTTGGCGTTCTTGAACTCCAAGAGTTTGTAACTTTAGTTGAGAGAGCTTGCAAAGCTGAAGAGCTCGGGAAGGAGAAAAGAAAGGCTGATACCGAAGCCAGAGACATCCGAAAGAGGTCTTCGGGCAAAGTCTTCCATTCCGCGAGCAAGAAGCCTAAAGATGACTACAGCCGACAGAAAGCTACTACAGATCCGCCTAGGCGGGATCGACCTCCTATGAGCTCCCGAGCTACCTCGATAGCCAGTGTTGGTAACATTCCACAAAATAGAGTTGAATGCAAGTACTGTGGGAAATGGCACTCAGGGAGTTGTAGATTCCATGATCGGTCTTGCTATAAGTGTGGAGCGTCAGGTCATTTTATCAGAGAGTGTCCAAAGTTAGCTGAGCAGAATGCAGTTCAGAACACTACACCGAGCAAAGTGCCAATGCGAGGTAGACCACCCAGACATTCAGGCAATGTAGGTGGTAGCCAGAAAGGAACGACGAACGCTACAGATCGATCTGAGGCAAGAGCCCCGGCTAGAGCATATGCTGCGCGAGCTAGAGAGGATGCTTCCTCCCCCGACGTCATTACCGGTACTTTCACTCTTTTTGATATTACTGTGATTGCACTAATTGATCCTGGTTCGACTCATTCTTATGTGTGTGAAACTTTAAAATTTGGTAAGACTCTGCTAGTTGAGTCTACCGAGTTCGTAATTCGTGTGTCCAACCCTTTGGGTAGATGTGTGCTTGTAAATAAAGTGTGTAGAGGTTGCCCGTTGATGGTACGAGACTATTGCTTCCCAGCTGACTTAATGTTGTTGCCCTTCGATGAATTTGATATAATCTTGGGTATGGATTGGTTAACTTCACATGAGGCAGTGGTGGATTGCAAAAGAAAGCTTATTAATTTGAAATGCCGAAACGGTGAGACAATCAGAATAAAATCCGGTGATGTAAATGAGTTGCCTATAGTAATATCCTCAACGGTAGCCCAAAAGTATGTGAGAAAAGGGTGTGAGGCCTATTTGGCTTATGTGCTAGATAATAAAATGTCCGAGGAACTAATGAAATCGGTACCAGTTGTATGTGAATACACAGATGTGTTTCCTGAAGAGCTACCGGGCTTACCCCCAGTACGAGAGATTGAGTTCGGCATTGAATTAGTGCCGGATGTAACCCCAATTTCGATAGCCCCGTACCGAATGGCGCCTACTGAATTAAAAGAATTGAAAGCGCAGTTGCAAGAATTGACAGAGAGGGGTTTCGCACGACCGAGTTTTTCCCCGTGGGGTGCACCAGTCCTATTTGTGAAAAAGAAAGATGGGACAATGCGAATGTGTATCGACTACCGGCAACTAAATAAGGTAACTATAAAGAATAAGTACCCGTTACCCCGGATTGATGATTTATTTGATCAGTTGAAGGGAGCTTCAGTGTTTTCGAAAATAGATTTGAGATCGGGCTATTATCAATTACGAGTCAGAGATTCCGATGTGCCAAAGACAGCATTTCGAACGAGGTACGGGCATTATGAGTTTTTGGTTATGCCTTTTGGGCTTACTAATGCACCTGCTGTTTTTATGGACCTAATGAACCGGGTCTTCCGACGGTTTTTGGATCGGTTTGTAGTAGTGTTTATTGATGATATATTGATCTACTCTAAAAATGAAGCGGAACACGCTGAGCATTTGAGAGTGGTACTACAAACTTTGAGAGATCAACGGTTATATGCAAAGTTCAGTAAGTGTGAGTTCTGGATGAATGAAGTCAGCTTCTTGGGTCATGTCGTCTCAGTGTCAGGTGTTCGGGTGGATCCAAACAAGATAGCAGCTATACTCGAGTGGAAACCACCAAAGAATGTTTCCGAGATCTGAAGTTTCCTAGGCCTCACGGGATATTATAGACGATTTGTAAATGGTTTTTCCGTGATAGCTGCACCTTTGACGAGACTACTACAGAAAGATGTCAAATATGAGTGGTCAGAAAAATGCTAGAAGAGTTTCGAGCAGTTGAAAGCCCTTTTAACCGAGGCTCCAGTGTTGACTCAACCTGAATCGGGTAAAGAATTTACTATTTTTAGTGATGCATCTTTAAATGCGTTGGGTTGTGTTCTAATGCAAGAAGGCAAGGTGATAGCCTACGCTTCAAGACAATTGAAGCCACATGAAAAAAATTATCCAACTCACGATCTGGAGCTGGCAGCCATTGTGTTTGCATTGAAAATTTGGCGTCACTATTTATTCGGCGAAAAATGTCATGTTTATTCAGATCACAAAAGTCTAAAATATTTAATGACTCAGAAAGATCTAAATTTGAGACAACGCCGATGGTTAGAATTGCTGAAAGACTATGAATTAGTGATTGACTACCATCCGGGGAAGGCTAATGTTGTTGCGGATGCGTTGAGTCGAAAATCATTATTTGCTCTGCGTGCATTAAACGCACGGATGACGATGTCTGAGGATGGTTCGATCATAGCCGAGCTACAAGCAAGACCGATGTTTATTCAGCAAATTTGCGATGCACAGAAAGTTGACGAAAAGTTAGTTGCTATTCAGATTCAGTGTGAGAACGCTACAGAATTAGATTTCCAGATAGATGCAAATGACTGTTTGAAGTATAAAAGTCGATTGTGTGTTCCAATGAACTCAGATTTGATACAGATGATTCTGAGTGAGGCCCATAATGGTCGAATGTCGATACACCCGGGTAGCACAAAAATGTATAACGATTTGAAACAGTTTTATTGGTGGCCCGGCATGAAACGGGACATATCTGAGTTTGTCTCCAAGTGCTTAATCTGTCAACAAGTGAAAGCTGAGCATCAGGTACCCTCCGGATTACTTCAGCCGATTATGATACCCGAATGGAAATGGGATAGAATTACTATGGATTTTGTATCCGGTCTTCCTATGACACCGAGTAAGAAAGATGCCGTATGGGTTATCGTTGATAGACTGACTAAATCAGCTCATTTCGTGCCGGTACGTACCGACTATTCACTTGACAAACTTGCCGAGTTGTATGTGTCGCAGATTGTAAGATTGCACGGTGTACCGAGTTCCATTGTTTCAGATAGAGACCCAAGATTTACCTCGCGATTCTGGAAGAAATTGCAAGATGCATTAGGTACTAAACTTCATTTTAGTACAGCCTTCCATCCGCAAACAGACGGTCAGTCTGAGCGAACTATTTTGATACTTGAGGACATGTTGAGGTGTTGCGTTCTCGAGTTCGAAGGTACGTGGGAACGATACCTACCTTGATTGAGTTTGCTTACAATAATAGCTTTCAATCTAGCATAAAAATGGCACCTTATGAAGCCTTATATGGTCGAAAATGTCGCACACCATTGTATTGGACTGAGCTCAGTGAGAATAAGATACACGGGGTTGATTGGATTAAAGAAACTGAACAGAAGGTGGTGGTAATTAGAAGTAATTTGAAAGCTGCTTCGGATCGTCAAAAGTCCTATGCCGATTTAAAACGCAAGGACATTGAATTTCAGGTCGGAGATCGGGTGTTCTTGAAAGTTTCTCCGTGGAAGAAAATACTCCGATTCGGTCAGAAAGGCAAGTTGAGTCCGAGATTTATTGGACCATATGAAGTCATCGAGCGTATAGGGCCTGTGGCTTATCGATTGAAACTGCCCCTTGACTTAGAAAAGATACACAATGTATTCCACGTTTCGATGCTTCGCAGATATAGATCGGATCCGTCCCATGTGATCACCCCATCAGAAATTGAAATTCGATCTGATTTGACCTACGATGAAGAACCGATCCGTATCTTAGCTCGGGAAACCAAAGAGTTAAGAAATAAAAGGGTTCCATTAGTAAAGATTCTATGGAATCGTCACGGAGTTGAAGAGGCTACGTGGGAGCCTGAAGAGTCAATGAAGCAGCAATATCCGAACCTATTTAACGGTAAGATTTTCGGTGACGAAAATCCTTAAGGGGGGGAGAGTTGTAACAGACCAATTTTGACCCCAATCGAAACGGTGGTTTCGGGACCACGAATCCGAGCCTAAGAGATATTATAATATTAGGTATTGTGTTTGTTATGTGTGTTTTAGTGAGTGTGAAAATTTCGTGGAAAATTTTAGTTATTTGAGTGTTTAATTTGTTAAAAAGGTCTAAATTGCAAGGAGGACAAATGTAGTGGGCATAAATAAAAAGGGAGCTAAGTGAATTGTCCATAAAACATGGGGATTTGCATGTCAAATTCCCCATCTTTAAACAAGGTGGACGGCAAGCATGTATATATGTCCTTTTTTTTATTTTTGTATGATATTTAGGCATTATTATATTAAAGCATGCTATGAATATATGCTTTTAATTTATATATATTTTGATTTTAGTAATATTATAAGAAAAGCATGCTATGATTTATGTTAAAATAACAAAAAGGAAAAAGAGAATAATTCTCTCATCCTTCATTCTTTCTTGCCGATTTCTACCTTGAAGAGAAGAGAAGAACTTCATCTTCCCCATTCGGCCTTGCATGCAATAGATTAGGTAAGAACTATCTTGATATGGCTTGAATTCTTGATTATTTCTCTTTGGAAACAAGCAAAGTTTGTTAAGTTTGGTAGGATGAGATTCGGCCATGCATGTGGGAATAAAGGTAAGAGTTGAACCTTAGCTTAATAGCCTACCCTTAGATTGTGTTGATTTCTTTGATCATTAGGGAAAAACAAGTAGAAAATGGTTGATCTTAAACATGAGGAAATTCGGCCATGGATGAGAGTTTATACCTTGTTGTGTGAATAAACTTAGACAACATGAGAAGAAGTATCTTGAGCATGTTTAAGAAGATTGTTTTGGTGTAGACGTGGGGATGCTATGGTGTGGCCGAATGTGAGACAAGCATTCAAGAAACCTTTTTCTTTCATTTTGATGCTCGGTTATACACACATAGTGTAATTGGCCATGAATGAGTGATTTTACTTAAATATGCCTAATGGGTGAACTAAGTGTGATAACTAAGTCACTCAAATTAAATAATGAAAGAGTTAGCAAGCTAATATTCGGCTGGAAAATGGAAATTAGTTGTGAGCAATTAGCTTGTTACTTGGTTTCATGTTTAAAGGAAGTAGGGGTGCACTAAATTGACATTTTCGGCCATAAGAAGAAGGGAAATTGAGCTATTGAATTCGATTATATACGTATACTTATAAAGTGAATGTATGGCCATAGGTAAGAAGATAAGTTAAACTAAAGTACATTAAATGTATGAAGTAAGGATTCGGTTCCTAGTTTTCTTGAATTAAATTGTGTGTAAATTGTTTTGAGTTGAGTAAAAAGGGATAGAGTGAATATGAACAAAATTCATTTAACATTATAGATCGGGAGCAAAAAGAGAGGGAACAAGATCGAGGAAAAGCAAAGATTATCGAGTAGCCGATTTGCACGGCTTATCGACAACCGAGGTAAGTCCTTTAGTTAAATAATGTCAAAGAATTAATTATGGTTATCTTGACTATTAAAAATTTATGAATGTTAATGCCCAATTACATCATGGCCGAATGTATACTGACATATTGGTTGATGATTTATGTTGAGAATGTGATGAAAATTATTTTGACTAATGCAAGGTGAATAAGTAAGTTCTTGAGCTACTTTATATTTAAAGATCATTTACATATCTAGTGCATGATATAATTTGTATAAGCTTGGTGTAAAACCATGAGTTGGTCGATTGTGATAATGATGGATTGGATTGATTTCAAATTTATTCAATGCAATGGGAATAAATGTATATGATTCGATATGTATAGTGAAAATGTGAAAAGCATGTAAAAATATTCTGACATTCGGGCTTCGAGCCTAGCAGGCCTCGTGCCGGTGGCATAATCGGGCTTTATGCCTAGCAGGCCTTGTGCCGGTGTTATTTATCGGGCTTTATGCCTAGCAGGCCTTGTGCCGGTGTTAATTATCGGGCTTACGCCTAGCAGGCCTTGCGCCGGTGTTACTTTTCAGGCTTTTACGCCTAGCAGGCTTGATGCCGGTGATGTAATTTACCAAAGAGGAATTTAATCCTTGTCAAGATAATTTAGAGCTAAATTGTCAAGAATATGGTTCGGGTAAGTATGTGAGGTATGTTATGTTAAATATTACTTGTGCCAAATTGACATTGATGAATGTAATTTGACGGAAGTCGAGCTTAGAACATGCTATTCTGGACAATTGATTTGCATGTATAACTGCTAAGAAAGTAGGTTACCGAATTATTAATATTTGGCTTTGTGTAAACTATTTACTTAGTTGTTTATGTAAAACGCCATATGTGGATTGTTTTATTTTCATAAATAATTAAATGTTCTAATTTTTATGAGTTGGGACTTACTAAGCTAGTAAGCTTAATTATGTGAGATGTTTTCTCTGTTTTATAGATTAGGAGCAAGCCACAAGCTCACCAGGATCGTTGGAAAGTCGCTCACACTATCAATCTACATTTTGGGTACTCCTTCATTTTGGGTTTGTTTTAAACGAAGGCATGTATAGGATAGGTTTGGTTTTGTTTGAGGAAATTTTAAGGTTCATGTGTAAACACTAAAAAGAATAGCCATGCGAAAATGGCTAAATTTTTGTTAAGTACGTTGGTGTGATTTGATGTAAGTTGGTTCATGGTGGCAATGTCTATGCATTTCTAAATGAGTTAATCGTTTTACTAAGGAAATGTTTGAATATGAATTGAACCCTTGTAATTTGAAGTAAGGAGGTTCGGGTAGGAGCTAGTTTATTTTTAAGAATGCAATAAAACAGCTTGTAGCAGCAGCAGTGACGTGAGTTAGGAAAATCACCAAAAATAGGGTATATTGAATTTGGAGATGAGTGAGTTATGAAATTGAACCTTAGTGTGTCTATTTTTACATGAAAGAAACAGAGTAGGTAAAAGATTTGTATATTATGAGATAATCGAGTTTTAACGAGACCTACTCTAAATGAATTCGTGAGCTACTGTTCTGTTTTGGAAAAATTGTCAAATATTGTACAAAAATAATTAGGAATCATGGTTCATATGTGTAGAATCCTGAATGAGTCTATTTTTCATTGGTATAAACAAGATCATCATAGGAAATTTGTGCAATTTGATAACTGCAGTTTTATAGGGTCAGGTCAGAATTGTCCAGCAGTGTAATAAGGGTAACTTTGAAGAATAAACTGTACTAATTGGCCACATGAAAAATTCTGGAAAAATTATGGTGAATAGTTATACGAGTCTAGTTTCAAGGACAATTTACGGATCCAAATTTCGAGTTATGTAACCCGAGTTATGGCCGAATTAGTCAGCGTGATGCAGTTGGACAGCTTTAAAAATTTTACTCCCCGAGTCAATGGTCACGCCTAGTAACGCCACGTACTCGATTCCGGCGAGGGTTTCGGGTAAGGGGTGTTACAGTCCCAGCCCAACCTAATTTTCCATCCTCTATACGCCACCCATACCAGCCCAACACACCATGGGGATTTCTACAATCAACCCTCCATCTGCTACACGCCTCATATATGTGGCACCAAGCCACTGGTGACAGAGTCACTAACTATAACACTTGGGGCCAACCCACTGTGGTACCAAACCACTGGGACAAGTCACAGAATCAATATATATATACACGTGGTGTCAAACCACCGTGGTACCAAACCACTGAGAATTAGTCACTGAATCAAATATGTGGGGCCAACCCACTGTGGTACCAAACCCCTGGTGACAGTCTGAAAATCATACTTTCCCTTTTCATCACATCCCAAGCCCATGCAGTATGGCATAATAATTCGTGTATGAGGTATGTCATGTATGCAGAACATATATCAGATATAACATATGAAATGACTTACCATCACAATCAGAATAACAAAAATACAACATAATCAAGCTAATCAACCTCTAAGGGTATAATAGTAATTTTACCTACCGAAGGTATTTTGGTAATTTACCTACCAAGGGTGTATCAGTAATTTCGCACCTGCAATGGCCTTTCTGAAGGCCCAATGTCGCCTCCAACGACTCAACTACCATTTCCGGTTGTTACCGGACTATTGGGCCTAAAACCCGATTTCAGCCCATTCGAGCCCACACGCTCGTGAGGCCCACCTAGCACAAATCTAGCTACGTATATGAGATTCACCTAGTCTAATCCATTCTATACTACACAATCATACAATTTACTCAATTGGGCCCACGGGCCCATTGGGCCCACTTTAGCCCATCGTGGCCCAAGCAGCCTCAGCCCACAAGAACACTACTGATGGCCTCAACTATTACGTTGAAGCCCCCACACGTGCGCTCGCACGCTCGTGTGGCTATTAACGCTGTGTGACTGGCATTTCGGCAATTTGCCGCTCTACAACTAGAGTAGAGAAGTACACACCTGATAGGGAATCGGAAGCTGCTAATCCACTCTCCGAGCACTCCAATGCCTAACGCCCACCAAGGTATGTTTTCTCTCCTCATAGAATGATCTATATATAGCTAGCTTCTCACCTTCCTTCTTTGTATCTTTCCGATGTGGGATCCCTCCGTCAGTAGAGTTTAAATCCAACTCAAACTCTTGCCGCCCAATTCGCAAAATAAATACTCCCTTGCTTTTCATGAGATTCGAACCCAGGCTCCCCTGTAGCATAATCCATGCCGCTAACCACTTGGCCACAAGCTCCTCTTGTGTCTAAAACCATGCGCAACTAAATATAAATCTATAGCCAAATTCTAAGGTCCATATAAAAAGAAAACCAAAATGCAAGAGCCAAGACTTGAACCTTGGACATCCTTCTTTCCTTGTGGCATCACCCCCTTGTCTCTTATGTGACGTCACTTTGCCACTACACCCCACACTCCACTTGTGTCATTTTTCTCCACATTTTATTCTTAAAGCCTACCTACTACTCCCAGGATTTTTTCCACCTAAAACCAAAATTTCCCTAAAGCCAAAGTTTGATCCCGGGACTTCATAGAAGCCCTCTAACCTTCCAAAATCACTCACCTAATAGGTCTAACTAGCATTAAAGCCGTTCTCTTGTTCCCAAAAATTTTAAACGCTACTACTCCCAAGGCCCATTGGGCCCAATCCTACTAGGCCCAATTTCGGGATGTTACATAAAATATGTTACTTTTACTGTTTGTCAAATACCCCCACACTTAAGCTTTTGCTTGTCCACAAGCAAAATTCTCAACTTAAAATTAAAACGAACTTTCCAAAATTCGTAATTCCTACCGACAATGTCTCATCATAATTCATAGATAATTTATACATGGATAATTTAACTCAAAGAGTCCTAAAGATTCAAACAATCAAAGTCATACATTTGTAGCACAAAAACGTAGGTGTCTCCCCTTATCTAAATAATTACCTTTAATTCAAAACCGACAAGGAATGACATCCTCACAAAAGATTCACTCAAATCACTCGAAGTGTTTAAGGTTCAAAATTAAGCACTCAAAAGTCGAACCTAAAAAGTTAATCCCATAGGCTTGCCTGAAAATCAAATCTCCACCACTGTAAAATGAGATGATAAACAGATCAAAAGGTCTTTAACAGGGTTGTAACAGGGCTAGGGTTAAAGGTGTGGAAAAAGGCTGAATTAGAAGGTTAGAATCGAGATTGACCTGACAATTTACCTAACTAGAAAAAAACAAACTGATAATGAATAATTATATTAACTGGAAACTAATAAAACGAGCTTTTTCTTCAAGATTTGAAATTTAATGCATAAGCTCACTTAATCACACAACTAATAATGAATATTTTTTTAAGAACAAGTCAAATAATAGGAAAGAACTTTTACAACTGAAATATAGAACATAATTAGGCAACTGTTCAAAATCAAATCTCGACAAAAAGGGAGTCAAGGAGGATGGTGATAACAAATACAAAGGGTTTTGGGTTAATATTAGTGGGTGAGTCAATAAAAAGGGGTTGTTAAGATCAACGGGGTTCACTAGGGGTTAATTATGAAGGTAGGCTTTTAGTGGAGTAAGTGGGTTAAAACCTAGGTGCCTTTATCATCTCGGTATGTCAAATCATAAGTGTGGTCTCGACATGTATAATCGATGCAAGTTCTAGAATAACAAATCAATGTTGACACACTCATAATCAATAAAGTGAGCACGAAAAAAAATGTATGCTCTATAAGGCTCAAAAGCTAACAGAAATTATGGGGATTTGATATCAACCTCGTAAATTTCAAATTTCAAGGTAACATTCAAATTCAGGTAGACAACCTAAAAAAAATTAAATTTTGAAAAATAGACTTATCATGCTTGATTCTCTAGTATCCTTCAAATTTAATGATCAATGTACAATTATCAATGACTTAATCCAAAACATATCAATAAAAATCATAAATCAAATGAAATTTCATTCTAATCGTAATATGAGAAACTTGCTTTTTAAACAAGGCATAATTCAGGGATTTTCAAATAAGACTATAGTTAACCCCCATATACTTAAGATGTACATTGCCCCTAATGTACAAAGATAGATAATATCAAAATAATCATAAAATCATAAGATGGGTAGAGAAGTGAAACTTCCTGAATTTTGGATGAAGTCAATGGAAAGAAACTGGATAGGATTTGAGGTGAACGTGGGGAAGCGTCTCGAACCATTTGAAATTGAGTCCTCGAAGCAGCCGTCTTGATTTTATTGTATCCTAAGCTAAATCTAAATGGTACGAATAATAAAAAGAAAATAATAAAGAAAATAAAAAAAATTAAAAATAAAAATAAAAATAAAAGTAAAGTAAAACATGAAAACAAAGGATTAAGAGCACCTTTTTACCACTCATAATTCAGGGATTTTCAAATAAGACTATAGTTAACCCCCCTATATTTAAGATGTATATTGCCTTCAATGTACAAAGATATATAATATCAAAAGAATCATAAAATCATAAGATGGGTAGAGAAGTGAAACTTCCTAAATTTTGGATGAAGTCAATGAAAAGAAACCGGATAGGATTTGAGGTGAACGTGGGGAAGTGTCTCGAACCATTTGAAATTGAGTCCTCGAAGCAGCCGTCTTGATTTTATTGTATCCTAAGCTAAATCTAAATGGTACGAATAATAAAAAGAAAATAATAAAGAAAATAAAATAAAAATAAAAATTAAAGTAAAAATAAAAGTAAAAGTAAATAATGGAAAATGAAAGAAGAAAGATAACGGGAAAAGGAAGGGAAGAAGGGGGTTAAATAGAAATTATGGATCTGGTAGTTGGCCCCGCCCTTGTATCTTCCTGTGGTGGCCAGACGGCCACGGCCACGGCCGTGTGGTATGGAAATCTGTACTTTGGTTAGTTTATGGTTAGGTGCTAAAAGGAAAAATAAAAGTAAAAAATAAAAAATGTAAAAATTAATGGGGTTAGTGCTCGGGTTGCCTCCCGAGAAGCGCTCGTTTATAGTCTTAAGCTAGACTTTACCTCTCATTCGTATGGTCATGGTGGTTTGAGGAGGTGAAAATCCTTTCTCATGCGATCAATTCGGTTATTGATATAAAATTTAAGTCGAGTAGTGTTTACCTTAAAGGTGCTGATTTTGGGACTAGTTACCTCGACTGTTCCAACTGGGGAGATTTTGGGTACCTGATCTCCTATCTTAAGCTGGCTTGTCCCATCATTAAGTTCTTTGTGGAGTCGCCTCGTTTTTACTTCGTGTGTTTTTAGTTTCTCTTTGAGGTGTGTCTTCCATTCATCTAGTTCATCGATCCACAGCCTTCATTCCTCATAAATTTCTTCTTTATCACCATGAGGTCTAGGATCTGGCAACTGCAAAAGAGCTTCAAGAAACGACAAGTTAATATGAAATTTCTTTGGAAGTTTAAAAGACTTACAGAATTGTTCCTTTGTGTGGTTTTTCTTTATAGTATTAGGGTATGGCACAAGAGCTTGGTACTCTGTAATTACCGGGTTTGGTAAATCCTGGCTTACCTCAACCTTACCTTCACTTACCACAGGTTCGTGTTTCGTGTCAGATTCCACTAACCTTTCACCGTCATGAGCTGTTACAGCTTGAATTTGCTCTTTTGGGTTAGTTTCAGTGTTACTTGGCAAGATTTCTTGTGGTGTTCTAAGATCGGCTTAGCGAGCTGACCTAGCTGATCCTCGATCCTTTGAATCGATGCTTCTTGTTTTGTTTCTATATTTCAGTGGTGTGTTTCTGTGTTTGCTATGAATTTTGCCAGCATCTCTTCAAGGTTCGGCTTATCCTCCTGTTGGTGAGGTGGTTGTTGAAAATTTGGATGAAGTTCCTGTCTTTCGCTACTTTGATCATCCCACGAGAAATTGGGATGGTACCTCCAACCTGCATTATAAGTGTTATCATAAAAATTATTTTGAGGTCTAGCATAGTTACCCATATAGTTGACTTGTTCGCTTTCCATGCCATGTCCGTAGGGTGGGTACTCAGGATTCGCCATGCCTCCGTTTGTTTCCCACTACATAACTGGATATACCTGTGAGGAACCACATAAAATGTCAATTTTCTTACTTAAAAGCTCTAACTAATTTGATAGCATGGCTACAGGGTCGAGGTTGTAGATATCGGCTGCTTTTGTTGGCTTTGTCCTCATAACTTGCCACTGATAGTTATTTAGTGCCGTCTCTTCTATCTGCCAAAATCAAATAAAAGAAAATTTAGAAAAGTAAAAAAAAATAAAAAAATAATATAAAATAAAAATAATAATGAAAATAAATTATAATAAAAAAATGGCTAAAGTAATAAAAATTAAGCGTTCTTAATATTTCAGTTCCCCAGCAAGGCGCCAAAAACTTGAACGTCGAAATCAGAGCTTTAAAATTTATAATAAAAATGATCGAACCTAGAAACAAACTCTGACAACGATTTTAAGGCAATCGCACCTATAGAATAGTAGTATAGTTTAGGCAAGACCGGAATATTGAATCCCAAAGGAACCAAAAGTACTAATACTAACTCTCTTTCTATTATTTAGCCTAAGAATTAAGTGAATGTTTATCTAATCTAAATTTAACTATCAACTAAACTAAAGATGCAAAGACAAAAAGAATGAATTGGGGAAAATACTGTTTGGGAAAACTCAGTTGATTAAGACGATACCCTAGGAAGAATCCACCTAGACTTCACTTGTTATCTAACACTGAACTAGACGATGTGTAGAGGATGGAAACCTAGGATGGGTTGGGTTATTATTCATTATTTATTGTTTACCATGTGATTATGATTGATACCCTTATGTATGGGCCAGGGACCATAATGTGTTTGTGGGCTCAGGTCGTTGTGTGCTTTGAGATTTATACATTGAGTCTTGGTGACTCACGCTTTCCTTATCTCTACTCTTCCAGATGAGCAGTAGATCATGGACATGGGAGCCGAGACGGACTCGAGGGGCCATCAAGTTTTATTTCTACAAGTTATTTTTTGGGGGGATTTCTTTAAGTTTATTTTATTTTTATTTGAGAATATTTATGTAATAAGGCCCCTAGTTTTTATTCAACTATGTAGATTTCAATGTTCTGAAATTATGAATTTATGACAAGGTCTATTTATACTTAATAATAATAATACAAAGGAGTTTATTTTTAAAATGTCATTTATTTAGTCAAATTATGTCTAAATAACTTATGACTTCCAAAACCAACAAAGCAAAAGTTTTTAATGTATAACTCGTAGCATACCAGATCTGGTCGAAACGCATGGGCCGGGTTTGGGGGTGTTACAAATTCAATGTGAGACTATCTCTAATTCAGGGTTTCAAATTGGAGCTGATGATTGTTTAAGGTTCCGGAATAGAATTTGTATACCAAGAAATTCAGAACTCATTCAGATGATTTTGCATGAAGCGCACAATAGCTGCTTATTTGTTCATCTGGGGAGTACCAAAATGTACAACGAATTGAAACAGTTTTATTGGTGGCAAGGCATGAAACGAGCTATCTCAGAGCTTGTTTCTAAATGTTAGATTTGTTAGGAAGTCAAAGCTGAACATCAAGTACCATCGGGTTTATTGTAGCCTGTGATGATTCTCGAGAGGAAATGGGATAGAATTACAATGGATTTTGTGTCGGGATTGCCCCTAACTCCAAAAAAGAATGATGTTATCTAGGTTGTCATTGATCGACTAACAAAATCTGCTCATTTCATACTGGTATGTACAGATTATTCACTTGATAAACTAGCTGAATTGTACATTTTTGAGATTGTTCGATTGCAAGGGGTGCCACTATCTATTATTTCCGATAGAGATCCGAGATTTACGTCGCAATTCTGGAAGAAATTGCAAGAAGCTCTGGGAACAAAGTTGAAATTTAGTACTACTTTTCATCCTCAGACTGACGATCAGACCAAGAGAGTTATTCAGATTCTCGAAGACATGTTGAGATGTTGTATTTTAGATTTTGAGGGCAATTGGGAAAAATACTTACTGTTGATTGAGTTCGCGTATAACAATAGTTTTCAGACGAGTATAAAAATGGCACCGTACAAAGCTTTATACGGTCGCAAATGTCAAACTCTGCTATACTGGACTGAACTAAGTGAGAAAAAGATTCACGGGGTTGAATTGATCAGAGAAACTGAAGAAAGGGTGAAAACGATTCGCGACAGTTTAAAAATAGCTTCAGATCGACAGAAATCATACGCTAATTTTAAACGTAAAGAAATTGAGTTTCAAGTCAGGGACTGAGTGTTTCTAAAGGTGTCACCATGGAAAAAGGTTCTTCGATTCAGCCGTAAAGGAAAGCTAAGTCCGCGATTTATCGGACCGTATGAGATCATCGAAAATGATCGTCGAAATCAGATCTTTAAAATTTATAATAAAAATGATAGAATCGGGAAACTAACTTTGACGACGATTTTAAGGCAAGCACACCTATCAAACAGTACTATAGTTTAGGCAAGACTGGAATATCAAATCCCAAAGGAACCAAAAGTACTAATACGAACTCTCTTTCTATTATTTAGCCTAAGAATTAAGTGAATGTTTATCTAATCTAAATTTAACTATCAACTAAACTAAAGGCGCAAAGACAAAAAGAATGAATTAGGGAAAATACTGTTGGGAAAACTCAGTTGATTAAGACAATACCCTAGGAAGAATCCACCTAGACTTCACTTGTTATCTAACACTGAACCAGACGATGTATTCACTTGACTTGATCCGTAAGATTCCCTAATGTATATTAAACCCTCTCTCGAAGCGAATAACGTCTAACCCTAGGCTGATTTATTGAAATCTCTTTCTAATTAAAACCCCTAGAATCGCATTAACTCGATCTATGGACTCCCATATTAGGTTTCACCCTAATCCGGCAAAATCTCGTCACCCTATCTCTAGGCGCGTGATCAACTCCGCTTAATTATGCTAGATCTACTCTTAAGCAGGGACTTCTGCTCCTCTACCTAAGCACATCATACTTGAATCAATATCCCAGAAATATCAACACAATTAAGAATACATAATTAAGAACAAGTCAAATATTTATCATACAGTTCAGAATACAATAACAAGATCTGTATTAGGTTTCATCCCCCTCAGGTATCTGAAGGGTTTAGTTCATAATAATAAAATAAAACATCTCAAAAGAAAAGACAAAACAAAACATAAGAAATCCCTAAAACTCCCTGAAGGAATTGAAGGAGAGATTTGCCGCCTTGAGTAGAATTTTGGCTTCTTTTGAGGGATCAACTGGTTATCTTCGAGTGATTCTCCACAAATCTGACCTTTTTGACTTGGCTCCTTGGCCTAGCTAATCGCCTCCTTTCAGGTAACACTTAGGGTGTTTATATAGGCTCTTGGGATGCGTTTCTTTGGCCATAAGTATCCTTTTCCGATTGAAATTGCACTTTGCCACGACAGGGACACGGCCATGGCACACGCCCGTGTGAATCGTGGCCAGGCCGTGCTCGGACTTCTTTAATGAGGCAAGGCCGTGTGAATCGAGATCGGGTCGTGTTCTAGTAGATTGACGTGGCATGGCCGTGTGGGCTTAAGTCCAGGCCGTGTCGATTTTCTCTTTGGCCCAATTTGGTCCGTTTTAGGCCTGTTTCTCGTTCTTTTCATCCTCGGGTGCTGTCCTGGGTATAAAACATGAAAACAAAGGATTAAGAGCACCTTTTTACATAAATCGAGGCTTAATTCATCCAAAAGCATACGAAATGTGGGCTTAAAATATGTTACATTTATGATTTATCAGAAAGAATAGGGCTTGTAGCTTATCAGCTAGCTTTACCATCAAAACTTGAAAAGATTCATAATGTATTTCACGTTTCTATGCTACGTCGATATAGATCCGATCCGTCACATGTGATTTCTCCGGTAGATGTTGAGATACAGGCTGATTTGACATATAGTGAAGAACTAATCAGGATTTTAGCTCGTGAAAACAAAGAATTAAGAAATAAACGCAGAGCCCTGTGAAGTTTCTGTAACACCCCATACTAGACCTAGACGTTATGGCCGAATCTGGCAGTGTCACATTGAAGTGTTTAGCGTAAAACTTGTTTTCATTGAAATCCTCAAAATCAATTAATCATTTTGTTATTAAATGGTGATTCCAAAACGGGTTGTTCATTTCCAAAGCGTGCATCATTAAAAGCTATCCACTTTTAAAACGTTATTAATTTTCAAAATCTCATTTATTGCAGAAGTTTTTTTAGGAAATGTTGCGAAAACATGGTGTCTTTGAAAATAATTACCTTTTGAAAACCTGTCTATTTCTACGACTAGCAGTTTATATCAAACTAAATAACTAAAAACCCTAATTTAAAGTTCATAACTTTAAAAAGGCCTTATTACATAAAAATACCCAAATTTAGTTACTTATAAATCAAAAGATAAAAATGAAAGCTGATGTGATTGTGTGGCCATCATCGAGTCCCTCGTAGCACTGACCTGCCCACGACTGGGGATTATCTGTACAGTTAAACAGAGGGGTGGGTTTACGAAAACTCAGTATGTAATCCCCTAACAAGAAAACAGTCAATTAAACAATAGATAAATGCAGTTTGGGCCTGAGCCCGTTACAATAACAGTCCAGTTTAGTGTGGGCCTAAGCCTTTTCCTGTAACAGTAAATGATTGGGCTTGAGCCAATCACAACGCTAGTAACCAGTAGGGCCTTTCCCCAATTTCAGTAATAGTATCAGTGGGGCCTTGGCCCATAACAATAACAGATATCAGTCATGCAGTGAACTATATGTAATATCACTAATCGATGCAGTAACAGTACAGTATCATTAATTAGTGCAGATATGCAGTCAAAAATACTACCCAATCCAGCCTCTACACACCACTCTGTCCCGCCAAACACACCATGTGGGGATAAAATCGACCCACCAAGCCAGACACACCAAGATTAGCACCGGTTGCGGCACTAAGTAGTATTGCAGCAAAGCTACCAGTAAAATAAACGGCATACAGCCATCAGTAGGTCCACAGTCGTCTTGGGCGACCCGTGCGACCTTATCAGTACAGTAGACTTCCTCCAAATATAGCAACCCATCTCCATGCAATATGTCGTGACATAATATCATACGTGTATGCAAAATGTCATGCTCAATCATAGTCATACATATCATAGAGCAAATCAGTCATACATAACATAAGGCCATAACAGTCATTCCATCTCCTAGGGGTATAACAGTCATTTTATCCTATAGAGGTATTTCGGTCATTTTACCCTATGAGGGTATGTTGGTCATTTTACCCTATGGGGGTATTTCGGTCATTTTACCCTATGAGGGTATTTTAGTCATTTTACCCTATGGGGGTATTCCGGTCATTTTACCCTATATGGGTACTTCGATTATGAAAATTATACAGTTTGGCCCAATAATCTCCTCACGTTCGTGTGGTTTACCCGTGTGGAGCCCACAAGCTCGTTGGGCCCACACAATCCATTTCGGCCCACCAGGGCCCAAAACGCCCCAAGACCATGAGACCGCTCATGGTGGCCTCAACAGTCGAATGCCCACAATTTATGTGTTCTGGTTACCACACGAGCGAGCACGCTCGTGTAGTTCCAACGATCATATTTTTCCACTTTTGCCGATTCACGCTTTAGGCAGTGTTTACACACCTTGTTTCTGTTTGTTGAGAAAACCTCCCACACCTTTGAAACCTACACTTGATCAACAATTCCCAATTAATCATTTAAACATTTACTCAATCGAGTACAACAAGATCTCAATCGATAAACTCACACCATGTTACCTTTAATCGAGTAAAGAGGGAAGTTTCACCTATCCTACCGTTGATTATAAACCTTCTTCCCTTTGACAGGTTCCTAGGCACAAACTGAAGATGGGTAAGCACTTAATCGATCAGTAACAAGATACCATTATACTATCTTCACTTACCAATAACGCGAGAATAGTACCCACTACGAAGTGTATGACTATCGACAAATAAAGAATGATATCCAGAACAATAGAGAAGGGAAAGCAGTCGATTGCAAGGGAAAGGCAAGAATCAACAAAAAGAAAAGAAAGGAGAGACAATAGGCTTGAGAAGCAATTACCAAAAAAGGGAAAAAGAAGAGAAATGAGGCACAAGAAGAATTTCGGCCAAAAGGGAAAGGGAGTTGCCGTCCAACTTGGGCAAAAAATGAGGAGCATTTCTCTCTTAGCCGAATTCCTGAGTGCCAGAGTTCAATTTCGGCACAACACTCCCTCCCCTCTCTCTTCCCTTGATTTTCTCCTAAAATCTCTCCAAATATCCCTCCTCAATTCTCTCTATGACCAGTTCAAACTCCATTCAGCAGTATTTCAATCCAACTCTACCACCCACACGAATTAGGCAGCAAAATAAATACTCCCTTTTTGATGCGCTACCACTCGAACCTTAGAACCCATGCACACTCCACACTCCTCTTACCACTAGACCAATAACTCCTTTGTATCATATTTTAACAACAATAATTTAAGAACCTACTATCTAGATCCAAGGATTTTATTCACTTAAAATAAAAATTTTGCATAAGCCAAGGCTTGAACCCTTGACTTCTCAAACACTTCCAAACACTCCTAAATCACTTAACCACTGAAGCAAACATTCATTTATGTCACTTTCTTGCAAAACTAAAAATTTATGTGCAGTCTCCTAAATGTTCCCTTGTTCAAAACCTATTTCTTCTAGGCCCAAAATTCAGGTTGTTTCAGGTTCTTCGGCACAAACACGAGATCGAGGAAGCTACGTGGGAGCTCGAGGAAACTATGAGAAAATAGTTGTAACACCCCATACTCGAGTCTGAGGCTTAGACTGGGTACAAGACATTACTATGCTTGAACTTGCTTAAACATGTATTTACGGGCTATAAAATTTCGTTCCGAATTAAAAATTTCTCTTTCTTAAACAACTCATGCATGTCATTAGCCTACGAGGCCTTAAACTCACGTTCGGAAACTTTCAGAACTCAATTGGAAACGTTTCCTTAAGATAGGGGTCACACGCCCATGTGGCCTGGGACACGCCCGTGTATCCCTACGACATGCCCGTGTCTTCCAACCGTGGTCGACACTGACTAATTTCACACGGCCTTGACACGCTCGTGGACTTAGACCGTGTGCTAAACCTTGATATACTGATTATTAACACGGCCTGGGGCACACGCCCATGTTCTAACCGTGTGTCATGTACGGCTTCAACATACGGCCGTGGGATACCCCGTGGCCTATCTTGACTTATGGAACAAAGGTGCAGGGTACGCACGGCCTAGACATACGCCCGTGTGTCCGTCCGTGTAGGCACTTAGAAGCTATTTACCAAGCCAATTGCCAGCCTGAAATCAAAAACAAACTCATGCTATTCAACAACTCAATTTAATACATCATTCATGATTAATACTACATACTACATTGATATCTATAAGCATACACACTTAGTCAAACTTGGCCAATCACTTAGCCATATACAAAAGAATAATAAATTTATAGCCTATACGTTGGCCCTTCTTAAAACATATACTCAAATGAAGTGTTTCTTAAACATGCCATACTTAATAAAAACAACTTGGCTATACCAAAATAGTGATTGATAGTGTGCTCCGAGCTCTGTTGACGATGATCATCGAGATTAGCTTGGCAGAACTACATGGAAAGAAAGAATGAAAGACGTAAGCATTTAGCTTAGTAAGTTTGCATATAATGCACGTGGAAACATACTTGTTTAATATAAACCATTTGACATAATCAATGGTGTCATAAATTTTAGCTATAAAGCTTACTTACTCATACTAATTCTTACATATCTCATGATACCTACTAGTCTCATACTTATGAGGTAAACAAGGTACCTGTATCACTTGATCACATTGATCAGCATACTTTAACATAATAATAATCTCTAATTTATCATTCATCACATGAATAATACTCATTCTCATCTTGATAATAACATTGCTTAATTAACTTTCTTGTTATCTCATTTAACTTTGCTCGTTTGCCCGATGAATTTCTATGAACAACCGAGGATACTAAATCTCATCCACATATAACTCGATACCAAAGCCATATCCTAGATACGGTCTTACATGGAACCTCTCATCTTGGTTTCGAGGCCATGTCTTGACATGGACTTATACGAAGTCTTTGTCGTGAGTTCCCTTGGGAACTAACCATTGCCATGTCTTGACATGGTCTTACTTGGTATCTTTACTCATGAACTGGTCAATGCCGAGCCTTGGCTTGGACTTACATGAAATCTTCCTAGTTACTCACCAATGCCATGCCTTGGCTTGGACTTACATGGGATCTCTATCTCTTGATATCTTTTCAATGCCAAGACTTGTCTTGGACTTACATGACATCTTTGCTTGGAGACTCACCAATGCCATGCCTTGGCTTGGGCTTATATAGGTCTTCATCTCATAATAACTCTTCAATGCCAAGACTTGTCTTGGTCTTACATGATAACTTGTTTGATTGTCGATGCCATGCCTCGGCTTGGTCTTATACGGACCTTTTCATTTCATGTGATAGATCGAGTATCCTAAGCTATTCGACTTCAATCGGGGCTTTCTCATACTTAATCTTATTGATTTCTTTGTTTAACATAACATTAAACATTTTCATAATAATATTGTACATTATAATAAGCAACTCAATGATAGTAATCATAAAGCTTAGAAAATCATACAAACTTACCTCAATATACAAAATGTATGTTGATATGCAATTTATTCCTCGACTTTGTCCTTGCCTCGGTTTCGATTCGAGATTCATTTTTCTTCATCTATAATAATAATTGGATATTTAATACTCACATTGACTAAATTGACTCTTAACTCATACTTTGGCAAAATTACTATTTTGCCCCTAGACTTTCTCATATTTGCACTTTTGCCCCTAGGCTCGTAAAATGATTCTCATTCAACTTTCTTAAACTTCATGCTTAGATGATTCATTTTCTCTACTATAACAATCATCAATTCTCACTATTTCTAATATGTATGACCAATTTCATAACTATTACAAATTAGTCCATACCATCATTTTTCATGAAATTCACTAAGGAAAATATGTGTATCTAACACCAAACTCTCATAAACTTCCATAAAATATCATTTAACAAGTATGTCATTCATGGGTATATTTTTGGACATGAATTATAGCTCAACTTATAGCTAAAAATAGCTAATTCATAATATGAGAACTCCGAAAATACAAAGAATATTAAAAACGTGGCTAAAATGCACTTACTAGGAAGCTTCAAAAATTGAAGAACCCTAGCTATGGAGTCTCCCAATTTTCGGCACAAGAGGAAGAAGATGAATAAGATTTTTATCATCTTTTTCCTATTTTAATCATTTAATTGATAAATGACCAAAATGCCCTTCTCTTTAAAAATTCACCTTTTACTAACTCATGTCCATTTTTTTCGAAAATTTATAAATTGGGTAAATTTCTATTTAAGGACTTCTAATTACTATTCTAAAGCTATTTCATGCAAAAAGCTTATAGAAACTGATATTTTGCAACTTTTGCAATTTAGTCCTAATGGACCCTTTAATGGAAACCTTCATAAAATGTCCACATGAAACTTTCATACCATCATTCAAACATTTCAATTATCATAAAAACTCTTTTTTTTTCTATTTCGGATTTGTGGTCTCGTACCACTGTTCCGACTAGGCCCTAAATCGAGCTGTTACAATTCTCCCCCTTAGATATTTTCGTCCTCGAAAATCTTACTAGCAAATAGGTTTGGGTATTTGTTTCTCATGCTTTCTTCTAGTTCCCACGTAGCTTCTTCTATCCCATGTCTTTGCCACATTACTTTTACTAAGGCAATACTTTTATTTCTTAGCTACTTGACTTCCCGAGCTAAAACCTTAACTGGCTCTTCACCATAAGTCATGTCGGGATGAATCTCTATTTCTGATTGGGTAATTATATGTCAAGGGTCTGATCGGTAGCGTCGCAACATAGACACGTGAAACACATCATGTATCTTTTCTAACTCTGATGGCAAATCCAATCTGTAAGCTACCGGCCCAACTTTCTCGGTAATCTCATAGGGTCCAATAAAACATGGACTCAACTTGCCTTTCTGGCCAAATCTAAGAACTTTTCTCCATGGTGGCACTTTTAAGAAACCTTTATCCCCGACTTGATACTCTATCTCTTTTCTGTAACATCCTTAAATCGGGGTCTCTGCATTTTGCTTGTGTTGCATGTGATGAATTGTTTATAATGTTGATTTAACATGTTTTGGGGTCTAGTTATAACCCTAGGTTAGGCCTTAGTTAGGGCTAAGAATTTTGTTTTAGCACTTAAGGAAATGGAGCTAAGGGAGTTAGGGGTTAAGAGAATTTATTAGGGGTTGTAGACACAAGAAGTGCCTTGGTAAAGTGGCAAGGAGGCGCCACTTAAGACATAAGGGAGGTGACGCCACAGGAAGCAATGAGGACCTTGGTTCGAGCTGCAAAAATCCCTTTCTGCTCATTTATTTTTGACGCCACAGGCAAGAAGAGGTGTATTCAGGTGGGACTCTCATGGATAGATGAAGATTGGGCCAACAAGTTTGAATGTATGGAAGGGAGAAAAATGTGGAGTTTGACTCATTCAAACCAATTTGAATGAGTGGATGGGAGAGCTTTGGAGAGGTTGGCCTAATTTGAACTCTGGGGGGGAGAAAGTGTTCAGCCGAAATTAGTGTTTTGAGCTAAGGGGCAATCGGTTTTTGGGTCTTTTGGGTAGTGGCCGAATGTGCCTTGGGGGTCTCTCACCATTTGTGCCAAAATCGAAACATCAAGGTGCTTTGCTTTCTTCCTTTTCTTTTCGGCAAGCTTGTTTTGGCCGAATCTTTCTTTTGCAAGTCTTGCTAGGAGCCGAACTTGGTAGTTTTTCTCTCCTTTTCTTTTTGGGTTCAATCAGTGGAAGCCGAAACTCAAACCCCTATCTTCTTCTTCTCTTTTCGGTTCACCCTTGTTAGTCTTCTTCTTTGCCGAAATCATCTTGTGCATTTTCTTCTTTTGCTATTTGGTTCAAAGCCGAAACCAAGACCCCTTTCTTCCATCGACATCTTTCTTCTTTCAAATCCATTTGTGCCGAAAGTTCATCTACTTTCCTTTGCCGAATCCTCCTCAATCCCATTCCTTTCTTCTTCATCTCAAACATATTCAAAAGCCGAAACTTTGATCTAGTTCTCTCTTTGGCCGAATACTCTGACCATAAAACTCTCTACTTTTGCGTTTTCTCTCTTCACAATTAAAGTGCCGAAACACCATCTCTGCTTTGGTTTTCAGAAGCCGAATCTTAATCTTAGTATGGGCTGACTCTTTGTAAAAGCCGAAGGGATCTATCATTAAGGTAAGGTTGCGACAACTCCTCTTCATTTTCGAGATTTATGCCATGGCCGAATGGCCCTATGATTCTTAATGATGTGTTAAGGCCGATTGTAGGTAGGAGTGCAACCCGAATCAGTGGATCTTCAGGATTTGATTGCTGATCTAGTGTGGGCCGAATGCAAGGGAGATACATCTCAGAGTTCGGGATTTGGTAGGAAACCAAATCGGCATTAAGGAGTAGTGAGGGCATACGTTTCGGGATCTCGTAGTATCGTGTAGCTTCGGGATTTCTCATTAGATCTACGTATAGTCAGGTGTGTAATGCTTACACACTTCTATTAGTATAATATGTTTATTATGTTACTGTCATAGCCATTGTACTCAGTGAATATGCCTTGTGGGCATGAGCTTGGATTCCGGGTAAGTCCTCTGTTATGCGGTTTACGATATACATCATCATGTGTTGTTAAATGCTATGCTATGCCGTATTGCATGATATATGATATTATGACACGTATGATTTGAGCATGATGATGGGATTGATGAGAGGAGGCGGATGATTTATTTGGACTGTCACCAGTGGTTTTGACCACAAGATGGGTTGGCCCCATCACTCGATTTGTGACTACGGTCACCAGTGGTTTTGACCACACTATTATTATTTGTGACTAAGTCCCAGTGGTTTTGACCACCAGTGGTTTTGACCACACTTATGATATTTGTGACTACGGTCACCAGTGGTTTTGACCACACTATTATTATTTGTGACTAAGTCCCAGTGGTTTTGACCACCAGTGGTTTTGACCACACTTATGATATTTGTGACTACGGTCACCAGTGGTTTTGACCACACTATTATTATTTGTGACTAAGTCCCAGTGGTTTTGACCACCAGTGGTTTTGACCACACTTATGATATTTGTGACTACGGTCACCAGTGGTTGACAACATATGGATATTGTGACTCATCCCAGTGGTTTGGTACCACAGTGGGTTGGCCCCACATGTTATATTACGGGATTTTCATCAGTGGTTTTTACTACACGATGGGTTGGCCCCATCACTTGATTTGTGACTACGGTCACCAGTGGTTTTGACCACACCGATATATTTGTGACTTCGGTCACCAGTGGTTTTGACCACCAGTGGTTTTGACCACACGGGGTAGAAAAAGGAGATCGGATGGTTAGGTTATGGGTTGCATGATTTGCATGTTTTACTGATGATCTGTGTAAGTGTTAGAACTATCGGGTTTGAGATTTATGCACTGAGTCTCGGTGACTCACCCCTTCCCCTACCTTTTGCAGATGAGGCATAGATCGCGAATATGGAGCCGGGGAGGACTCGAGGTGGCCATGCATCTTAGTTGGTTTTGATTTTAAACTGCTGTATCAATTTTAGTAATTTTCCTTACATTTGGTTTTGGTTTTGTAATAAGGCCGCTAAGTTTATTTTGGGTTTTTGGTTATTACTTGCTTTTACTCTGCCTATATTTTACACATGTTGGATTTATGGACTTGATAAAATTAACCGGTAAAAAGCAATGCTTTCTAAACTATATCTCTTTGGGTTTTCAAACGTTGCCATCGGGTAACAAAGTTCACAAAATAATAAGGAAACTTGGATGTTTTTATTCTCAAATTTTCAAATCTTTTTAAAGGCAAACGGTTTTAAACTTGATTTTACCTATTGCGTTCAGTTTGAATAAGTATCCAATGTTTTCTAAAATCAGTAAGCACAAATGGGTTTTAATCCCGAGTTTTCCAAGTGTTACGACAACTACTAGAACAACTTCAACATCAATTATTATTGAGTTTCCTAAACCCTAAAACAAAACAAGAGTCTTCTTTAAAGATTTTCTGACAAACTTATGATTTTAAAAATGTTTTCACTCCGTAACATACCAGATTCGGTCGTGGTGTGTTGACCGGGTTTGGGGTGTTACATTTTCTCTTTAAATTTGAGTAGGATTTCTGTCTATCGGAGGCGACTTTTAAACACTCTCGTATCACTTTCAATTTCTTTTCAGCTTCTCTAACAAATTCAACTCCGTGAATTTGATTTTATTTAAGTTTAGTCCAAAATAAAGGCGTTCGGCACTTACGCCCATAAAGAGCCTCATAAGGCGCCATCTTTAAGCTAGACGAAAAGCTATTATTGTAGGCAAAATTCTGCCAATGGGAGAAACTTTTCCCAACTACCTTGGAATTCAAGAATACAACATCGAAGCATATCTTCTAGTACTTGTATTAACCTCTCCAATTGTCCATCGATTTGAGGATGAAAAGCTGTACTAAAGCTCAACTTTGTACCCAGGGCCTCTTGTAACTTCTTCCAAACTCTGGATGTGAATCTCGGATCTCTATCAGATATGATTGACAACGGAACTCCGTGAAGTCTTACTATTTCAGAAACATACAAGCTTGCCAGCTTGTCGAGTGAGTAATCCACTCGTACATGTATAAAATGGGCTGACTTCGTGAGTCTATCAACCACAACCCATACAGCATCTTTCTTGGTCGGAGACAACGCTTCATACAGCGCTTCCGTCCATACAGCACTTCATACACGTAGGAGTGCGACACTTCCATCCATACAGCCCTTCATACGGTGCCATCCGAATACTGGCTTGATAGCTGTTGCTGTATGCAAATTCCGCTAGAGGCAAATATTCTTCCCAACTTCCTCTGAAGTCTATCACACAACCTCTCAGCATATCCTCTAACACTTGAATTACTCGTTCAGACTGACCGTCCGACTGCGGATGGAATGCTGTAGTGAAATCCAATCTGGTGCCTAAAGCTTGATGTAGTGCTTTCCAGAACCGAGACGTAAACCTTGGGTCCCTATCCGAAATTATTGATACCGGAACTCCATGCAACCTTACAATTTCTGCCACATACAGCCTCGCCAACTTCTGCAAGGAATAATCAACCCGCACTGGAATGAAATGCGCGGACTTGGTCAACCGATCCACCATCACCCATACCGAGTCCTTCTTAGTAGGCGTAAGGGGAAACCCACCAACGAAGTCCATGGTGATTCTCTCCCACTTCCACTGCGGAATCTTTATTGGCTGAAGCAACCCTGACGGAACTTGGTGTTCAGCCTTAACTTGCTGACACGTTAAGTACTTCCCTATGAATTCGGTAACTTCCTTCTTAAGACCAGGCCACCAAAACTGTTCCCTTAGATCTCGGTACAACTTACTACCTCCAGGATGCATAGCATAAGGGCTACTATGCGATTCCTGAAGAATCCTCCGTCTAAGTTCTTCGTTCTTCGGCATACAGACCTTACCCTTGAAACACAATACTCCCTCGTCATTAATACCATAATCTTCCAACTCCCCACTCTGCACTTGCCGTAGCTTAGCACTTAGATCATCATCAACCAACTGTCCCTCTTTCACTTCATTCAACCACGTCGGCTTAACTTGCAGCTCTGCCAGCAGACTTCCATCATCATACAAGCTCAGATATGCAAACATCACCCTCAGATCTGAGACTACTTTCCGACTTAGGGCATCCGCCACTACATTTGCCTTGCCCAGATGATACTCTATAGAACAATCATAATCCTTCAATAATTCAACCCACTTTCGCTGTCTCAGGTTCAACTCCTTCTGAGTCAATAGATACTTAAGACTCTTGTGGTCTGTGTAGATCACTGACTTTTCTCCATAAAGATAGTGCCTCTACACCTTAAGAGCAAAGACCACTGCCGCCAATTCCAAATCATGAGTCGGGTAGTTAACGTCGTGTGGCCTTAATTGTCGAGACGCATAAGTGACTACTTTCCCGTCTTGCATCAGAACACATCCTAATCCAGTATGAGAAGCGTCACAATACACCACAAAATCCTTCCCTACCTCCGGCTGAATCAAAACCGGAGCTTCTGTCAAAACCTTCTTAAGCTTCTCAAAACTCTCTTGTTGCTTTTCTGTCCATACGAAAGGTACTTCCTTTCTCAACAACTTCGTCAAAGGTGCGGCTATTGATGAGAACCCTTCTACGAACCTTCTGTAGTAGCCTGCCAATCCCAAGAAACTATGAACCTCAGCCACCGAATTAGGTGGTTTCCAATCTAGCACTGCCTTAATCTTCCTAGGATCCACCCTTATTCCTTCTGCAGACAATACATGTCCTAGGAACGCAACTTCCTTAAGCCAAAATTCACATTTGCTGAATTTGGCATAGAGCTTCTTCTCCCTTAACACTTGCAACACTATCCAGAGATGCTCATCATGTTACTCCTTAGACTTGGAATACACTAAGATGTCATCTATAAATAGAACGACGAACCTATCCAAGTAGGGTTGAAAAACCCAGTTCATCATATCCATGAACTCAGCTGGGGCGTTCGTCAATCCAAATGGCATTACTACGAGCTCAAAATGCCCATACCTTGTCCTGAAAGCTATCTTATGGATATCCACTTCCTTCACCTTAAGCTGATGATATCCAGACCTTAGATCTATCTTCGAGAAAACCACTGCCCCCATAAGCTGATCGAACAAGTCATCAATCCTCAGCAAAGGGTACTTGTTCTTGATAGTCAGCTTATTCAACTGACGATAATCTATGCACATACGCATAGTTCCGTCCTTCTTCTTTACAAACAAGACCGGTGCTCCCCATGGAGACACATTGGGTCGAATAAACCCACGATCAAGCAACTCTTGGATTTGAGCCTTGAGCTCAACCAACTCCTTGGGTGCCATTCTGTACGGGGCGATTGACACAGGAGCTGTACCATGTAGCAAGTCAATTCCGAACTCCACCTCCCTATCTGAGGGTATTCCAGGTAACTCCTCCGGAAAGACATCCACAAATTCCCTTATGGTTCTAACTCCACTAACTCCCTCTTCCTTTGCATCCACCGCACTAACGAAAGCCAAGAATGCCTTGCATCCTTTCCGAACCATCTTATCAGCCTTTAGTGTTGAAACTACGTTAGACAGGTAGTTTCTTCTTTCTCCTATCATGATTACCGCCTCACCCTCCTGCGTCCTTAACTCCATTCGCTTAGCGGCACAATCCAGTATGGCTCGATGTTCCACCAGCCAATCCATGCCAAGTATGAGATCGAATTCTCCGAAGGGTAGTTCCATTAAGTCAGCCGGGAATACTGCTCCTTGAATCTCTAAAGGTACTTTTCGAAACATCTTATTCACCACTACAGTTTGACCTACTGGGCTTACTACAGTCATCTCCCTATCAGATAGTTCAGAGGCTATGCCTAGAGTTTCAACTACTCTACACGCAACATAGGAATGGGTAGAGCCAACATCAATCAAAGCAAAGTAAGGCTTGCCAAATATAAGGAATGTACCGGTTATGACGTCCGGTGCGTCTCCATCCTCTCTCCGGTGATCTGCATCTACCAAGCCCGGCTATCTTGCCTCTGTATTACCAGCACCTCTGCCAGGTGTTCCACATCCTCTTTCATCACCGTTTCCTCTACCATTCGGACCACGCCCTCGCTGAGGCTGCTGTCTGCCTCTTCCAGCCTGATTAAAACCCTGAGCTGCTGGTCGATTCCCATCCGGTTTCATAGGACAGTCCTTAATCATATGATCCTTGGACCCACACTTGAAACATCCTCCTGTCTTCTTCCAACACTCTCCTAGGTGCTTCTTTCCACACTGGTCACAGGTACGATACTGCCCTCCTGTCGCAGCCTGCTGACCTCGCGGCCCATCAACTCTAGGCCTCTTTTGAATATTCCCAGAAGACCCTGATGGTCCAAAGCCTCTTTTCTACTTATTCCGGTCCGTGTTCTACCTCACAGAGTCCTTAATTCCTTCAGCTACCTTAGCCTTCTCTACCAACACAGCAAACTCCCACTCTTGTTGCGGAGCTATCAATAACCTCAGATCATCCCTTAGTCCGTCCTCAAACCGGACACACCGCTCATGCTCCGTAGCCACGATTCCTCGAGCATACCGGCTCAATCTTAGGAATTCAGCCTCGTACTCTGCCACGGACTTGTTCCCTTGAACCAGCCCCAGAAATGCCTTCCTCTGCGCATCTATATAATGAGTACCAACATACTTCTTCTAGTATGCCACCTTAACATACTCCCAAATGAGTTCCTCAGCCGTAGCACCATCCCGAACTGTGAGCCACCATTGATATGACTCATCGCGAAGAAGCGACACCATTCCTTTCACTTTCTCCTCAGCTGTCAGATCCAACTCATCCATAATTCGCTCAGTCGCCTCCAACCAATACTCAGCAGTACTGGGTGCCACACCAGATACGCCACGGAACACCTCAGCTCCATTGGCTCGGAGTCGCTCGGGTACAGATTTCCGAGCTCCCATACCTCCACCGGCTCCAGCCACCATCTCAAGAACTCGCAGCACCGCCTGCGATACAGCATCATCCCCCGTCTGATCTTGCTGCTCAACACCAATAGCTGGTGGTGGGGGTGCTGGTGGTACCTCATCTTCGGACCCTTGACCCGATCTAACGGGTTCCGATACGGCCATCCTGCCTCAACCACGTCCTCGCACATTACGACCACGTCCTCTAGAACTCATTTCTACGATCGCGCTTTAATCTGATTTAAGAAATTTTATGTATTAGTATTTGTTCCACTGTTTATCCGCGAACAATCTTATGAAAAGAGCTTAATAGTAGTTCTTTCGATCATTCAGAGTTTTCATTTCAAGTTTTCTACCCTAATTCAGAGAAATACACACATTCAATAGTATCTATCACACACACACATTCATCATTCGAACATTTTTGTCTGTTCCTACCCTAGGGGTATTTTCGTCATTTGTCCTATAGGGTATTTTGGTACTAAATCGAGGTCCATTGGAAAATCTTAATAAGTCAAGGCACTCTGAAATTTTCAAACTCGAGGGTATTTTGGAAATTTTTCCCAAATCAAAGATGTTGCAAAAATTTTGGAAATCGGGGTTATTTTTGGTAATTTCGTAAACCAGGGGTAATTTGGTAAATTTTCCCAATCAGGGTATCTTGAATTTTTGCAAAATAGGGTTTTTGGATACTTTTGCAAAGTAAGAAAATTTTATTAAAATCGAGGGTAGTATGGTAATTTTAGAAACCCAGGGCATTTTTTTTAATTTTTCAACCAGGGGTATTTATGTAATTTTGTAAATCGGGAATATTTCAGAAAAATTTTATAGATTAGTTTTTACAAATCAAAAAGGTAATTTGAGGATTTTAAAACTAGGGTTTTTATAAAAATACGGCTAGTCCCTTTCGGGTTTTAGTTATTGGGTTTAGCCCGTGAATAAATCCTCTTGGTTAGGGTGAACCGTCACTACGCACCAGGTAGGATTCGAGTGGAGAGGAGGTGAGTCACTAGGACTGCTTAAATACCAAGCTCCCACCGAAACCAATCCTAGACATGCGCACAATGGTTGCCACACCCTAACTCGGCGACTTAGTCACAGGTTTGTTTAATTAGGCATTAAAGTTTTATGTAATTGTTGGGGTAAACTAGTCCTATAGTTCCAGTACTTAATATACTAATCTACGTTCCATTTATACCCTTCTACAAATCATACTATAAATCACACAATAGATAGGGGTACTTACCTGGTGGACTTCGGGTCGGAGACTTAGGTGCCATGCCAGAAAAACCTGCTCAATTCCAAAAAGATTTTCATAAAACTTATTTGGGCTCAATTTGAAAACATTGTGGGCTTTAAACCCAAGGCCGAGAGTTTTAAAACCTAGCTCTGATACCAAACTGAAACACCCCAAACCCGGCCCACGAGCCTCAACCAGATCTGGTATGTTCCTCGGGTAAAACAGTTCAAATTCGTTTGTTCTTTGGAAAACTTTGAGGGTTTGAATTGGAAAGTCTGGGTTTTAATAAAACTTTAATTACGTACTTGAAAACAACAAGTTTAAAAGTATTTACCGAGCTTTTAAGGTTTACCTTTAATTTTGAAAACCATTTGTGATTAAGTGTCAAATATGTAGAGTTTCTTTTGAAACATTACGTAAACTTTGAATTGTCAAAAATCGTATCGTACTGAATTAAATAACATGCATGCATAAAACAGTTCAATACTACTGGCCTTATTACATCAAAACAAAACCCAAAATAAATTCAAAGTACTTAAAATAAAAAGTCCAAATGAAATAAATTTCGTGCTGAGCATGGCCACCACAAGCTCCTGCCGACCCGGTCCATCTACTGAGCGTCACCTAAAAAATATCCCACAATGGGGTGAGTCAAACAGACTCAGTGTGTAACAACAAACACCAAGTCCTAACGATTCAGGCATATCAGATCATACATATACATATAGCAATTAAACATAATGATGCAAACCCGAACCCAAACCTAGATACCGTCCGCTACACATCACCCGTACCAACCATCACACCGTGGGGACTACTAAGTCGACCCTCCATCCGCTGCACACCATCGAAGGCAGTCGCTGCAGACGACGTGCTCATCGCCCTTATATATATTGTGGCATAGCCACTAGATAATATTTTGTGACATGAGTCACCACATTCAGATTACGTGACATAAGTCACCACATTCAGATATTGTGGTATAAAACCACCAGATCACTTCCCCTTAATATAACACCCATATGCCTCATATATCACACATATCATGCAAATATTATGCCTTATGCCTTATTCACATTCTTATAGTCTCACATATGTGCCATAACAGATATTCATGCTATCATAACAACAATGGTAGTAAGTTACGTACCTGAGTACTTTGTACCATTGCATGGTACTCTTAGCCACATCTTACACATTCTTATTAACACATTTATTAAAACATAACCATAAATCTATTAAGGCTTAGTGTGGGGTACACACCTGATTTACTTAACGCTTTCACTGGAATCCTGAAAATCCCGATCTAATCCTCTAGATCTCAAGTTCCTACATTCGGCCAATCCTTAAACACTTTAGCAAAAGCCATTCATGTAACAACCCAAACCCGGCCCAAACGCTACGACCGAATCTGGTTTGTTACGGAGAAAACATTTTGAAACCTTTTAAAACCGATTTAAGTTTTCGATAAAAGATAGCATCTTGTTAAAAACAGTTGAGGTGTATAAACCCATATTTAGTTTTATTTTGAAAATATTTATTAAATCAGGTTATTATAAAAATATAAATGTACCCGATGGTACTTTAAAACATTTTCGAATTTATTTTAGAAAAACTTGTGAACTTATTATTAAATTAGTTTAAACTAATATTCCAAAGCAAGTAACAATAACAAAATAATAGAGGAGTTATTGGAGGCCTTATTATAACCCAATTAAAATCAAACCAACAATCAAAAAATAAATAAACCAAAATTTAAAGTCTATTAAATTTAAATTCCACTGCATGGCCACCTCGAGTCCATCCGGTCCACATCCGCGATCTACTCGCCACCTGAAAAATGTAAAGAAGAAGGTGAGTCACCAAGACTCAGTATGTAACCCTTCCTCCGGTTTAAAGCCACATCATACACATATTATAACAATTAACATGCATCAAATCATTTACCCAACCTAACCATCCATATCACCTTTCTCTACCCCGTGTGGTACCAAACCACTGGTGGTGCCAAACCACTGGTGACTTTAAGTCACAAATGTGATGCCAAATCACTGGAGGTGCCAAACCTCTGGTGTCCAAAGACACGAATCGATTGATGGGGCCAACCCATCGTGTGATACCAAATCACTGGCGTCAATCCCGTATTATCATCTGTGGGGCCAACCCACTGTGGTGCTAAGCCACTGGGACGAGACGCTATGAGGTGCCAAACCTCTGGAGGTGCCAAACCTCTGGTGACCGAAGTCACAATGTGGTACCAAACCACTGGTGTCTGTCGACACTAACATCACTGCCCCCTCCTCTCATCAACCCATATCAAACAGTCATAAACAGAGTTCATACATTTATCACATGTATCAAAATAAGCCATGCTTCCCAAAAGCCTTATAATCAATCTCATACTGACAAATACTTACCAGGATCCTCGCTTGTACCGTTAGGGTACTAATTCCATATCTACATAAAGCAGATTTACTCACACAACATGTATTTAATACAGCTTATTAACTATTATAAGTGTGTATGTACACACCTGTCTCCACGGAATGATCTAAGTCCCAAAAAGACAGGTCGGCCACACTAGATCTCTCTGCACCTATATTCGGCCAACCATAGGATTAGTACTATGGCCTATTCGGCCAAACCAAATTAATTGAGAAGGGTTCCTTGTGAACCCGAAACCTTACCTATCACCCTTGAGTACTCGCTTCCGTACTCGATATGCGATTTCTGCTTCACCCCTACAATCGGCCATCACAAAAGTTAATAGCCTTCGGCTTAAACGAATACTAAATAAATATATAGATCCTTACCAAAATCGCTTGACAGAGAATGGGGCTTGGACCGTATACCTTAAGATCCCGGCACCTAAACAGAATTGATTCTATCACTGATTAGCCACTGAAATAATTCAGCTTTTCCATTTAACCAAGTCGACAGAAAGAAGGGATATGGAAAAAGAATTTCGGCACACTTACCCTTGCTTCAATATTCGGTCAAGACTTCACAATATGAAGAAGGGGAAATTCGGTTATGACTAGGAAGTAGGTTCGGCTGAAGAGAGTTTGACAAGAAGAAAAGGGGATTTCGGCAGAGAAGGGAGTAGAGGAGAGTTTTCGGCTCAAGGAAGAGAAGAGAAGATAGCAATGGTGATTTCGGTATCTTAGGGAAGAAGAAAAGAGGAAAAAGATATGGGAGATAAGAGTGAGTAGGGAATTTCGGCTAAAGTCTAAGAGAAAGGAGAATAGTTTTCGGTTTTGGAAAAAGAAAGAAAAAGAAAAGATGAAGGCTAGGAAAATTGCTAGCCGAAAATTCCAAGTAATTCACTTAAGCAAATTCGGCCTCCCCCCTACACCTATGCTTGCCGTCCACTCTTCCTTGAAGAGTTTAAAATTCAACAACTACCTTAATTCACTCTTGGCCACTAATTAAAATTATTCAAAATTATTTGAACACTCAAAATCCTATATTTTCTCTCTGCCACCTATTAAAGATTAATCAATTAATAATCCAAATAAAAACCAAATAATATCTTTATTATCTAATTATCTAAAAAGTGTTTAAAGAGAGAAAATCTCTCCCCTCCTATGCCGTCCATAATAAAGAGCAAAAAGGGAGTTTTGTGACTCGAACCAAGGCTCTCCCTCACCCATTGTGGCGTCACATGTAGCTCCTAAGTGGCCCTCCTTTTGCCACTTTTCCAAGGCTCATTTTATGTCAATAAATCCTCTATTTATTCTTGTAACCCCTACCTGCTAAGGCTCCTTACCTTTAAAGTTCCCAAATAAAATTTTCTACTAAACTGAGCCTACTCAAGACCTTTAATTAAGCCTTATTATTCCATAAATGATACCATAATAATTCAAACACAAGGAAAAACATTTAATCACAAATAACCCCGGTTTCAGGATGTTACAGTTCTACCCCCTTAAAAAGAATTTCGTCCTCGAAATTACCTGATCAGAAGAGGTGGGGGTATTGCTGCCGTATCACATCCTCGGGTTTCCACGTAGCTTCCTCTGCACCATGATTCCGCCATAGCACTTTCACTAAGGGCACTGACTTCCTACGTAGAACCTTTACATCTCTATCTAAGATCTGAAGGTTCTTCTTCAAAGGACAAATCCGAGTTGACCTCAATTTCTGCCACAGGTACTACATGAAGGATCTGATCGATATCGCCTAAGCATCGACACATGAAAAACGTCGTGAATCTGACTCAACTCTGCCGGCAGCTCGAGCTGATAAGCTACCGGTCCCACTCGCTTCAACACTGTATATGGGCCAATGAACCTTGGGCTTAGCTTTCCTTTTCGCCCAAATCTCAACACCTTTTTCCAAGGTGACACCTTTAGGAAAACCTTGTCTCCTACATCATACTCCATTTCTTTGCGCTGCAGATCAGCATAAGACTTTTGTCTATCTGACGCTTCCTTAAGACGAGCCCGAATTACTTTAACTTTGTCCTCCGTTTCCATGATCAACTCCGGACCCAAAACTTGTCGTTCTCCCAACTCCGTCCAACATGTAGGAGTACGGCATTTCCGTCCATACAGTGCTTCGTATGGTGCCATCTGGAGACTCGATTGGTAACTATTATTGTAGGCGAACTCGGCTAAAGGTAAAAATTCCTCCCAGCTACCACGGAATTCCAAGACACAACCCCTCAGCATATCCTCTAAGATCTGTATGACCCTTTCCGACTGCCCGTCAAACTGCGGATAGAAAGCTGTACTGAAATCCAATCGCGTCCCCAAAGCTTGATGCAACACCTTCCAGAACCTCGACGTGAACCTTGGATCCCTATCCGAGATAATCGATACTGGCACACCATGTAATCTGACTATCTCAGCCACATACAACTTTGCTAGCTTCTGGAGTGAGTAATCCATTCTCACCGGTAAGAAATGAGCTGACTTAGTCAAACGGTCCACTATTACCCAAACTGCATCTTTCTTGCTGGGCGTAAGGGGTAATCCACTGACGAAATCCATAGTGATCCTCTCCCATTTCCATTGAGGGATCTTCACTGGTTGAAGTAACCCTGACGGTAGCTGATGTTCCGCCTTGACCTGCTGACATGTCAGACACTTTCCTACGAACTCAGTCACTTCACGCTTCAACCCCGGCCACCAGAACTGTTTCCGTAAATCTCTATACATTTTGCTACCTCCAGGATGCATAGCGTATGGGCTGCTATGTGCATCTTGGAGAATTCTTTGTATCAGTTCCACATCCTTCGGCATACAGGGCCGTCCTTGAAAACATAACACTCCATCATCAGTCAAACAATACCCTTCCAAGCCACCATCTTGCACTTGCACCCTCTTTGCATTTAATCCCTCATCGACAACCTGCTTTCCCTTAATCCCTCATCGACAACCGGGAACATCTTTCCTGCCTCAGGTTGTACCAAAACCGGAGCTTCTGTCAGAATCTTTCTCAGCTTATCAAAACTTTCTTGCTGCTTTTCTGACCAAACGAATGGTACTCCCTTCCTCAATAACTTAGTTAATGGTGCTGCGATTAACGAGAATCCTTCCACAAACCTTCGATAGCACCCTGCTAGACCCAGAAAGCTCCGAATTTCGGCAACTGTCCTAGGTGGTTTCCAATCCAACACCGCTTCAATCTTACGGGGATCCACTCTAATCCCTTCCGCTGACACTACGTGACCCAAGAAAGCCACTTCCCTCAACCAAAATTCGCACTTACTGAATTTGGCATATAACTGCTTCTCCCTCAGTACTTGCAGAACTATTCGCAAATGCTTGTCATGCTCCTCCTCCGTCTTTGAGTAAACCAATATGTCGTCTATGAACACCACGACAAATTAATCCAAATACTGCTGAAACACCCTATTCATTAAGTCCATGAATGCCGCCGGTGCGTTGGTCAACCCGAATGGCATCACTAAGAACTCGTAATGCCCATACCGAGTTCGGAATGCCGTCTTGTAAACATCAACCTCCTTCACCTTTAGTTGATGATAACCCGACCTAAGATCGATCTTCGAGAATACCGACGCACCCTTCAGTTGGTCAAACAAGTCATCGATCCGAGGCAACGGATACTTGTTTTTGATCGTTAACTTGTTTAACTGACGGTAGTCGATGCACATCCACATAGAACCGTCCCTCTTCTTGACAAACAATACCGGCGCTCCCCACAGAGATATACTTGGTCGGATAAACCCTCTATCCAAGAGCTCCTGAATTTGAGCCTTCAGCTCCACCAATTCCTTTGGTGCCATTCGATACAGTGCTATAGATATAGGTGCCGTTCCAGGTAGCAAATCTATACCGAATTCGACTTCCCGATCCGGAGGCAAACCCGAAAGTTCTTCTGGGAATACATCAGCGAATTCCCCTACTGTTCGGACCTTTCCAACTGCTGACTCCTTAGCCTCCAAGGCACAAATTCGAACTATAAACGCCTCACACCCTTTTCTGACCATCTTTACGGCCTTCAAAGCTGACACCACATTAGACAGGTAATTTCTTCGATTATCGATCATGACCACTTCATCCCCTTCGGCCATTTTAAGAACCATGCACTTAGCAGCGCAATCCAACTTTGCCTGGTACCTAACCAACCAGTCCATCCCGAGGATCAAATCGAACTCCCCAAACGGCAGTTCCATCAGATCAGCTACAAACACGACCCCTTGGAGTTCTAGGGGTACATCCCTATAAAGCTTGTTCACAACTACAGAATGGCCTAAAGGGCTAATTACAGTCATCTCCCCAGCAGCAGCCTCAGAGTCTAGGTTCAAAGTCCCTACCACACTACTAGGTACGTATGAATGCGTCGAACCCACATCAATTAATGCAACATAAGGAAGACCGAAAATTAGAAACGTACCGGTTATGACATCCGGTACGTCACCCTCCTCGCGACGCCTTGCTGCATAGACTAAGCCAGGCTGCCTTGCCTCTGTATTGCCTGCGCCTCTGCCCTGAGTTTCGCGCCCTCTATTAGGACCATTGCCTCCTCTACCATTACCATGACCCCTTTGTGGTCCCGCATTTCTATCCTGAGTACGATTCTGCCCCTCTGACTGATTCTGAGCTCGCTTCTGGGGACAATCCCTCACACGGTGATCCAAAGACCCACATTCAAAGTAGCCCCTCTCACCGGTCCAACAACCTCCCCAATGGGACTTTCCACAGCGATTGCACTGAGCCGGTCTCTGATTAGCAGTCGTGGGCCTTGCTGCCTAATTTGGCCCACTTTGTCTAGCCTTTTTCTGGACATTACCACCTGACCCAGATGACCCAAAACCTCTCTTCTGCTTGATCCTATCGTAGTTTTGCCTCACAGATTCTTTGATCCCCTCGGCTACCTTAGCCTTTTCCACTAGAGATGAAAACTCACGAACTTGCTGCGGAGCAATCAGTAACCTTAACTCATCTCTAAGCCCATCCTCAAAGCGGACACAGCGCTCATGTTCGGTAGCCACGATGCCTCTAGCATATCTACTCAGCCTTAGGAACTCCACCTCATATTCCGATACTGACTTAGTTCCTTACACCAATCCCAAAAAAGCCTTTCTCTGCGCGTCAGTGTAGCTGGTACCCACATACTTTTTCTGGAAAGCAGCCTTAAAGTAATCCCACGTAAGATCATCCGCTGTGGCCCCATCTAGGACAGTGAGCCACCACTGATACGCTCCATCCTTCAGAAGCGACACGGCTCCTTTCAGCTTCTCCTCATTAGACAAGTCAAGATCGTCCATGATCCTTTCTGTAGATTCTAACCAGTATTCTGCTGCACTAGGTGCCACTCCCTACACGCCTCGGAACACCTCAGCTCCATTAGACCGAATTCGCTCGGGAACCAATTTCCGAGCTCCCAGATTTCTGCCAGCCCCAGCTACCAACTCGAGAACTCGCAACACAGCTTGCGATACTGCCTCACCCCCTGTCTGATCCTGCTCCTCAGCTCCAAAAGTTGGGGGTGGTGGTGGCAGTGGTACCTCATTTTCAGAACCTTGACCCGACCTGACGGGTTCAGACACAGTCATCCTATCCCTACTGCGTCCACGGCGTCCACGTCCTCTAGAACTCATTCTATCTAACACGCTTTTAATCTGATTAAGAAAAATTTTATGGATTAGTAATTTGTTCCACTGGATTATCCGCGAAGAATTTTATGAAAAGTTCAATAGGGATTCTTTCGATCAAACAATGTTTTAAGTCTTCTACCCTAGTTCACACAAAAGGGCACATCTATTCCCTAATACTTTCCATACTTATTCACTCCTTGGACATTTCTGTCATGTTTCTATCCCAGGGGTATTTTCATCTTTTTCCTACAGGGGTATTTTTTTTTTTGTAATTAAAATCCGAGAGATTTCAAATTTTAATAAAGCAGGTCGCTTTGAAATTCCCAAAACTAGAGAGTATTTCTGAAAATTTGTAAAATTTGGAGTTATGGCATCCTTTTAGAAATCAGGGCATTTTGGTAATTTTTGTCAATCAAGGGTAATTTTGTAATTTTGCAAGTTGAGGGCATTTTCGTAATTTCCAAACCAAAGTATTTTATTGGTGATTTGCAAAGTAGAGTTTTTGAATATTCATAAAATAAGGAAATTTTTGGGCAAAACCATTGAATTGATATTTTATGAGTCAAGGTCATTTTAGTAATTTCACCCCTAAGGGCATTTCTGTAATTTTCACAAATTAACTTTTTCGAGGAAAACATTGTAAAAATGGTTGTTCTCATATTTGAAAGAGTGATTTTAAGAGTTTTGAAAACCAAGTTTTTGTTGTTCTCTTCTTCTTCGAAAACATGGCTAATTCCCTTTCGGGTTTTAGTCGTTATGTTTAGCCTATGACCGAGCCCTCTTGGTCAGGGTGAACCAAAGCTACGCACCAGGCAGGATTCGAGTGGAGAGGAGGTGAGTCACGCGGACTGCTTAAATACCAAGCTCCCACTGAAAACCTTTCTAGACATGCGCACAGAGGTTGCCAGACCACTGAGCCCTCTGAGTTAGGGTGAACCGAAGCTACGCACCAGGTAGGATACCTGCGAAGAGGTGGTGAGTCACTAGGACTGCTTAAATACCAGGCTCTCCCGGATCCAATCCTAGACATGCGTACAGGGGTTACCACACCCTAGCTCAGTGACTTGATCATAGGTTGGTTGAGTTCATTAAATCTTATGTTCTGTTTGTGTTTGAGTAGTCTAATCCTAAGGTTCAAGTTCCTATAAGACTATTCTACGTTCCATGCTTCCTACCCTTCTATAGAAGATAATTCACAAAGAAGCTAAAAGTACTTACCTGGGCGGATTGGTGCCGGAGACTCGGGCCATGCCGTTCAAAACCCAAAAACATTTCAAATCCTTTAATAAGGCCTACTAATCATAAAACCAAACCTTTTTGGGCCTTGGGCCCCCACAGCCGAGCTTTGAACTGGGCTCTGATACCAATTTTGTAACAACCCAAACTCGGCCCAAACGCTACGACCGACTTTGGTTTGTTACGGAGAAAACATTTTGAAACCTTTTAAAACCGATTTAAGTTTTCGATAAAAGATAGCATCTTGTTAAAAACAGTTGAGGTGTATAAACCCATACTTAGTTTTATTTTGAAAATATTTATTAAATCAGGTTATTATAAAAATATAAATGTACCCGATGGTACTTTAAAACATTTTCGAATTTATTTTAGAAAAACGTGTGAACTTATTATTAAATTAGTTTAAACTAATATTCCAAAGCAAGTAACAATAACAAAATAATAGAGGAATTATTGAAGGCCTTATTATAACCCAATTAAAATCAAACCAACAATCGAAAAATAAATAAACCAAAATTTAAAGTCTATTAAATTTAAATTCCACTGCATGGCCACCTCGAGTCCATCCGGTCCACATCCGCGATCTACTCGCCACCTGAAAAATGTAAAGAAGAAGGTGAGTCACCAAGACTCAGTATGTAACCCTTCCTCCGGTTTAAAGCCACATCATACACATATTATAACAATTAACATGCATCAAATCATGTACCCAACCTAACCATCCGTATCACCTTTCTCTACCCCGTGTGGTACCAAACCACTGGTGGTGCCAAACCACTGGTGACTTTAAGTCACAAATGTGATGCCAAATCACTGGAGGTGCCAAACCTCTGGTGTCCGAAGACACGAATCGATTGATGGGGCCAACCCATCGTGTGATACCAAATCACTGGCGTCAATCCCGTATTATCATCTGTGGGGCCCACCCACTATGGTGCTAAGCCACTGGGACGAGACGCTATGAGGTGCCAAACCTCTGGAGGTGCCAAACCTCTGGTGACCGAAGTCACAATGTGGTACCAAACCACTGGTGTCTGTCGACACTAACATCACTGCCCCCTCCTCTCATCAACCCATATCAAACAGTCATAAACAGAGTTCATACATTTATCACATGTATCAAAATAAGCCATGCTTCCCAAAAGCCTTATAATCAATCTCATACTGACAAATACTTACCGGGATCCTCGCTTGTACCGTTAAGGTACTAATTCCATATCTACATAAAGCAGATTTACTCACACAACATGTATTTAATATAGCTTATTAACTATTATAAGTGTGTATGTACACACCTGTCTCCACCGAATGATCTAAGTCCCGAAAAGACAGGTCGGCCACACTAGATCTCCCTGCACCTATATTCGGCCAACCATAGGATTAGTACTATGGCCTATTCGGCCAAACCAAATTAATTGAGAAGGGTTCCTTGTGGACCCGAAACCTTACCTATCACCCTTGAGTACTCGCTTCCGTACTCGATATGCGATTTCTGCTTCACCCCCTACAATCGGCCATCACAAAAGTTAATAGCCTTCGGCTTAAACGAATACTAAATAAATATATAGATCCTTACCAAAATCGCTTGACAGAGAATGGGGCTTGGACCGTATACCTTAAGATCCCGGCACCTAAACAGAATCGATTCTATCACTGATTAGCCACTGAAATAATTCAGCTTTTCCATTTAACCAAGTCGACAGAAAGAAGGGATATGGAAAAAGAATTTCGGCACACTTACCCTTGCTTCAATATTCGGTCAAGACTTCACAATATGGAGAAGGGGAAATTCGGTTATGACTAGGAAGTAGGTTCGGCTGAAGAGAGTTTGACAAGAAGAAAAGGGGATTTCGGCAGAGAAGGGAGTAGAGGAGAGTTTTCGGCTCAAGGAAGAGAAGAGAAGATAGCAATGGTGATTTCGGTATCTTAGGGAAGAAGAAAAGAGGAAAAAGATATGGGAGATAAGAGTGAGTAGGGAATTTCGGCTAAAGTCTAAGAGAAAGGAGAATAGTTTTCGGTTTTGGAAAAAGAAAGAAAAAGAAAAGATGAAGGCTAGGAAAATTGCTAGCCGAAAATTCCAAGTAATTCACTTAAGCAAATTCGGCCTCCCCCCCACACCTATGCTTGCCGTCCACTCTTCCTTGAAGAGTTTAAAATTCAACAACTTCCTTAATTCACTCTTGGCCACTAATTAAAATTATTCAAAATTATTTGAACACTCAAAATCCTATATTTTCTCTCTGCCACCTATTAAAGATTAATCAATTAATAATTCAAATAAAAACCAAATAATATCTTTATTATCTAATTATCTAAAAAGAGTTTAAAGAGAGAAAATCTCTCCCCTCTTATGTCGTCCATAATAAAGAGCAAAAAGGGAGTTTTGTGACTCGAACCAAGGCTCTCCCTCACCCATTGTGGCGTCACATGTAGCTCCTAAGTGGCCCTTCTTTTGCCACTTTTCCAAGGCTCATTTTACGTCAATAAATCCTCTATTTATTCTTGTAACCCCTACCTGCTAAGGCTCCTTACCTTTAAAGTTCCCAAATAAAATTTTCTACTAAACTGAGCCTACTCAAGACCTTTAATTAAGCCTTATTATTCCATAAATGATACCATAATAATTCAAACACAAGGAAAAACATTTAATCACAAATAACCCCGGTTTCAGGATGTTACAATTCAGCCAAACAACCAAATCCCGAAGGATTAACACACTTAAATCCTTACCTTGCTGTCGATTTGATTACTAATCAAATCCCAAAACTTCGCGATATCTCTTCCTTGCAATCGGCCAACTACTAAATCACTTGACTTGGTTAGTTTCGGCTTTTGAACATTTAAGAAACAGATCAGAATCCCTAAGTATGGCCTTGGCCGAATGTACATATGTACTTACCTTGCGATTTTAAACCCGAAAAGTGCTACTTGATTGGGGTATCTGTCGAAATCACTATGGCATATGTTAGATCTAATTCTAACATTTAATCATAATAAATGGCCCTTGGCCGAATATCACATAACTTACCTTGGATATTGCAATCCCGAAACCTCCTTATAGTCGACTATAACAAATCCCGAAAGAATCCTTCATAGTTTCGGCCAAAGATATTGAGGAGATTAGTTCCTAGATTTCGGCTAAAAGAAAAGATTGAAGATTGAATAACAATCGGCCAGAGAGAGCTTGCAGGAGAAATCGGTTCAAAGAGTTTAAACTTTCGGCTTTGATGATCACTAGGAAGATTCGGTTGTAATAAAAAAACGAAAGAAAAGTATAGGACCTAGAGAGAATCGGCAATGGCTATCAAATGGGAAAGAGAGATGTTTTTGGTGTGATTCATGTATGGAAAAGAAAAGAATGAGAATTCAGAGGAAAACAAAGATAACTTTCAGCTGGAACAAATAAAAGAAAAAGAAAAGTGACAGCTTGGAGAGAAAAGAGCAACGAAAGGGAGGCTAGAATGCTTAATGAAATTTGGTTATCCCCCCTTACTATGCTTGGCCGAAAATCACATCAAGAGAGTCCCTTGGCCGGCCACTCTTCCCCCTTATCAGCTTCCTCATTTTTCTCTTTATCACTTTACTTAAGATAATAAAAATAAATCCACCTTTATCTCTTATCTTAGCCGAATTTTACAAGGATTAGACCTCATCTTAAACTCATCCCTTAGTGCCCCAATGCCGTCCACCTCTCTTGCTCCTTACAGCAAAATAAAATTCTTTTATTTGCTTCCCTTGTGACTCGATCCCAAGCCCTTAAACCCTGCATATGGCGTCACTTGTATGGGCTTTAAGTGGCGCCTTGCAGCCACTTTACCAAGCTGATATTTGTGTCATAAATCCCCTACATATTTTCTTAAGGCCTATCAGGCTTAGCTCCCCTTAAAGACTTAAAATTAAACAACTTCTAAGGCATTTGACTACACACTAAGGTTCACAAAATTCATAATACACATTCACAACACACATAGGCATGCTATTTCATACTTTTAAGCAAAAATGCACAAGCCCTAATTCCAAGATATTACAGGATTGCCATCAGTGGTTTTGACCACACGATGGGTTGGCCCCATCACTTGATTTGTGACTACGGTCACCAGTGGTTTTGACCACACCGATATATTTGTGACTTCGGTCACCAGCGGTTTTGACCACCAGTGGTTTTGACCACATGGGGTAGAAAAATGAGATCGGATGGTTAGGTTATGGGTTGCATGATTTGCATGTTTCATTGATGATCTGTGTAAGTGTTAGAACTATCGGGTTGGGGATTTATGCACTGAGTCTCGGTGACTCACCCATTCCCTTACCTTTTGCAGATGAGGCATAGATCGCGAATATGGAGCCGGGGAGGACTTGAGGTGGCCATGCATCTTAGTTGGTTTTGATTTTAAACTGCTATATCAATTTTAGTAATTTTCCTTAAATTTGGTTTTGGTTTTGTAATAAGGCCGCTAAGTTTATTTTGGGTTTTTGGTTATTACTTGCTTTTACTCTGCCTATATTTTACACACGTTGGATTTATGGACTTGATAAAATTAACCGGTAAAAAGTAATGCTTTCTAAACTATATCTCTTCGGGTTTTCAAACGTTACCATCGGGTAACAAAGTTCACAAAATAATAAAGAAAATTGGATGTTTTTATTCTCAAATTTTCAAATCTTTTTAAAGGCAAACGGTTCTAAACTTGATTTTACCTATCGCGTTCAGTTTTAATAAGTATCCAATGTTTTCTAAAATCGGCAAGCACAAATGGGTTTTAATCCCGAGTTTTCCAAGTGTTACGACAACTACTAGAACAACTTCAACATCAATTATTATTGAGTTTCCTAAACCCTAAAACAAAACAAGAGTCTTCTTTAAAGATTTTCCGACAAACTTATGATTTTAAAAATGTTTTCACTCCGTAACATACCAGATTCGGTCGTGGTGTGTTGACCGAGTTTGGGGTGTTACATTTTCTCATTAAATTCGAGTAGGATTTCTGTCTATCGGAGGCGGCTTTTAAACACTCTCCGTGATATTGATTTTATTTAAGTTTAGTCCAAAATAAAGGCGTTCGGCACTTACGCCCATATAGAGCCTCATAAGGCGCCATCTTAAGCTAGACTAAAAGCTATTATTGTAGGCAAAATTCTGCCAATGGGAGAAACTTTTCCCAACTACCTTGGGATTCAAGAATACAACACCGAAGCATATCTTCTAGTACTTGTATTAACCTCTCCAATTGTCCATCGGTTTGAGGATGAAAAGTTGTACTAAAGCTCAACTTTGTACCCAGGGCCTCTTGTAACTTCTTCCAAAATCTGGATGTGAATCTCGGATCTCTATCAGATATGATTGACGACGGAACTCTGTGAAGTCTTACTATTTCGAAACATACAGGCTTGCCAGCTTGTCGAGTGAGTAATCCACTCGTACAGGTATAAAATGGGCTGACTTCGTGAGTCTATCAACCACAACCCATACAACATCTTTCTTGCTCGGAGACAACGGCAAACCCGTCACAAAATCCATGGTAATAAGATCCTATTTTCACTCGGGAACCAAAATGGGTTGAAGTAAACCCGAAGGTACTTGGTGTTTAGCCTTTACTTGTTGGCAAATCAAGAATTTTGAAACAAATTCTGAAATATCTTTCTTCATTCTCGGCCACCAATACTGTTGCTTCAAGTCATTATACATCTTCGTACTACCCGGATGTACAGATAAACATTCGTTATGTTCCTCATGCAAAATTCTCTGAACAAGCTCTTCCTTTCTCGGTACACAAACTCTATCTTTAAACATAAAAAATCCATCGAAATTAATCCGAAAGTAGGATCCAACATCTGACTCGCACTGGGCTCTCTTGGCTTTCTATTCGATATCTTCTTTCTGAGCCTCAAAGATCTCCTGGAGGAATACTGGTCTAGCTTTCAACTCAGCTAGAATAGAACCATTACAAAATAAAGTCATCCGTGAATTCATTGCCCTTAATGCAAATAGGGACTTTTTGCTTAAAGCATCGGTGACCACAGTCACCTTTCCTAGATGGTAGTCAATGACCAATTCATAGTCTTTTATCAACTCTAACCATCTCCGTTGCCTTAAGTTCAATTCTTTCTACGTCATCAAGTATCTCAAACTTTTGTGATCGGTGAAAATTTGGCATCTTTCACCATATAGATGGTGTCTCCATATCTTCAATGCGAAGACTATGGCAGCCAAATCTAGATCGTGTGTCGGATAGTTCTTCTCATGAGGCTTCAAATGTCTTAAGGCATAAGCAATCACTTTGCCCTCTTGCATAAGCACACAGCCTAACCCATTTAAGGATGCATCGCTGTAAATTACGAATTCTTTCCCCGTCTCAGGTTGTACTAAAACTGGAGCTTCTGTCAACAATGCTTTCAGTTTCTCGAAACTTTGTTGCCATCTTTCTGTCCACTCAAACTTTACATTTTTCCGTAACAATTTAGTCATCGGGGTAGCAATCATGGAAAACCCCTTGAAAATCGTCTGTAATAGCCGGCTAGGCCTAGGAAACTTCTAATCTCAGAGATGTTCCTCAGTGGTTTCCAGTCCATTATAGCTGATATCTTACTTGGGTCTACTCGAACTCTTTCTCCTGAGGCAATATGCCCCAGAAATCCTACTTCCTTGAGCCAAAATTCACTTTTACTGAATTTGGCATATAACTGATTTTCACGAAGAACTTGTAAAACTGTCCGTAGGTGCTCAGCATGCTCATTCTCATCTCCGGAATAAATCAGTATATCGTCAATAAAAATGACTACAAACTTGTCGAGGTATGGCCTAAAAATGCGGTTCATTAAGTCTATGAATACTGCAGGAGCATTGGTCAAACCAAAGGGCATGACTAAAAATTCATAATGCCCATATCTTATTTGAAAAGCGGTCTTGGATACATCTGAATCCTTTACTCTCAAAAGGTAGTACCCTGATCTCAAGTCTATTTTGGAAAATAATGTGGCTCCCTTTAATTGATCAAATAGATCATCGATCCTCGGCAACGGGTACTTATTCTTCACTGCCACCTTATTAAGCTGACGGTAATCTATGCACAATCTCATGGTGCCATCTTTCTTTTTCACAAATAAAACTGGAGCACCCCATGGAGAACAACTTGACCTTGCAAAGCCTTTATCTGTCAACTCTTGCAACTGCGACTTCAACTCCCTCAACTCCGTTGGAGCCATTCTATAAGGGGTAATAGATATTGGCACCGTACCGGGAGCTAGCTCAATATTGAACTCAACCTCTCTAACTGGAGGTAATCCTGGTAATTCCTCAGGAAAAGCATCCAAGTACTCACATACTATCGGTACCGACTCAATCTTTAGCTCTGTTTCTCTAGCATTCATCACAAAGGCCAAATATGCCTCATACTCCTTTTTTATGTATCTCTGTGCCGTCATGTGAGAAATCATTTCCGGCGATCTACCTAGCTTATCTGATCCTACATGGAGAATATCCCCATTCTCACATCTCATTTCAATATATTTCTTCCCACAATTAACTATTACATTATGGGTGGTCAACCAGTTCATACCAAGAATGATGTCAAACTCATCAAATGATAGCAACATAAGGTTTGCTTTAAAACATTGACCTTTAATGATTAATGGACAATCATTACAAATTTCATCAACTAACACACTCTTGCATAAATGATTATACACCTTAATCATAAATTCTGTAAAATCTATAGGCATATACATACTGGATACTAGTTTCATACAAATGTAAGAGTGTGTGGGTCCGGGGTCTATTAAAGCAATAACTTCGATATCATGGAGAGAAAAGGTACCCGTAATAACATCATGGGAGGATGCCTCTTCGCGATCGCAAATGGCATATGTTCTTGTAGGCGCTCTACCTTCGGGTCTCACGGCCTGCTCTCTAGGGTTGCCTCTTCCAATTACCCCTCTACCTAGGTACCTTTGTGGTCTTCCCCTGACCATACTCCCGGATCTCGGGTTTTGAGCTCCCTCTTCTTTCATCATCTCTGGACAATCATTTATGTAATGGTCTTGAGAACCACATTTAAAACATGCATTTTCATGCACTCGGCATTCTCCAAGATGAGGTCTGCCACACTATGGGCATTCGGGTCTGTAAGATCGAAAATTCCCTACACTAGCAACTGAAGTAGCCTGTGCTTTATTTCCCGAATACTGTTTACTCTTGTCTTTCTTTGAAAATCTAGTGGAAGTAGCCGATCGGGTAGGGAAATCTCTTGAATTCTTGGATGAGGATTGGAATGACTTATTCCACTGTCTCTTTCTAAAGTCACGAGACTCCATTTCAGACTTTCTCTTCTCCTTTACTAGCTCTTCGGCTTTACAAGCCCTCTCTACTAGCACAACGAATTCTTTTAGTTCTAAGACAGCAACAAACAGTTTGATGTCATCATTTAGTCCATCTTCGAATCTATTGCTCATGATGGCCTCGGTGGCACGCATTCTCGAGCGTACTTGCTGAGTCGTACAAACTCACGCTCATAGTCAGTTACAGACATCTTGCCTTGCTTTAGTTCTAGGAATTCGTTCCTTTTCTGGTCCACAAACCTTTGACTGATATAATTTTTCTTAAACTCTTGTTGGAAGAATTCCCAAGTGATCTTCTCTCTTGGTACTACTGACATAAGGGTGTTCCACCATTGGTAAGCAGAATCTCTTAAAAGAGAGACTACACACTTCATGCATTCCTTAGGTGTGCATGACAACTCATTAAATACCCTGATAGTATTTTCTATCCAGAAATCATCCTTTTCCGGATCATCATCTTTTCTAGCCCAAAATTCTTCTGCCCCATGTTTCCTGATTCTATCAACTGGAGGCTTAACTCCTCTTGCCACCTCTACTATTTGAGGGGCTACTGGGATAGGTTAAGGAATAGGCGGGGGTGGAGGAGATTGTGCATTCGGATTCGTATGAATGAACTCCGTATACCATGTATTCATCATATGGAGGAAGGCTTCTCTAACCTCTTCTCCTCCTCTTTGACTCACCGTGGTGGGTCTTCTCATTCTCATTCGGCACCGTCCCTTCTGCGGGAGCCCGCGTGTTACTTTCTACATCATCAGCCACAGCTCTTTCAGGATCCATTTACTATATGCATAAACATAATTTAAGTCATCAGGAGCCATCACACTATCATATAAAAACATTCTTACGTATGGCATGTATAGCTAGACTCGTGCTCATGCTACGTTAGTCCTAGAATCGACTAAATTGTAGCTCTGATACCACAAATGTAACACCCCATACCCGAGTCTGAGGCTTAGACCGAGTACGAGACATTACTATGCTTGAACTTGCTTAAACATGTATTTACAGGCTATAAAATTTTGTTCCGAATTAAAAATTTCTCTTTCTTAAACAACTCATGCATCTCATTGGCCTACGAGGCCTTAAACTCACGTTCGGAAATTTTCGGAACTCAATTGGAAACTTTTCCTTAAAACAGGGGTCACGCGCCCATGTGGCTTGGGACACGCCTGTGTACCCCTAAGACATGCCTGTGTCTTCCAACCGTGGACGACACTGACTAATTTCACACAGCCTTGACACACCCGTGGACTTAGACCGTGTGCTAAACCTTGATATACTGACTTATTAACACGACTTGGGGCACACGCACATGTTCTAACTATGTGTCCTACACAGCTTCAACATACGGCCATGGGATTAGCCCGTGGCCTATCTTGACTTATAGAACAAAGGTGTAGGGTACGCACGGCCTGGACACACGCCCGTATGTCCGTCCATGTGGGCACTTAGAGGCTATTTACCAAGCCAATTTCCACCCTGAAATCAAAAACAAACTCATGCTATTCAACAACTCAATTTAATACATTATTCATGAATAATACTACATACTTCATTGATATCTATAAGCGTACACACTTAGTCAAACTTGGCCAATCACTTAGCCATATACAAAAGAATAATAACTTTATAGCCTATACATTGGCCCTTCTTAAAACATATACTCAAATGAAGTGTTTCCTATACATGTTATACTTAATAAAAACAACTTCGCTATACTAAAATAGCGATTGATGGTGTGCTCCGAGCTCTGTTGATGATGATCCTCGAGATTAGCTTGGCGGAACTACATGGAAAGAAAGAATAAAAGACGTAAGCATTTAGCTTAGTAAGCTTGCATATAATGCACATCGCAACATACTTGTTTAATATATACCATTTGACACAATCAATGGTATCATAAATTTCGGCTATAAAGCTTACTTACTCATACTGATTCTTACATATCTCATGATACCTACTAGTCTCATACTTGTGAGGTAAACAAGGTACCTGTATCACTTGATCACCTTGATCAGCATACTTTAACATAATAATCATAATATCTAATTTATCATTCATAACATGAATAATACTCATTCTCATCTTGATAATAACATTGCTTACTTAACTTTCTTGTTATATCATTTAACTTTGCTCGTTTGCCCGATGAATTTCTATGAATAACCGAGAATACTGAATCTCATCCACATATAACTCGATACCAAAGCCATATCCTAGATACGGTCTTACATGGTGTAACACCCCAAACCCGGTCAACCCACCACGACTGAATATGGCATGTCACAGAGGAAAAACGTTTTGAAGAAAATCAAGTTAAGGTTAAATTTTGTGGAAAACTCTTTGTTGCTCTATGTTTGTAGAAATCAGGTGCATGATTAGTTAAAAACCGATAGTTTACTTTGAAATCCCGGGAATAAATCTTTAAAACTTAGTTGTCGATTTATAGATTTAGAAAACCTTTTTGTCATTTTTAAAAGAAACCCAAATGATTAATTTGAAAACCGTTTCTATTTGAGTTTGGAAACCTAAGTTTGGAAACCGTTTAAGTTGTCGAAAACATTTGAGCTGTCATTTATTATCAAGTGATTTGTATTACCCGATGGTAAGGTTTTGAAAACCATTACGTTTTATAGTTTAGAAAACCTTGCGCTCACATTATTAAATTAATCAAGTAATTCACTTAACCATGTTCGAAATCAAATCCAAAACATATAAATAATTTAAAACATAATTTAAAAGGCCTTATTACAAACCCAAATAGCAAAAGCAAAATATAAAATAATTACCCAATTCAAAATCCAAGTAAAACCAAATGTTTTAATGCATGGGCCACCTCGAGTCCACCCGGCTCCTCATCCGAGAGTGAAATACCATGTCTCATAGGTAGGAATCCTCTTTTAGATTCTTCCATACTAAACCTTTTCAGTACTTTATCTATGTATGTACTTTGGCTTAGACCTAGTAGTCGTCTTGATCTATCTCTATAGATCTTGACTCCTAAGATATAAGTGGCTTCGCCCAAGTCCTTCATAGAAAAACAACTTCTTAACCAAGTCTTAATAGACTGCAAGGTAGGTATGTCATTTCCCATGATAAGTATGTCATTTTAACACCCCAAACCCGGCCTAGACGTTACGACCGGATCTGGCATGTCACATGAAAGGAATGTCTAAAAAAAAGCTGTGCGTTCGTTAAAAAGTTCGCATTCTTTTTGAAACTCCGCGTTTTGTGGTTTGTTTATAAAAGCCGATTCATTTCAATGCCTATTTTACAAAGTTGTTATTAATTTGAATAAAATTGTATTTGTTGTGACAACCGAGCTTAAGTAATTTTGAATAAAAATAGTTTATTATCATTTTAGGAAAATCCCATATTGAACATTTAATAATGAACAGTAACCAAATTGAAAGCTAAAACCAAATAAAATACCAAAGGCCTTATTACAAACCCAAATAAAAACCCGAAATTTAAAATAAATACCTAGACCAAAAGTCCATGTAAAACTGAATGTATCTAATGCATGGCTACCTCGAGTCCATCCGGCTCCTCATCCGCGATCTACGAGTCACCTGAAAAGATAAGGGAGAAGGTGAGTCACCAAGACTCAGTGCATAATCCCCCTCTCGGTTAATGCAACATGCTTACACAAATCATAACCAAGCAAATATATCATGCACCCAAACCTAGCCATCCATAACTCCGTTTCTACCCCGTGTGGTACCAAACCACTGGTGGTGCCAAACCACTGGTGACCCAAAGCCACTGATATCCAATAATAATGTGGTGCCAAACCACTGGTGACCCAAAGTCATGAATAATCCATCTGTGGGGCCAACCCACGTTGTGATACCAAATCACTGGCGACAATCCCGTTATATCAAATGTGGAGCCAACCCACTGTGGTGCTAAGCCACTGGGACGAGTCGCTATGAGGTGCCAAACCTCTGGTGACCCAAAGTCACGAATATCAATAATCCAAGTGTGGGGCCAACCCACTGTGGTGTTAAACCACTGGGATGAGTCGCTATGAGGTGCCAAACCTCTGGTGACCCAAAGTCACGAAATTAACTGTGGTACCAAACCACTGGTGGTGCCAAACCACTGGTGACCCAAAGTCACGGATATCAATCTTCCCCCTCCTCTCATCATACCCATGCAATATGACATAATAATTCGTATGCAGTATGACATGTCTGCAAATCATATATCACAGATACCGTATGAAACAAATTACCATCATAATCCAAATAACAAATACGACATAATCAAGCCAATCAACCTCTAAGGGTATAACAGTAATTTACCTTCTAAGGGTATTTTGGTAATTTACCCACTAAGGGTATTTCAATAATTTCGTACCTAGAGTGGCCTTTCTAAAGGCCCAATGTCGCCCCGAGTGACTCGACTACCAATTCTGGCTTTACCGGACTATTGGGCCTAAAACCCGATTCCGGCCCATTCGGGCCCACACGCTCGTGTGGCCCACCTAGCACAAATCTAGCCACGTATATAAATTCTACCTAGTCTAGTTCAACATATACTAAACAATCATACAATTTACTCATTTGGGCCCACGGGCCCATCGGGCCCACTTCGGCCCATCGTGGCCCAAGCAGCCCAACCCACAAGAATACTACTGATGGCCTCAACTATCGCGTCGAAGCCCCACACGTGCGCTCGCACGCTCGTGTGACTACTATTGCCGTGACCGGCACTTCGGCATTTGCCGCTCTACAACTAGAGTAGAGAGAGTTATACACCTGATAGGACTCTGGTGTTAATCCGCGCTGCGCCCACTGCTGTGCCCAAACGCCCACCAAGGTATGTTAACTCTCCTCCTGGAATGCTCTTTATATAGCTAGCTCTTCACCCTTCTTCTTTGTGTCTTTCCGATGTGGGATCCCTTCGTCAGTAGAGTTTAAATTCAACTGAAACTCTTGCCGTCCAATCCGCAAAATAAATACTCCCTTCCTTCTCATGAGATTCGAACCCAGGCTCCCTTGTAACATAATCCACGCCGCTAACCACTTGGCCACAAGCTCCTCTTGTGTCTTAAACCATGCGCAACTAAATATAAACTATGGGCCAAATTCTAAGATCCAAGTAAAAAAAAACCAAAATGCAAAAGCCAAGACTTGAACCTTGGACCTCCTTCCTTCCTTGTGGCGTCACCCCCTTGTCTCTTATGTGGCGTCACTTTGCCACTACACCACACACTCCACTTGTGTCATTTTCTCCATATTTTATTCTTAAGGCCTACCTGCCAACTTCCAGGGTTTTTTTCACCTAAAACCAAAATTTCCCCAAAGCCAAAGTTTGATCCCGGGACTTCATAGAAGCCCCCTAACCTTCCAAAATCACTTACCTAATAAGTCTAACTTGCATTAATACTGTTCTCTAAAATTTTAAACGCTACTACGCCTAAGGCACATTGGGCTCAATCCTACTAGGCCCAATTTTAGGATGTTACAGTCATCCACATATAGTACCAAGAATGTGATAGTGCTCCCACTAACTTTCTTGTAAACACATGGTTCATCTTCATTTTTGATAAAACCAAACTCTTTGATTGCATCGTTAAAATGAATATTCCAACTTCGAGAAGCTTACTTTAATCCATAAATGGATCTCTGTAGCTTACATATCTTTCTAGCATCCTTTGGATTTACAAAACCTTCAGGTTGTGTCATATACACATCCTCTTCAAGTTTCCCTTTAAGGAAAGCTGTTTTAACGTCCATCTACAGATTTCATAATCATGAAATGCAGCTATGGCGAGCAAGATCCTGATGGATTTAAACATAGCTACAGGAGAAAAGGTTTCATCATAGTCAACACCATGAATTTGGCGAAAACCTTTAGCGACTAATCGCCCTTTGTATGTTTGTGCATTACCATCCATGTCTATTTTCTTTTTGAAAACCCATTTGCACCCTATAGGTTTAACCCCTTCGGGTGGGTCAATCAAAGTCCATACTTGGTTTTCATACATGGAATCCATCTCAGATCTCATGGCCTCAAGCCATTTCTCAGAGTCTGGGCTCGTCACCGCTTCTTGATAAGTCCTAGGCTCATCTTGATCTATAAGAAGAACGTCACCATGCGTTGTAATGAGAAATCCATATCTCTCAGGTGCACGACGTTCTCTTAAAGGTCTGCGCGGTGGTTGTGTTTCTATAGCAGTTGTTTGTTCCTCAATTTCTTGTGGAATTTGGTTTTGTTCAATCTCTGGTTCAGTGGTATCTTGTGATTCTTGAATTTCTTCAAGTTCAATCTTTCTCCCACTTCCTTTTCTAGAAGTGAATTCTTTCTCTAGGAAGACACCAGTTCGAGCAACAAAAATTTGTTCTCAGTGGGATTAAAAAATATAATATCCTTTGGTTTCTTTTGGATACCCCACAAAAATACACCTTTCAGACTTGGGTTCAAGCTTAGTAGATGTCTGACGTTTAACATAAGCTTCACAACCCCAAATTTTCATAAAGGACATACTAGGACGTTTCCCAGTCCACATCTCATATGGCGTCTTTTGAACCGATTTAGATGGAACACGATTTAGTGTGAAGGCAGCAGTCTCAAGCGCATGTCCCCAAAAGGAAGTCGATAGATTAGCATGACTCATCATGGATCGAACCATGTCTAACAAAGTTCGATTTCTTCTCTCAGATACTCCATTCCATTGAGGAGTACCAGGAGGAGTAAGTTGTGAGACAATCCCACATTCTTTCAAAAGATCATCAAACTCTAGGCTCAAATACTCTCCACCTCGATCAGATCGAAGTGACTTGATAGTTTTGCCTAGTTGATTTTGTACTTCATTTTTAAATTCCTTGAACTTTTCAAGGGACTCAGACTTATGGCGCAGGAGATAAAGATACCCATATCTACTGAAATCATCAGTGAAAGTAATGAAGTAGTGAAATCCACCTCTGGCCTGTGTATTTATTGGTCCACATATATCAGAATGTATTAGGCCCAATAAATCACTAGCTCGTTCACCTTTTGCAGAAAAAGGAGATTTAGTCATTTTTCCCAATAAGCAAGATTCACATACTTCAAAATTTTCAAAAACAAATGAATTCAAGAGACCATCTCTATAGAGTTTGGATATGCGTTTCTCACTTATGTGGCCCAAACGACAATGCCAAAAGTAAGTTTGATTTGAGTCATTTATTTTAGATCTTTTAGTATTTATGTTGTAAATGGGATTCATTTGATCTAAATATAGAGGCCATTAATCAATTGTGCCGAACCATAGAAAACATTATTGAGATAAAATGAACAACAATTATTCTTAATAATTATCTCAAAATCAATTTTGTCTAAACAAGAAATTGAAATAATGTTTTTAGTCAAACTGGGCACAAAATAACAATCCTCTAAACATAAATCAAGTCCACTAGGCAAAGATAAAGTATATGTTCCCACAGCTAATGCAGCAACTTTTGCTCCATTTCCAACTCGTAGGTCCACATCTCCTCTAGCCAAAGTCCTACTCCTTTGTAGTCCCTGTACAGAAGTACAAATATGAGAACCACAACCAGTATCTAATACCCAAGAAGTAGTAGTTGATAAATTAATATCAATAACATAAATACCTGAAGCAGACATTCCGCTTGCTTTAGCCTTCTTGACTTCTTCAAGATAGGCAGGGCAGTTCCGTTTCCAATGTCTAGTCACACCACAATGAAAACAGTTTCCTTCCTTAGACACCCCACCTTTAGGTTTCAGTGCAGCCTTTCCTTTTCCAAATTTGGGCTTACCTTTGCCCTTGGGCTTCGTTTGAACTTTGGCCTTTCCCTTTCCCTTGTTATTACGGACCATCAGTATGGGCTTGGGTCCAACCTTTTTCAAGTTGCCTTCAACAGTTCGTAAGATACTGAGCAATTGTGGTAGAGTCTTGTCAATTTCATTCATATTGAAATTGAGGACAAACTGGCTGTAGCTATCCGGCAACGATTGTAAAATAACATCAGTGGCCAACTCTTGGCTCAATAGAAACCCAAGCTTAGACAGGCTTTCAATATAGCCAATCATCTTAAGGACATGAGGTCCTACTGGGCTTCCTTCAGCCAACTTACATTGGAATAAGGCCTTAGAGATATCAAACCTCTCTTGCCATGCTTGTCCCTGATAAAGTTCTTTCAGGTGCTCGATCATATCATAAGCAACCATGTCCTCATGTTGCTTCTGAAGTTCAAGATTCATAGTGGCAAGCATAAGACATCCAACATCTATCATGTCATCGAGATACTTCTTGTAAGCATCTCTATCAGTCCTCGAGGCATTAGTGGGTGGTTCATTAGGAAGTGGTTGTTCAATGACATATAATTTCCGTTCTTGTTTAAGGACAATCCTCAAGTTATGGAACCAATCAAGAAAATTCAAACCATTCAATTTGTCCTTCTCAAGGACCGATCGCAATGAGAGTGTGCTAGTGTTTGCAGCCATAATATATCTACAACAATTAAATATGCATGTGAGTAAATTTACCAATTTTATATCAATCATTAAAAAGACTTTATTAAATGATATTCCCACTATTTTATTTCAAAATTAATAACCCTTGTATATTAATTTCGGAAAAACTTTCTCAAAAGTATTTCTAGTAGGTTAAGGATCCATATTTCACCACCTCTTAAGTCAGCTTTAGCTTTACTCTTAAGATTATGGTTATTTAGGTAAGCAACATTTGCTAATTACATCATATGTAACTCCTAATATTTGGTGAACAACTCTTGTTCTAATAATCTTATGATTTATCCAATTTACTTGCCTCTAGGTTTCTAATCCTATTAGAGTAACCTAGTTAAGTCATTAACCAATTTTTTTTTAACCAGCGAATATCACTTGTTTATTCTTCGCGTTTAACCAAGATAAATACTAGTACTTCGCTTTGGCAGAACCTACATAGTATTGATCGAGGCCTTAACGAGGGCAAAATTGGAAGGCCATGTTGACTTAATATTTTAATAGAGGGATTTTATTAAGGTTTTTGCATCTCACCAATTATGGTCTACTTTAGCCTATTTAGTCTTCTAATCGATCTCATCAATTAATAGGGTTTATTATCAACAAGGTTTATTATCATCCATAGCATCTCATATATGAATAAATAAAGCAATAAATAAATGCAATAGTTATAGCCCATAAACTAAAGTGGTTCAACCCAAGCCAATGGGAAAACCAAAAGGAAACCTAAAGGTGTAAGCCCTTTCACAAGCTATCATTCACAATCATTGTCCCACCTTCCTTCTTGTTTGGCCCACAGCAACTCTTGCAAATTACAATATGCAGAAACTCGTTTTACATACGAGGGAATAAGATGAGAAGAGAAATACAAGAGAATAGTAGTAAGGCACGACACGCAGGCCGTATTTTAAAAAAAAATACAACCTTTTATCGAATGGGTCATTGGGCTATAACTATGCATTTCAAACACCATGCATGTCAAAAATAGCATACATAATTCAATGTTTTTTTGCTAAGGTGAATTATAAAATATCCTTTCAACCTTTTGTGGCCCATCAAGTTTATAAATTTCTTTTATTAACAAATTTTTTTGCGGGAGTCTGAGGATGTCGGAGGAAGCGGGGGCAGAGCCCCCGCGGTGCGAATCGTATACCCCAGTCAAATGAAGCCTCACGATTTGATAAATTTTTATCAACAGAATCGTGTTTTTAGGATTTTAATCCTTGAGGTTTCATATCGGAACAACCCTTGTTCCACTAGCCAGTTAACACTTACTGGAAACTATAAATACCACCGCCGCATTATTACAGATTTGTTAATAGTTAACAGTAATAACATAAAATCGAATAGGCCACAACACCATGATTAACATTTAATCAATTACCGAAAGGAACAATTATCAGATTATGCTTAAACGATTTAAACAATCGAAAATATAATAAGATCAAAACATGCATCTCATACAATTGCATCACCCAAGTATTTAAACCCGAGTTCGTATCACACAAGTGGCTTTGATACCATTGTTGGAACGCCGGTACCCCATGGCGTAGCAGAATAAAATTAGATCCGGCGATCCAAATCATGGATCCATGTGTGAGGAACGAATCGGGGTGAAATAAAGGTTTCGAAATTACCAAAACTTCAATCTGAGTAGACAGCGACGCCTTGGCAACAAGAGTTTTGATCTACTGTCGAATCAAGCCTCAACCTTTTGTGATGTCAGCCTCTACGTAATCCACCCGGTTTGACTATGAACGGAAGAAATCTCCAAAACTGTTTTGGAGGCTTATTTGCTTGATGGCTGCTAGACCTAACAAGCAATCACTTAGGGTTTTCATGTTTTGTTTTGTCTCCTTTTAATACCTTTTATAATGGGTGCCTTTCTCATCGGGCCTTTTATAATAGGTATCCTCTTAATTGGGCCTTTTATAATTGGTATCTCTTGAATGTATTACAAGATTAAATAAATACAATAAAGTTTTTAACCGAAAATTATAATTACATTAATTATATCTGAAAATTATAATTACATTAATTATAATAAGGATTCCGGTAAACTATATTTATTTAAATTTATATATGAATCAAATTCATATATTAATAAAATTATGTTATCATTATGTGTACAACATCCTTGTACATATAATATGTTCAATATTTGATTGCCCGATTAAATTAATTCTTTAATTAATTTAATTTATGTGACAACCAAGCACAATACCAACTATATTTTATTCCGTTCATTTCAACCATAGGGTGTGACCCTGTAGGTTCTTGCAACGTTAGCAGTAATACTAGAACGATTCTATTGTCACAGACAATGAGTGGCATCTAGCAATGCATCATTGCTACCTAAGTTACAAGAAGTCATGATTCGACATAACCTTTCGTGATTAACCTTTCATGCATTAATCCTTAAGTCCTTTATCTCTGGAACGGATACAAGTCATGGGATAGTCACACTTGCATAGTCCATCCCATGTTTCTTGATATCTTGAGTAGACTATGATATACAAATTAGTATGACATCTCATATCAACTTATTTGAGCATGGCCATGCATTTCTAGTCTCACTCAATCAAGTGGCCTAAGATATTACTCCTATTATGTAGGAGGGACTTATCCTTTATTGATCAACCATATCCCTCTACATAGATTGTGGTATATCCAACATCAGCCTTTATAGAACAACCTGTTACGGTGTACGTTTGACTGTATCAAAATATACAACTCACGATGCTGGGATAATAATGATCTCAAGTCTGAGGATCATATACATATTAATCACTATGAGTAATGTTGTGACAATTACATAATAATCCAAGAAACATACTCATAGCGGGTCAATCCAATATGTTGTTCTCTAACACACATATTCATGCATTGATTTTGACACTCCATATCAATGACAACTCTTTATCATCAATCAACTACATGTTAGTCTTTATGCATTATTATTGTCCTAGTCAATAATAATACTCGACTAAGGATCTTTTAAGAATAATCATATTATTCTCAGGACATTTTATAAAACAGTTTATCTATACACACAGAAAGAAAAACTGAAATAATAATGACAATGCTTTATATTAATAAACATGGTAAATTAAGTATGGTATTACAACCATCTCATGATTGATCTTTGGGCATACTCTTACACATATATCAACTCATGCACCACATTATTAACGAAACATAACAATCATATACTACATATAATTAAGTCATAATCAAATCGATATAACCAAACACATTAAACACTCAATCACGAACTCATAATGCCAAGCCTAATTCTAATGATCCAAGTAAAGCCATTTTCACATGGCTAATATATACAAGGACAAATTCATAGCTCGAAACTTAGTCTAGCCTATACATGCCTTTAGTTTAAAAAATCCAAAATCAAAAATACCAAAATAGGTTGATAGTGTGGATGACTTTGTTGACGATCCCCTGAGCTCTTAGCTTGCTCAAAATCTATAAAACAGAACGATGAACACACGGAGTAAGCTAATTTAGCTTAGTAAGTCTTAAGCAATCATAATATACCAATTGGACATTCAAGCATTTTAAAACAATCAAGTAATAACATTGAATAAAATAGCTTAACTCGAAAGTCCTTCAAAACCGAATGCTTTTACTTCACTTAACATAACACTTATCATTCCCATACCATTAGCATACAACTTACCAACTCAGCATCAAATTCAAAATATAAAACATCCTTTCTTTATAATATATTCATAATACACATACATGAAACTCACTAAGTTCACATAAATATTCAAACAAGTAAAGGGCCGTGTACATCCGATTTACCTCTTTAATTACATAAACACATGTTCATTTAAACTTTCATATATCCAAGCATCTAATATCAGTAGTTTAAAGCTTAGTACTTAAATGATCTACTAATGTCGAATGCTAATGCTCATTTAGCTTAACCATCATCACTATTTTACCTTTAAAATTCAATTTATAATCTCATCATATAGTTCACATATAGATTAAATACTCTTTTCCAACTACTCATATTTTCAATACACATAATTCAATAGGATCACATATATATGTATATACAATAAGTATATACTTTACACTTAGTAATTTCACATAAAAAGAAATATATTCACACACACATATATATATCCATTTAACATTTCATACATTCGTATACATGGCATCAAAGTAATCCCAGTATGTCACATAAATATAAGCATAAGGCTGAATATACAGGATCAATTAGTATCATTCATATCAATATACTTATACGAATACCTTTAACCACTTTATGCTTTCATATAACCAATTTCCTCATGGCATAGTTTATACACAATTTGCATCTACCAATTGTATATCACATTTCCTTCACCAATTCATTTACTTATTATCATCGCATATATATATGTATAGTACATGAATATGAATAGCACATACCTTGTAGCCGAATTATAAACTCATTTTCAAATGCTTAGGCTCACTTGATTCATTTCATGACTTTACTAGTACATAATCTAAGCTTGGAATTTCAACTCACCGGTATAAAACCTGCTAGGCATTTGCCCGAATCTCACATACTGGCACTAGACTTGCTAGACTCAAGGTCCGAAGTTCGAACACCGGCATTTAGCTTGCTAGGCTATAAGCCCGATATAATTCACCGGCACGAGGCCTGCTAGGCATTAAGCCCGATAAAGATCATCGACACAAGGCCTGCTAGGCTCGAAGCCCGATATAAATCACCAGCACAAGGCCTGCTAGGCTCGAAGCCCGAACATTCATATTATTGAGTCATCTCATTCACATCACATACTATCAATATCACATATATTTCATATAATTCAATATCACTTTCACATCTTACGAATATCACATATATCCTACTATCACCTTCACATATTACCTCAATGAGTTCGATTACATACATTGCTAAATTACTTCCTCACATTCGGTTTTAACATGTTTAACTCCACAAGTTCATAATTCAACATATATGCTAGATTATAATCAATTCTTATGAAATTAATTTGCTTAAGGACTTACCTCAACTATCGACGGACGACGAAGACCGGCTATTCGTAAACTTTCGTTTTTCCCCGATCCAAATCCGATTTTCTTTGTTCTTGATCTAAACATATTTAAAATAAGCTCATTCAAGTACATTTCATCTCAATTTAATCCAAAAACACCTAAATAGGCAAATTACCATTTTGCCCCTAATATTTCACATTTTTACAAATTAGTCCTATTTGCACAAAACACAAAATACACAAAATTTCATTACACAACCTAAGGGCCGAATATTCATAGGGACTATATAAGTCCATTTCTTTCATTTATTTTTCATTTTATCCCTTCAAAAATTTATTTTCTCAATTTATCCCAAAACACTCAATTTTATCAAAAATCCAAAGACAAAACATTTTAATCTAACACATATATTTCATAATTCATCCTTATTCAACAAAAACAACCAACTATCAACAATGGCTCAACTCAAGATATTCATCAAACTCAAAAGCTAAAACATGGGTCTTGAAGATTTCTAAGCAACGATCTCAAAAACGTAAATATTTTCAAGAACCGAAATCAAACTAACCTTGAATTTGAGACTATAATAGCCGAAAATCAAAGAAGCCAAGCCCTTGTTCTTTCCTCCACATTCGGCCAAGAAATAAAGGATGATAATGGTCTTTTTGTTTTGTTTAATCTTTAACTTATAATATGTATTTACTAATTTACAAATTTAACCTATTATAATTAATAAAATAAAACATAAATAATGGTTTAGTTGTCTTTCTACCATCCACTAACTTTAAAATGGGCTATTTGCCCTTTTGATACCCCATATTAAAAAGCCATTATCACATTAGCACTTTTCACTATAGTTTGCTACTTTAACACTTTACGCGATTAATTCTTTTTTGTCAAATTAAACACTGAAACGATAAAATTTTCTTACGAAAATTTCACACACATTAATTCACATATAACGAACACTGAAAATAATATCTAAAAATTTTCTGGACTCGGATTCATGGTCCCGAAACCACCTGTAACACTCCAAACCCGGTCAACACACCACGACCGAATCTGGTATGTTACGAGGAAAATCGGAATTTTGAGAAGGTAGATTTCTGTTTAACAATTTGATGAAAACACTTCGCTATATAGTGTATTTGAAGAAAACTTGAGTAGGCTTAATTAAAATTTGATGGTGTATTTGAAAACCAGGAAATTTTGAAAACTTAATCAGATGTGTAGGTAAAACAGACTTATCTCATTTAGAAGTTCAAGTTGTTTCTTGTTGTTACTCAAACATTTAGACTTAGTAGAAAATCGAGTTTAGGTTTGAAAATCGTTTGAGTTTCCTTAATCCCAAATCATAGTGTGATACCCGATGGTATAGTTTAAAACATATCGATTTGTAGTTTTGAAATCGTTGTCTTTCCAAGTTTTAGCAAATTTTAACCCAATTAATTTGTTAAGGCATATTAAAAATCTACTTTAAGCATAAACATAGCAAAACATAATTTTAAAGGCCATTTACAATCCAAAATAAAACCAAATAGTAATAAATAAGCTAAAGTACCAAATTTTATAAAGTCTGAGCAAATCCTTATTTAAGCATGGCATGAGCACCTCGAGTCCATCCCGGCTCCATGTCCGCGTCTAAGTGTCACCTGAAATGTCAAAGGAGTGGGTGAGTCGCAAGACTCAGTGCATAAATCCCCCTCCCGATAATACAACATGCTAACACACATCATAACAAAGCAATACAATTAATGCACCCGTTCCTAACCATCCGTAACACCTTTTCTACCCCGTGTGGTACCAAACCACTGGTGGTGCCAAACCACTGGTGACCCAAAGTCACGATATCCATCAATGTGGTGCCAAACCACTGGTGACCCAAAGTCACAAATAACCAACTGTGGGGCCAACCCACGTGTGATACCAAATCACTAGCGACAATCCCGTATCTCTCAAGTGGGGCCAACCCACGGTGGTGTTAACCACAGGGACGAGTCGCAATGAGGTGCCAAACCTCTGGTGTCCCAAAGACACAGTGTGATACCAAATCACTGGTGACCGTAGTCACGAATCGAATGATGGGGCCAACCCATCGTGTGATACCAAATCACTGGCGTCAATCCCGTATAATCAACTGTGGGGCCAACCCACTGTGGTACTAAGCCACTGGGACGAGACGCTGAGGTGCCAAACCTCTGGTGACCCAAAGTCACAAAATATCATCAGTGGTACCAAACCACTGGAGGTGCCAAACCTCTGGTGTCCCAAAGACACAGTGTCCCAAAGACACGGATATCATTTCCCCCTCCTCTCAAATCACCCAATAACATATCATACTAATGCAAATAATATAAATCATGTAGTCATGCTAACATGCTCAACATGGCATCTCGTAGTATTTACATCATAAATCATGATATCACATATATATCACTACCGATCTCGTAATGAAACAGACTTACCCGTATCCGTGCACATACCCCATCGGGTACCAAATCCATCAACCATATAGTCTCACTTTACACAAACATGTTATTAACATATTACTAAGAAATCAGTGTGTTAGTTTACAAACCTGGTAAATCGCAAGTCTATATCCCAGAGAACCCGTCTAAATCCCTCGATCACCTCGACAACCTTGATCCTATAATCGGCCAAACATAGGTTAGTCACTTATACCATTCGGCCATAACCATTTAACCAAAAGGTTTATCGATTAACCCTTACCTTACACCTGATTCGGTTTCCTACCAAATCCCGAACCAACAATGGTTCCTCTTTTAACAATCGGCACACCCTATTAAAAAGAACAGTTAATCCATTGGGTCTTGACTGAATGAAACTAAAAGATTAGACTAAAAGAACTCGTTCTTACCACCACTTACCAATAGCTTAGCAGAAAGAGAAGGTTCCTCTTGATTGTATCCCAAAATCCGGATGTCCTATAATAAAATCGATTAAACACAAGAGATTAACTCCCTATCCACAAGGCAAAAATCGGCTCTTAACCAATCCAACATCAATAAAGAATAAAGGAGAGAAGAGAATTGAACATTCGGCCAACCCCTTACCTTGCTTTAACCCGATTGAACACCACACAAGAGAGGTTTACACCACCCCCAGTATTCGGCCAACAGAGAACTACTAGGAGAGGGGATGCTTTGGCAACACAGGGGAGAGATTCGGCTAGTCTCTTGAAGATGAAAAGCAATAGAATTGTGGTTCGAAAGAAGAAGAGAGATTGACAACAATTGAAGAAAGATTCGGCTCAAGAGGAATAGAGGGAAATAAATGGAAATTCGGCTAAGAGAGCAATGTGAATTCGGCACAAGTGTATTAAGAGAAAAGAGATGAAAGTATGAGAAGAAGAGATATTAGTTTCAGCTTACACCTTTGAGAGAAAGAAAGAATGATGGATGGGAATATTCGGCTAACAAAGAATACCAAGAGAAGCAAGTAATTTTTTTCGGCAAGTATGTGCTTGGACTTTCGATTACAAGAAGAAATGAAGAAACTCTTTTGAAATTTTCGGCTAGCAAACCAAAAGAAAGTATTTTTCTTCAACACCAATTGACCGAATATGCACCAAAAATTCAAAATGAATTTCGGCACTCCCCACTCCCCCACTACCAAACCGTCCACTCCCCCCCCAAATCTCTCCAACATTCGGCCAAACACCTCCCACTACTCACAACCATCCATTCAAACTAGTTGAACTAGTCCACCTCCACAATTCACTCTCCACCCACCATTCAAGTCATTTGACTTGGTCTTAGGCAGAGTTTGAACTGCCTACAACTCCTCCCTTCCATGCCGTCAAAAGGAAGCAAAAATGTGGGATTTTCGCAGCTTGAACACAGGACCTCCTCCCTTGCACTTGACGTCCCACACAAGCTCCAAGTGGCGCATGCTTTGCCATTTTACTAGCTCCTCTCTTGTGCTTACAAACACCAAATAATATATATATATCCCAGCTCCATCAGCTCCTCTTACCTAAGCCTAAAAACAAAAATTGTCCTACCTACTCAGGTTTACTTCTAGCTTACAACTAAGCCCCGAAAACATACAAACAACAACACAACAGACCCAACACATGCAAACCATGCCATAACAAAAATAGCCCCTAACCCGGGATATTACAGTTCTACCCCCCTTAAAATAATTTCGACCTCGAAATTACCTGATCAGAAGAGTTGCGGGTATAGCTGTCTCATCCCATCCTCGGGTTCCCACGTAGCTTCTTCCACGCCATGATTCCGCCAAAGAACTTTTACCAAAGGCACAGACTTCCTACGCAAAACCTTCACATCCCGATCTAGAATCTGCACAGGTTCTTCCTCCATGGTCAAATCTGGATTCACCTCGATCTCTTCCACTGCTACTACATGCGACGGATCTGAACGATAACGCCAAAGAATCGAAACGTGAAATACGTCGTGAATCTGACTTAGCTCTACAGGCAACTCAAGCTGATACGCTACTGGTCCCACTCGTCTCAGTACCTTATACGGTCCAATAAATCTTGGACTTAGCTTGCCTTTCTTTCCGAACCTCAATACTTTCTTCCATGGCGAGACCTTCAGAAAAACTTGATCCCCCACAGCAAACTCTATATCTCTCCGCTTAAGATCCGCATAAGACTTCTGCCGGTCCGAAGCTTCCTTCAATCGAGCCTAAATCAACTTAACCTTGTCTTCAGTCTCTGCAACCAACTCGGGTCCCAACAACTGACGTTCACCCAACTCCGTCCAACACGTAGGTGAGCGACACTTCCTACCATACAACGCCTCATATGGTGCCATCTTGATGCTTGCCTGGTAACTGTTGTTGTAGGCAAACTCAGCTAATGGCAGAAAACTCCTCCCAACTACCTCTGAAGTCCAGAACACAACCTCTCAGCATATCTTCCAAGATCTGAATAACCCTTCCGATTGCCCGTCAGACTGCGGGTGAAAAGCCGTGCTAAAATCCAAACGCGTACCCAGAGCCTGATGCAACGCTTTCCAGAACCTTGACGTAAATCTGGGATCCCTATCCGAAATGATCGATACTGGCACACCGTGCAACCTCACTATCTCGGACACATACAGCTTGGCTAACCTCTGAAGCGAGTAGTCAACCCTCACCGGAATAAAGTGAGCTGATTTAGTCAGTCGATCCACAATTACCCAAACTGAATCCTTCTTGCTTGGCGTAAGCGGTAATCCACTGACGAAATCCATGGTTATCCTTTCCCACTTCCACTGAGGAATCTTCACTGGCTGAAGCAACCCTGACGGCAACTGATGCTCAGCCTTGACTTGCTGACAAGTCAGACACTTCCCTACAAACTCTGTCACTTCCCTTTTCAGACCAGGCCACCAAAACTGCTCTCTAAGATCCCTATACATCTTACTACCTCCAGGATGCATAGCATGTGGACTGTTATGTGCGTCCTGAAGAATCTTTTGCCTCAGCTCAACATCCTTGGGCATACAAGCTTTACCTTGAAAACACAGCACCTCATCACTAGACAAACTGTAACCTTCCAAACCACCATCCTGCACCCGTAACCTTTGCGCACTCAGAACCTCATCCTCTAACTGTTTCTCTCTGATCTGCTCAACCCAAGTAGGCTTAACCTGCAATTCCGCCAGAATACTTCCATCGTCATACAAACTCAAATGGGCAAACATCGCTCTTAAGTCCGAAACAACCTTACGGCTCAACGCGTCTGCCACCACGTTAGCCTTGCCCGGATGATACTCAATCGAACAGTCGTAATCTTTTAGCAACTCAACCCATCTGCGCTGCCTCAAATTCAAATCCTTCTGAGTCAAAAGATACTTCAGACTCTTATGATCTGTGTAGACTATCGATCTCTCTCCGTACAAGTAGTGCCTTCAAATCTTCAAGGCGAAAACTACAGCCGCTAGTTCCAAATCGTGCGTCGGATAGTTAACCTCATGTGGCCTCAGCTGCCGAGATGCGTAAGCCACAACCTTACCTTCCTGCATCAGCACACAACCCCAATCCCGTGTGTGATGCATCGCAGTACACTGTGAATTCCTTACCAGCCTCAGGTTGTATCAAAATCGGGGCTTCTGTCAGAATCTTCTTAAGCTTGTCGAAGCTATCCTGTTGTTTCTCAGCCTAAACAAACGGAACCTCTTTCTTTAACAACTTGGTCATCGGCGCTGCAATCAACGAGAAACCCTCTACAAACCTTCGATAGTATCCTGCCAAACCCAGAAAACTCCGAATCTCAGCCACTGACTTAGGCGGCTTCCAATCTAAAACTGCCTCAATCTTCCGAGGATCCACTCGAATCCCCTCAGCCGACACTACATGACCCAAGAAAGTCACTTCTCTAAGCCAAAACTCGCACTTACTAAACTTAGCATAAAGCTACTTCTCCCTCAAAATCTGTAGCACTATCCGTAAATGCGCATCATGCTCTTCTTCTGTCCTTGAGTATACCAGGATGTCGTCTATGAAAACCACGACGAACTGATCCAAGTACTGCTGGAACACCCTATTCATCATATCCATGAATGCTGCAGGCGCGTTAGTCAACCCGAACGGCATTACCAGAAATTCGTAGTGCCCATACCGAGTCCGAAACGCTGTCTTATGAATATCAGCCTCCTTCACCTTTAACGATGATACCCAGACCTCAAGTCGATCTTCGAAAATACCGCTGCACCCTTTAGCTGATCAAACAAGTCGTCTATCCGTGGCAACGGATACTTGTTTTTGATCGTCAGCTTATTCAACTGGCGGTAGTCTATACACATCCGCATCGTACCATCTTTCTTCTTGACAAAGAGTACCGGCGCTCCCCAAGGCGAAACACTTGACCTGATAAAACCTCGGTCCAACAACTCCTGGATCTGAGCCTTAAGCTCCACTAACTCCTTTGGCGCCATCCTATACGGAGCAATAGACACTGGCGCAATCCCGGGTAAAAAATCTATCCCAAACTCTACCTCGCGATCCGGCGGCAAACCCGGAAGCTCCTCAGGAAACACATCAGCAAATTCCCCAACTGTCCGAACTTTCTCTACAGCAGACTCTTTAGCCTCCAAGGCATACACATGAACCACATACGCCTCACAACCCTTTCTAACCATCTTTTTAGCCTTCAGAGCAGATACCACATTAGATAAGTAATCTCTCCTATTACCTATCATAGCCACTTCATTACCCTCAACCGTCTTAAGAACCATGCGCTTAGCCGCGCAATCCAACCTCGCCTGGTACTTAACCAACCAGTCCATCCCAAGAATCAGATCGAACTCCCCAAACGGCAGTTCCATCAGATCAGCAGCAAACACTACCCCTTGGAGTTCTAGGGGTACATCTCTAAACAGCTTATCTATTACTACAGAGTGACCTAAAGGGCTAATTACAGTCATCTGCCTAGAAGATATCTCAGAGTCTAGATCCATGGTCTCTACTATACTACTAGCAACGTAAGAATGCGTCGAACCCACATCAATCAAAGCAGTAAATGGAGAACCAAAGATCAAGAACGTACCGGTTATGACGTCCGGTGCGTCGCCCTCCTCTCGGCGCCTCGCTGCATACACTAACCCAGGCTGTCTGGCCTCAGAACTACCTGCACCTCTGCCCGGTGCTCCACGGTCCTGACCAGAACCATTACCTCCTCTGCCATTACCACGACCCCTCTGCGGTGGCGGTCCATTATTCCTAAACTGAGTACGGCCCTGACTCTCAGACTGAATCTGAGCCAACTTACGCGGACAGTCCCTCACTCGATGATCCAGAGAACCACACTCAAAGCAACCTTTTCCACCGGTCCAGCAGCCTCTCCAATGAGATTTCCCACAACGGTTACACTGCGGCGGTCCCTGACTAGCAGCAACAATCCTACCAGACTGATTCGGCCCACTCTGCCTAGCCCTTTTCTGAAGATTACCCGACGACCCAGAAGACCCAAAGCTCCTCTTATGCCTGTTCCTGTCCATGCCCTGCCTTACCGACTCCTTAACACCCTCGGCTACCTTAGCCTTCTCAACCAGGACAGCAAACTCACGCTCCTGCTGTGGAGCAATCAGCAACCTCAGTTCGTCTCTCAGACCATCCTCGAAACGAACACACCTCTCGTGCTCTATAGCCACAATGCCCCTAGCATACCAGCTCAGCCTCAAGAACTCAGCCTCGTACTCTGACAAGGACTTACTCCCCTGAACTAGCCTCAGAAATGCTTTTCGCTGCGCGTCGATGTAGCTAGCTCCAATGTACTTTTTCTGATAAGCAGCCCTAAAATAATCCCACGTAAGATCCTCTGCTGCCACACTGTCCCGAACCGTGAGCCACCACTGGTATGACTCATCCCGAAGAAGCGATACTATGCCCTTCAGCTTATCCTCAGCAGTCAGGTCTAAATCGTCCATAATCCGCTCGGTCGCCTCCAGCCAATTCTCAGCCGTGCTGGGAGCAACACCAGAAACACCTCGGAAAACCTCAACCCCGTTTGCCCGAAGTCGTTCAGGCACAGATTTCCTAACTCCTGCGCCTCCACCTACTCCAGCTACCCTTTCCAACACTCGCAGCATCGCCTGTGACACTGCATCGTCCCCAGTCTGATCTTGAAACTCACCACCTCCAGCTGGTGGTGGTACCGGTATCTCATTTTCTGACCCCTGGCTAGATCCTACGGGTTCAGAAACTGTCATCCTACCACGACCACGTCCACGACCGCGTCCACCTCTAGCACTCATGACTAAATTTTCTACGTATCTGATTTAGAAATTTTATGCATCAGTATTTATTCCACTGTTTTAAAGCAAAGTCTTATGAATATTAAAGAAGCTTTGTTTTCGCGAGTTCACAGAATCCTATCAGTTTCAGTTTCTAAAGTCATCTTACTATTGCAAGTCATTCAATCACATCTCATCAATATTAACATCACAAGTAATAGTGAGGGGTACTTACCTGGGCGGATTGGTGCCGGAGACTCGGTGCCATGCCTTTCAAACCATGCTTTTTAAAATAAAACTCTTAAAACAGACTTTTAAAACATTTTGGGCCTCAGGCCCACAGCCGAGCTTTTGAACTTGGCTCTGATACCACAATTGTAACACCCCAAACCCGGTCAACACACCACGACCGAATCTGGTATGTTACGAGGAAAATCAGAATTTTGAGAAGGTAGATTTCTGTTTAACAATTTGATGAAAACACTTTGCTATATAGTGTATTTGAAGAAAACTTGAGTAGGCTTAATTAAAATTTGATGGTGTATTTGAAAACCCGGAAATTTTGAAAACTTAATCAGATGTGTAGGTAAAACAGACTTATCTCATTTAGAAGTTCAAGTTGTTTCTTGTTGTTACTCAAACATTTAGACTTAGTAGAAAATCGAGTTTAGGTTTGAAAATCATTTGAGTTTCCTTAATCCCAAATCATAGTGTGATACCCGATGGTATAGTTTAAAACATATCGATTTGTAGTTTTGAAATCGTTGTCTTTCCAAGTTTTAGCAAATTTTAACCCAATTAATTTGTTAAGGCATATTAAAAATCTACTTTAAGCATAAACATAGCAAAACATAATTTTAAAGGCCATTTACAATCCAAAATAAAACCAAATAGTAATAATAAGCTAAAGTACCAAATTTTATAAAGTCTGAGCAAATCCTTATTTAAGCATGGCATGAGCACCTCGAGTCCATCCCGGCTCCATGTCCGCGTCTAAGTGTCACCTGAAATGTCAAAGGAGTGGGTGAGTCGCAAGACTCAGTGCATAAATCCCCCTCCCGATAATACAACATGCTAACACACATCATAACAAAGCAATACAATTAATGCACCCGTTCCTAACCATCCGTAACACCTTTTCTACCCCGTGTGGTACCAAACCACTGGTGGTGCCAAACCACTGGTGACCCAAAGTCACGATATCCATCAATGTGGTGCCAAACCACTGGTGACCCAAAGTCACAAATAACCAACTGTGGGGCCAACCCACGTGTGATACCAAATCACTAGCGACAATCCCGTATCTCTCAAGTGGGGCCAACCCACGGTGGTGTTAACCACAGGGACGAGTCGCAATGAGGTGCCAAACCTCTGGTGTCCCAAAGACACAGTGTGATACCAAATCACTGGTGACCGTAGTCACGAATCGAATGATGGGGCCAACCCATCGTGTGATACCAAATCACTGGCGTCAATCCCGTATAATCAACTGTGGGGCCAACCCACTGTGGTACTAAGCCACTGGGACGAGACGCTGAGGTGCCAAACCTCTGGTGACCCAAAGTCACAAAATATCATCTGTGGTACCAAACCACTGGAGGTGCCAAACCTCTGGTGTCCCAAAGACACAGTGTCCCAAAGACACGGATATCATTTCCCCCTCCTCTCAAATCACCCAATAACATATCATACTAATGCAAATGATATAAATCATGCAGTCATGCTAACATGCTCAACATGGCATCTCGTAGTATTTACATCATAAATCATGATATCACATATATATCACTACCGATCTCGTAATGAAACAGACTTACCCATATCCGTGCACATACCCCATCGGGTACCAAATCCATCAACCATATAGTCTCACTTTACACAAACAGGTTATTAACATATTACTAAGAAATCAGTGTGTTAGTTTACACACCTGGTAAATCGCAAGTCTATATCCCAGAGAACCGTCTAAATCCCTCGATCACCTCGACAACCTTGATCCTATAATCGGCCAAACATAGGTTAGTCACTTATACCATTCGGCCATAACCATTTAACCAAAAGGTTTATCGATTAACCCTTACCTTACACCTGATTCGGTTTCCTACCAAATCCCGAACCAACAATGGTTCCTCTTTTAACAATCGGCACACCCTATTAAGAAGAACAGTTAATCCATTGGGTCTTGACTGAATGAAACTAAAAGATTAGACTAAAAGAACTCGTTCTTACCACCACTTACCAATAGCTTAACAGAAAGAGAAGGTTCCTCTTGATTGTATCCCAAAATCCGGATGTCCTATAATAAAATCGATTAAACACAAGAGATTAACTCCCTATCCACAAGGCAAAAATCGGCTCTTAACCAATCCAACATCAATAAAGAACAAAGGAGAGAAGAGAATTGAACATTCGGCCAACCCCTTACCTTGCTTTAACCCGATTGAACACCACACAAGAGAGGTTTACACCACCCCCAGTATTCGGCCAACAGAGAACTACTAGGAGAGGGGATGCTTCGGCAACACAGGGGAGAGATTCGGCTAGTCTCTTGAAGATAAAAAGCAATAGAATTGTGGTTCGAAAGAAGAAGAGAGATTGACAACAATTGAAGAAAGATTCGGCTCAAGAGGAATAGAGGGAAATAAATGGAAATTCGGCTAAGAGAGCAATGTGAATTCGGCACAAGTGTATTAAGAGAAAAGAGATGAAAGTATGAGAAGAAGAGATATTAGTTTCGGCTTACACCTTTGAGAGAAAGAAAGAATGATGGATGGGAATATTCGGCTAACAAAGAATACCAAGAGAAGAAGCAATTTTTTTCGGCAAGTATGTGCTTGGACTTTCGATTACAAGAAGAAATGAAGAAACTCTTTTGAAATTTTCGGCTAGCAAACCAAAAGAAAGTATTTTTCTTCAACACCAATTGACCGAATATGCACCAAAAATTCAAAATGAATTTCGGCACTCCCCACTCCCCCACTACCAAACCGTCCACTCCCCCCCAAATCTCTCCAACATTCGGCCAAACACCTCCCACTACTCACAACCATCCATTCAAACTAGTTGAACTAGTCCACCTCCACAATTCACTCTCCACCCACCATTCAAGTCATTTGACTTGGTCTTAGGCAGAGTTTGAACTGCCTACAACTCCTCCCTTCCATGCCGTCAAAAGGAAGCAAAAATGTGGGATTTTCGCAGCTTGAACACAGGACCTCCTCCCTTGCACTTGACGTCCCACACAAGCTCCAAGTGGTGCATGCTTTGCCACTTTACTAGCTCCTCTCTTGTGCTCACAAACACCAAATTATATATATATATATATATCCCAGCTCCATCAGCTCCTCTTACCTAAGCCTAAAAACAAAAATTGTCCTACCTACTCAGGCTTACTTCTAGCTTACAACTAAGCCCCGAAAACATACAAACAACAACACAACAGACCCAACACATGCAAACCATGCCATAACAAAAATAGCCCCTAACCCGGGATATTACACCACCATTCTAATTAGGGTCAAATTCGGACTGTACTCTCCCCCTTAGGGATTTCGTCCTCGAAAATCTTTCCGCTGAACAATTTTAGATATTGTTGTCTTCTTGAATCTTCAGGCTACCATATCTTATTTCTCAACTCCTTTACTTCACGGCTAAGATACAGGTCGGCTTTTCTTCATATGTCATATTAGATCAGATTTCTATTTCAGATGGGGCTATCACATGTGACGGGTCGGATCGATATATACGAAACATTGAAACATGAAATACTTTAGCGTCGATCTCCAATTCTATATCTTTTCGTTTCAAGTCTGCATAGGATTACTGAAGATCAGATGCTGCTTTCAAACAATCTCGGATCAATTTCACTTCCTGTTCTGTATCCTTTATCAAATCAACCCCGTATAATATCACAATCTCAGTAATATAAAACTTTGCCAATTTCTCAAGTGAGAAATCAGACCTAACCGGAATAAAACTGGTAGATTTAGTTAATCAGTCAATTACGACCCATATCGCATCTTTCTTTATCGGAGTCAAGGTCAATCAGAAACAAAGTCCATTGTTACTCTATTTCATTTCCACTCAGAAACCAAGATCGGATGTAGCAATCCATACGGAACTTGATGTTCAGTTTTCACTTGCTGATAACTAAACATTTCAAACCAAAGTCAGAAGTGTCTTGCTTTATACCAGACCACCAGTAATGTTGCTTTAAATCATGGTACATTTTAGTACTTCCCAAATGAACAGATAAACCTCTATTATGTGTTTCATTCAAAATCAATTGAATCAATCCTGGATTTTCTCGGAACACAGATAATATTCCGACATTTCAAACAATCATCCACAATTAAAATTCAAATTCAAATTTCATTACCCACTGGGCTCATTTCGCTAGCACTTCATTATCAGTCTTCTGAGCTTCATATATCTGTTGTAAAAACATCGGTTCTGTTCTCAATTCCTCTATTACAAAACTATCATCAGACAAGTCTAACTGAGTATTCAAAGCCTGTAATGCAACAATGACTTTCTACTCAGACCATTAGCCACGACGTTTGTTGTACCCGGATGATAATCTAACACTAGCTCATAATCTTTCAATATCTCAAGCCATCTTCTCTGATGCAGGTTCAAACCTTTTTGAGTCATCAAATATTTTAAACTTTTGTGATCTGAATAAACATGATATTTCTCTCTGAACAAGTAATGACGCCAAATCTTCATCACGAATATAATAGCTGCTAGCTCCAAATCATGTGTCGGTTAATTTCTTTTATGCGGCTTCAATTGTCTCCAAGCATAGGCTACGACTTTGCCTTCCCGATTCAGGCTGAACTAACACTGGAGCTTCAGTCAAAAGGGCTTTCAACTGATCGGAACTTTTCTAACACTTTTCTGACCATTCAAATCTGACATCTTTCTAAAGCAGTCGAGTCAACGGAGTAACTATCACTAAAAAACCTTTTATAATCCTGCGGTAATAACCAGCTAAGCCCAGAAAACTACGAACTATAGACACATTTTTCGGAGGTTTCAAACTCAAAATAGCAGAAATCTTACATCTACTTGGATTCCAAAGACTAACACAATATGTCTCAGAAAACTAACTTCATACAATCAAAATTCTCATTCGCTGAATTTCGCATATAATTGTTTTTCTCTCAAAGTTTGCAACAAAATTCTCAAAGGTTCAGTATGCTCCTTTTCATCACGTGAATAAATCAAAATGTCATCTACAATTACCACAACAAATCAATAACAAATTCAACTTCATGAATCAGAGGCAAACCTGGTAACTCTTCAGGAAACACATTAGAAAACTCATAAATAATAGGCACTGATTCAATTTTCTTCTTAGATACTTTCGAATCAATCACGTAGGCAAAATATGCCTCGTAACTTTTTTTTCACTTAACTCGGAGCTTTCAAAACAGATATTACAGCAGGCAATCCACTCAAATCATCAGACTCAATCCGTATTTTTTTATCCTTCGGACATCTCAAATTTATAGTCTTTCTTTTGCAGTTCACAACAACATCAAGCATAAACAACCAATCCCTTCCCAAAATAATATCGAATTCATCAAATAGTAAAAGTATCAACTCAGCGGGGAACAGATATCTCGAAACCTTAACGGACAATTCTTGCATACTTTATCAACTAGAACACTTTTACCAAGGAGTTCGTTACTTTTATAGCAAATTGAGAAGATTCTATAGTCAAAGTCTTGCTGAATACTAAATTCATGCATACATATGAATGCGTAGAATCAGCTTCTATCAAAATAATCGCAAAAATATCATAAAGAGTAAATGTACCAGTTATGACATCAGGTGATGAGGCATCCTCTAGAGCTCGAATAGACTACGCTCTGACTGGCACTCTGGCTTCAGATATGACAATATTGTCTCCTAACAAAGATATGGCACACTTTAAACATTCATCCGGAGTACAAGATAGCTCGTCGAACACACAGATAGTATTATCAAACCACAACTCAGCCCGCTCAGCATCATTATTATCATCATTAGTTTAAAACTCTTTGGTCTCATGTTTCCTGATTTTATCAACGGGAGGCCTACTAAATCTCATCGGATCTATCATTAGAGGTACCGTAGGTATCAGAGATGGATTATTCGGGAGTGGAGGTTGTTGCACAGTCGGGTTAGTCCAAATATTGAGTAAACCATTTGTTCATCATTTAGTAGAAGGCTTGCTTAGCCTCCCCCTCATGGCTACTCGAAATAGGTCGAGAGTCTACCGGCGCTGACCCATGTGTGGGATCAAGCGCTACGCTCTCAACATCATCAACTACGGCTCTATTGGGATCCATTTACAATATAAAATCACAATTCAGATGTCAGAAGTCACCACACTATCACATTATAATTTAAGGCATGTATAGCTAGACTCACACGTGATACGGTAGTCCTAAAATCGACTAAACCGTAAGCTCTGATACCAATCAAATGTAACACCCTTAACCCCTGTCCGTCGCCGGATTGGGTTGCAAGGCATTACCGAACAAAACACAAGTAGCCATAAACAATTACTGCTCACATAGTCATATCCGAAAGCAAATTAAACAACACGAATATGCTTAGATAATAACATACAAAAATTTAATCCCTTTAATGATATTCACAAATAACTCATCAATATAATTAACAATGAACACTGTCCACTTGATATTTTAAATCACATTAGCCGAATATACACATGCTTGAAATGGCTTTTCTTAAAAATAAATAAAAATCACTAAATATAAACATACATATGTATAGTTGCATGGTATCTTGTTCAATCATATTCAAATAAACTAAATAAACACATCTCAGCAAAGTATGTCTCAATTTATTAATAAGAACATAACTGAATCTGCAATTTCGTTATAAAACTATCTTCTCAATTCGTTTTTCATTTGATCACTTCACAGTAAATCCTCCTCAATCTTTAAACCAAACACATTCGAATATGGTACTAACCATTTCCCAACTTCAACCTTATTGTTTCAAATTACAAAATATGACCAACTACTACATAATGAACTTTCCATTCATGATTTTTCAAAACATACATAATAGAATCACATTTGTCAACCACCTCAACATTTCGGTCAAGTCATATGAATATCCATCACACACGTGATATACAATAAGATATATTTCTAAGATAAGCTAAATACATGATCCTATGCCTGACATGTATAACATAAATCAACTATGCTACTATCACATGCACAATCCCATTATGAAATACACTACCATGGTGCTTAAATGCCATGGCCGAAAGCAATGAAGACCATAATACCATAATTCAGTCGTTAAATTAAAAGAAACATTAAAACACAAACAACATCTCATTGTACACCTAAGTCACATATACATATTAGTATACCTAAACTTCATATCATATTCTTTTAACTATCTATTTCAACTAATCAGAACATACTTACCATATCCATCATATACATACATCAACTCATGCACCACATTATTAACGAAACATAACAATCATATACTACATATAATTAAGTCATAATCAAATCGATATAACCAAACACATTAAACACTCAATCACGAACTCATAATGCCAAGCCTAATTCTAATGATCCAAGTAAAGCCATTTTCACATGGCTAATATATACAAGGACAAATTCATAGCTCGAAACTTAGTCTAGCCTATACATGCCTTTAGTTTAAAAAATCTAAAATCAAAAATACCAAAATAGGTTGATAGTGTGGATGACTTTGTTGACGATCCCCTAAGCTCTTAGCTTGATCAAAATCTATAAAACAGAACGATGAACACACGGAGTAAGCTAATTTAGCTTAGTAAGTCTTAACCAATCATAATATACCAATTGGACATTCAAGCATTTTAAAACAATCAAGTAATAACATTGAATAAAATAGCTTAACTCGAAAGTCCTTCAAAACCGAACACTTATCATTCCCATACCATTAGCATACAACTTACCAACTCATCATCAAATTCAAAATATAAAACATCCTTTCTTTATAATATATTCATAATACACATACATGAAACTCACTAAGTTCACATAAATATTCGAACAAGTAAAGGGCCATGTACATCCGATTTACCTCTTTAATTACATAAACACATGTTCATTTAAACTCTCATATATCGAAGCATCTAATATCAATAGTTTAAAGCTTAGTACTTAAATGATCTACTAATGTCGAATGCTAATGCTCATTTAGCTTAGCCATCATCACTATTTTACCTTTAAACTTCAATTTATAATCTCATCATATGGTTCACATATTGATGAAATACTCTTTTCCAACTACTCATATTTTCGACACACATAATTCAATAGGATCACATATATATGTATATACAATAAGTATATACTTTACACTTAGTAATTTCACATAAAAGGAAATATATTCACACACACACACATATATATATATATATATCCATTTAACTTTCATACATTCGTATACATGGCATCAAAGTAATCCCAATATGTCACGTAAACATAAGCATAAGGCTGAATATACAGGATCAATTAGTATCATTCATATCAATATACTTATACGAATACCTTTAACCACTTTATGCTTTCATATAACCAATTTCCTCATGGCATAGTTTATACACAATTTGCATCTACCAATTGTATATCACATTTCCTTCACCAATTCATTTACTTATTATCATCGCATATATATATGTATAATACATGAATATGAATAGCACATACCTTGTAGCCGAATTAACAAACTGATTTTCAAATGCTTAGGCTCACTTGATTCATTTCATGACTTTACTAGTACATAATCTAAGCTTGGAATTTCAACTCACCGGTATAAAACCTGCTAGGCATTTGCCGAATCTCACATACTGGCACTAGACTTGCTAGACTCAAGGTCTGAAGTTCGAACATCAGCATTTAGCCTGCTAGGCAATAAGCCCGATATAATTCACCAGCACGAGGCCTGCTAGGCATTAAGCCCGATAAAGATCACCGGCACAAGGCCTGGTAGGCTCGAAGCCCGATATAAATCACCAGCACAAGGCCTGCTAGGCTCGAAGCCCGGACATTCATATTATTGAGTCATCTCATTCACATCACATACTATCAATATCACATATATTTAATATAATTCAATATCACTTTCACACCTTACCAATATCACATATATCCTATATAATTCAATATCACCTTCACATATTACCTCAATGAGTTCGATTACATACATTGCTAAATTACTTCCTCACATTCGGTTTTAACATGTTTAACTCCACAAGTTCATAATTCAACATATATGCTAGATTATAATCAATTCTTATGAAATTAATTTGCTTAAGGACTTACCTCAACTATCGACAGACGACGAAGACCGGCTATTCGTAAACTTTCATTTTTCCCCGATCCAAATCCGATTTTCTTTGTTCTTGATCTAAACATATTTAAAATAAGCTCATTCAAGTACATTTCATCTTAATTTAATCCAAAAACACCTAAATAGGCAAATTACCATTTTGCCCCTAATATTTCACATTTTTACAAATTAGTCCTATTTGCACAAAACACAAAATACACAAAATTTCATTACACAACCTAAGGGCCGAATATTCATAGGGACTATATAAGTCCATTTCTTTCATTTATTTTTCATTTTATCTCCTCAAAAATTTATTTTCTCAATTTAGCCCAAAATACTCAATTTCATCAAAAATCCAAAGACAAAACATTTTAATCTAACACATATATTTCATATTTCATCCTTAATCAACAAAAACAACCAACTATCAACAATGGCTCAACTCAAAATATTCATCAAACTCAAAAATTAAAACATGGGTCTTGAAGATTTCTAAGCAACGATCTCAAAAACGTAAAAATTTTCAAGAACCGAAATCAAACTAACCTTGAATTTGAGACTATAATAGCCGAAAATCAAAGAAGCCAAGCCCTTGTTCTTTCCTCCACATTCAGGCAAGAAATAAAGGATGATAATGGTCTTTTTGTTTTGTTTAATCTTTAACTTATAATATGTATTTACTAATTTACAAATTTAACCTATTATAATTAATAAAATAAAACATAAATAATGGTTTAGTTGTCTTTCTACCATCCACTAACTTTAAAATGGGCTATTTGCCCTTTTGATACCCTATATTAAAAAGCCATTATCACATTAGCACTTTTCACTATAGTTTGCTACTTTTACACTTTACGCGATTAAGTCCTTTTTGTCAAATTAAACACTCAAACGATAAAATTTTCTTACGAAACTTTCACACACATTAATTCACATATAACAAACACTGAAAATAATATCTAAAAATTTTTTGGACTCGGATTCGTGGGCCCGAAACCACCGTTTCGATTAGGGTCAAATTCAGACTGTTACAGCTTCGTAGCAAGGGAAAATGGATCAGGGTGGGGAAGGGCCATACAAGGTCATAGAAGAGATTGGCTATGGAGTATATAAGTTAGCAAAGATGCAAGGCACGATTCTGCCATGAACATGGAATGCCCTCCACCTCGAAAAGTACTATGTGTAATTTCTTACTTCTTGAATAAAAGTATTCTCCTTATAAACGCTTGTACTTGATGTTATAAAGGTTTGCCTGTTTATGATCGCAACCTCCAAAAATAGCTAGCGGACCTAAGGTCCCAGTTGATATTCTAAGAGCTTGCAGAGTTAAGCTCGCAACTCCAACATAGCTAGCGGACCTACGCTCCCAGCTGATATTCTAAGAGCTTGTAGAGTTAAGCTCGCAGCTCTAACACATCCAGAGGACCTACGCTCCCAGTTGATGTTATAAAGGTTTACTGGTTTATGATCGCAACCTCAAATAATGGACCTATGTTCCCAGTTGATATTCAAAAAGCTCGCAGAGTTAAGCTTACAGCTCCAAAACAACTAGTGGACCCATGCTCCTAGGTAATGTTATAAAGATTTGCCTATTTATGATTGGAACCTCCAAAAATAGTTAGCAGACCTATACTCCTAACTGATATTCAAAGAGCTCGTAGCTCTAACATAGCTAGCTGACCTACGCTCCCCGTTGATGTTATAAAGGTTTTCCAGTTTATGACCGCAACCTCTAGAAATAGCTAGCGGACCTACGCTCTAGATGATATTCAAAGAGCTCACAGAGTTAAGCTCGCAGCTCTAACACAGGTAGCGGACCTATGTACCTAACTTACAGTATAAGAGCTCGCAGATTCAAGCTCAAAGCTCTAATGTAGTTAGTGATTTGAATTGCACTGAGTCAGTTAAGGATTTTTGAGAAGGTAGTTCGAAATTTACTTAAGTTTAGAATTTTCTTAAGTTCAAAATTCACTTAATCCCAAAATTTACTTAAGTTCAGAATTTGCTTAAGATTAAAATATGCTTAAGTTCAAGATTTAATTGAATTCAAAATTTGCTTAAGTTCATAGAAAGATAGGACGCCATAACACTAATAAGTAAACTTTAATTTTTTTCATTCAAATCATAAGAAGGGTAATACAGGTTTACAATTGATTAAGGCATATTATCTTCCCCTTCAAGATCGCCTGTGATCTTATCTTCTCTTTCTCACCTCTTTGCAATTTCGATGTTTTCAACAAGCACAACGATGGTGTTATAATTATTCTTAGTAGGTACAGTGTTCATCTTAACAGGACCTTCATCAAGGTAAAAATCTTTCAAGCTCCTCCATTTATATGTGAACTCATCCCAAGCAGCTCCTGAGGGGGAAGTGAACATCAAAACCTAGTTGACTCATATCTACCTCGTGGAAGGCATTGAAGTCAACTTTACGAGCATCGAAAGGGCCAACCACATTTGAGTATGAGTATGTTTGGCTTGAGCTCAATAGTGAGACTGCTCAGAGTTTCTAAACACTCCTTCTTGAATTATTTTAAGGCCTCTACCTATTTCTGCTCAGAGCTCGCCATCGCAGGCTTATGTTTTGCAACAATTCGGCTCATGGTTGCCCATTGCTCTTCAGCAGTTCTCCTCAGCTCAGCATCTAAGGCATCATTCCTCTCTCTTTCAGCCGTGACCTCATTAGATAACTTATCATTTTTACTTGTGCAACTCCCAGTTTCCTAGTGAGCTCTTTATTCTACCTATAAAGTACTGCATTCTCCCCCTATCTTGAGGTATTGCTCATGAGTGCTCTCCAGTGTTTCCTCGACCTCCTTTTGATTAGCCTCAGCTCCACCAGCATTTTCATCAAGGCCCAAACTAATCATGGTGGTCTCAGCCAGGAGAGCTTGCAGAGAGGAACTGAGTTTCAATAGTGGAGACTTCTTTGAGCCATTCGATGACTCAGCGGCACACGTTCAATTTTTTTTGCAGTTTCTGGCATAGAAGCTTTCCACTTCTCAATCATATTCTGTAATTACCTTGTGCTCAAACACCCGTGATCTGGGAGCAGCTCGCCATCATCGTCAACAAGTGGCTCCTCAGTAGGAAGCAAAGAAGAAGAAGGAATATAGGAAGGAGCAGGAAGAGGAGAACTACCGTAAGCAATAATTGGGGAGCTCTCACGAGCCACAAATGGTGAGCTCACCGAGGGAGAAGTAGGAGTAGTGGCTATCAAAGTAGAGGGCCAACACAATCTACCCTCCTTTTGTAATGATACTTTAGCCTTCCACTATATGCCTTCTTTTCGCTACTGATAACCACATTAACAACCCCCATATCGGTTCTACGCTTCTTGCGCATGTCCCTCAAAGAAACTCGCAGGTCCATAACTTTGCTAATTTATCGGGATAATTTGGTAGTTTCCTCTGAGTCACTTCTAAAATCACGAGCTCTGCCTGCACCACCAATAATTCTAGTATGAGCAGAAGTAGTTATCAAATTAATATTTGCATCATTTTTTTCTTGCGATGAGACCATCGAAATTTAGAGGCAGAGTCTTATCCTACAGTAACTATAAAAGAAGTTACCAGGTTCCTCTTTGTGACCTCTCAAGATTAGACCCAACTCATCTTTGGCCACACGGGGCCATGTCCGTTTTTCAAGGTCCATACCAACTGCCTCAACAACTTACATATTGTCACCTTACCTATATCTATTGGGGCTAAGGCACTCCAAACAGTATTGAAACACATTCCTCATGGTTATAACATCTTCTATAACCAGTGGACTATCAATGCAAAGCCTTTCGAGCTGGGCTGAACCAGTTCTAATGGTTCTCCTAAATGAACACATGTCTCTGCTTGGTTTTGACCACTCTGTGGGAAAACCAAATCTGTCACCAAACCTACATCTCACCCTAATATACTTTTCCCAATTCATCCAGAGATTAGAACCTTGGTTGGCAATTATTGTCTCGAACAATAAAAGCCCAATGAAATTCCCTCGGTTTTGGGCCTTTAACAGGTATAAGCTTTAGAAAAATATGTGTTATAGTGCTTCGTTGCACCCGTAGCAATTGATGAAGTAAGCCATGCGATCTACTAGGAAAACCTGCAAAGTTGACCGGGAGCGATCTAGTACTTTTGAAGGAGATGATAGAAGGATAGATGCAAGGGCAAATGGAATCCGGCTTCCAAAGCGTTGAGGGGGAGCAAGAAGTTGTTGTCACTAGTATTGCTAAACTTGTATGGCCCCTCAGGAACGGAGAAGCCATAAGCAAAGTTAGGGGTTTGAATCTCCCGCACGCCCAAAGCTCAACTCATCTCTTTTTTTTGTAGTGCAGATAAAGAAGTTGGCCTCTACAGGGACCGTCAAAGCAAAGCACGGTCTTCTGGTGGGTAACTAGGAGTTATTTGACCACCATCCCCTCTCATTCTCGACATATCTCTGATGTAGAAAGAAAGAAAAAATAGATAGAAGAAAGCTAAAACCTGAGACAAGGAAGTTAATAAGATTTACTTTGAAGAATGCCTCAATCGAGCCTGCTTGTAGAAAATGTTAAATTTGTAGGTTTAGGGTTTCTAACCCCCTTTTAAAGAAGTTTCTCTCCCTCATGTTTTGACAATTCAAATAACCAAGCAGCACCAATGATTAGATGCAAATAGGCGCAATCCACCCGTACATGTGGCAAAGTTAACGTCATGCTTCAGTAGTTGTTTTGTGTTCAGTAAGCTATATAAATGCAAAGTGATGGCTCTAAAGAGTGCCACTTTATAACCCTCCTTAGACCCAATAGGGGGACTAGATTGTTATGTATTTATGATCACCAACCCAAAAACCAGATAAGGTTCGGGTCACCTACCCGTGATCCGACTAGGCCCTACCAGATGGATGCATGCAAGTTATATAGTGGGAGATCAACAAGGGGATCTCACGGTCTGAGTTCACACATGCCAAATGGTGCTCACATGGGGAGTTCATAGTCATAGTTTGTATATGTTAAAGAGGGCTCACAAGGGGCTTAGCAAGGGGAGTTCACGATCCCAGTTTGTATATACCCAAGGAGTTCGCATGTGGAGGCCACAAATTCCAGTAGGCAAACCCAAAAAGTACACATGTCCAGCATGCATAAAGGCTACTAAGAACGTCAATTCTATGAACGATAACCATGTATAAAAATATTCGATTGTCCCCTTCAATGAGACACAACAGAAAATTACTCAACACTCTTCTTACTGGTGAACCTTCTTTAGCTAATGGGTTCTTTGTTGATTCAGTGATAAGTGAGCAGGGAGAATGTAGCAATATGGCTGCTAGCAAAGTTCCAGGGCGTGTTAAATTGAAAGAAAAATTGGAAGAAGAGGACTTGATAGGGTTTGAGTTTACATTTGGTGATACCTAAGATTTTGTGGTTTTCGAAGGTTGGTGTGATATCTAAAGGTGTTCATGCGTTGGGTCAGGCCGGAGCATGATATTAATATATTTTATGCTTGTCTAAACTCGATCTGGCCTGAAAATGGGTTTAAGATTTTGCCTAAGCCTGTCCATATTTGCAAGAGACTTACCCAAACTTATTTTAGGTCCACCCATATAATTTTTAATTTTTTTAAAAAATATTTATACTATTTTAATTTAATATTTTTTATTTATTGAACCTTTTTCTATAGTCATCTTAACATTATTTTAATTTTTACACTAGAGTAGTATTATATATTTAGTATAGGTTTATTTTTTTAATGTGTTATAAAGTACATAATATATACAAATAACATAATATAAAGTATTATAAACTTAAAAACGAGGCTGGCCTGGCTCGGGCTTGAATGAGCCTGGCCTATATTTTAAACGGGCCTAATTTTTGTTGCCCAAGCCTCTTTTTTGGGTCTAATATTTTTACCCAAACCTTTCCAAATTTCAGGCGGGTAGCCCAGGCCATGAACAAGTCTAATGATAACACTAAAAATTTCATGTCAACTAAGAGACAAAATGAAACATATCTCAAAGGTGAAGCTTCACATGTTGGAGATAATGGGGGAACTATCGAACTAGAACTCTTTTCTACAAACCCATTTCTTTTTTATAATGATCCACATCCCTTAATAAATGAGAAACTATCTTTTTGAAATTGAGATAGCACCAGGTAGAACCCAAAGAAGAACGTGCAACTAAAATACTAGAAACAGATACATGCACAAGAAAGTTTACTAGGTTACTAAAGCGACTAATTAGTATGATAATAATAATAAAAAGAGTGAATTTCTAAACATTTTCCTAAATAAAAAGATTAAAATGCAAGTATTCAACTTATGAATTTAACAATTGAAAAGCAATATTGATTGGATGATTTCCATACTAGCAATGAATGTAGGCGTAGGGAACCTTAATTTCTAATTTCTCTCATCTAGTTAAATCTCACCTCTCGATCTTAATTTAATCCAAACAAGAAATCTAATCAAATTATCCTCTTAGCTTTATTTGATTAGATTGAACTAAATGAATTGTTACTCGATAGAGTCTAATCTAGGTCTTACCTATCTAGATTTTATTCAATTTAGAGGCGTCAATTCTAAGTTTACTATCTTATTCAATTTCGTTGAAATTTTGCAATTTAGTCCCTTGTAACGACCTAATTTTGGTTGGTGTTGAAAAAAAGCGATTTCGGAAAGACAATTCTATAAACCGAGTAACTGAAATTGTGAATAAAAGGATTTACGTATGAAAATATATTAGAGGACTGTGAAGTAATTAAATCAAGAAAATCATTAATTATAGTTTAAGGGCTAAATTGTAAAAGCGCAATCGTTATCGAATTTTAGATTTGAAAATGCATGGGGACTTGAATATCAATTAATCAAGGGACTTAATGGTTATTTAACCATTTATGTAATATGTATAGTGGAATGTGATGTTCATCCACCCACATGTAATTAAGAAAGGTTAATTAATAGATTAAACATGTTTAATACTTAAAAATCTAATTTAATTAATTCTATCTCTAATTAAGTATATAGAGCAAATTTGAGTGGAAAGATGAAAACATTCATCTTTCATTCCTTCTTGTTGTCATCCAAAGGTGATACGAGCAGCTTGGTCCAATTCAAAGGCCATAATAGAGATGGACTTAGTTTCCCTCAAGGCCCAATCACGAGATCCAAATCCAAGCAGCTAAAGTCAAAACTCAACTTATTCGTTCAAGACTTTATCATAAAAAATTTGAGAAGAAGAGTTGAAGCTTCAATAAAATGGATTTTGGAGTTCAATGTGGAGCGATGATGAATTAGAAAGGGCCAATTTTGTTTGTGGGCCTAAACTCTCAATCTATTATGACAAGCCAATGTGGAAGATGTTAACAAGCTTAGGTGTTTCATATTAGGTTTAGGTTTTAGGCTTAATTTTTATTATATATGAGCTAGCCTATATAATGCCTTTGCATTGTACACAAAGAAGGAATTCATTATTATTTAACAACTTCTCTTTTGAATTAATAAATTCTCTTTGAGTTTTTCTTTCAAGAAATTCTCTTGAGTTTTCTTTTAGAAGATTTTTTTAAAAAAAAAAAAATCAGATTGTGGGGATCATCTTCCTCTAAAGAGGAATTAGAGCCGTTTGAAAGGGGCTGTGGATTCTTCTTGTTTCTAAGGCTTCTTAGGACTTTTACATGCAACGTTCTATCTTTTCCATCTATCTTCTTTATTTTCTTCTTCAAACTTCTAATTGTTGATTTATTGTTCTATTTTATTTATATTAGATATTTATTTTAAATGTTTTATCTGACTTGGATTCGATTGCGTTCCAGGTTGTGTCAAAATCCAAGTTTCTTTCCAAACGTCTAGAGCCCTAAGTAAAATTCGTGACTTGGACAAACTTTACAATCCTCTTCCGCACTATTATGCAGTCATCCATATCATTTGGTATCAAATTCTTGGGTGTTTTAGGTGTTCTTTGTGTTTTTATAAACATATTTCCAGTAAATAGCCTCAAAACAATATTTTTACCCAAAAAATTTTTGGAAAAAAAAAATATTTCAATATGTAAACATTTTTCAAATAATCTAAAATTTTACTTACTGATTCTTGAAACTCTTTTAAAATATAAAAAAAATATTTCCCACAAAAAAAAAGTGATCGAAAAAGTGCAAAAACAGAAAAATACAAAAAAAAAAGAAAAAATTAAAAAAAATTTTGATGAATTTTGTATCGAACCTTTACAAATCGTATCTACATTATTTGAGGAGGATCTAGTTTAAATTTCGTGATTTTTGAAAATCGAGAACACCTTGAACATTTGTCATGTTGATTTGCAATTTTTTGGGTTTCCGAGTTTCAAGGATTTTGATTGACTCTTAGCCTTAGGTTTTCATTTTTTTTTTGCTTTTTATTTTTCCTTTACCGTAACACCCCAAACCTGGCCTAGACGTTATGGCCGAATCTAGGAATGTTATGTGGAAGGGCTTTGAAATCAATCTTATTATGTTAAATTTCTCGCGTTGAATTGTTACTGAAAAGAATCCACATGTTCATCAAACATATTATTATTTTCGTTAAGGAATAAATTGTTAATTTGCTCTTGCAGAAAACTTATTTTGCAGCGGAAGTTTGATATTGTTAAAGTTGAAAACCGAGACTGTGTTTTGTAACACCCCAAACCCGGCCTAGACGTTATGGACGAATCTGGCGTGTCACATTGAAGTTTCTTTTGAAAATTGGACTTGTTGGTAAAAACTCGTTTCTAAGTTTAAAACCCCTTTATTTTTATTTAACAACTCATCTAGTCAAAACATTTGCCTTATTATCTGCTATTGCTATAATAAGTTGGTTTAAAACCACGGAAGCTTCTAAAAACTCTAATGTTTAAATTTCGTGTCTTTGAAAACAATAATTATTTTGAAAATGTGTCTTCTCCTAAACTAGCAGTTTAAAATAAGTAAACAAAGCCCAATTAAAATTTTAAACAAACATAAATGGCCTTATTACACAAACAAAACCCAAAATAAACTTTAAATTTAAATAAAAGCAAGTGTAGAACAGCTGCAGTTGTGTGGCCACCTCCGAGTCCCACATAGCACCAAATCGCCTATGGTTGGGATTACCTGTATAATAAAAAAGAAAGGGTGAGTTTATGAAAATTCAATGTGTAATCCCCTATCAGTCAGTCAGTATACACCATGCATTAGCAGTCTGGGCCTGAGCCCTATTCAGTAACAATACAGTGTGGGTCTTAGCCCAACACAGTAACAGTATGGGCCTTAGCCCAATACCATATCGGTACAGTGCACTAATGCAACCCATCCCAATCTAAACAAGACACCACTCTGTACCACCAACATACCATGTGGGGATAAAACCGACCCACCTAGCCAACACACCAATATCGCAGCAAAGCTGCCAGTAACAGTATCACAGCAAAGCTGCTAGTAACATTATCGCAGCAAAGCTGCCAGTAACAGTATTGCAGCAAGGTTGCCAGTAACAATATATGTGGCAAAGTCACCAGTATAGTATACTTCCTCCATAACAATATCCCAACCCTATGCAGTATGTCATGTCATAAATCATACTTATATGTAGAATGTCATACTCAGTAACAGTCAAATACAAATCATGAACACATCAGTCCACCTACCTTTAGGGGTATAACGGTCATTTCCATCTATTAGGGGTAAAATAGTAACTTCATCCTTTAGGGGTAGTTTTGTCATTTTACCTACTTTGGGGTCTCGGTGCAAATATCAACCTCTCGAAAGGTCTTGTAACAACACAATTTTGGGCTTAGTCGGAACAATGGTTTCGGGACCACAAATCCGATATTGAGAAATTTATTTTATTTATATTTTTTGTGGTCTACAATTTCACAGAATGATTTCGTGAAAATCTCATTCGAAAATTTTGACGTTTAGGTACTCAATTTAGTGAAAAGAACTAAACTGTAAAAAGTGCAAAAGTTGAGTTCTACATGTTAGAGGTGTCCAATTGTTATGAAATTTTAAATTGGAGGTCCTTAAATGTGGTTAAGTTGGTGGACAAAAATGGACATGGATGGGTATGTTTCAAAAGATTTTTTTAAGGGGCATTTTGGTAATTTAGTGAATTAAATGAATTAAAAACAAAATTTAAATGCCAAATTTGTCCATCTTCAAGCTTAGGCCGAATTTAACATGTGGGAAGCCATGGGTAGGGTTTTCAAGCTTTCCAAGCTTCATGACCCCGAAAAACAAGATTTGGACCTAGAACGGGAGGAAAATCGAAAATCAGAAAAGTTGGTAAAATGACCGTTTTGGTATCGAGGTAAGTTCATATGTTTAATAAGCATTTAATTATGCATATTTGAATGATAAATTTATAGTTGGCCATAAATACTATAGTATTGAGTTTTAGATATAATGATTACTGATTGATAATAATTCGATATTGGAAGGAGAACTTGTATAATTTATATGTTAGACCATATTTTGTATTATGGCTTTGTATGATAACAAGAAAGTATTGACTAGCATAGTTTCATGAGAATAAGTTAAGTTGATGATATGATGAGATTTAGAATGTCAGTATGTAAGTTGAGTAGCATTTTATTATTATGCAATTATTGAGTTATGCGACTAACCTTGAGATTTTGAGCAAGTATGTTTCAGCTATGACTTGACAAGGCATTGATATCTCAAAGTCCATGGCTATACCGTGGCAATTAAGGAAGAATTGACGAAAAAGTCCATGTTCATAACATGACATTTAAGGAGGAATTGACGGTTAAGGATACCATGTAAGACCATGTCAAGACATGGCATTGGTAAGGCAAGGATCCCGTGTAAGACCATGTCAAGACATGGCATCGACATTGATTAAGGACTCCATGTAAGACCACATCAAGATGTGGCATTGGCACTAATACAAGGATACCATGTAAGACCTTGTTTGGAACATGGCATTTGGTAAGACAAGGATACCATGTAAGACCATGTTTGGAACATGGCATTTGGTAAGACATTGATACCATGTAAGACCATGTTTGGAACATGGCATTTGGTAAGATAAGGATATCATGTAAGACCATGCCAAGGCATGGCATTGATAAGTTCTATAAGGCAAGGAAATCATGTAAGACCATGTCAAGACATGGCATTGATGAGTTACTATAAGGCAAAGGTCCCATGTAAGACCATGCCAAGGCATGGCATTGGTGAGTTCATAAGGCAAGGATACCATGTAAGACCATGTCAAGACATGGCAATGGTAAGTTCAAAAAGGAAAAGGTTTCCGAGTAGTCCAAAGATTAAGTCAAAGAAATGACAAGGTGAGAACATGAAGAAAGAGTATAGGTATGAGTACATGCATGCATTTAAGGCTTATTTAATATTGAGATTGTAAGTAATTGAGATTATCAAGTATTAAGTAATTGATGAGTTTTCAGTTTTGCTTGTGACACTTTATGACATGATTGGCAATATGCCTATATTATGAAAGAGTACTCATGTGTTAAGTAAGAATGTTGCAGGTATGTAAGCAAGCTATTAAGTAAGGTGCCCTTTGTATTCTGAGCCTTTGGTAAGGTTATCGATGAGTTCACCGGGAACACAGATTAAGTGAAATTATGTGTGGCTTGTAGTGATAAGTGTAGGTATATGCATGTGTAACGTATGAGCAATATGCTCGATATGTAATCGGAAATTGGAAAGATTGTTATAGGTAAGTAATGAATACAACTAAAGTGAGTGAGAGCAAAAATTTACAAATAAAACTGTTTTGGACAGCAGCAGTTACGTGATTTTGAAAAATCACCAAAAATAGTAGAAATTGAATTATAAGTTGTATGAGATATTGATTTAAATGAAACAGAGCAAACAAATTATTTGTATAATTTGAGATATTTAAATTTTTGTGAGATTGGTTCAGAATGACTACGTGATCCCTTGTTCTATCTTGGAAAAATCATTAAAAATTGTACAAAAATAATTATGTGATATAGTTTATATTCCTGAAATTCTAAATGAGTCTATTTTCAAATAAACTAAATAATAAGGTCATCTGAATTCTGTATGAGGAGATAATTGATTTGTAGTGAAGAGAGATCATAATAGTCAAACAGTGAAACAGGGGAAATTTTAATGAATAAAATGTACTAATTGGCAAGACCAAAAATTCTAGAAATTTTATGGTGTGAAGATATGTGAGTCTAGTTTCCGGAAAAATTAGCGGTTTGTAATTTGGAGCTCTTTAGTTCAAGAAATAAATAATTTAGTGACAGCGATTCAAGTAGACAGATTAATGTGAACATGAGTAATAAGGTATAAGCATGTGATTTAATGATTGTATCAATTAGAGAACTTGTTGTGAGGATTTTTCTCGTTGAGGATTTGGTAAGGCTACAAATGAGTAAGTTGAGAAAGTAAGAACTTATCATTATTTATGCAAGTTATGACAGCTTAGTAGTAAGCTATATTCATTGCTAATGCTTATTATTTTTACATGTGAACTTACTAAGCTTTATAAGCTTACCCCCTTTTCTTTCCCATGTTTCAGAGTCCTATTAAACAAGTTCGGGCTGAAGGTCGTCGGAGATCGCTTCACACTATCAAGTTATCTATGGGTATCTTTATTTATAAATGATTTAAGTTATGGCATGTATAAGGGCATGACTAAGTCATTTTGTATATGTGTTAATTAAATTGATTAAACGTATTGCTTCATAATGGTAATAAGGATTATTCTATATTTAGCCACGAGTAGTGGCTCATATTGGTCATGGAGTTATAATGCTTGTATATGCATGAGTTTGTTAAATTTTAAATTATAAGTGAAATTTTGTGGCTCGGGATTTGGTAGAATGTATTGTTAAGTCTGGTAATGCCTCGTACCCGGTTCCGGCGTAGTATACGGGTAAAAGGTGTTACAGGTCTACAGCCGTCTCGAGTGACTCCGATAACCTAAATGGTCATAACAGTGAAAATGGGCCCAAGGCCCATCACTTGGCCCAAGTGGGCCCACACGCTCGTGCGGCCTATTCAGCCTAGATTTTGCCACGACTATGAGACCTACCTAGTCCAGTCCAGTATTTACCACAAATCGTGGATTTTAATCATGTGGGGCCCACGAGCCCATTGGGCCTATATGGCCCCTTTTCGGCCCAACGTGGCCCATGATGACCTAAGCCCATGAGATCGCTCATGGCGGCATCTACAGTCAAACACCATGTTTCGTGGGCTCAGATTACCACACGAGCAATCGTACGCCCATGTGGCCTCAAACACCATGTTTTCTGGGTTTTCGGCTTTTGCCGATTTGCAGTTAAGGCGGTGTGATTACACACATGTTTACGCAACCGCTCCAAGTTCCACAAGCACCAAAACCTACATTCATACAAGGCTTTCCATTAGTCGTTGAACAATAGGGTTAATCCCCTTCTTTTACACCCTTAACTAAAACTAAAATTAACACTTGCCTCGATTGACAAATGTGGCTTAGCCCACTTATACCACTGACGAAGGTTGTCTACAATCCCTTTGACAGATATCTGCATTACAATCTGATTTTATTAAATAGGATTGTTTATTCATGAGGTTTAAATCCACACATGATAACTTACAGAATCGTAGAAAGCATTCGATCTACACTTTAGAATGCTAGCCTACATACCTACCTTTAATTGAGTGATGAGAGAAAGGTTTCGAAGACTTTAATCTCACCTGAAACTAGGGGTTTGCAAAATTCGGGTAAAAACAAAAAAATTTAATTAACCGACCGAATTCGGTTAATCGATCGGTTAACCGAATTTTTTTGGTTGGGGGTCGGTTAACTATTTTGTGTTTTTTGGTTAACGGTTAATTCGGTTCGAAACCGGTCAACTAACTAAATTTTTTCGGTTTAACCGAAAAATTAATAAATAAAATTATAATATATAAATAGGCCCACTATTCACCTAAACCCAATCCCTAAACCCAATCCAGACTCAAATATCCAACCCAACCCAATTACCCAATCCAATCCAATCATAAAAATTACAAATAATTTAATAAATAAAAATAAAGTTCTAAAATTCTAAAACTAAAATTATGTAATCTTTTTAATTATGCAGTGATTCATTTTGGATAATTCGGTTAATTCGGGTAATTCGGGTAATTCGGTTAATTTTTAACCAAAAATAAAAAAATATAATTTTCGGTTAATTGACCGAATTATTGAAAAAATTTCGGTTCGGTTAATTTTTTTGAAGAAATTTCGGTTCGGTTAACCGTTAAAAATTTTGAAAGGTAGGTTAATTCGACTAATGTTATTTTGGGTCGGCTAACCGACTGAACACCCCTACCTGAAACTCTTTCACTCCTCGAGGAATTCAAACCATCAGAGAATAGTTGTCAAGCTGAAAACACAATTGAAGAGATGAAGAGGGAGAGAAAAGCAATATTCGACGAACAGTTGACCAAAAAGGGGTAGAGGAAGAAGAGCAAATCAAAAGAAAAAGAAAAATGCAACACGAAACTACTCAACACTATTCGGTCAAGGTTTGGGAAAGTAGAAGAGATAAAAGAACCATCAAAGAGAAGAGGGGAAGAGAAAAGAGGATTTGGCAGAGGAGAGAACCAAAGAGCTATTAGGCCAAACAGAAAAAAAGGAATTAAAGGGAAGAGCAAAAAAAGAAAACGAACAAACCCGAGAGGTACTCGAAGTCTTAGCCAAAATTTGGCACCAAAAGCAAAAAGGTGAAAAGAATGTTGACTGAAACCGAAGCAGACGAGAGAAAACAACCCAAAAACCCCCAAAACCGATTATTTGAGTGCCTAGAGACCAAATTCGGCACAAACACTTCCTCCCAATCAAACTCATTGATTTTCTCCTAGTATCTCTCCCCTTATCCCTCCTTGAATTACTCCACCGATTTCTCCTCAACTCCCCCAACAACTCCATTCAACTTCTATTCAAACTCCCATTAGTGGTGTTCCAGTCCAACTCCACTACCTACATAGCTCAAGCAGTAAAATAAATACTCCATTGTGCAACCCAAGACTTGAACCTCAGACCTCACAGTTACACCACACGCCACTTTGCCACTAGACCACAAGTTCTTTTTGTGTCATAAAACAAGCACTATTATTTATAAAGCCTATATGCCAGTGTCCAGATTCATTTAAAAGCAAAACTAAAAATTCTGCAAAAGCCAAGACTTGAACTTAGGTTTAGCAAACACTCCCTTACACACCCAAATCACTTAGCCATTAAAGCAAACAAGCAATTTGTGTCATATCATGTAAAAATTAAAGACTTAAATTTTTAGGGCGCTACATGTTTTCAGAAAAACATTTGTTTGCGTAAAACCGTGGTTTTTTCAAACATCACAATATAAAAGTCAAAAACACATCCAAAACCAAAATTAAAACAAACAGTCCAGAGAGTCCCAAAATTATAAAACTCTCGAAAATAATTTAGAATTTTCATAAAAGACGTTAATCAAAATAGTTCGCGAACTAGTGGTCACCACTAAGACTCTAGGGATTACCTGAACAGAACAGACAACATAAGTGAGTTTTCATAAACTCAGTGTGTAACTCAACGGAAACATGCATGCATCAAAGTCAGAATTTCAGTAATCAAAATAGAAGCGGACATAAGTCCTTATCAGAATCAGATTATCAGAAACATACAGATATGCAAAATCCTATCCCCATCCTCTGCACACCATCTCCGACCATCCCAACACACCATGTGGGGTATAAAATACCCACCCAGCCCTACACACCACATAGTGTATATACCACACTTATCAGAATAATTTGCAGCTGTGCTGCCAGAATAGCGGCAAATTATCGCTTCACAGAACACTACCTCCAACAAACAAAACCCACGCCATATACAGATATAGAATACAGATATATAGAATAATAGATTTAACATGACCCACATGCTTGTATACAGATATCATACATGTTTTACAACATAATCAAACATACATATCAGTTTTCCTAAACTTAGATTAGTCCATCAAAATAGCATATCTCATGCATTAGGGTTTGTTTTGCTCTTACCGATCCTACGAAAGGCCTACAGTCGATCGGAACGACACATGCGACCCTAGGAAAAATTTTAGAATTTTGGGCCCATACGCCCAAATTGGCCTTGCCCGTGTGGGCCATACGGCTTGGCCCACGGCCCACACGCCTGTGTGGCATCAACAGGCCCCTTTTTCGGCTTTCGCTGAACCTCATTTTCTTATGTTTTCGTTATACACATGGTTCGTGTTTGATGCCACTGTAATATCCCGAAATAGGGGTTACGAGTTTGGAAAATAACTTGAGTGCATTAGGCCTCAAGAGTGGTTTTGATGTGTTTTTGGAGTCCCTAAAACTCCCGGATTAAAATGGGAGCATTTTGGAAATTTTGAAAATTAGGGGTTAAAAATGGAAATTTGGCTGAGGAGGCCTTAATAATAAATTTTGTAAAGCTATGGACATGAAAGCCCAGGCAGCAAAGTCGATTCCGCGTGTCACTTAAGGGTCAGCGCCAAAACAGGTCACTGGTTCGAGTCTCGTGTGCGGCAAAAGCATTTTTATTTTGAAAAATAGCACTGCTTTGAAGGAGGGCTTAAAACAAATTATTGGCGCGTTATTAGCACGAATTAAACACTGGCCAAATGGTTAAGGACTTGGCTTGAGAGCTGAGTCTAAGGGGACTCATGTTCGAGTCCTGGAAATCGCGCATAAGGCACTTTATTTTTATTTCAGCGCTAAAGTGAAGGGAGCCAAGGCAAAGATAACTTAAAAGAAAATGCGATGCAATTAGTTGCATGAAATTCACCGTGGTCGAGTGGTTAAGACGTTGCAGCATGGAGGCCGCCACGAGGACTCGTGTTCGAGTCCCATTAAGGGCACGGATGTTTTTATTTTTTTCGGTTCCTAGCGCTAAAATGGAGAAGCCAGCGAAGTAAGGCTTAAAAGAATTTTTGTGCGTATACTGTTACGAATTACACAAAGGAACGAATGGCAGGAAGCATGAGGGCTCTTCTCCAGGTCTCGGGTTCGAGACTTGGGGACAGCGCTAGAGGTTTCCTTTTTGGCCTTTTTCAGGCGTGAAAAAAATAACAGCTGCATGGGCATTAAATGCTTGGAGAAAGCACGCATGCAGCCTAAGAGTTGCTGCTATTTGCTTTAGTTTATTTTGGCATCATGGGATATTATTCTTTTTTATTTAGTATTATTTCTTATATATAAGGTGATGGAATATGAAATAATCAATTTTTAAAGGGTATGGGTCTTGGCTTTGGGGGAAGGAAGCATGTGTGGCTTGGGAAATTCAAACATATGGCCGGCCTTGGTTTTGGGAGCATGAGAATTTAACATTTTATTGTTTTATTATCTTATTAAAGGATGGCTAAGGTAATGGGTTTTATTTTACTATTATATTATGTATAGGAAAGGATGTAGCATGGGATTTATTTTAAACAATGTTTCCTCTCTTTTCTAAGAGAATGGGCGGCATTGAGAGTGCCAAAGCATGGCCGGTTTTGGTTGCAAAAACTTGGCCAAAATATTGATTTTTCTTTTTGCTACCTTTGCATTTTGTGTTTGGCCGGAAATAGTCTTCCTAGGGGCTTTCTTTTCGGTCTTGGAAGCTAGAAAATAGAGACCTAAGACTTGAGTTTGATTTTTTGGTAGGAGCTAGGAAGCTCTCGACTAGCTTATGTGTTTGCATGGGTTCCTTTCACTGATGCTAGCCAAACACGATAGGCACTATTGTCGAATCCTTATTGAAGAAGGTGCCTTCGACTACTTCCTTTTAATCTCTCTAAACAAAAGTTGGTAAGCACCCCTATTAAGTAGTTGGTTTCTTCTCCTTTTCCTTTTGCATGCCGAAATCAAGGCTAGATTTCGATTCTAAAAATAGCCGAACATGCTAAAGACTATATTGATATGTTTCTATTGTGCTAGTGTTAAGGAGCTTTTAAAAGAGCTTACGGGTTTCGGCTATTCAAGGGATTTAGTATCTACAAGAGCAAGCAAACAATGTGAGACTTGGAAAAAGCTAGTTGAAGGAAGGAATCTTTAAGGGAGCCCTCAGATTTTTGTACATCAAGGCAAATAGTATTTCAGGATCGAAATAAGTTAGGTAAATGACTTATGATATTCAGCCTAAGGCCATGATATTGATACAAAGGGTGACCGATTTCGGTTATGTGTTCTAGGGGCAAATCGAGAGAAGTAACGGAAGCTTTTGGGACTTTAGTTGATATTAGATTGATAGATCAGAATCTCGCTAAAGTCAGGTGCGTAGTTATCGCACTGTACTCTTGTTTGTCATTCATGATATGTGTTGTTTTATGTAAACGAATATGTTATGCATGTTAGCCAAAATAAAGGCTAAGAGTAAGGACAACAAGGTAAGTGATCGATAAATCAAGTTAATGGTTAGGATATTAACTTTTTGGTGATGTGCAATTATAAATGATTATCGATGAGAGTAAAATAAAGTGATGACATGTAATGTATATTGTTATGAGTAATATGTGACCATGGTATAAAATATATATATATATTTGTTTAGTACGAAATGTTGTTATGGTACATATACGTACGCATGAGACTTGTGATGTGACTATTGGAGATAGGTGTACACTATGAGTGTTCTAATGCTAGCCTCGTGCTACATTTGTGATTGTTGATTTGTGAACCGATTGATATGTGAGATTTCTATGGGATCGGTGGCTTAGCCACGACCTTAAGAAATAATGTGCAAAAAGGAGGATATATGGATCACTTTGTGGATTGGACTTCGTAATTGTATATTCGTAATCTTATTTATAATATTGTGTATTCAAATTGCATATTTATAATTGTATGTATATATACATTTGGATTGTGCGGATATCGGCCAAGCCCATATGTGAGGACATGTGTTTTAACTATGCACTGAGTCTTGGTGACTCACTCTATATTTATTAAACCTTTCAGGTGGCGCGTAAAGCTTGGACCGGGTCGGAGAGGATACAAAGGTGGCCATGCCAAAGTGGATTTTCATGCAAAGGAATCTCTTGTTTAATGATTTAAATATTTACATTATCCGTATTTTGATTAAGTGTGTATTGTAATAAGGCCCACTAAAGTATTTCAGTCCATTTATTAAGTATCGTTATTATTATGCCCTAATATGAAAGGTTGATTGCAAACGGTTTTATGTCCTCGAGAAAAGCTCGAATCCGATATTTTTATAATAAACTTCGATTTTCACTTAAAATATTACAAGTCACGAAAATGTTTTATTAAAGGAACAAAATTTTCATCGGTTTTTACTGTTAAGTAAGAATGTTTTTTGAAAGTATTCCGCGGTGACATTCAAATTCGGCCGGAGTAAATGGGCCGGGTTTGGGGTGTTACAGCCACAGCAATCTTGAGATCTCCAAAACCCTAAAATAGTATACCACACGCCATTTTAGCAATCTAATTCACGAATTCAACAACAAAAATCTAATAATGCACCCAACTTACCGCTGATGAAAACTTCCGCTAACACCGTTTAGACAGTTGGAGCGAAAATCTATGTTCACAGCCTTCTCCTACACAACAACAATCACATAACAATCAGCTCCCCGACTATACCATTATGCTAAAACGAAAAGAATAAAATGACCTTATAGAAGTCGAAACTACAACAAGCGAAGCCCCACTTACCTTAACCACATGAGGAGCACCGAAATTCCAAAAGCAATGATAAGAATAATATATTGATGAATGGAGTAGGGGAACGAACAAAAGAAAACACAATGAAAGGAAGAGGGAGAGGAAACCAACCTCACAAAAAATATTTGCGAAAAGAAAAATAAAATAAAATTAAAATTCCACAATATCTCAACCCTCCCGTTATCTTACTAACTAACCAACCCACTAACTCTCAACTATCTCAGAATTTCACTTCGTCCGAACCTCTATCACACAACCGAAGCAAAAATTATCATCCACGCTTACATAGGGATACAAACACGAGACCCCAGGGTAAGCTAACACTTTACCACTCGAACCAGCAGGCTCATTCTAATATGAGTTTATCAAAAATGAATATAAGCCAAACCGCCACGGTCAAGGCTAGGATAAAAAATAACATATTTTCAAAAGTGGGACTTGAACCCAAGACCTTAAACACACGTCCAAAACACTTAGCCACTGAAGCAGATACTTACTTGTGACAAATTTCACAAAAAACAGTTAAATTAATCAGGGCGTTACAACTCTACCCCTTAAAAGAAGGCCTCGAAATTTACCTGTTTCGAACAGATAAGGATACTGTGACGCATCGAATCCTCAGGTTTTTACGTGGCTTCCTCAGTGCCATGATTTTGCCATAGAACCTTAACCAACAGAATAGACTTTCTCATCAGAATCTTTACATCACAATCCAAGATCTGATTTGGCTCATCCTCAAATGTCAAATCCGGTCTCACCTCGATCTCCTTAACAAAAACAACTTGAGATGGGTCAGACTGATATTGCCTCAACATAGAGACGTGAAATACATTATGGATATAGTCTAACTTCGGAGGTAACTCCAACTGATAAGCGACCAGTCTCATACACTTCAGAACTCGATATGGCCCAATGAATCAAGAGCTCAACTTTCCCTTACGTCCGAACCGCCGAACCTTCTTCCATGGAGATACTTAAGAAAGACAAAGTCACCTACAGAGTACTCGATATCCCTCATTTTCAGATTCGCATAGGGATTCTGTCTATCAGAAGCTACCTTAAGATGATCCCGAATTAATCAAACTTTATCATCAGTCTCGAAAACCAACTCTGGACCCAAAACCAATCGTTAACCCAACTCAGTCCAACACAGCGAAGTACGACACTTACGACCATACAGAGCCTCATAAGGTGCCATCTAGATGCTAGACTAAATTGTTGTTGTAGGCAAACTCAGCTAAAGGCAGAAAATCCTCCTAGCTCCCTCGAAAATCAATCACACAACTCCGAAGCATATCCTCCATTATCTAAATCACCCTCTCAGATTGGCCATCAGTTTGAGGATGGAACGTAGTACTAAAGTCTAACCTCGAACCCAAAGCTTCATGAAGTTTCTTCCAAAATTGAGAAGTGAAGCGAGGATCCCTATCAAAAATGATTGAAATCGAAACCCTATGAAGTATCACAATCTCATAAATGTAGAGCTTGGCCAACTTTTGTAGAGAATAATCTGTCTGAACTAGAATGAAATGTGCGGACTTGGTCAAACGATCTACGATAACGCATACAGAATCCTTCTTTGTAGGTGTTAAAGGTAACCCACTAATGAAATCCATCGTCACACGTTCCCACTTCCATAAGGGAATCTTAATGGGTTGAAGAAAACCCGAGGGCAACTGGTGCTCAGCCTTAACTTGCTGGTACGTCAAACAACGAACAACGAAATCTGTTACCTCTCATTTCAAACCTGACCACCAGTATAGTTCACAGAAATCTCGATACATCTTATTTCCACTGGGATGCATAGCATAAAGACTACTATGTGCTTCCCTTAGAATTGACTGTCTCAAATTGGAGTCGTTCGGTACACAAACCCATCCTCGAAATTATAGAAGCCCATCACTATTTAGCCCAAAATCAGACATACTTCCACTCTCAACTTGACGAAAATGCAGAACCAGAGAATCATCCCCCAACTGCTTATCTCGAATTTGATCAATCCAAGTCAGCTTAACTTGCAACTCGGCTAATAGACTCCCATCCTCAAACAGACTTAGGGGAGCAAACATCACCCTCAAATCAGACATTACACTACGACTAAGAGCATCTGCCACCACATTGGCCTTACCGGGATGATACTCTGTCGTGTAGTCATAATCCTTGAGCAGCTTAATCCATCTACGTTGCCTAAGGTTCAACTCCTTCCAGGTAAGGAGGTACTTGAGGCTCTTATGATCGGTGTACATGATATACCTCTCACCATACAAATAATGCCTCTAGATCTTTAAAGCAAAAACCAGGGTAGCTAACTCGAGATTGTGTGTCAGATAATTCCCCTCTTGTGACTTAAGCTGTCGGGACGCATAAGCCACCATCTTAGCATCTTGCATCAACACAGACCCCAATCCGACGTGTGACGCAACACTATAAACTACGAACTCCTTACCAGATTTAGGCTATACCAGAATAGGAGCCTGAGTTAGAATAGACTTGAGCTTCTCAAAGCTAAATTGTTGTTCATTAGTCTAGACAAAAGGAATATTCTTACATAGATGCTTAGTTAGAGGAGCTACAATTAACGAGAACCCCTCAACAAAATGCCAATAATAACCTGCAAGACCTAGAAAACTATAGATCTCAGAAACATTCTTAGGTTGTTTCCAATCAAGTATAGCCTCAATCTTCCTAGGATCCACTCGGATACCCTCAGAAAAAATCACGTGCACCAGGAATGTTACTTCCCGCAACCAGAACTCACACTTGATCAACTTAGCGTAGAGCTATTTCTCACGCATTATCTGATTCACTACTCTAAGATACTCATCATGCTCATCCTCGGAATTAGAGTACACCAGAGTATCATCGATAAAAACTATGATGAACTAATCCAAATACGACTGGAAAAATCATCAGATCCATGAATAGAGTCAAAGCATTCGTCAAACCAAAGGGCATGACTAGGAACTCATAGTGCCCATAACGAGTCCTAAAAGTCATCTTAAAGATATCAGCTTCCTTAACCTTCAGCTGATGATACCCGAAACAGACTATCTTAGGGAATGCTGAAGCCCCACGAAACTAATCAAACAAATCGTCGATCCTCAGAAGTGGGTACTTATTCTTCCTAGTTAACTTATTCAACTGCTAGTAGTCGATACACATCCTTATGGTACTGTCATTTTTCTTCACAAACAAAAATTGGTGCCCCCAACGGATACATACTAGGATGGATGAATACATGATCCAGAAGCTCTTGAAGCTGAGCCTTTAGCTCCGTAAGCTCTTTTGGTGCCATTTGATATGGAGCAATGGACACCGAAGCTGTACCTGGTAGAAGATTAATGCAAAACTTAACTTTCCGATTCAGAGGTAAACCCGGTAACTCATTATGAAATACATCTTGAAATTCCCTTACTATTCTAATGTTCCCGACAGAAGAGACCCTAGAAACTAAAACACTTACGAAAGCCAAATATGCTTCACACCCTTTCCGGACTAGTTTTTTAGCCACTAGAGCTGATATATATCACATTGTATAAATAATCTCGACGCTCTAAAATCACCACAACTTGCACATCACGTTCGGTTCTCAAAACAACCCTCTTAGTTGCGCAATCCAAACTGACTCAGTGCTCAACTAGCTAGTCCATACCCAAAATTAAATTAAACTCCCTAAATGGTAGCTCCACTAGATTTGCCGGAAACACAACTCCTTGAACTTCTAGTGGTACATTCCTACACAGTCTGTTTACCCGAATCGGCTGACCCAGCAGACTCAATACAGATATCTCACCCGAAGTAATCTCAGCTGGAATTCCCAAATTACCAGAGACAGGACTAGCTAAATAAGAGTGCGTTGACACTATATCTATCAAAGCAGTATAAGGGACATCAAAAATAAAGAACGTACACGTAATCACATCAGAGGCGTCTCTGTCCTCTGGCCACTGAGTAGCATAAACCAGTGTAGGGTGCCTCGCCTTAGTCTAATTAGCACCTCTGCCCGGTGCTCTCTGTCCTCTGCCTAAACCATTACAACCCCTGGCCGGACCATGACCCTTAGGTGGCTGCTGTACTACCTTTTGAGGCTGAACAAAACTCGGAACTGAAGCTTGCATTTGATTAGAATGTTGTGGGCACTCTCTAATCTGATGCTCTAATGACCCACAATGCAAACAAACCCCTAATCTCCTCCAACACTCACCCGGATGGTACCTACTGTAATCGCTGCATAGTTGAACCCTAGTAAGAGCAACTGGAACTCCAACTCTAGAAGGCCCATCAAATCTAGCCCGTTTATTAGGCCTCTGAGTAGAATTAGAGGGCTTTGACTCCCTCTTATTTTTGCCTCTCTCTTGATCCATATTTTGGCGCTTCATGCGCTTAACCTCCCCGACAATCTTTACCTTGTCCACTAGAACGGTGAACTGATGCTCCCTCTGTAGAGCAATCAAGACTCTCAAACTGTCCCTCAGACCGTCCTCAAAGCAAATGCATTTCTCGTATACTGATGCCACCATGCCTTGACCGTAGCGGCTCAATCTCAAAATTTCAGCCTCATACTCGGTCACAATCCTATCCCCTTGCGTGAGATTCATGAACTCACATCCATGAGCATCCACATAACTCGCTCCCACATACTTCCTTCGATCTAGGTGAGTACCCTTCTCAAACGATAGCCACCACTGATATGCTTCGTCACAAAGCAAAGAAACTGCACCCTTTAGTTTCTACTCAAGGGTGCAGTCGATGTCGTTCATTATTCTCTCGGTGGCCTCCAACCAGTATTCAGCCACAGTAGGGACGACTCCAATAACACCCCTAAACAATTCAGCACTATTGGACCAGAGTCATTCAGTTACCGACCCACGGCCCCCAAATCCAGAATAAGGTCCAGTGACCCTCTCCAAAACTCTCAGCATGGCTTGGGACAATGCATCGTCCCCAGCCGAGTGGCTTTGAGACCCAGTCTCGGTAGTAAGTGAAACTAGTGTCTCGCTCGTATCTAGATTTGGCATACTGCCCAAAGAGGAAGACTCAGCTTGAGTCCCCCTATGGCGCCCACCGCCCCCATGAATACCATGACCGCGAGTTCCACGAGCACTCATTGTTTCAAAATTTTATCTACATTACAAAATTTTATGCATTAGTTTCAGTGTTTATTAGTAAATGTTTTCTGCTTCAAATGTTTCTCAGAAGTTCAAAAATCTTTCGGAAATCACAGTTTCTAGCTAACTTAGTATAGTTTCAGATAGTCTGAACTACAGTATTTCTAAGTCTGAAAGTACTTACAGGATTGATGCCAAAGACTCGGTGTACCACATACTTTACTCATAAAAATAAACTTATTTGAAAATCGTTTCTTTTTCAAATTCAATTTTGAACCCAAAATTCACAGCCCGGGTTTTGCAACCTAACTCTGATACCACTAAATGTAACACCCCAAACTCAACTTAAACGTTATAGCCGAATTTAGGAGTGTTATGAGGAAGGTTTTTGAAATCATTCTTATTATGTTACATTTCTCGAATTTAATTGTTACTGAGAAGAATCCACATGTTTATCAAACATATTATTATTTTCATTAAGGAAAACATTGTTAATTTTCTTTTTCAGAAAGCTTAGTTGCAGAGGAAGTTTGATATTATTAAAGTTGAAAACAGAGTTTGTGTTTTTAGAAAAACATTTTTTTGCGTAAAACCGTAGTTTTTTCAAACATCACATTATAAAAGTCAAAAACACATCCAAAACCAAAATTAAAATAAACATTTCAGAGAGTCCCAAAATTACAGAACTCTCGAAAATAATCCAGATTTTTCATAAAAGCCATTAATCAAAACAGTTCACGAACTAGTGGTCACCACTGAGACTCCGCCGCACTGACCCGCCTATGTTTGAGGATTACCTAAATAGAACAGACTGTAGATGTGAGTTTTCATAAACTCAGTGTATGACTCAACAGAAACATACATGCATCAAAGTCAGAATTTCAGTATATCAGAACAGAAGCGGACATAAGTCCTTATCAGAATCAGATTATCAGAAATATATAGATATGAAAAATCCTATCCCCATCCTCTACACACCATCTCTGACCATCCTAACACACCATGTGGGGGTATAAAATACCCACCCAGCCCTACACACCACATAGTGTCTGTACGAAACTTATCAGAATAATTTGCAATTGTGCTGTCAGAATAGAAGCAAATTATCACCTCACAGAACACTTCCTCCAACAAACAGAACCCACCCCATATACAGATACAGAATAACAGATTTAACTTGACCTGCATGCTCGTATACAAATATCATACATGCTTATACAACACAATCAGACATACATAGCAGTTTTCCTAAACTCAGATTAGTCCATCATAATAGAAAATCTCATGCATTAGGGTTTTTTTTTGCCCTTACCGACCCTACGGAAGGCTCACAGTCGATCAGAATGACACGTGCAACCCTAGGGAAAATTTTAGAATTTTAGGCCCACACACCCAAATTGGCCTTGCCCGTGTGGCCATACACCCAAATTGGCCTTGCCCCACTCGTCCATCACCCGGCCGGGCACACGCACGTGTGGCGTCGACAGGCCATTTTTTCGGCTTTCACCGAACCTCATTTTCTCATATTTTTGTTACCCACCTAGTTCATTTTTGATGCCACAGTAATTTCGAGACCTCTGAAACCCTAAAATAGTATATCAAATGCCATTTTAGCAATTTAATTCACAAATTCAAAAAAAAATCTGACAGTGGCCCTAACTTACCGCTGACAAAAACTTCTGCTAACAGCGTTTAGACAGTTGGAGCAAAACTCACTATTCACAGCCTTCTCCTACACAACAACAATCGTAGAACAATCAGACTCCCCAACTATACCTTTACACTAAAATGAAAAGAATAAAATGACCTTACAGAAGTCGAAAACTACAACAAGCGAAGCCCCACTTACCTTAACCACACGAATAACACCAAAATTCCAAAAGCAATGATAAGAATAATTGATTGATGAACGAAGTAGGGGAACGAACAAAATAAAACGCAAGGAAAGAAAGAGGGAGAGGAAACTAACATCACAAAAAATATTTGAGAAAAGAAAAATAAAATAAAATTAAAATCCCATAATATCTCAACCCCCCATATCGTACTAACTAACCGACCTACTAACTCTCAACTACCTCAAAATTTCACTTTGTTCGAACCTCTATCACACAACTGAAACAATAATTATCATCCACACTTACAGAAGGATTCAAACACAAGACCTCATGGTAAACTAACACTTTACCACTCGAACCAGAAAACTCATTCTGATATAAGTTTACCAAAAATAAAATATAAGCCAAACCACCAAGGTCATGGCTAGGATAAAAAATAACATATTTTCAAAAAGTGGGACTTGAACCCAAGACCTCAAACAGACATCCAGAACACTTAGCCATTGAAGTAGATACTCACTTGTGACAAATTTCACAAAAAATAAAGTTAAATTAATTAGGTCATTAGATTTACACATTCTAACACTTTATTGTTTCTTGTGTTCGTAGTTTAAAGCACGTTGCACATTCCTTCCTCCGTGCAACACAATTCTTTGGTGTTTGGCCGATTTTGGACTCCTAGTGCTACTAGGTTTGCTTTGTTAGTTTGCTTCAAATACATTCTGATTAGTTGATATAAACACTTTTAAAAGACTCACAAGATTAACTCTTACCTCACTGAGAATTTAATTTTATTCTTGAATGCATAAAGCGAGGTTTGCTTAAATTTTCTTTTGAGTGTTGTGTTTTTTTAGGCTTTCATAATGACTCGTGACACTCATTACCGTAAAAACCATGAACGAGGTATGTGATAAATTTGAGGCCAATTTGACTTAGTGTCGAACGGACCAAAATAGAACATTAATCAGGTTGCTAATCAAATTCAAATGCTAACTCAAGTTATTGCTCATTTGGAGGCTTCTTCAACCAACGGTCTCATGCTCATTACAGTGATGATGATGGGGGCAATGAATAGCCTCGCACTCATTCTAATACTATTAGACAAGGATATCATCACATTGATGAAACTTTAGGTACTCATGATTGTAGTCAGCCTTCTGCAACAAAACAAAAGTTCAACATTCCTCCATTTCGAGGGAAGAATGATCCAGATGCATATTGTGATTAGAAGGCTAAAATTGAGATCGTGTTTCATTATTATAGATGTCTAGAAAAGGAGAAATTTCCATTTGCTACATTGGAATTTTTAGATTATGCATTGAGTTGGTGGACTCAACTTGTGTCGAACTGCCAAATGCATCGTGAGCGAGATGTTGATTCGTGGGAACAGTTTAAACAAATAATGAGAATATGTTTTGTCCCACTTCAATATTATAGGGATATTAAACGGAGACTTCAATGCCTTTTTCAAGGTAATCAATCTGTTGATAAGTACTTTAAAGAGATGGAGATGCTTATGCAAAGAGAAAATGTGTAAGAAGATGAAGAGATTATCATGCTGCGGTTTGTAGATGGCTTGAATGTTTCGATAGCCAATGCAATTAATATTCAAACCTACATTAATCTTTAGGAGGCTGTACAAAAGGAAATTGAGATTGAGTAGTAGTTTCAATAACATCAATCTCGCCCATTTGGTGCATCACAATATTATAGAGGTACGAGTTCTAATTCTACTTTCAAGAATTTGAAACCTCCTTATGCTACTAATAAGTTGCTGCCAAAACGTGATAGGACTAAAGCTTTTGAGTGGAAAGGTGGGACTCCCACAAAACCTTCTTCTACATCTTCTAAGCAACCCATTTCTACTAATTCTTCACCAAAACAACAAAGAGCTCGTGAAATTGAATGTTTTAAGTGCAAAGGGCTTAGGCACTATAGTCATGATTGTGCCAACACAAGACTTTTGTTGGTTAAAAAAGATGGTGAGTATACCTCTAATTCAAAAAAAATAAATTTGGATATGCCTAAATTAATTGATGATGTCCAGATGGATATGAGTTTTATAGTGAAGAAGAGTTGGTAGAACCACCAATAGAGGGAGATGATTTACATTGTCTAGTTGTGAGGTGCACCCTCAACATCCGATTGAGGGATGATGATTATCTTCAAAGGACTAATATATCCCATTTTATGTAACACCCTTAACCCGTTTTCGTCACCAGAATAAGGTTACAAAGCATTACCGTTCAATCAAAACATTTAAATCTTAAATCATTCAATAATTTAATCATAACATAAACCACTTATAAACATGCATATTGTCCCTAAATCGATCCCTCAAGGCCCTAAAAATAACTTAGAAACAGTTCGGGACCAATTTGAAACCATTTGGAAAGTCTAGGAAAAAGTCACAAAATTTTGAAAACAGGGGTCACACAGTTGTGTGCCTCATACGACTGAGCCACATGCCTGTTGTAACACCCCCATCCCGTGTTCGTTACCAGATTAGGGTTAGGAGTGTTACTGGACATATCAGAAATGTTCACAGACAAAATCATATATTCAATCAACATTCTCAGATATAATGTCCCTTAAATGGGTTATTGAGACCTTAAGCATGCTTACCATTTGAGTCGAGACTAAATCGAAACACATAGAGAATTCTTGGAAAATTTAAAACTCTACTAAACTACAAGGGAGGCACGCCCTTGGGAGGAGACCGTGTACTTTTAGGTCATATACTGACTTCCCCACCACGGCCACCAAGCACGCCCATGTATTTTGGCCGTGTACTTTTTAGTTAGCTACTGACTTGCACACCACGGCTAGATGACACGCCCGTGTCGAGGCCGTCTGATGCTAAGTTGCATCCTACAATTCACCCACGGTCGTTAGGCACGCCCGTGTGCCACAACCGTGTGACATTATAGGCCATTTACAAGGCCAAAATGCCACCCATAAGGGTCAAACCTACAAGCCATATTTAACAAGATATCTCATGAACATTTAACCATCAAAACATACCAAAATAAACAACCAATTCATGCATATTTGCCAACTAAGGTAATCACACCACAAATCAATCAAGCCAATTCCAAACATACCAATTTGCATGACTAAATCTAAATTATACCAAGCTCCTTTCATCCATATAAACTTACCATCTCATAACCATTTCATGTAACAACTAAGCATGCTAAAACAACTTCACATATCACATTCATTATGGCATATTACCACAACATAATTAGCCAAATCACATGGCTAAGTTCATTATACAACTCATACCAAAACTAGCCTATACATGCCATATTGATCTATATACATTTTCAAAGTGTACCAAAATAACTTTTAGTAGTGTGATGACGATCCGTGACGGTCCCGAGCCTTCAGTAGCTTTGACGACCTATAAAACAGAGAAAACACACACATAGAGTAAGCTTTCCAAAGCTTAGTAAGTCAATATACAAACAAACTTAGCATGAATTGCACATAACCAAAGCAATAAAATGACCGATTTGGTTCTCATGTTACATCATCTCATTCTTTCTTAATCTTATTTGCTTAACCATCACTTATCATATTCCAATTCACCTACCTCATATGCACATAATTCATCTAGTTAAACTTCACATATCGAATCATTAATTCCATATACATATCAACATAATATGCTCACGTAGATACTTACCTTATATACACAAGTAGTATATAAGACTTTTAAATCTATCATTAACCACATAGATTCAAACATATCTTGATCAACAGTTAGTTACTTACCATTCATGCTACTCAACTTCTCGATATTACCTCTCGTTCAACCTTTGTTATTCTTTTGATAAATTCGTACACTTAGTACCAATTTCATAACTGAAACATAATTGTCGTTTCACACTTAGTGCCAATATGATTAACTGACTTATCTTGGTATCACACACACACGGTGCCAATTCGATAAGCCAATACTTCTATCTTTTCACACACACAGTGCTATTCAGTAAATCCATAGCTTCTATTGTTTCACATACACAGTGTTATTCATTAATTATAATCACACCCTTAAAGCCTCAACTCAAAGCCGAAGCTTAAATGACATCGCACATTTAGTGCATTTATAATAAACTGATCTTAAACCAGTATCGCACACACAGTGCCAACCTCAAAGTCGAAGCTTAAATGATATCGCACACTTAGTGCATTTATAATAAACCGATCTTAAACCAGTATCGCACACACAGTGCCAACCTCAAAGTCGAAGCTTAAATGATATCGCACACTTAGTGCATTTATAATAAACTGATCTTAAACCAGTATCGCACACACTGTGCCATCCTCAAAGTCGAAGCTTAAATGATATTGCACACTTAGTGCATTTATAATAAACTGATCTTAAACCAGTATTGCACACACAGTGCCAACCACAAAGTCGAAGCTTAAATGATATCACACACTTAGTGCATTTATAATAAACTGATCTTAAACCAGTATCGCACACACAGTGCCAACCACAAAGTCAAAGCTTAAATGATATCGCACACTTAGTGCATTTATAATAAACCTTGCACATAGCAACTCAATTTCATACACATATACACATTCATTTCATAATACAAAACATATGTTAATAACATGTATTATATCTGAACATATCTCATAATTCGTATATATAACCTCTCATAAACATTCATTACCAACATTACTCATGTGAGCATTTACAATTGCATACATATACGTTTATTTGCATGGTGACTTACCTCGGATTCGATTTATCGAAATGGTAACGACTACTCGTTTACTTTCACTTTCCCGTGATCTAAGTCTGTAACATCCTAAAAATTTGAGTATCATCTGGTTACTTGTGTTAGCTCGGGTAGGATTGTTTGTGTGCTTAGCATAGTCTTGTGAAGGTTTGGATTTATTTACGAAGTTAGAATAATTTTTTAGTTTGAAGAATTTAGTGAAGTGAATTAGGTGAACCTGACACTTAAGTTAATTTAATGTCTAAATTTAGCACATGAAGAGTTAGTGGCAAGGTGGTTATGGCGCATGGATAGTTGCTTGAGGGGAGTGGTTCGAATAGCATGGAGTACATTTTGAAGACTTTATTTTTATGCACCTTTACATTAAGTGTCGGTCAAGCTATACATAATGTAAGTTGGACTTTAAATTTTATGGCAAGTTGAATAATAGATTAGGAAAGCTTGTATTTTGGGATAAGAATCTTATGGATTAAGGAAGGATAGGGGGACAAAAGGCTTGAATTTTGGAGAGTTGTTTTGGAAACTCTTCTATGGCCATTAGTCCATGTATGTGGACGGCATATTGGTCGAGGGCGGGTTGACCGAATTTGTTGAAGGCTTGGTAGGTTGGTAGTTTTGTTAGTAAAAATTCCCTTAGCATTTGAGCATTATTTTCTTTTCTCTCCAAAAACACTCTCCCTAGCCGAATGTGTTCTTGGCAATAAGGTGAGTTTTTGTTTTAGTTTTGGCTTTCATTCTTTGTTTTGTGTCATAACCGAAAACCTTTTGAGTTTTGCAAATTTCTCCCTAGTGCACCAAAGTGAACCAAAAGCCGAATGTCCATAGTTGTTTGCCGAATTTTCCCTTAGGCATTTGGCCGAATCTCCATTTGAGCCTCTCTCATATTTTATTTTCTTTGTAGCCGAAAACCAACCCTCTCTCTTTCATCTTTTTCTTCTTCTTTAGTGGTTGGCCGAATCTTCCTTCTCCCTAATTCTCTTTTCTTTTCCTTTCTCTTTCTCCACTCTAGCCAAATTCATTTGATTGTCTTCTATCCACCATAGTCGAATCTTCTTTATTTCTTTTTGTTTTGTCTTGGCCAAATATCAACAAGGGTAGATTTTCTTTGGGTTCATTTATAATCAGTTTTGGAAGATAGGTAAGTGTCTTGGCTGAGTTTCCTTTTCTTTTCTCTCTATCATTTCTCATGAGGGCAAAAGCCAAATATTGGGCATTTGTTAGTAAGGTTTTAACCATAGGAACTTATTTCTTTTAGGCTCTTCGGGACTTTGGAAGCAATCGATTTAACCCTATTTCTCTAGCAATCAAAGTTGGTAAGTTAAGTGGTAAGGATTTATGTTGGTTCATTATTCTTTAAGAGGATGTAAAGCCGAAAGCTTTTGAGACTAAGGTTTGTTGTTGGCCGAATGTTCTATGGTATTGATCTAAGTGTTGGCCGAATGTAGGGCAAGGAGATCTAGTGCTGTAGATCGAGTCTTCGGGATTTAGTGCTTACGTTAGTGACAGGTGTGTACCTTACACACTTTATAACTCGGTATATATATATATTAATAAACTAATCATGTTATTAAAGCCGAAAACTATGAGATCTTGATATGATACCTTGATGGGTATGAGCAAGGATTCAGGTAAGTCCGTTTCGATATGATGTTGTTATATGTTGATTGATATCATGATCTACGATATATATATATATGTTATATGTTCATATCAAAGTATGATGGCATGATTTATACTCGTAATACATTGGTTTGGGTAATATGAGTGGAGGGGGAAGGAGTTATGGATGGCTAGGTTTGGGTGCATTATATATATATTGCTTGGTTATAAATTGTGTAAGTATGTTGCATCAACCGGGGGAAGGATTTATGCACTGAGTCTTGGTGACTCACCTTCTCCCTTATCTTTTTAGGTGATTCGTAGATCGTGGATGAGGAGCCGGATGATCTCAAGGAGGCCATGCAATAAAAATTCGATTTACACGGACTTTGGTTTGGGTACTATGTTTTATTTAAATTTGGTTTTTCATCTTTATTTGGAATTGTAATAAGGCCTCTTTAATTATGTTTTTGGATTATTTATATGCTTTGGACTTGTTTTTTTTTAAATATGGATTATAAATTACATGGTTGATATAATAAATTGAGTACAAAGTTTTCTAAACTACAAAATGCAATGGTTTTCAAAACGTTACCATCGGGTAATATAAATCATTTGATAATATTTAACAACTTAAGTGTTTTCAATAACTCATATTATTTTCCAAAACTCAAGTTTCTAAATTTCAATTAGAAACGGTTTTCAAACTAATCGCTTTGGTTTCTTTAAAAATTATAAAAGGTTTTCTAATCTATGGATCTGCAACTATGTTTTAAAGATTTATTTACGGAATTTCAAAGTGAATTATCAGTTTTTAACTTATTATACACCTGATTTCTACAAACATGGAACAACAAAGAGTTTTTCACTAAAATTTAATTGTTAACTCGATTTTCTTCAAAACGTTTTCCTCTATGGCATGCCAGATTCGGTCATGGCGTATTGACCGGGTTTGGGTTGTTACAAATTGGTATCAGAGCCAAGTTCAAAGGCTCGGCTGTGGGCTCGAGGCCCAAAATGTTTTAAAGTATGGTCTTAAAATGTTTTTGTTTGAAATTATTTGAAAAGCATGGCACCGAGTCTCCGGCACCGATCCACCCAGGTAAGTACTTCAAACTGTTGATTTTGATGATATGATGATGATGGTATGATTGTATAGTAGTAGAAACTACTCTAGAGACCCAAAACTATAGGTTGGATGTACTCGCGAAATAACCTCTTATTAGAACTTTTCATAAGACTGTGCTTTAAAGATAGTGGAATAATGACTAATGCATAAAAATTTTAAATTAGAAAAGTCAAGACTTTAGACATGAGTACTCAAGGTCGGGGTCGTTTTACTCGTGGACGTGGTCGGGGTAGGATGGCTGTGTCTGAACCAGTGAAGTCTGGTCAAGGATCCGAAAATGAGGTACCACCACCCCTACCACCAGCGGTTGGAGTTAAGCATCAGGATCAAACGGGGGATGACGCAGTGTCTCCAGCGATGCTGGGAGTTCTTGAGAGGGTAGCTGGAGTAGGTGGAGGCGCGGGAGCTCGGAAATCTGTACCTGAGCGACTCCGAGCCAATGGAGCTGAAGTATTTCGAGGTGTTTCTGGTGTGGCTCCCAGTACGGCTGAGTATTGGTTAGAGGCGACGAAGCGAATTATGGATGATTTGGATCTGAATGCTGAGGAAAAGCTGAAAGGAATAGTGTCGCTTCTTCGGGATGAGTCATATCAGTGGTGGCTCACGGTGCGGAATAGTGCTGCAGTGGAGGATCTCACTTGGGATTATTTTAAGGCAGCGTATCAGAAGAAATATGTTGGGTCTAGTTACATTGATGCGCAGCGGAAGGCATTTCTGAGTTTGGTTCAGGGGAGTAAGTCTGTATCAGAATATGAGGCAGAATTTTTAAGATTAAGCCGGTATGTTGGAGGTATCGTGGCTTCGGAGCACGAGCGATGTGTCCGGTTCGAGGATGGATTGAGGGACGAGCTGAGATTGCTGATTGCTCCACATCAGGAGCCAGAGTTTGCTGCGCTAGCTGAAAAGACTAAGATAGCTGAAGGGATAAAGGAATCTGTAAGGCAGAGTCACGACAGGAATAAACATAAGAGAGGTTTTGGATTATCCGGGTCAGCTGGTAATTCTCAGAAGAGGGTTAGGCAGAGTGGTCCAAATCAGTCTGGAAGGTCTGTTACTGCTAATCAGGGACCAGCACAGTGTTACCGATATGGGAAGTCTCATTGGGGCGAATGTTGGACCGGAGGGAAAGGATGTTTTGAGTGTGGCTCGCTGGATCATCGTGTGAGGGACTGTCCACGTAAGCTAGCCAGGAATCAATCTGAGGGTCAAGGTCGTGCTCAGTTCAGAAAGGAGGGACCGTCACCGCAGAGGGGTCGTGGTAATGGTAGAGAAAGTAATGGTTCTAGTCGAGGCCGCGGAGCATCGGGTAGAGGTGCAGGCAACACTGAGGCAAGACAGCCTGGGTTGGTGTATACAGCGAGGCGTCGAGAGGAGGGCGATGCACCGGACGTCATAATCGATACGTTCTTAATCTTTGGTGTACCATATACTGCTTTGATAGATGTGGGTTCGACGCATTCGTATGTTGCTAGTAGCATAGTAAAGACCATGAATTTAGACTTTGAGACTACTTCTAGGGAGATGACAGTAATTAGCCCTCTAGGTCACTCTGTATAAGTAAATAAGCTGTATAGGGATGTACCCCTAGAACTCCAAGGGGTAGTGTTTGTAGCTGATCTGATGGAACTGCCGTTTGGGGAGTTCGATCTGATTCTTGGGATGGACTGGTTGGTCAAGTACCGGGCAAGTTTGGATTGTGCTGCTAAGCGCATGGTTTTGAAGACAGCTAAGGGTGAAGAGGTGGTTATGATAGGTAATAGAAGAGATTATCTATCCAACGTGGTATCTGCGTTGAAAGCTGAGAGGATGGTCAGGAAGGGTTGTGAGGCATTTGTGGTTCATGTGTGTGCGTTGGAGGCTAAGGAGTCTACTGTAGGGAATGTTCGAACAGTAAAGGAATATGCTGACGTATTTCCAGAAGAACTTCCGGGACTGCCTCATGATCGTGAAGTTGAATTTGGTATAAATCTGTTACCCGAAACTGCGCCAGTGTCTATCGCTCCATATAGGATGGCACCGAAGGAATTAGTGGAACTGAAGGCTCAGATTCAGGAGTTGTTGGATCGAGGTTTTATCCGACCAAGTGTTTCGCCTTGGGGAGCGTCGGTACTTTTTGTCAAGAAGAAGGATGGTACGATGCGGATGTGTATAGATTACCGCCAGCTGAATAAGCTGACGATCGAAAACAAGTATCCTTTGCCGAGGATGGATGACTTGTTTGATCGGCTTAAAGGGGTAGCAGTTTTCTCCAAGATTGATTTAAGGTCTGGGTATCATCAGCTAAAGGTGAAAGAGGCTGATATCCATAAGACGGCATTTCGCACTCGGTATGGGCACTATGAGTTTCTGGTAATGCCGTTTAGGTTGACTAACGCGCCGGCAGCATTCATAGACATGATGAATCGGGTATTTCAGCAGTTTTTGGATCAGTTTGTCATAGTATTTATAGACGATATTTTGGTATACTCAAAGTCAGAGGAGGAGCATGATGCGCATTTGCGAGTAGTGTTGCAGATTCTGAGGGAAAAGCAGCTTTATGCTAAATTTAGTAAGTGCGAGTTTTGGCTTAGGGAGGTGACTTTCTTGGGTCATGTAGTATCAGCTGAAGGGATTAGAGTAGATCCTCGAAAGATCGAGGCAGTGTTGGAGTGGAAGCCGCCTAAGTCAGTGGCTGATATTCGGAGTTTTCTAGGTCTGGCGGGGTATTACCGAAGATTTGTAGAGGGATTTTCTTTGATCGCAGCACCAATGACTAAGTTATTAAGGAATAGAGTACCATTTGTGTGGAATGAGAAGCAGCAAGAAAGTTTCGACAAGTTGAAGAAGATTTTGACTGAAGCTCCGGTTTTGATTCAACCTGATGCAGGCAAGGAATTCACGGTTTACTGTGATGCATCAAATACTGGTTTGGGATGTGTTCTGATGCAGGAAGGGAAGGTAGTGGCTTATGCATCTCGTCGGTTGAGACCACATGAGGTTAACTATCCGACGCATGACTTGGAATTAGCAGCAGTGGTTTTCGCTTTGAAGATTTGGAGACACTATTTGTACAGAGAGAAATCGATAGTCTACACGGATCACAAGAGTCTTAAGTATCTTTTGACTCAGAAGGATTTGAACTTGAGGCAGCGCAGATGGATTGAGTTGTTGAAGGATTACGACTGTTCGATTGAGTATCATCCGGGCAAGGCTAATGTGGTGGCAGACGCGTTGAGCCGTAAGGTTGTATCAGATTTAAGAGCGATGTTTGCCCATCATAGTTTGTATGACGATGGGAGTCTGTTGGCAGAACTGCAAGTCAAGCCGACTTGGTTAGAGCAGATCAAGGAGAAACAGTTAGAGGATGAGGTTTTGAACGATCGGAGATTGCAGGTTCAGAATGATGGTTTAGAGGATTATAGTTTGTCCAGTGATGGGGTATTGTGTTTTCAAGGGAGAGCTTGTATGCCAAAGGATGTCGAGTTGAGGCAGAGAATTCTTCGGGACGCACATAGCAGACCATACGCTATGCATCCTGGAGGTAGCAAGATGTATCGGGATTTAAGAGAGCAGTTTTGGTGGCCAGGTCTGAAGCGGGAGATAACTGAGTTTGTGGGTAAATGACTGACTTGTCAGCAGGTCAAGGCTGAACATCCGTTGCCATCTGGGTTACTTCAACCGATGAGGATTCCACAGTGGAAGTGGGAAAGGATCACTATGGACTTTGTCAGTGGATTACCCCTTACACCTAGTAAGAAAGATTCAGTTTGGGTGATTGTGGATCGTCTGACTAAGTCAGCTCATTTCATTCTGGTAAGGGTAGATTACTCGCTTCAGAAGTTAGCTAAGTTGTATGTGGCGGAGATAGTGAGGTTGCACGGTGTACCAATGTCGATAATCTCGGACAGAGATCCCAGATTTACGTCGAGGTTTTGGAGAGCGTTACATCAGGCTTTGGGTAAGCGGTTGGATTTCAGTACGGCATTTCATCCACAGTCTGACGGGCAGTCGGAAAGGGTTATACAGATTTTAGAGGATATGTTGAGAGGTTGTGTTTTGGATTTCAGAGCTAGCTGGGAAGAGTTTTTACCATTAGCTGAGTTCGCATACAACAATAGTTATCAAGCAAGCATTAAAATGGCACCATATGAGGCGTTGTATGGTAGGAGGTGTCGCACACCTACATGCTGGACAAAGTTGGGTGAGCGTCAGATGTTAGGACCTGAGTTGGTTGCAGAGACTGAGGATAAGGTTAAGTTGATTCAGGCTCATCTGAAGGAAGCTTCGGATAGGCAGAAGTCATATGCCGATCTCAAGCGGAGGGATATAGAGTTTGCCGTGGGTGACAAGGTCTTTCTGAAGGCCTCGACATGGAAGAAAGTGTTAAGATTTGGGAGAAAATGCAAGTTAAGTCCAAGGTTTCTTGGGTCGTATAAGGTGTTGAGACGAATGGGACCAGTAGCTTATCAGCTCGAGTTGCCAGTAGAACTGAGTCAGATACATGATGTGTTCCATGTCTCCATGCTTAGACGCTATCATTTTGATCCATCGCATGTCGTGGCAGTAGAGGAAATAGAGGTGAGTCCAGATTTAACGATAGAAGAAGAACCAGTGCAGATTCTAGATCGAGATGTGAAAGTGTTGCGCAGGAAGTCAGTTCCATTAGTGAAGGTATTATGGCGGAATCATGGCGTAGAAGAAGCTACGTGGGAACCGGAGGATGTGATGAGTCAGCAGTTCCCTCAACTCTTTTGATCAGGTAATTTTGAGGACGAAATTTTCTTTAAGGGGGTAGAATTGTAACATCCTAAAAAATTGAGTATCATCTGGTTACTTGTGTTAGCTCGGGTAGGATTGTTTGTGTGCTTAGCATAGTCTTGTGAAGGTTTGGATTTATTTACGAAGTTAGAATAATTTTTAGTTTGAAGAATTTAGTAAAGTGAATTAGGTGAACCTGACACTTAAGTTAATTTAAGTGTCTAAATTTAGCACATGAGGAGTTAGTGGCAAGGTGGTTATGGCGCATGGATGGTTGCTTGAGGGGAGTGGTTCGAATAGCATGGAGTACATTTTGAAGACTTTATTTTATGCACCTTTACATTAAGTGTCGGTCAAGCTATACATATGGTAAGTTGGACTTTAAATTTTATGGCAAGTTGAATAATAGATTAGGAAAGCTTGTATTTTGGGATAAGAATCTTATGGATTAAGGAAGGATAGGGGGACAAAAGGCTTGAATTTGGGAGAGTTGTTTTGGAAACTCTTCTATGGCCATTAGTCCATGTATGTGGACGGCATATTGGTCTAGGGGGGTTGACCGAATTTGTTGAAGGCTTGGTAGGTTGGTAGTTTTGTTAGTAAAAATTCCCTTAGCATTTGAGCATTATTTTCTTTTTTCTCCAAAAACACTCTCCCTAGCCGAATGTGTTCTTGGCAATAAGGTGAGCTTTTGTTTTAGTTTTGGCCTTCATTCTTTGTTTTGTGTCATAACCGAAAACCCTTTAAGTTTTGCAAATTTCTCCCCAGTGTACCAAAGTGAACCAAAAGCCGAATGTCCATAGTTGTTTGCCGAATTTTCTCTTAGGCATTTGACCGAATCTCCATTTGAGCCTCTCTCATATTTTATTTTCTTTGTAGCCGAAAACCAACCCTCTCCCCTTCATCTTTTTCTTCTTCTTTAGTGGTTGGCCGAAACTTCCTTCTCCCTAATTCTCTTTTCTTTTCCTTTCTCTTTCTCCACTCTAGCCAAATTCATTTGATTATCTTCTAACCACCATAGCCGAATCTTCTTTATTTCTTTTTGTTTTGTCTTGGCCAAATATCAACAAGGGTAGATTTTCTTTGGGTTCATCTATAATCGGTTTTGGAAGATAGGTAAGTGACTTGGCCGAATTTCCTTTTCTTTTCTCTCTATCGTTTCTCATGAGGGAAAAAGCCAAATTTTGGGCATTTGTTAGTAAGGTTTTAACTATAGGAACTTATTTCTTTTAGGCTCTTCGGGACTTTGGAAGCAATCGATTTAACCCTATTTCTCTAGCAATCGAAGTTGGTAAGTCAAGTGGTAAGGATTTATGTTGGTTCATTATTCTTTAAGAGGATGTAAAGCCGAAAGCTTTTGAGACTAAGGTTTGTTGTTGGCCGAATGGTCTATGGTATTGATCTAAGTGTTGGCCAAATGTAGGGCAAGGAGATCTAGTGCTGTAGATCGGGTCTTCGGGATTTAGTGCTTGCGTTAGTGACAGGTGTGTACCTTACACACTTTATAACTCGGTATATATGTATATTAATAAACTAATCATGTTATTAAAGCCGAAAACTGTGAGATCTTGATATGATACCTTGATGGGTATGAGCAAGGATCTGGGTAAGTCCGTTTCGATATGATGTTGTTATATGTTGATTGATATCATGATCTACGATATATATATGTTATATGTTCATATCAAAGTATGATGGCATGATTTATACTCGTAATACATTGGTTTGGGTAATATGAGTGGAGGGGGAAGGATTTGATATCCGTGTATTTGGGACACCAGAGGTTTGGCACCTCCAGTGGTTTGGTACCACAGTTTATTTCGTGTCTTTGGGACACCAAAGGTTTGGCACCTCATAGCGACTCGTCCTAGTGGCTTAGTACCACAGTGGGTTGGCCCCACATTTGATATTATGGGATCGTCGCTAGTGATTTGGTATCACACGTGGGTTGGCCCCACAAATGGATTATTCGTGACTTTGGGTCACCAGTGGTTTGGCACCACATTATTGGATATCGTGACTTTGGGTCACCAGTGGTTTGGCACCACCAGTGCTTTGGTACCACACGGGGTAGAAAAGGAGTTATGGATGGCTAGGTTTGGGTGCATTATATATATATTGCTTGGTTATAACTTGTGTAAGTATGTTGCATAAACCGGGGGAAGGATTTATGCACTGAGTCTTGGTGACTCACCTTCTCCCTTATCTTTTCAGGTGATTCGTAGATCGCGGATGAGGAGCCGGATGATCTCAAGGAGGCCATGCAATAAAAATTTGATTTACACGGACTTTGGTTTGGGTACTATATTTTATTTAAATTTGGTTTTTCATCTTTATTTGGAATTGTAATAAGGCCTCTTTAATTATGTTTTTGGATTATTTATATGCTTTGGACTTGTTATTTTTTAAATATGGATTATAAATTACATGGTTGATATAATAAATTGAGTACAAAGTTTTCTAAACTACAAAATGCAATGGTTTTCAAAACGTTACCATCGGGTAATATAAATTATTTGATAATATTTAACAACTTAAGTGTTTTCGATAACTCATATTATTTTCCAAAACTCAAGTTTCCAAATTTCAATTAGAAACGGTTTTCAAACTAATCGCTTTGGTTTCTTTAAAAATTATAAAAGGTTTTCTAATCTATGGATCTGCAACTATGTTTTAAAGATTTATTTACGGAATTTCAAAGTGAATTATCAGTTTTTAACTTATTATACACCTGATTTCTACAAACATGGAACAACAAAGAGTTTTTCACTAAAATTTAATTGTTAACTCGATTTTCTTCAAAACATTTTCCTCTGTGGCATGCCAGATTCGGTCATGGCGTATTGACCGGGTTTGGGGTGTTACAAAGTTTGTTTTCCTCGGTTCTTGATCTAACATAATCAGAATTAACACTTTTATTCAGTATTTCATTTAATTCAATCCATACACACATATTTTGGGCTATTTACAAATTAGCTCTCACATTTGCACATTTTATCAATCTAGTCCATTTTTCACAAAACACCAAATTCACAAAATCCACATATACACATGCTTGGCCGAACCTCTCTAGGGACTATATAAGTCCAAATATTTCATCAAATTTGCAATTTAGTCCCTCAACTTTCTATTTTTTCAATTTAGCCCTAATTAGCTAAATATATCAAAACTTCAAGAACAAAACATGTTCATCTAGCTCATATATTTCATTTAACACCTAAAATCATCAAAAAGCTCAACAAATCATCAATGGCATAGCATACAAACATCATCAATTCATTAAATTGAGACATGGGTCTGATAGCTCTCAAAGCAACGATTACAAAAACGTAGAAATTATCGAAAACGGATCGGAAACTAACCTTGAATTCAAGCTTGAACAATGGCCGAATTGTAACATCCCGAAATTGGGCCTAGTAGGATTGGGCTGATTAGGCTTGGGCTTAGGAGTGTTTAAAATCTTCAAGAATATGAGAATGGTGTTTTTGCAAATTGGATTTTTTTTAGTGGATTTGGAAGGTTACGAGGTTTCTATGAATTCTCGGGATTAATTGAGTTTTAGGAAAAATTTGAGTATCATCTTGTTACTTGTGTTAGCTCGGGTATGATTTTATTGCGTGCTTAGTATAGTTTTGTGAAGGCTTGGAATTTTTAGTGAAGCTAGAATAATTCTTGGTATTGAAAATTCAGTGAAGTGGATTTGGTGATCCTAACACTTAAGTTAATTTAAGTGTTAAATTCTAGCACATGAGGAGTTAGTGGCAAGGTGGTTATGGCGCTTGAAGGGTTGCTTGAGGGAAGTGGTTCGAGTAGCATAGATTGCATTTGGAAGACTTTATTTTTACGCACCTTACATTAAGTGTTGATCAAACTACTCATATGATAGGTTGGACTTTAAGTTTTATGGTAAATTGAATAATAGTTTAGGAAAGCTTGTATTTTGGGATAAGAATCTTAAGAATTAAGGAAGGATGAGGGGACAAAAGGCTTGAATGTTGGAGAGTTGTTTTGGAAACTCTTGTATGGTCATTAGTCCATGTATGTGGACGGTATGGGTGTCTAGGGGGGTTGGCCGAATGTTGATAGGAATTTGGAGGGGTTTTGTTGGTCAATTCTTGCATTTTGTGCATCTTTTGCATTTTTTTCTTTTCCTCTCCAAAATCTTTCTCCTTAGCCGATTGTGTCTTGGGCATTAGGTACAAATTTGTTTTAGTTTTGGCATTGTTTTCTTGTTTTGTGTCAAAGCCGAAAAGACTATTATGGTTTGCTGAATTTTTCTCTTAGGCATTTGGCCGAATATTCATTTGAGTCTCTCTCATATTTTATTTTCGTTGTAGCCTAAAACCAACCCTTTTCCCTTCATCTCTTTCTTCATCTTTAGTGGTTGGCCGAATCTTCCTTCTCCCCATATCTCTTTTTCTTTCTTCCACTTTTGCTCAAAATCGAAAACATCCCTCTCCCATTGCAATTTCTTTCTTTTTCTTCCTTTTCCTTTCTCTTTCTCCACTCTAGCCGAATCCTTTTTGTTCTTACAAATCAACCATAGCCGAAATTCCCTTCACCATTTAACCATATTGCCGAAACTTCCCATTCTCTTTTTGATTTGTCTTGGCCGAATATCAACAAGGGTAGGTCTTCATTTGGTTTTCTTCAATCGGTTTTGGAAGGGGGTAAGTATTCATGGCCGTATTTCCTTTGTTTCTTTTCTCTTTTCTATGTCGTTTTTCTTGAGGGCAAAGGCCGAATTTTTGGGTATTTGTTGTAAGGTTCTAACTATTCGAAGGAACCGATTTTTCTTCTAGACTCCTCGAGATCTTGGAAGTAATCGACTCAAGCCTTAATTCTCTGACAATCGTTTTGGGTAAGCTAATAGGTAAGATTTAGTATTTCGTACGATAACCCTTCGGGATGTGTTGGTGTGGCCGAATGGCCTTGTTTATAGTTTTGTGGTTTTGCCGAATGTAGGACAAGGAGATCGAGTGCTGTAGATCGGGTCTTCGGGATTTAGTGCTTGCGTTAGGGACAGGTGTGTACCTTACACACTTTATAACTCGGTCATATATATAAATAAACTAATCATGTTATTAAAGCCGAAAACTGTGAGATCTTGATATGATACCTTGATGGGTATGAGCAAGGATTCGGGTAAGTCCGTTTCGATATGATGTTGTTATATGTTGATTGATATCATGATCTACGATATATATATGTTATATGTTCATATCAAAGTATGATGGCATGATTCATACTCGTAATACATTGGTTTGGGTAATATGAGTGGAGGGGGAAGGATTTGATATCCGTGTCTTTGGGACACCAGAGGTTTGGCACCTCCAGTGGTTTGGTACCACAGATTATTTGTGACTTTGGGTCACCAGAGGTTTGGCACCTCATAGCGACTTTTCCCAGTGGCTTAGCACCACAGTGGGTTGGCCCCACAGTTGACATATCGGGATCGTCGCCAGTGATTTGGTATCACACGTGGGTTGGCCCCACACTTGGATTATTGATATTTCGTGACTTCGGGTCACCAGAGGTTTGGCACCTCATAGCGACTCGTCCCAGTGGCTTAGTACCACAGTGGGTTGGCCCCACAGTTGATATATCGGGATTGTCGCCAGTGATTTGGTATCACACGTGGGTTGGCCCCACATCTGGATCGTTGATATTTTGTGTCTTTGGGACGCCAGAAGTTTGGCACCTCATAGCGACTCGTCCCAGTGGCTTAGTACCACAGTGGGTTGGCCCCACATTTGATATTACGGGATCGTCGCCAGTGATTTGGTATCACACGTGGGTTGGCCCCACAGATGGATTATTCGTGACTTTGGGTCACCAGTGGTTTGGCACCACCAGTGGTTTGGCACCACCAGTGGTTTGGTACCACACGGGGTAGAGAAGGAGTTATGGATGGCTAGGTTTGGGTGCATTATATATATATTGCTTGGTTATGAATTGTGTAAGAATGTTGCATTAACCGGGGGAAGGATTTATGCACTGAGTCTTGGTGAGTCACCTTCTCCCTTATCTTTTCAGGTGATTCGTAAATCGCGGATGAGGAGCTGGATGGACTCGAGGAGGCTATGCAATAAAAATTCGATTTTACACGGATTTTGGTTTGGGTACTATATTTTATTTAAATTTGGTTTTTCATCTTTATTTGGATTTGTAATAAGGCCTCTTTAATTATGTTTTTGGATTATTTATATGCTTTGGACTTGATATTTTAAATATGGCTTATAAAATACATGGTTGATATAATAATTTGAGCACAAAGTTTTCTAAACTACAAAACGCAATGGTTTTCAAAACGTTACCATCGGGTAATATAAATATTTGATAATATTTAACAACTTAAGTGTTTTCGATAGCTCATACTATTTTCTAAAACTCAAGTTTCCAAATTTCAATCAGAAACGGTTTTCAAACTAATTGCTTTGGTTTCTTTTAAAATTATAAAAGGTTTTCTAATCTATGGATTTGCAACTATGTTTTAAAGATTTATTTACGGAATTTCAAAGTGAATTATCAGTTTTTAACTTATTATACGCCTGATTTCTACAAACATGGAACAACAAAGAGTTTTTCACTAAAATGTAATTGTTAACTCGATTTTCTTCCAAAACGTTTTCCTCTGTGGCATGCCAGATTCGGTCATGGCGTATTGACCGGGTTTGGGGTGTTACACGAATATAGCTAGCTTAAAACCTTGTTTTCTTTTCTTTGTATTTTCGGTGAAAGAATGAATAGAAATGGCCATTTTTAATGCTTTATTCTATCATAATATAACTTAATAACCCATTTCCAAATTTAACCTTCAAAATAAAATATATAAAGCATATTTTACAAGGTCATTTTTGACCACATTCACCCTCTAACTAATAGTGGTTAAATTGCCATTTAAGGCCATAAGTTTAAAAAGCCACAACACATTAGTACATCAACAAATGGCATACAACTTTCACATTTAATGCAAATCAATCCTTTGCTCAAATTAAACACTCGAACAGACAAATTCACTTACGAAAATTTACCACGTGCTAAACCACATATCAACGGCACAGAATATAATATTAAAATATATTCAGACTCGGATTTGTGGTCCCGAAACCACTGTCCTGACTAGGGTATAAACTGGACTGTTACAATTCTCCCCTTAGGGATTTTTGTCCCCAAAAATCTTACCGTTAAACAGATTCGGATATTGTTGTTTCACTGAGTCTTCAGGCTCCCAGGTAGCCTCTTCAATCCCATGTTGATTGCACAGTACTTTCACTAACGAAATCTTCTTATTTCTCAACTCTTTCACTTCACGAGCTAAGATACGGATCGGTTCCTCTTCATATGTCATATCAGATCGGATTTCAATTTCAGATGGGGCAATCATATGTGACGGATCGGATCGATACCTACGGAGCATCGAAATATGAAAGACGTTGTGTATCTTTTCTAGCTCAGACGGCAACTTTAATCTATGTGCAACAGATCCGACACGTCCAATGATCTCATATGGCCCGATGAACCTCGGACTTAATTTGCCTTTACATCCAAATCGAAGCACTTTCTTCCACGGAGACACTTTCAAAAATACTTTGTTGCCGATTTCAAATTCTATAACTTTTCATTTCAAATCCGCATAAGACTTCTGACGATCAGATGCTGCTTTCAAGCAACCTCGGGTCAATTTCAATTTCTGTTCTGAGTCTCAAATCAAATCAACTCTGTGCAACTTATTCTCACTGAGTTCAGTCCAATACAAAGGTGTACGACATTTACATCCATACAGAGTTTCATATGGTGTCATTTTGATACTCATCTGAAAACTATTATTGTACGCAAATTCGATCAACAGCAGATACTGTTCCCACGAACCATAAAACTCAAGTATACAACATCTTAACATGTCTTCTAAAATCTAAATAACTCGTTCGAACTGACCATCTATTTGCGGATGAAAAGCTGTACTGAAGTGTAATTTCGTGCCCAAAGCTTCTTGCAATTTCTTCCAAAATCAAGATGTAAATCTCGGATCTCTATCTGACACAATAGATAGTGGCACCCCGTGCAATCTCACAATCTCGGAATAAAATGAGCAGATTTAGTTAATCGATCAATTACGACCCATATCGCATCTTTCTTTCTCGGAGTCAGGGACAACCCAGAAACAATGTCCATCGTCACTCTATCCCATTTCCACTCAGGAATCAAAATTGGCTGTAGCAACCCAGACGAAACTTGATGTTCAGCTTTCACTTGCTGACAAATTAAACATTTCAAAACAAAGTCAGAAATGTCTCATTTCATATCAGACCACCAATGATGTTGCTTCAGATCGTAATACAATAGCTCCTTTTAACTGATCAAATAAATCATCATTTCTGGGCAACGAATATTTATTCTTTATTGTCACCTTATTCAACTGATGATAGTCGATACACATCCTCATCGTGTACATCTTTCTTTTTCGCAAACAGAACAGGAGCACCCCAAGGCTAGAAATTCGGTCTAGCGAACCTTCTATCAGTCAACTCTTGCAACTGTGATTTTTAACTCTTTCAACTCTGTTGGTGCCATTCTATATAGAGCTTTCGAAATAGGTGTGGTACCAGGTAGCAACTCAATACCGAATTCAACTTCACGAATCAGAGGCAAACCCGGCAATTCTTTAGGGAACACATCAAAAAACTCACAGACTACAGGCACTGACTCAACCTTCTTCTCCGATACTCTTGAATCAATCACATAAGCAAAATTTGCCTCGTAACCCTTTTTCACATAATTCTAAGCTTTCAAAACAGATATCGTAGTAGACAAATCATTTAAATCATCAGATTCAACCCGTGCAATCTCATTATTTGGACCTTTTAAATCTATAGTCTTTCTTTTACAGTTCACAACAACATCATGCATAAACAACCAATCCATACCCAGAATAACATCGAAATAATTAAATGGCAAAAGCATCAGATCAGCAGGGAAACAGATATCTCGAAACATTAACGGACAGTTCTTGTAAACTTTATCAACCAAAACACTTTTACCTAAGGGGTTCGATACTTTCATAGCAAACTCAGTAGACTCTACAGGCAAAGTCTTGCTGAACACTAAATTCATGTATATATATGAATGCATAGAACCAGGATCTATCAATGCAATCACAGAGGTATCATAAAGAGCAAACGTACCCGTAATAATATCTAAAGATGAAGCTTCCTCACAAGCTCGGATAGCATACGCTCTAGTTGGCTCTCTAAATTCAGATTTTTCAGCAGTATCCCACGTAGACCTCTGACTATAACTAACATTTATTGTATTTCGGGAAGGTCTATTTCTCTCTAGGGCATTATCAAATCTTCCATTCTGAGTAGTTTCTTGTTCAACAAACTCTGAGCAGTCTCAAATAAGATGATCTAACGATCCACATTTGAAGCAAGCTTGATTATTCAATCTACAATTCCCCGAATGTCTTTTACCACAACGCTTACACTTGAGTCGCTCGAATCTAACATTTTCAACACTCGCCATTTTTGGGCAATCTCGAATGAAATGATTTCGTGATCCACATTTATAACAAACTCTATTGTTATACTTGCCCCCAACATTTTTCCACATGTCGTCTTCCACACTGTCTACACACAGGTTTGTTGTTTTTTAGTACTTCATCTTTTGATTCAATTGAAGCTTGAGTTCTCAGACCAACATTTGGTCTCACACGATCTCTGTTCGTATGTCCAATTAAAACATTTAATCTATTGCTTGCATCTCTATATTTCTTTGTCAAAGGTTGAGAAAAATTACTCATCGATCTTTTTATTTCATTACGGGCTTCAGAATCGACTTTCTCGGTATTATCATCATTAGTAACCCTAAACTCTCCAGCCTCATACTTAAAAATTTCGTCAACCGGAGGCTTGTTCATCAGATTCGGATTCATAGTCGGAAAGCATAGCAGATGTCTGAGGGAGGTTAGCCGGGGGCAGAGGTTGCAAAACAGTCAGATTATTTCTCACAAATTGAGTGAACCACTCACTCATCAACTGGAAGAAAGCTTCTTTAGCTTCTTCCTCATGACCGCTCGTAGCCGGTCTTGAATCAAAGGGTGTTGTCCCTTGCGCGGGAGCAGGCGCATTACCTTCTACGTCGTCAGCTACGGCTCTTTCGAGATCCATTATTATATGAAAATCACATTTTATACGTCAGGATTCATCACACTATCACAATTCAGATATATGGCATGTACAGCTAGACTCTGACACGCTACGTTAGACGGAGAATCAGCTAAATCGTAGCTCTGATACCAAACAAATGTAGCACCCCCATCCCGTGTCCGTTACCAGATTAAGGTTAGGAGCGTTACCAAACATATCGGAAACATTCACAGACAAAATCATATATTCAATCAACATTCTCAGACATAATGTCCCTTAAACGGGTCATCGAGACCTTAAGCATGCTTACCATTTGAGTCGGGACTAAATCGAAATACATAGAGAGTTCTCAGAAAATTTAAAACTTTACTAAACTACAGTGGAGGCATGCCCGTGGGAGGAGACCGTGTACTTTTAGGTCATATACTGACTTCCCCACCACGGCCACCAAGCACGCCCATGTATTTTGGCCGTGTACTTTTTAGTTAGCTACTGACTTGCACACCACGGCCAGATGACACGCCCGTGTCGAGGCCGTGTGATGCTAAGCTGCATCCTACAATTCACCCACGGTCGTTAGGCATGCCCGTGTGCCACAACCGTGTGACATTATAGGCCATTTACAAGGCCAAAATGCCACCCATAAGGGTTAAACCTACAAGCCATATTTAACAAGATATCTCATGCACAATTAACCATCAAAACATACCAAAATAAACAACCAATTCATGCATATTTTCCAACTAAGGTAATCACACCATAAATCATTCAAACCAATTCCAAACATACCAATTTGCATGACTAAATCTAAATTATACCAAGCTCCTTTCATCCATATAAACTTACCATCTCATAACCATTTCATGTAACAACTAAGCATGCCAAAGAAACTTCACATATCACATTCATTAAGGCATATTACCACAACATAATTAGCCAAATCACATGGTAAGTTCATTATACAACTCATACCAAAACTAGCCTAAACATGCCATATTGAGCTATATACATTTTCAAAGTGTACCAAAATAAGTTTTAGTGGTGTGATGACAATCTGTGACGGTCCCGAGCCTTCAGTAGCTTTGATGACCTATAAAACAGAGAAAACACACACACAGAGTAAGCTTTCCAAAGCTTAGTAAGTTAATATACAAACCAACTTAGCCTGAATTGCACATAACCAAAGCAATAAAATGACCGATTTGGTTCTCATGTTATACATCATCTCATTCTTTCTTAAGCTTATTTGCTAAACCATCACTTATCATATTCCAATTCACCTACCTCATATGCACATAATTCATCTAGTTAAACTTCACATATTGAATCATTAATTCTATATACATATCAACATAATATGCTCACATAGATACTTACCTTATATACACAAGTAGTATATAAGCAACGTACTTGAAACGGATATTCATTCAACTTTTAAATCTATCATTAACAACATGGATTCAAACATATCTTGATAACACTTAGTTACTTACCATTCATGCTACTCAACTTCTCGATATTACCTCTCGTTCAACCTTTGTTATTCCTTTGATATATTCGTACACTTAGTACCAATTTCATAAATGAAACATAATTGTCGTTGCACACCTAGTGCCAATATGATTAACTGACTTATCTCGGTATCGCACACACACAGTGCCAATTCGATAAGCCGATACTTCTATCTTTTCACACACACAGTGCTATTCAGTAAATTCGTAGCTTCTATTGTTTCGCATACACAATGTTATTCATTAATTATAATCACACCCTTAAAGCCTCAACTCAAAGCCGAAGCTTAAATGACATCGCACACTTAGTGCATTTATAATAAACCAATCTTAAACCAGTATCGCACACATAGTGCCAACCTCAAAGTTGAAGCTTAAATGATATCGCACACTTAGTGCATTTATAATAAACCGATCTTAAACCAGTATCGCACACACAGTGCCAACCTCAAAGCCGAAGCTTAAAGGATATCGCACACTAGTGCATTTATAATAAACCAATCTTAAACCAGTATCGCACACACAGCGCCAACCTCAAAGTTGAAGCTTAAATGATATCGGACACTTAGTGCATTTATAATAAACCGATCTTAAAACATGTAACACCCCAAACTCGGCCTAGACGTTACGACCGGATCTGGCATGTCACATGAAAGGAATGTCTAAAAAAAACTGTGCGTTCGTTAAAAAGTTTGTATTCTTTTTGAAACTTCGCATTTTGTGGTTTGTTTATAAAAGCCGATTCATTTCAATGCCCATTTTACAAAGTTGTTATTAATTTGAATAAAATTGTATTTATTGTGATAATCGAGCTTAAGTAATTTTGAATAAAAACAGTTTATTATCATTTTAGGAAAATCCCATATTGAACATTTAATAATGAACAGTAACCAAATTGAAAGCTAAAACCAAATAAAATACCAAAGGCCTTATTACAAACCCAAATAAAAAACCAAAATTTAAAATAAGTACCCAAGTCAGAAGTCCATGTAAACCCGAAAATAATTATCGCATGGCCACCCCGAGTCCACCTGGCTCCTCATCCGCGATCTACGAATCATCTGAAAAAAATAAGGGAGAAGGTGAGTCACCAAGACTCAGTGCATAATCCCCCTCCCGGTTAATGCAACATGCTTACACAAATCATAACCAAGCAATATATCATGCACCCAAACCTAGCCATCCATAACTCCGTTTCTACCCCGTGTGGTACCAAACCACTGGTGGTGCCAAACCACTGGTGACCCAAAGTCACTGATATCCAATAATAATGTGGTGCCAAACCACTGGTGACCCAAAGTCACGAATAACCCATCTGTGGGGCCAACCCACGTTGTGATACCAAATCACTGGCGACAATCCCGTTATATCAAATGTGGGGCCAACCCACTATGGTGCTAAGCCACTGGGACGAGTCGCTATGAGGTGCCAAACCTCTGGTGACCCAAAGTCACGAATATCAATAATCTAAGTGTGGGGCCAACCCACATTGTGATACCAAATCACTGGCGACAATCCCGATATATCAACTGTGGGGCCAACCCACTGTGGTGTTAAACCACTGGGACGAGTCGCTATGAGGTGCCAAACCTCTGGTGACCCAAAGTCATGAAATTAACTGTGGTACCAAACCACTGGTGGTGCCAAACCACTGGTGACCCAAAGCCACGGATATCAATCTTCCCCCTTCTCTCATCATACCCATGTCCATGCCATGTTCATCAGTCATAATAATTCGTGTATGCAATATGCCAAGTATGCAAATCATATATCAAAGATAACGCATGAAACGTATGACCATCATAATCAGAACAACAAATACGATATAACCAAGCTAATCAACCTCTAAAGGGTATAACAGTAATTTTTACCTACCAAGGGCATTTTCGTAATTTACCTTTTAGGGGTATTTTGGTAATTTACCCACTAAGGGTATTTCAGTAATTTCGTACCTGAAATGGCCTTTCCGAAGGCCCAATGGCGCCACTAGCGACTCAGCTACCATTTCTGGTCCTTACTGGACTATTGGGCCTAAAACCCGATTTCGGCCCATTCGGGCCCACACGCTTGTATGGCCCACCTAGCACAAATCTAGCCACGTATATAAGTTCCACCTAGTCTAGTTCACTATATACTATATCATCATACAATTTACTCATATGGGCCCACAGGCCCATTGGGCCCACTTCGGCCCATCGTGGCCCAAGCAGCCCAACCCACAAGAATACTACTGATGGCCTCAACTATAGCGTCAAAGCCCCACACGTGCGCTCGCACGCTTGTGTGCCTACTATTGCCGTGACCGGCACTTCGGCATTTGCCGCTCTACAACTAGAGTAGAGAGAGTTACACACCTGATAGGACTCTGGTGTTAAACCGCGCTGCGACCACTCCTGTGCCCAAACGGCCTCCAAGATGTGTTTACTCTCCTCCTAGGATGCTCTTTATATAGCTAGCTCTTCACCTTCATTCTTTGTGTCTTTCCGATGTGGGATCCCTTCGTCAGTAGAGTTTAAATTCAACTGAAACTCTTGCCGTCCAATCCGCAAAATAAATAGTCCCTTGCTTCTCATGAGATTCGAACCTAGGCTCCCTTGTAGCATAATCCACGCCGCTAACCACTTGGCCACAAGCTCCTCTTGTGTCTTAAACCATGCGCAACTAAATATAAACTATGGGCCAAATTCTAAGATCCATGTAAAAAGCAAACCAAAATGCAAGAGCCAAGACTTGAACCTTGGACCTCCTTCCTTCCTTGTGGCGTCACCCCCTTGTCTCTTATGTGGCGTCACCTTGCCACTACACCACACACTCCACTTGTGTCATTTTCCTCCACTTTTTATTCTTAAGGCCTACCTGCCAACTTCCAGGGTTTTTTCCGCCTAAAACCAAAATTTCCCTAAAGCCTAAATTTGATCCCGGGACTTCCTAGAAGCCCTCTAACCTTCCAAAATCACTTACGTAATAAGTCTAACTTGCATTAATACCGTTTTCTAAAATTTTAAACGCTATTACGCCTAAGGCCCATTGGGCTCAATCCTACTAGGCCCAATTTCAGGATGTTACAAAACAGTATCGCACACACAGTGCCAACCACAAAGTCGAAGCTTAAATGATATCGCACACTTAGTGCATTTATAATAAACCGATCTTAAACCAGTATCGCACACACAGTGCCAACCACAAAGTTGAAGCTTAAATGATATCGCACACTTAGTGCATTTATAATAAACCTTGCACATAGAAACTCAATTTCATACACATATACACATTCATTTCATAATACAAAACATATGTTAATAACATGTATTATATCCGAACATATCTCATAATTCATATATATAACCTCTCATAAACATTCATTACCAACATTAGTCATGTGAACATTTACAATTGCATACATATACGCTTATTTGCATGGTGACTTACCTCGGATTCGATTTATCAAAATAGTAACGGCTACTCGTTTACTTTCGCTTTCCCGTGATCTAAGTCTGTTCTCCTCGGTTCTTGATCTAACATATTAAAAATTAACCCTTTTATTCACTATTTCATTTAATTCAATCCATACACACATATTTTGGGCTATTTACAAATTAGCTCTCACATTTGCACATTTTATCAATCTAGTCCATTTTTCACAAAACATCAAATTCACAAAATCCACATATACACATGCTTGGCCGAACCTCTCTAGGGACTATATAAGTCCAAATATTTCATCAAATTTGCAATTTAGTTCCTCAACTTTCTATTTTCTCAATTTAGCTCTAATTAGCTAAATTTATCAAAACTTCAAGAACAAAACATGTTCATCTAGCTCATATCTTTCATTTAACACCTAAAATCATCAAAAAGCTCAACAAATCATCAATGGCATAGCACACAAACATCATCAATTCATTAAAATGAGACATGGGTCTGATAGCTCTCAAAGCAATGATTGCAAAAACGTAGAAAATATCGGAAATGGATCGGAAACTAACCTTGAATTCAAGCTTGAACAATGGCCGAATATAGCTAGCTTAAAACCTTGTTTTCTTTTCTTTGTATTTTCGGTGAAAGAATGAATAGAAATGGCCATTTTTAATGCTTTATTCTATCATAATATAACTTAATAACCCATTTCCAAATTTAACCTTCAAAATAAAATATATAAAGCATATTTTACAAGGTCATTTTTTACCAAATTCACTCATTAACTAATAGTGGTTAAATTGCCATTTAAGGCCATAACTTTAAAAAGCCACAACACATTAGTACATCAACAAATGGCATACAACTTTCACATTTAATGCAAATTAATCCTTTGCTCAAATTAAACACACGAACAGACAAATTCACTTACGAAAATTTACCACGTGCTAAACCACATATCAACGGCACAGAATATAATATTAAAATATTATTCAGACTCAGATTTGTGGTCCCGAAACCACTGTTCTGACTAGGGTATAAACCAGACTGTTACACCTATGTCTCAAGCTATGTAACATTCGAACTAGGGACACCATGTCGTATCCCTACCCGTGTCCTCACCCGTGTAACTCACTGAGTAGGATCACAGGGCCGTGCCACACGCCCGTGTGCCAAGCCGTGTAACTCTCTTTGTTGCTGTAACAGCCCTTACCCGTATCTGTCACCAGAATAGGGTACGAGGCATTACCGGGCTTAATCACATATAACCAATCATTTTCGAGTCAAAAATTTCCATTCAAATTTAAAACTTTTCATTCATAATCATATTGTCCCTATTACGAGCCTACGAGGCCCAATACATACTTTGGAAGTGGTTTGGGACTAAACCGAGAACTTTGGAAAACATTAGAAAATTTCTTGAAAATCAGGGGCACACGCCCGTGTCCAAGGCCATGTCCTTCACACAGCTAAGATACACGCCAGTGTGTTAGGCCGTGTGGCGTTTCAAATTTCAAAAAATCAAGTGCAGACTTCACACACCCTGGGCACATGGTCGTGTGGCCACAAGTAAGGCTATTTACCAAGCCCTTTGCCACCCCAAAACACTTATACACTTATACAAATTTATCATCACACAACATGGTATTATTAAGCATTCAAACATCCACACTAAGACATCCACATACCATTTACAAATCACATTCATCGTGCACAACCACACATACACTTAACTAATCATAGCATATAACTTACTCAACCATTCACATTAGTATTTTCCACTCATAATTATCACATTCACTCATCCAACCCAAACAAGCTTGCACATCCATGTAATGTTTCATCATAGACTTATAACATAACAAATATTGGCCACACCAAATGGCTTTATACAACAATGACATTCAATTAGCATGGGCCAATATTCTAGGCCAACTCATAATAACATGTACACAAATGACCAAGTCCCTATACATGCCATAGACTTAAAAAGCTAGAATAAAAATCATCGATACCAATCCATAGCTTCTTAGTGTGATAGAATCTCTGACGACCTCCAACTCGAGCTAGCATCTGTGACACTATAGGAAAAAAGAAAGAAAGGGGGTAAGCATTATAGCTTAGTAAGTAGGTATGTAAATAATAAGTGATTTATTAACATGATTTTATAAATCTTCACAATATGTTCTCAAGATAATACAATCATAATTGCACATAGTTCCACTATTTATTCATGTTCATCTCAAGCTGTCTACTCCAAATTATTTGTATCTTGAGCTGCAGAACTCCAAATTAAGATCTGTTAATTTTCCTTGAAACTATACTCACATATCTTCTTACCATAAAATTTTCAAATTTTTTGGTTCAGCCAATAAGTACAGTTTATTCTTTAAAGTCACCCTTGTTCTGCTGTTCGACAATTCTGACCCCTCTTCACTAAAAATTAATTATATAATTATACAAAATTTTGATAATGTTCTTATTTGTTTCTCTTGAAAGTAGACTCATTAAGAAATTTAATAATATAAATTATAAACCATAATTATTTTTTATACAATTTTTAATTAATTTTCAAAGTCAGAACAGGGGATTCTGACATCATTCTGACCTTGTCTCACAAAAATTCGAATATCTTTTGTTTACACCATTTCGTTTGTGTTAAAATAGACTGAATAAGATTTAATTTAATATCTTATTCAACTTCTAATTCAATTTCCACCATTTTTGGTAATTTTTCAAAGACACGTAACTGCTGCTGTCCCAAAACTGTTTTGTTGCTAAATTTACTCTTTCATAATTTCACTTACTCCATTTCATCTTACCGAAGGTTCGATCAAATATCAAGCACATTGTTCATAAATTTTCACACTTATACCTGCATTTATTCAATTATACTTAGTCGCTACATGATCACTTGTATTTTCACTTAGTCAATTTCTCGTTGAACTTATCGAAATAATAACATATGCACAGGCCCTGCAATAGTACCGCCCTTGTAGCCGAAGCTATCTGGTGCACGTAGTAGCTTGCACTTAGTACTACACATGTGACCAAAACCATCACTTACACATAGTGGCATGCACTTAGTACCACACATGTGATCGAAGTTATCGGGTACACATAGTAGCCTGCACTTAGTACTACACATGCGACCTATCCGTCTAGTACACATAGTAGCTTACACTTAGTACTACACACGTGACCTAAAACCATCTCGTAGCTCTCTTGTACACATAGTGGCCTACACTTAGTACCACACATGTGACCTAGCTACTTCATTCGTATCTTTTCTATTCCAAAGGTTCAACCGGGAATTCTCACTTTTCAATATTTTACCAATTCATCCATAATCAATCACAATTCATAATTTACATCAAATAATTACTCCATATTCAACCATATCTCATATAATATAACAAAATATTAAAACATAAATAACAAAATGATGTATTATTTACATACAAACTTACCTCGGTAGCACAATTGGTGAAAAAGACTTATTCGTCATATTTTTTGTTTTCCTCCATTCTAGGTCCGAAGCTCATTTTCTTTGAACATAATATCACATTTAGTCTATTTATTATTCACATTATTCAATGTGATCCAAAAATCATATTATGGAAAAATTACATTTTTGCACCTAAAGTTTCACATATTTACACTTTTCCCCTAGGCTCGTAAAATGATTTCATTCAATTTCTTTGTATTTTAAGCCTAGCCAAACCATTTTCATAACTACAATAGCCGAAAATTTCCTCTAATTCACACTTTTATGACAAATTTTATAACTTTTCCAAATTAGTCCTTTTTAGCATCATTACCGATAATTGCTTAGTAAAAGTCGTTTCTCTAACCATAAACATGCATAATCTAACTTTAAACATAAAAATACACACATATTCATCATGGTTCAATACTCGAGACTTCAACCATATCTCAAAATATTGGTAGAAATAGATAGATCTTGTTACGAAGATTTCAAAAACGTAAAAATCATTAAAAATATGGCTAGAACAGACTTACAATTGAGCTTGGAAGCTTGAAAAACCCTAGCCATGGTTTCCCCTTGTGAAATGCGGCCATGGGGTTGAAGATGGACAAAAATTGGCTTTTACTTTTCTTTTTAATTCATTTTAATTACTAAATGACCAAAATGCCCCTAACTTAAAAATATTCTATTTCACCTATTTCATGTCCATTTTTGTCCAACAAATTAACCAATGGTCTAATTATCATTTAAGGACCTCAAATTTAAAATTTCATAACAATTGGACACCTCTAACATGTAGAACTCAACTTTTGCACTTTTTACAATTTAGTCCTTTTGACTAAATTGAGTGCCCAAACATCGAAATTTTCAAATGAAATTTTCATGAAATCATTTCGTGAAATTGTAGACCATAAAAATGTAATAAAAATAATTTTTTTTCCTCATCAGATTTGTGGTCTCAAAACCACTATTCCGACTAGGCCCAAAATCGGGCTGTTACAGTTGCCCTACATGCCCATGTGCCAAGCCGTGTGTTAGGCCATGTCACTCACTAACTTGCAACCTAAGAAAATCATCAAATGACACACGGTCATGTCGCCAAGCCGTATGCCTCACATGGTTGAGTCACACGCCCGTGTCTTAGGTCGTTTGGACCCAAATTTACCTAAAATCCAGCCATTTCCAAGACCATTTTAAGCACAATCATTCAACCCATTTAAGCACACTTTAAAGAGACTTAAACATCACCAAAATACATATCAAAATGCAATTTCAAGACCTTAATTCAACTAACCAATATTCCATTCAAAGACACCACAATATACCAAGACATTAACCATCAAAACATGTCCATATTGTACCAATTCATACTTGACCACCTGTTCATTTACTTACCTAAAACATACCACATATTGACCATTCTCAAACCAACAAATGATACCAGCAAGTCATACTCATCCATTGTCAAAAAAATGGCCAAAAGGACTTACCTAAACAAGCATTATAAGTCCATTATCCAAACCTGAACATCAAAGCACTAACATACCAAGTTACCATTTACATATTCATCAAAAACACCATTATAAACCACCCTATACATGCCATTATAAACCTTGGCCAGAATGCACAAAAACTACCGAATTAACTTCTAGATAGTGTGATAGATCTCCAACAAGCTTGCAAACTGAATCAAGTTTCTGATAATCTATAAAACATAGGAAAGAAACTACGTAAGCAATTAATGCTTAGTAAGCTCATATAAATCAAAACTTAACATACCATTTCATTTGCATAATATAAAGCATAAGTGTAATATAATCCAAACCATAAGCTTGGCATAAGCCTATACATCACCATCAATCCACAAGTTAGCAATAAGCCTATACATCACCATTAATCCACAAGTTAGCATACTTGTACATAATTCAAATGAACTAACCATAAGATAAGTCATTTTCCATATGAAATACATCATTTAGTTCATGCATTCTTTCCATTGGATAATGCTTAATTCCATTTGGGAACTTACCATCTAGAATTTCGTCGGATACACGAGAAAGCTCGCACGAAGTGTGCCTTACATATAATCGTAACATTTCCTTTACATTATTGCTCACACGAACTGTAAAATAAGCCTGCTCACATGAGCTGTGGGTCGAAATGTAAGCTACACGATGCTAATTGTAACACCCCAAACCCGACCTAGATGTTATGGCCGAATCTGGTGATGTCACATGGAAAGGAATTTTGGAAACTAATTTATTATGATAAAACTGTGTTCATTTTATTACTCATCTAGTCAATTGCTTAAAATGTAATTCGGTGCGAAAGCTTTAGAAATAATTTATTTTATGAAAAACTGAGTTAATTAAGTAAATCCGTCCATTTTAGAGAAACCCCTTTGTTTTCGAGAAAACCGTCTAAAGGATCGAGTGTTTAGAAAAATACTTTAGCTTTTAAAAACTGAGTCTTCCTACGTCTAGCAGTTATGAATCCATAAAAACAAAAAATAAAAACAACATTTAAGCAAAAGTCCCCAAAAAATCTACGAGTTACATCAAAATAAACCAATAATCGTAAAATGGAATAAAAACCATGAAAGTCCAGAACCGTGGTTACCGCTGAGTCTTCCGCCGCACCAATCCGTCTAATGCTGGGGATTACCTGAACAAATTAAACAGAAAAAGGATGAGTTTTCGCAAACTCAGTGTGTAATCTCCACAGAAAACATGTACACAGCATAATATTAGAAAACAGTCATATATTTACAGTTCGGGTCGGAGCCCATTACAGAATCGGTGTGAACCTTAGCCCACTCAGACACAGAATAAGATACAATTTAGGGCTCAGCCCATCAGATATAATATGCAGAATAGAACAGAACAAAATATCAGAATCCTACCTACCAGCCTCTACACACCATCTCTGACCAACCCTACACACCATGTGGGGATAAAATCAACCCACCCATCCCTACAAAACATGCTGTACCGAAATGCGGCACATAATCAGATAATTGCAGCTGAGCTGCCAGATAACAGGCTTAATAGCCTTTCAGATTCCACCAATATCATCAACCCACCCCAATGTAATGCAGCATACAATCGATGACATGCTATAATGCAATTAATAGATCACACATTCAAATCGGTATACATGCTAAGTGCAACATGCTTAATACATATACCACATAATCGGATCACGTAATTAGAGGTCTAAGTAATGCTTACAGACCCTACAGTAGGTCCACAGTCGACTTGGGTGACCAGTGCAACCTTACAGATCAGCTCAAAAAAAAGGGGCTCGCACACCATGTGGCCTGCCCGTGTGGGCCCACACGCTCGTGCGACCCACTTGGCCTAAATTGGCCTTGGCCGTGTGGATCATACTGCCTAGCCCAGAATTCCACACGCCCGTGTAGTTCACCCACACGGCCTTGCCCTACCATCACACGACCGTGTCACCTGCGCACGGCCTGGCTCGTCGATCACACGGCCGTGTTGTGGCTCACAGCCTTGCACACGGCCTACCACACGGCCTACCACACAGCCGCATGGCATCGAAAGGAACATTTTTCGGCTTTCGTTGATTCTTGTTTTCTATGTTTCCGGGTACACACTTGTATTGTTTTCGACACGTAAGCTCTTCTAAGCCTCCAGAACCTAAAAATCGACCAATGTAACACTCAATTAAACACATGTTTCGTCATTCAATCAAAAGCCTATCGAAATATATCATCGAAAATCTATCAAAACCCTTACCATCACCAACCAAAATCGCAATTCTTAATTCTCTGCAACAGCACCGATCAATTATTGCCCTTGCCTAATCAAAAGAACCACAATAGCCTTCTATAGGAGACTATACACAAAACCAAAAAGAAAAAGGCAAAATCGATACTTACCCGAACAACGAACTCACACGCTTAAACAATGAGAATGGATGGAAAAAGCAAATGAAAAGAGAATATTTGAGGGGGAATGGATTTCGACAGCAATGGTGGGGATGAAGGAGGGAAATGGCAGAGAGAGAAGGAAATTTAAGATGGGAGGTAGTTTTGGAAAAAAAAAAACAAAAATCCAATCCTATCAAAATTTCCCCAACTCCACACTATCACACAACTTCATAGACTTTCAATCCTAACCAAACTCATCCACTCCACAAGCCCCATGCAAAAAGATTTACTCCCTCGCTCACGCAAGGATTCAAACACAGGACCTTTAACAAATTAACACTCCACTTAACCACCAGACCAGCAAGCCTATTATGTTAATTACTTGCAAACTTTTAACTAAAAGCCTACTGACTAGAGATAGGGCTTAATTCATAGGAATAACAAAATTTTCCCAAGTCAGGCTTGAACTTGGGACCTCTCACACACACTCAGAACACATAACCAGTGAAGCAGATAGACATTGTGTCACATAAACGCAAAAACACAATATTTAAAATTTTGGGGCGTTACACTAATTACATGAGCTGTGGAGTAACTGTAACAAATCACGACCTCAGCCATCAGTAGGACATTCAAGGCCAACACCCGAAACATGAAATCCCTATTGACATGTCATTCGTATCCTAAGAATTCCTAAGGTTCAACTGGGACTCTATATTCTTCGTAGCATTGATAGGTTTAAACATCAATGCATTCACATTGTAATTAACATAAGAACATTCAATTTAAAATAACTTTAATACGATAACTATTCATACAAACTTACCTCAACAACTAGGGGCATAGAAGTGAGGTCGAACTAATCTAAAGCGTTCACCTTTCCTCGATTTAGGTCCGGTTGAAGTTTATCTTGATCTAAATAGATAATTATATTCAATTAAGTATTTCAATTAACCTCAAACATTCAATTATATCCATAATTCATATTTATGTAAAATTACCAATTTGCCCCTAACATTTTAACCTTTTAATAATTTAGTCCCTAAGCTTAAACTTAAAATCTAACCATTTTAATCAAAATCCATGTTAATAAAACATACAAGGGACCTTGAAATAAATCATATTTACCATCATTTCACAATAAAACGTTAAAATTTATACCTTTAACAAATCAGTCCTTAATTCTAAAATTCATCAAAGATTCTTTAACAAAACTTGTTTATTTTTCAACAAAGATTCATAATCTATCATTTAACATCAAAACCTAACTAAAAGCATTCATGGCATAACCCTCAAACTTTAACAATTTTACAAATTGACCCTCAGGCTAGCTAGATTAAGCTACAACAAACTCAAAAACATAAAAATCATTAAAACGGGGCTCGAAATCACTTACATGCACACACCCAAGCTAGACGAACATCTAAGTCCTATCAATGGCTATTCATCTCTTCAGTTTCGATGGAGTAGAAGACTAAAGATGATACCATCTTTTAATTCCTTTTTTGTTTTAAGTTTATTTACTCAATTTCCGAATTAACCTTTAAAAACTAACAAAGTTTCAATAAAACCATGCCATGCACATCCACTGATTTATTAAATGTTTTATTTACCCTTCAAGTCCTTTAGTTTAAATTTTCATAGCCATTTGACCATTTTAACTAATAAAACTCAATTTTTCACCTTTTACAATTTAGTCCTTTTTACTTATTTAACTACTTAAACATCAAAATTTCTTATCAAAATTTTAATACGACCTTAATATATTTCCATTGACATTAAAATAATAATAAAATAATAATTTTCTCCTCAGAATTGTGGTCCTAAAATCACTATTTTGAAATCACTAAAATCGGGCTATTACGTTCGAGGTGTTTAATTTAAGGTAAACTTTGCTCACTTATCTTTGATAGTGGAAGTTGTGCTAACATTGTGAACAGCTACCTTGCAAACTCTCTTGCTTTGCCATGTAGCAACCACCCTGAACCATACCATCTTCAATGGCTTAACGAAGGTTCGGATGTATGTACGGTAAAATAGTCCTTGATTACTTTCAAATTTAGGAGTTACATTGATGATGTTTGGTGTGATTTCTTTGTCGCGCACTTATTACTTGGTAAACCATGGTAGTATGATCGTGATGTTATTCATCGTGGTAAATTGAATCAATATTTCTTTGTTTTCCACGGGAAGAAGTATATTTTGGCCCATTTAAATCTGAAAGATGTTCACAATGCTTGATCGTATGTCTGTCGAGTTTTAAAATTTATAAAGAGAATGATCAAACTTGGAAACTAACTCTGACAACGATTGAAGGCAAGTGTACCTATCGAACAGTAGTATAGCTCAGGCAAGACCGGATTATCGAACCCAAAGGAACTAAAAGTACTAATACTAACCTTCTTTTATTATTTAGCCTAAAATAAGTGAAGTTGCTTTAATATAATCTAAACTATTTACTAAGCCAAAGACACAAAGATAAAAAGGATGAATTGGGAAAATAACTTTAAGAAAAACTCAGTTGATTAAGACGATACCCTCAGAAAGAATCCACCTAGACTTCACTTGTTATTTAACCCTGAACCATACGATTTATTTACTTAGTTTGATCCGTAAGACTCCATAACGTATATTAAACCCTCTCTCGAGGCGAATAACGTCTAACCCTAGGTTAATTAATAAAAATCTCTTTCTCGAATAATAACCCCTTAGAATAGTAGTAAATCGATCTATGGACTCCCATATTAGGTTTCACCCTAATCCAGCAAAATCTCGTCACCCTATCTCTAGGCGTGCGATCAACTCCGCTTAATTATGCTAGATCTTCTCTTAGGTAGGGTCTATTCCTCCTCCACCTAAGCACATCAAATTTGGATTAAGCTTGCATAATTAAGAACAAACTAAGTATTTATCATATAATTCAGAAAATAATAACAAGATTCATCTAGGTTTCATCCCCTTCAGGTATCTGAAGCATTTAGTTCATAACAAATAAAGAAAACATCTCAAGAGAAAAGATAAAACAAAACATAAGAAATCCCTAAAACTCCCTGAAGGAATTGAAGGAGAAATCCGCAGTCTTGAGTAGAATTTCGGCTTCTTGGGATGGATCAACTGGCTATCTTCGAGTGATTCCCACAAATCTGACCTTCTCGGCTTGGCTCCTTAGCCTCGCTAACCGCCCCCTTCAAGGATGAACTTAGGGATTATATATAGGCTCTTGGAATGTGTTTCTTTGCCCTAAAGTATCCAAATCCGAATGAAATTGTTCATTGCCACGACAGGGACACGGCCATGTCACACGCCCGTGTGACTAGTCTTTGGGCGGTGTTCGGATTTCTTTAATGAGGCACGGCCATGTAAATCAGGGGTCAGTCCGTGTTCTAGATGATCAATAAGGCATGGCCATGTGGGCTTAAGTCTAGGCCATGTCGATTTCCACCTTGGCCCAATTTGCTCCGTTTTGGGCCCGTTTCTCGTTCTTTTTATCCTCGGGTGCTTTCTTGAGTATAAGACATGAAAAAAAAGGATTAAGAGCACCTTTTTATATAAATTGAGGCTTAAATCATCCAAAAGCATACTAAATGTTGGACTAAAATATGTTACTATTACGGTTTATCAAATACCCCCACACTTAAGCTTTTGCTTGTCCTCAAGCAAAATTCTCAACTTACAATTCAAACGAACTTTCCATGATTCATAATTCCTATTAACAATGTCTCATCATAATTCATAGATAATTTATACATGGATGATCTAACTCAAAGAGTCCTAAAGATTCAAACAATCCAAGTCATACATTTGTAGAACAAAAACGTAGGTGTCTTCCCTTATCTAAATAGTTACCTTTGATTCAAAATTGACAAGGATTGACATCCTCTCTAAATATTCACTCAAATCACTCGAGGTGTTTAAGGTTCAAAATTAAGCTCTCAGAAGTCAAACTTGAAAAGTTAATCCCATAGGCTTGCCTGAAAATCAAATCTCCACCACTGTAATATGAGATGATACACAAATCAAAAGGTCTTTAACAAGGTTGTAATGGGGCTAAGGTTAAAGGTTTGGATAAAGGCTGAATTAGAAGGTTAGAATCGAGATTGAATTGACAAATACCCACCTAAAAATTATCGAAATAATAATTACATCAACTGAAAAGTAATAAACCAACTAATACGAGCTTTTTCTGTTGATAAATTGATTTTAACTGTATAAGCTCTCTACTAATACTGAATATGCTTCAATTTTTTTTAAGAACAAACTAATGATAAATTGAACTATTAAAATAATATAATTAGGTAACTACTCAAATCAAATCTCGATATAAGGGTAGTCAAAAGGAATGGTGATAACAAATACAAAGGGGTTGTGGGTTAATATTAGCTGGTGAGTCAATAAAAAGGGTTGTTAAGATCAACGAGGTTCGCAAGGGGTTAATTGTGAAGGTAGGATTTTTAGTGGAGTAAGTGGGTTAAAACCTAGGTGCCTTTATCATCTTAGTATATCAAATCATCGGTGTGGTCTCAACCTGTATAATTGAGGCAAGTTCTAGAATAACATTTCATAGTTGACACACTCATAATCAATAAAGTGAGCATGAAAAAGGGATATATGCTCTAATAGGCTCAAAATCTCACAAAAATTATGGGTGTTTTGACATCAACCTTGTAAATTTCAAACTTCAAGATAATATTCAGATTCATCTCAACAACCTAGCAAAAATTTTAATTCTGAAAAATAGACTTATCATGCTTGATTCTTTAATATTCTTTTAATTTAATCATCAATGCACAATTAACTATGACTTAATTTAAAACATATTAACAAAAATCATAAATCATTAGAAATTTCATCCTAATTAGTAATATGAAAAATTTACTTAAAGACAAGACTAAATCCAGGGATTTGAGAATAATGAAGAAAGTTAGGCCAGATTTGAGAATAATGCAGAAAGTTAGGCCCTTTCTTTAAATAAATATTCACCCCCAACACACTTAAGATGTACATTTCCTTCAATGTACAAAGATAAATATAAGATTTAAGGGATAAATCAAAAGAGAAGGGGAAAGAATACTCCCTGAATTTTAGATGGTGTCCTTGGAGGATGGTAGAAGTCATGGTGTGTATGTTTGTAGGGGTCGGTCTGGATGACGATCCTGTGCTAGATGAAGAAATTGGGGAGCTCGTGAAGGATTAGCCAGGGTTTATTAAGACATAATTAAAATAAACGAAATATATAACTAAAAACAAGAAAGAAAAAGGAAAGGAGACTAAGAAGGAAAATAAAAGTAAAAGAAAAGAAAAATGGACCGAAGAGTCCTTATTGTTGGATGGTTTGCGAGGTGGGTGTGATTCCTAGGGTTGCTGTGGTGGTGGCGGTGGCGGAAGTGGCGTGATTCTCAAGCAGCCTGGCGAACCTGACACAAAGAAACTAAAATAAATTAAACTAAACTAAGCATAAGATTGTTAAAGGGAAGGAAATTGAAGCAAAAGAGAAAAGAAACATAAAAACTAATTGGTCTCAAAGACCCTTGGCTTGATGTTTGGATGAAGCGACCGGCATGAACTTATGTGTAGGGTCTCTTTTGGGGAGACTATGCTTGCCTTCTTCCGCTTCTTCGGCATAGTTCTGGTGTTGCTCAAGAGTCTGGACACCTTTTCTAAGGAAAGAAAGAAAAAGAAGGAAGAAAGAATATGGGGAGAAGGGGAAGGGCTGTGGGGTTTAAATAAGATCTCAAATCTGGCACGTTCCCACGCCCGTGGACCGAGGGCGTGTCGATGCACACGGCCGCCTCGCGCGGCCATGGTGAGGCTCCGTTCGTTTCTCCCACGCTCGTTAGCCATGGGCGTGTTGAGTCACACGGCCGCTTCGCACCGCCGTGTGTATAGGCGTGTTGAATCTCCATTGCTGTTTTTCAACCAGCCACGCCCGTAGGTCGCAAGTAAGTATGTTGGCACGGTTTCAAGGCACGGCGTATTCTGCCCGTGGTGTGCAAGTCAGTAGCTTCACATGGTCGTGGGGCACGGTCGTGCCATTTTGTTGGTGCCCGTGGGGGAGTGGTTGGATCCGTGGTGTTGGAAAGTAGGTGGGATTTGATCCGTACGGTCTCTGCTATGTCAGTACTGGGATTCTAGTGGTCCACACGGGCACAGACACGGCCGTGTGTAAGACTGTGTGGACTGGAATTCTGCACTCTTGTGTTAGTGTAAAACTAAATTTTTAGAAAAGAAAGAAGGAAAGAAAAGAAACTGAAAATAAATTTGAAAGTAAATAGTGTTAGTACTCGGGTTGCCTCCTGAGAAGCGCTCGTTTATAGTCTTAAGCTAGACTTTACATGTTATTCTCACAATCATGGTGGTTTGAGGAGGTGGAAATCCTTTCTCATGCGATCAATTTGGTTATGGATATGAAGTTTACGTCGAGTAGTGTTTACCTTAAAGGTGCTGATTTTAGGACTAGTTATCTCGACTGTTCCATCTGGGGAGATTTTGAGTACCTGATCTCCTATTTTAAGCTGGGTTGTCCTATTATTAAGTGCGTCATGGAGTTGCCTTATTTTTGCTTCGTGTGTTTTTAGTTTCTCTTTGAGGTGTGTCTTCCATTCGTCTAGTTCATTGATCCATAGCCTTCGTTCCTCATAAATTTCTTCTTTATTGCCACGAGGTCTAGGATCTGGCATCTGCAAAAGAGCTTCAAGAAACGGCAAGTTAATATGAAATTTCTTTGAAAGTTTAAGAGACTTATCGAATTGTTCCTCTGTGTGGTCTTTCTTTATCACATTGGGGTATGGCGCATGAGCTTGGTACTCTGTAATTACCGGGTTTGGTAAATCCTGGCTTACCTCAACCTTACCTCCACTCACCACAGGCTCTTGCCTTGGGTCAGATTCCACTAACCTTTCACTGTCATTTTCGGCTTGAATTTTCTCTTTTGAGTTAGTTTCAGTGTTGCTTGGCAAGCTTTCTTGTAGTTGTTCAGAGATCAGCTTCACAAGTTGTTCAACTGACTTAGTGATTTCCCCAACTGACTTAGTAAGTTCCCCAATTTGGTTCTTGGTCTCTTCAACCGATGTTTGTTGACTTTTAAGTGTTTTCTCAGTGTCTTGGAGACGGGTATCTGTGGCTGCCATGAATTTTATCAGCATCTTTTCAATGTTCGACTCCTCTTCCTGTTGGTGAGGTGGTTGTTGAAAATCTGGAGGAAGTTCCGGTATTTGGCTATTTTGATCATCCCACGAGAAATTGGGATGGTACCTCCAACCTGCATTATAAGTGTTACCATAAAAATTATTTTGAAGTCTAGGATAGTTACCCATATAGTGGACTTGTTCGTTCTCCATGCCATATTTGTAGGGTGGGTACTCAGGATTCACCACACCTCCACTTGTTTCGTACTGCATAACTAGATGTACTGGGTCGAGGTTGTAGATATTGGCTGCTTTTGTTGGCTCTGTCCTCATGAATTGCCGCTGATAATTATTCAGTGCCATCTCTAAAATTATCTGCCAAAAATAAAAAAAAATAGCAAAGTAAAAAAATAATAATGAAAAATAAAAAATAATAATGAAAATAAATTGCAATAATAATAATGATAAAAAAAATGGCTAAAGTAATAAAAATTAAGCGTTCTTAATATTTTAGTTCTCCGGCAACGGCGCCAAAAACTTGATCGTATGTCTGTCGAGTTTTAAAATTTATAAAGAGAATAATCAAACCTGGAAACTAACTCTAACAACGATTGAAGGCAAGTGTACCTATCGAATAGTAGTATAGCTCAGGCAAGACCGGATTATCGAACCCAAAGGAACTAAAAGTACTAATACTAACCTTCTTTTTATTATTTAGCCTAAAATAAGTGAAGTTGCTTTAATATAATCTAAACTATTTACTAAGCCAAAGACACAAAGACAAAAAGGATGAATTGGGAAAATAACTTTAAGAAAAACTCAGTTGATTAAGACGATACCCTCAGAAAGAATCCACCTAGACTTCACTTGTTATTAAACCCTGAGCCATACGATTTATTTACTTAGTTTGATCCGTAAGACTCCATAACGTATATTAAACCCTCTCTTGAGGCGAATAACGTCTAACCCTAGGTTAATTAATGAAAATCTCTTTCTCGAATAATAAACCCCTAGAATAGCAGTAAATCGATCTATGGACTCCCATATTAGGTTTCACCCTAATCCGGCAAAATCTCGTCACCCTATCTCTAGGCGTGCGATCAACTCCGCTTAATTATGCTAGATCTTCTCTTAGGTAGGGTCTATTCCTCCTCCACCTAAGCACATCAAATTTGGATTAAGCTTGCATAATTAAGAACAAACTAAGTATTTATCATATAATTCAGAAAATAATAACAAGATTCATCTAGGTTTCATCCCCTTCAGGTATCTGAAGCATTTAGTTCATAACAAATAAAGAAAACATCTCAAGAGAAAAGATAAAACAAAACATAAGAAATCCCTAAAACTCCCTGAAGGAATTGAAGGAGAAATCCGCCATCTTGAGTAGAATTCCTGCTTCTTGGGATGGATCAACTGGCTATCTTCGAGTGATTCCCACAAATCTGACCTTCTCGGTTTGGCTCCTTGTTCTCGCTAACCGTCCCCTTCAAGGACGAACTTAGGGATTATATATAGGCTCTTGGAATGTGTTTCTTTACCCCAAAGTATCCAAATCTGAATGAAATTGTTCATTGCCATGACAGGGACACGGCCATGTCACACGCCCGTATGACTAGTCTTTGGGCCGTGTTCGGATTTCTTTAATGAGGCATGGCCGTGTAAATCGGGGGTCAGGTCGTGTCCTAGATGGTCAACAAGGCACGGCCGTGTGGGCTTAAGTCTAGGCCGTGTCGATTTCCACCTTGGCCCAATTTGCTTCATTTTGGGCCCGTTTCTCGTTCTTTTTATCCTCGGATGCTTTCCTGAGTATAAGACATGAAAAGAAAGGATTAAGAGCACCTTTTTATATAAATCGAGGCTTAAATCATCCAAAAGCATACTAAATGTGGGATTAAAATTTGTTACTATTACGGTTTATCAATGCTCAAATCAAGATTATGAAATTTTGTAAGGAGGTTATGGGACGTAAGACACAAAATTCAAAAAAGACTGAGAGAAAGAGGCCTCTAGTGAAAATAGACAAATTAATGATAGCCCAATGGTGAGCGCATCCTTTAGTGAAAAAAAAAGTGGTTCAAAAATTTTATGGAATTGAAAAAGATGTGCGATGAGCGTTACTCACTAAACAACCTTGCATCCTTTTCCAATTTAGGCAAAATTGTTTATCTTTGAGTAACCTTAACAATTTTTTTCGTAGTTTTTTTTTTGTGTCTCTTTTGCAGGAATATGAAAATATTTTTGATGAGGCACCTAAAAGATTGCCACCTTTGAGGTGCATTCAACATCAAATTAACATAGTGCTTGGGTCAACAATTCCAAATTGACCAGCTTATCGAAGCAATCACGAGGAGACGAAAGAGTTGCAAAACCAAGCGGATGAACTTTTGGCGAAGGGTTACATTCGTGAACTTTAAGCCTGTGTCCGATGCTAGTAATTTTGGTTCCAAATAAAGATGGTACATATAGAATGTGTGTCGATTGTAGACTAATTAACCAAATTAATATTAACTATAGGCAGCCTATCTTTTTCCAAGGCTTGATGATATGTTTGATGAACTTTATGATGCTTGTATCTTTACAAAGATTTATTTAAAAAGTTGCTACCATCAAAGTCGAATGAAAGAGGGGGTCAATGGAAAACAACCTTTAAAACTAAGTTCGATTTATATGAATGGCTAGTCATGTCTTTCGGTTTAACTAATACGCCTAATACTTTCATGCGCTTGATGAACCATGTTTTGAAACCTTATTCTAGTAAATTTGTGGTAGTATATTTTGATGATATTCTGATTTACTTAACTTCTTTAGATGATCATGTTTTCCATCTTAAATCTATTTTAGACATTCTGAGAACTAAAAATTTATTTGTCAACCTTGGTAAATGCACTTTTTTATAGTGATAAACTAATCTTTTTAGGTTTTATAGTAAGTGCTTAAGGTGTTCATGTTAATAAGGACAAACTAAAGGCAATTAGGGAGTGGCCCACTTCTAAATCAATTACCAGGGTGAGATCTTTTCATGGTTTAGCAAATAGACACTTTGTGAAGGATTTTTCCACTATTTTTGCCTCATCAACTAAGGTTATTAAAAATTCTGTGGGTTTTAAGTAGGGAGAAGCTTAGGAAAAGGTTTTTCAAGCCTTAAAGAATAAGTTATGTTCTACTCCAATTCTTAAATTACCTGATTTTTCTAATACTTTCGAACTTGAATGTGATGTTTCAAGTATTGGGATTGGTGCCATGTTGATGAAAGATTATATGGAGTGCAATTAAACTACTCAACTTACGACAAGGAGTTGCTTATAGTAGTTCAAGCTCTACATGTTTGGCAACATTACTTGCTACCAAATGAGTTTGTTATCCATAAGGATCATGAATCCCTAAAATGGTTAAAAGGGCAAGGTAAGTTGAGCAAGAGATACCCTTAATGGGTAGAATTCATATAGACATTTCCATATGTAATTAAGTACAAAACAAGTAGGTGGTCTGCCACAAATCAATGTGGCAAATTGGGCTTTTTCAACGCACTTAAGGAGCTTTTTCTCGAGCAAAATAAAGTTTTTTGTAACACCCTGGTTCTAGGGGTTATGCATTTAGTGCATAACTCAGGAGACGATAGGCTTATTGTGTGCTTGGACAAGTTTTAGGGGGTTTGGAGAACCCTAGAAGGTAAGAGATGCTTTGGGAAATTTTTAGTTTTAGTGGTTAAAAAGGGGAGCTTGGCTATGTGGGTCTTAAAAGAAATTTTGGTGAGGATAAGATAGAAGAAAGCGCATGGGTAAAGTGGCAAGGAGGTGCCACTCTAGAGCTTGGAAGGTGACGCCTCAAGGTGCTTAGGGATCTCATGTTCGAGCTGCAAAGGCAGCAATTCTGGCCTTTATTTTTGGCGTCATGGAGGAGAGGTGTTGGACGGCTAGAAGGCTCTTCAAAGGATGAGGAAGACTTGGTCTTTTCTTTTTGAATTCGGCCAGGAAGGTAGGATATAGGTTGACTCATTCAAACTTTTTAAATGAGTGTTAGGGAAGAAGTTTAGGAGGGAATCTTGGGATTTTGAGAGGAGTTGAGCTAGTGGCCAAATTTGGGGAGCTAGGGGAGGGCATTTTCAGTTTTCTTGGAGGGTGTTAGGTGGGTGCCGATTTTAGTAGTATAAATAGGGGGGTGCTCACCTTTGGCCACCCTTTTTCCCCATTTGCTTTCTCTCCTTGCCGAAAATTTCTTCACCATTTCCTTTGGCCAAAACTTCAAGATTACTTAGCCAAATTCTCCATTTGTTCTTCCCATTTCACCTGAGCCGAAACCATTTCATTTTGTCCCTTCATACTATTATCCTGTAAGCCGAAACTCCTATCTCTTTTCACTCTTATTCGTTTTCTCTTTTCGCTCTGAGCCGAACCTTGGTTATTATTGTTAATCAACCATAGCCGAACCTACACCTTACCTCTTTGCCGAAATCCCTTCATATTATTAACTCACCTTGGCCGAATATTAGAAGTAGTATAGACCTCTTCGGGATTGCTTTTGTAATCGTTTGGTGGAGGTACTCTGGGTTTTTGAGGTATTCAGTCAAGCCTCCTTTTGTTAGCAGTTGACTTGGTAAGTGGTTTTGGTAAGCAATATTTAGTAAGATTAAATACTTAGTTTATTGGCTTGGAGGTTTAACCTTTGTTCTGATTAAGCGTTTTGATGGAGGCGAACACCAGTCAAGCTGGGCAAGGGAAAATCCCTATCCCGAAGTTCAAGAAAAGAGCTGTCTCAGCGGTTCGGGATTGGCCACCGGGGTGTGGGCCAGCAGCAGGAGAAAGCTATAGGCAGATAGCCGTAGTCTCGTTGAGCGATAGCGTTGGGATCGAGAGTTTAGAACTCCAAGTGATTAGATACGTAGTCATCGCACTGTTTCTTCGGTTTTTGCTTGCTAACGTTTATACCTATGTATGATGTGTGGTAGCCGATCATAATGGCTTAAGTGGTAAGTGCTATGTTTGGGTAATCTGATATCAGGTGGGTAAGCTTGTGATATTAAGTTATTATAATGTATAGATGTATATATATTTATGTATATAAGATGTGGTAATGATATGAGAGGTATACTTATTTTATGTGATTATTTGATATGAGGCATTTAAAAACATGCATGGGAGTTGGGCTTGATCGAGGAAGGAAGGGAGTACATCTTTATGTACGTGGTCTAATGCTAGCCTCGGGCTACATTAGCGCTTGATGATTAGCTGTGTGCTACATCAAGGGAGATGTTGGCTAGGTGCCCATCTCGGCGGTTGATGGCTGTGTGCATCACCGTAGACGGATTAATGTTGAGATCACGATGTGATCGGTGGCTCTGCCACGGCCTTGTGCAGCAGGTCTGCCAAGGTAGGATATGTGGGATCACTCGATGGTGATCGGTGGGTTAGCCACGGCCTTGAGCAGGGAGTCTGCTAAGGTTGGTGTAATGGATGGACCTAGGTTGGGCTGTGATGCATGATTGCATAAATGGTTCGTGGATTGCATGGATATGGGCTAAGCCCATACGTGTGGAACATGTGTTATGATTATGCACTGAGTCTGTGGACTCACCCAATTATTTTCTTAACTATTTCAGGTGATGCATAAAGTTGGACCGGCTTAGGCGAGGATGCAAGGTGGCCCATGCAGAAGAAAAAGTTTAATTATTTTAAGCTTATTTTTATTAAGTTTTTGGTTTTAAGTGTTGATTATAATAAGGGCCTTATTTTTATTTATCTTTGGAATCATTTTATTAACATTTTTATTATGGCTTGGTTAAATTGAATACTATGTGAAGATGATTTAAGTTTTAACAACTTATTTATTCAAGAGATATACACTAAAGTCTTAATATGGACATTTTATAATAACAAAGTGGTGAGTATAATTTTAAATAGACAAACAGTTTTCAAAAGTCCACCAATTACAATGTTTTATTCTAAAGTCAAAAGATTTTTATCCGTCTTTCCGCAGTGGCATAACCAGATTCGGTCGTAGTGAATGGGCCAGGTTTGGGGATGTTACATTTTTAACGTAGTTTTTCGTTGTTTTCATTATTTTCATATTATCGGATAATAAATGAAAATGTCTTAGTTTTGTCTATTTTTTTACCAAATTGGTCGCTAGTGCCATTTGGAGGCCTAACGTGTGTTTAAGTCCTGTAGAGATGTGTCAGAGGACGAAAACGAGCGAGAATGGCACCAAGGGCAAGGGTATCGCGATATCTAACTGTAACGACTCTATAGTCAGGGGTGTTGAAAAGTGCATTCCCGGGACTCCGTTCCCGTAAATCAGACTCGTAAATATTTTTAATAAATATTTACGAAGTTAGGGGTGTAGTTAATTAGATTTCGGTTAAGTGAATATGCATGATTTAAGAGTTATTAAATTATAAGGACTAAATCACGTATAGGGTAGAAGTTGAATTATGATTTTAAAATAATTAAAGGGACTAAAGAAGCAATTATACTTTTGTTTCTTTAAGTGGACGACATTAATGAGTTACATTATATATATTTATTTGTTAACTTATTATTATATATATTTAAGTTATATAATAATAAATATATTAGTTAATGTATTAAAACAAAACAAAATTTATTCATTCTTTATTTCTATACATGCAAACAAAAGTTAGAAAAGAGAAAGAAAAGAAAAAGGGTTAACGCACGGCTATAGGGACTTAAGGTTCAAACTTCAATCAGTTAGTCAATTTAGTCCCTTTTCTTGTAATTTTTATATTTTTAGAATCTCGGTGTTAAGTACTACCCTACCCATGTCGAAATTTTAACATTGATTAAGATTTTAGATATTGTTATTATTGAATAGTTTTAGTATTAGTGAATTAATTGATAGATTTTTAAGCTAGAAATGGAAAAGGTTTAGATTGTAGAACAAATTGTAAATTTTGAGTAATATGGACTAAATTGTGAAAAATTAAAAATTTAAGGGTTTAATTGACAATAGGGAGCTAAATTTAGCCTAAAGTGAAATTAGCATAAAAATATAGGATTAAATGTGAAGAATAAAAATTAGTCTCGGTTTAGGGACTAAATTGGAATTTAAGAAAATGTTGAGTAAAAATTGAAATATTCAATGTGAAAGTGAATTGTGTTGTATTTATGTATTTTAATTGTTTTAATTATGTAGCTAACGTTGTACCGGAAACCTTGACTAAAAAGGGAAAGGATAAAATCAACGTCGAATAGCTCGGAATTCATGGTTTGTATTTCTATAATTCGAACCTAGTTGTTAATTGTTGTATTTTGATTTAATGCATATGATAAGTGGTTGAGGTGAGTATTTTGGCACTATGATAGTGAATTGAAATTATAGTTGATTGAAATGGATTGAATTGTTATATGCATTATGAGTGTATTGATTTTTTGAATTGAAATGAATATATGTGTAAATAATGTGCAAATATGAGAATTGGATATTGGTTGTATTTGAAAACTGAAATGAAACCCTATTAACTATATTGGGCTGAGTCGGATATGGATGGCATGCCATAGGATCAGAAGAGTTCAGGGATTTCTTCGACTTCGAATCGATGAGGCATTGGGTGCCAATTTGCTTTAGTTTAACCGATGAGACACTAGGTGTCAATTTAAATAGCGCTGGGCGCAATTATTACTTTGAATTTATCCAATGAGGCACTGGGTTCCAAACTGGTGTGTTGGTTGGATCCGTGTATCCGTCTGAATCCAAGTTGTGTTAATAGAGGTAAATAAATAATAAAGTTCTATATTGATATTGAAATGACATGATATGTGGAATGGAAATGTGATAATGGATTGGAAAATGAAATGTGACATATATGAGTTATGTACTCATGAATTGAATATGAAATGAATTGTGTCATTGTATAAATGCATTGTTGATTGATATATGGGAAGCTATTTATATAGCAAGTGGTGGGAATTGAGATAATTGTTTAAGCCAAATCAAGTATGAAATCATGTGAAAAATTGAATACAATACGAAATGAAGTATTAATATGTATGAAATTGAAATGATGATATCTTGCAATGGTATGCTTAGTTAAAAATGTGATTAAATAATTCAGTTTGAGCATTCACGTATTATTATGTCTTTAAATGTTCAGATTATAGAAATATCACTGAGTTTTACTCAGCGTATGGTTTTGTTTTCCGTGCGCAGGTTGGGTACTTCTCTTTTGATTGTCGACACAGCATCCAACAATGATCCCGATCTCAAATGTGGTGAAATTTACCTTTTGTGATGGCATGTACCTAGGATGTCTTAAATTGATATTTATTTTGTGAATGGTTTGTAATAGAGTTATAAGTATAACGTTGGGTTGAGCATCTGTTTGTGTTTGGAGCCATAATTTGGCATGTTGTTTTGAACCAATGCTTGTTAGGTGTATGTGAATTTAAGTTGATCTTTTAGGTAGTTATAAGCTAGGCTAAAATTGTAACACCCCTCACCCGTATTCAACGCTGGAATAGGGTTACGGAGCATTTCCAAACTTATCACACATTAAAACATACATTTCTCATACAAATTAATCAATTCAAATACAATTTCATTCACAACCAATCATTTTGTCTCTAATACGAGCCTATGAGGCCCTAAACATGCATTAGGAGTGGTTTAGGACTAAACCGATAACTTTGGAAACTTTTTGAACATTTAGAAAACTTTCTCAAAAACAGGGGACACAGGCCCGTGTGGTCCAGTCGTGTGTCTCACACAGCCATAGACACGCCTGTGTCATAGGCCGTGTGGACATTCGAAATGGGAGCACATGGTGTGTCCCAGCCCGTGTCCGACCCCGTGTAACTCTCTGACTTGGGTCACACGGCCAACACACATGCCCATGTAGCTAGCCCATGTGCCCTAAAAATGACCATACAAGCCCATGTGCCAGGCCATGTGCTAGGCCATGCCAAACTTGTAGGGTATACTAACTTATGCCACACTGCCAAGTTACACGCTCGTGTGTGAGGCTGTATGGAGCATACTGACTTGGTTTTAATTTCAACACCAGGGGACACAATACCGTGTACATAACCAGGTGTCACACACGACTGAGACACATGCCCGTGTCTCTACCCGTGTGGACAAAAATAGGCTATTTACCAAGCCATTTTGCCACCCAACTTGCACAAACCTATACCAAACCAAATTGCACAACTCATGGCATAAAAATAGACATTCAAACCAACCAATTCAAGCCTAAATCATGCATATTTTATATCACCATCTTCCATACACACAAGTCACAAAAGTAGGCCATACCATTTATACCAAATTCACACATACACAATTATAAAATTATGCACATTCAACTATATATCAACATGCTCAATTTACAAGCATATAACTTCTCTAGTTTCTACTATGTGATAATCACAACATCTATTATCAATAAGCATTCCAATGCCAAACTTAACTACATAATATAAACCATATGCACACTTTATACACATAACCATACCAACCAAAATTAATCCAACTCAAATGGTAAAACAAAACCAAACTTAAAACATTTACAAGCCATTTTAAATGGCTAAATACCTTGACAAAACATATGCCAAAATGACCAAAGTCCCTATACATGTCTTAAACCAAAATACTAAAGTTCAAAAGTACCAAGTGATAGTAGGATAATGTGACGTAGTCTCTGACGATCCACGAATCTGAGCTAGCTTTGAAATCACTATAAAACATGGAAAAATAAACAAAGTAAGATTTATAGCTCAGTAAGCTCGTATGAAATAAACTTCATGAAATCATAAATACACAAATCAACCATTCAAATATATCAAAATGTAACTCATAATATCAAACAAACCTTTAACATCTTTAAATCATAAGATTATATGCAAACTTCTCAATTACTTCAATTCAAAGCTTATATGGTCCATGTACATACTTGTACCATCTCGTATCAATCTCATACTTCAACCACATCTTTCATTTACCTATGTAACACCCCAAACCCGGCCTAAACACCACGGCCGAATTTAGAATGCCACTGCGGAAAACGTTTGAAAAGATTTTGACTTAAAAGTAAAAACATAAAATTTGTTGTCTTTAATAAAAACATTGCGTATTTAAAATTCTAAGTAAAATTTAGTGGTTACAAATTCTCTGATTTAAAACTTTAACATATATCTTAAAATGTAGGTTGCTAAATCATAAACCCATTTCCAAATAGTAATTTAATCGTCAATCCATAATAAAATAATAACAAATACTATAAGGGGCCCTTATTACAATAAATGATTATTCAAAAATACTGAAAATATAAAGTGCATGAATTAAATGAAAACATCTTCTGCATGACCACCTTTGTACCCGCTCCAACCCGGTCCAAGCATCATGCATCACCTGCGATGTTTGGTAAAAATTTGGGTGAGTCAAACAGACTCAGTGTGTAATTAATCCACAGATTTCCACCCATGTGGGCTTAGCCCACAACCACACTAAACCACATATCAGATAATAAGGCAATTAATCCACATGCTTTCACTTATTGGGCTTGGCCCGTTACCACACCACATATCATATAGTAATGTAATTTATCCACATCACATATTGGGCTTGGCCCATTACCACACCAGTCCACAAACCACACCGGTTTATGCAAAATGCACCCAACCCAGCCTAGGGTCCATCCTCTACACACACCCGTATCCAGCCACCACACACCAGGGGATTACTAAATCACCCTCCAACCTCTACACACCAATTTGGCAAATAATGCCATCCACGTGAACTAAATCACAAATAATCCACAACGCGACCTCAGTCAGTGCCAATCCACGATGTAGCTCGTAGCTAACATCAAAACCACGATGAGGCACATAGCCATCACCAACCACGATATGACACAAAGCCGATATCAACCACGATGAGGCACAGAGCCACTCATCAATCCACGTGAGGCTCGTAGCCATCACTAAACCACGTACATAAAGTACACCCTGTCCTTCTTTCATATTCATTTCCCCCCATGCACATACAACATACAATAGTGCCATGATAAATAATGCATGTACATGTTAATCAGGCATACCACACATATACACATTGATAACCACATTTCCATCAGATTTGATACTGACCTGATTATCGGCATACCCCTTAAGGGTATCCATCTCAATATTGCCACTGCACTTATTAACATACACATAACACATGCAAATATAATCATATACCCGGAAAACGGTGGGTTAATCACACACTTGATAACTTGAAGTACTACGCTCTCAATCCCGACGCTATCACTTATCGAAACTACAGCTATCTGCCTACGCTCCTGCTCTGACGCTGGCCCACACCCCGGTGGCCAATCCTGCACTGCAGAGACTGATCTCTTCTTAAACTTAGGAATAGGGACTACCCCTTGTCCTTCTTGACTGGCACTCGCATCCATCAAAGAGCACTCTAATCAAAACCCGATTAATATGAGATCTTTAAACGAATAAAAACTATAACTTAACATCCTTACCAAAATGGATCAGAATCCCGAAAGCTTTGGCTTACTTCTGTCGATCTGCCCCTAAACAATCACAGTCAGAAATCGGCTAACCTTAATAACCAAAATGGCCTATGGCCGAATATCACCAACCCACTTACCTTGCTAGTCTAAATCCCGAATAACCACTTGTCTATGGAGTTGTCGAAATCCCTATTTAGCAAATGTTAGAATCGGCTTCAACCCAAAACTCAAGAAAGTGGCCTATGGCCGAATGCTATAACTGCTTACCTTAAAGAATCGAATCCAACAAACTCCTTAATGCCTCCTTCCTTCGGCTACACACAAAAGAACACATCACTATGGCCTTAAAGAACATTCGGCCAACCTTAGACCAAGGCCTAATCACTTGATTCGGCACACTTATGAAAAGAGATCAAATCGATTACTAGAGAAGAAGTTCCTTACCACCAACTCACGAGTAGTCCACTAGCTCTAAATGTCGACAAGAGGGAAGAGATGTTGACTATCGGCTTTTGATCTCAATGAATGATTCGGCTCTAAGGAGAAAGACGCAATCGGCTATGGTCACCAATATAGGGAGATTCGGCTTCAATGGAAAAGAAGAAAGACTGGCATTATGGTTCGGCCTTTATCAAAAAGATGGAGGGAGTGTGGGGCTTAACTGATTTCGGCAATGGTGAACAATGGTAGAGAGGTTTCGGCTATGACTCTTAATGACAGAGGGGGTATTCGGCTTCAAGGGATGGATTTGGGGTTGAAAGAAAGAGAAGAAGAATAGGAGAGGAGTAAAAGAATTTCGGCAACTCACCTAAAGCACCAAATGACCGAAACTTGAAGAGAAAAAAGAGAGGAAACAAAGTCATTAACTAAGAATTTCGGGACTCTCCCCTCACACACCTCAAAACCGAATATACACCTCCCCTAGAGTCCTACAATCGGCCACTAGCTCTTCCCATATCAAATCCCTTGATAATCTCCTATTTTATCTCTTTAACTCCCATTCAAAATAAATAAAATAAAACAACAATTATCTTCTACTCTTAGCCGAATTTAAAAAGAATAACCAAGCCTTATCATCATCCTTCTAAAGTCCCAAAGCCGTCCAATACTTCTCCCTCCTCTTGACGCCAAAAAGCCAAAATAAAACCACACTCCTTGCTGCCAACATGACTCGAACCTCCTCCCTCCTGAAGCTCCCTTTGACGCAAACTTCACAGCACCCTAGGTGGCGTCCCTTGCCACTTTTCCAAGGCTGTCTTTGTGTCATAAACTCCACCACAATTTCTCTTAAGACCTCCCTTGCCTAGCTCCCCCTTAACTATCACTTAAAACAAAATTTTTCTAAGACACTCTCCTACATCCTAAGGTTCCTAAAACCCCTAAAACTCATCCAACCACACCCTAAGCCCACTAACACTTGAATTATGTATTAAACGCATAACCCCTAAATCTAGGATATTACAGTTCTACCCTCCTTAAAAATAATTTCGTCCTCGAAATTACTTGGCTAAACTAAGCAAAGGTTACTGCTGCGCACTCTGATCTTAATAAAACTGTAACACCCTGAAAATTTGAGTAATTTATTTTCATTGTGTGCTTTGAGTAATTATTCTAGAAGGTGGAATTTCTTTATTTATTTTGTGCTTGGTATAGTCCTGAAGAAGAGTTAGAATTTATTAGGATGGAATAATATTAATTTTGATTTTGAGAATTTATGGAAGTGGATTAAGTGGCCATGACACATAAATTAATTTAAGTGTCAAAGTGAAGCATAAGATGAGTAGTTGGACAAGTGGTGATGGCGCATGGGTTTAGGCATGAGGGAGAAGGTTCGAATCCCATGTTTAGCATCTAGGTGAATTTTTATTTTGAATTTTTTTTCTGCCCATATATAGCAAGTGTCGGCCAAGAGCTTTTATGGAAGGTGTTGACTTGTTATTTTTGGTTAAAATATCAATGGAATAAGGAAATTTTGAACTTAAGGAAGGGTATCAAAAGAATAAGGAAAATGTGAGGATATGAGGCAAGAATCAAGGAATTATTTATGGAAACAATATCTTGGCCTAAAGACCAAGCATATGGACGGCATTATGGCTAAGGGGGGGAGCCGAATTTTGGTGATAGTTTTGGCTAGGAGTTTTAGTTTTTGTTTTGGTCATTTTTGTTTTGTGCAAGTTTTGAAAATTCTCTCAACCTTTTCTCCCTTTGGCCGAATTTGATCCTTGGTAAGCCTTGTTAATTTTTGACCATTTGGTCATTTTTGCACATCAATTGGTATTCTTTTGTGCCTTATTTCCTTTGAGTGCCGAAAATCACATACACCAAAAGCCATTCCTTTTCTCTTTTCTTGTTACCATTGCCGATTATTCTTCTCTTTCTCAAGCTCATCTTTTTCTTTTCTTTTTCCTATTCATTTTGAAATCAAAGCAACATCATCACCATCTTTCTCCTATTCTATTCTTTTCAATCGAAATTCTCTCTACCTACACTCTCATGGCCGAATATTAAGGTGACTATAAGCCAAATTATTTTCTTCTCTCCTTAATCTCACATAGCCGAATCTTTCATCTATCAATACCATTCTTAAATCCTTTCTTTTCGACGTGGAAAATAGGTAAGAATTCTTTTCGTTTCGATTAGTTAATAGTGGTTATGGCCGAATATGGATGGTGGTTTGAAGGCTTTATTAGATCAAAATAAATGTTCCTTCTTTTAACGTTTATTTTGTTATATTTTAGTGCGATAACGGAAGTTTGGAATCAAGAAGTCGTGGGTGACAAAGCGTTGGAATCAATTTTGTGGTAAGGAAATCATATCTTTAAAACCTTAGGATTATTTCGATATCATTGGATTAACCTTCCTTTGTCTTTGAAGACATTCAAAATAGGGAAGAAAAGGGCGGTGTTTAGCCTTCGGAATAAGGGAGGTTCTGTTATTCCCCCTAAGTACAAGCAAAGGACTATTTCGGGAATCCGAGATTTTCCACCGGGTTGCGAACGTTCAACCGAGGAAAATCAATTGTTCGAAGTCGTTCGTACTCCCGAACCATTATTTGTTCGTGGATTCGATTCGGTTAGCGAACCATCGATCGGAGAGAAATCGCAAGTAGAAGTCTTATGGAAATCCGAGGGTAAATTTCTAGATCGTTATATTTAGATCGGTCTTATTATAGATTATAGTGTTTTAATTAACACAATACGTATAGGTGTTGAAGAGCGGGAAAGTTTAGTTCTCTCCATAACCAGGTGTGTAATTTCACACTCATTTTGGGGTTAGATTTCTAATCATAAGTATTGCGATAAAAACGTGAAAATGGTAAATTCGGAAATTATATAGTAATTGATACTTTTGGGAAAATGCATGAAAACGGTTAAAACTGAGAAATATGCGAAAAACTATTAAATCGATAAATGGGCCGATAATACTCTAGTTCGATAAATGGGCCGAAAATACTCTAGTTCGATAAATGGGCCGATAATACTCTAGTTCGATAAATGGGCCGATAATACTCTTGTTCGATAAATGGGCCGATAATACTCTAGTTCGATAAATGGGCCGATAATACTCTAGTTCGATAAATGGGCCGATAATACTCTAGTTCGATAATTGGGCCAAAATACTCTAGTTCGATAAATTGGGCTAAAATGGGCCAAAGTTCACTAAACTACTAAATGGGCTAGTTGCTAAATTATTTATTTGGGCCTAATGAAATGTTATTGATAAACCCACCGAGGTTATGGATAAATTGAAAATTTGTTATATGACTATAATTGATATAAACGCATGATTGCATGGGGTGGGTTATATGAAGAGAAGAATGGCCAGTTGCCACAAATTCGGCTAAATGCCTCTAGTTCGGTGACAATGTCACAATCTAGTTCGGTAGTGCACTACAAAATTAATTAAAGGCTTAAAGCCTATAATTGGTGTGTTTGGCGGGGTGGGTTGACTTGATCCCCACAGGTGTGTTGGTTGGTACGGGGGTGTTAGCGGATGGATACTAGGTTGGTTTGGGAAATTCATTTTACATGCATTCATTCATTTTTAAATTATGTTATTTTATGATATATGGTTGAAATCTGTTAATGGGCTCAAGCCCAGCTTGATGTCTTGACGATCTGGCCCAAAAATGGTGGTAAGTGAGTTGCACACTGAGTTCTTTGTAACTCACCCAATTTTATTATCCATTTCAGGTAATGGAAATTGACGTGGACTTGGGCCGGAGATGACTTGGTGGAGGCCATACTACAAACTTGGGTTTTATTTAAACTATGATTTTATTTAGATTATTATCTTAAATTTCTGTTATGGGTTTTATGTAATAAGGCCTCTTTTATGTTTTTATGGATTTTATTGTGTGGATGGTTTAAATTTTATTTCTAAACTTTGAATATGATTTTATCTAAAATATGTTAAGTTTTCTTAAGAACATTGGTTTTATAACAAAATTTCTGGACACTTTAATTATTTAAAATTCTTTCAAAGTTTTTTTAAACTATCTTAAGATTTTGACGATAAGTTTTCAAAAAAGTATTATTTTTAAGCTACAAATTTCAAATCCTTATATTAACGTTTTATTAAACTCGATTTTCAAAAAAAGTTTTTGTAGCACTATTTTATCTTAACCATTTGAGAATAAACGAATGTGTGATTGGTGTGACAAACCAAATCTCGTCTAAACGCATAGACCGGGTTTGGGGTGTTACATTTAGTGGTATCAGAGCCCAGTTCAAAACTCGGCTGTGGTTTGGGTTCGACAATGAAATCTGTTTGAAAAATAATTTAAATTTCTAGACTTTTGATTTAAAGGTAGTTTGGCACCATGAGCATCCCGCGCCAAGTCAAGTAAGTATCTGTATACTGATTGTCTGTTACGATTATGATATGATTGTAAGAAACACTCTAGAACTTCTAGTTTTAGGTGCTAAAACCGTAGAGATTGAGACAATAGGATATTGTTGCGAAAACACTCTATCTCTTTCATATCATAAGACATCGTTAATAAACAACTGAAATATTATTCTGATTCATAAAACTCTTAATCAGATTAAATCAAATTAGTTGCTATGAGCACTAGAGGACGTGGTCGTGGACGCGGTAGACGTGGTCGTGGTAGAGGACGAGGTGTTAGGGGCGCAACTGATGTGCCGGGTCATATGCCGGAAATGGATGCACCTGCGTCACTCGAGAGTGAGACGGGATCGCACGACCATATGGAAGAAGATAATGCTGTGACACGAGCAATGCTGCGAGTACTTGAAAGGGTCGCTGGATCCAGAACTGGACCAACAGCTCGTGGGTCGATATCGGAGCGACTGAAATCAAGTGGAGCTGAGGTTTTCAGAGGTGTCTCTGGAGTAGCTCCCAATGTCGCTGAATATTGGCTTGAGGCAGTGGAGCGAATTATGGATGATCTTGAGTGCACTGTGGAACAAAAGCTAAGAGGAGCGGTATCTTTGTTAAGGGACGAAGCATACCAATGGTGGCTTACTGTCCGAGAAGGCACCGATGCTGCATTAGTTAATTGGGAATTCTTCAAGGCTTCCTTTCAAGGGAAATATGTGGGAACAAGCTATGTGGATGCTCGAAGGAAGGAATTCTTGAATCTGGTGCAAGGAAATAAGACGGTGGCAGCATATGAAGCTGAGTTCTTACGTTTGAGTCGCTATGCTCGAACGATAGTGGCAACGGATCATGAGCGTTGTGTGCGCTTTGAGGATGGCTTGAAAGATGAGTTGCGGGTTCTGATAGCCCCACAACAAGTTAGAACTTTTGCCACGCTCGTGGAGAAGGCCAAGATAGCCGAAGAGGTTAAGAACTCGGAACGTCAAAATTGGGAGCAAATTCGAGGCAAGAGAGATCTGAAGAATTCGGGTTCTTCAAAAAGGTTTCCGAAGAGGTCTCAGAATGATGAGCCAGCTCAAGGTAGAACACCTGTAGCTGTTAATCAGAGTCGAGATTGTGCTGATTGTGGAAAAAGGCATTCCGGAGAATGTTGGAGGAAGACGGGTGCTTGTTATAAATGTGGATCGACGGATCATCAATATAGGAGTTGCCCTCGACGTATGGATACAACTCAAGAAGTTCGTACTACTGATGCACCACCGGCAAGAGGAGCTCAGCAACCACTGAGAGGTCGTGGACCGGGTCGTGGTGGTAATGGAGCTGGACGTGGTCAAGGTGCAGCGGGTCGAGGCAATGGTCCTAGAGGCAACGCGGACGCAAGACAGCCAGGACTGGTGTATGCGGTCAGACGTTGTGAGGATGGCAATGCACCTGATGTGATAACTGGTACGTTCTTCATTTCTGATGTACCCGTTATTGCCTTGATAGATATTGGTTCTACTCATTCGTACGTTGCTAGCACCATAACTGGAAACTTGAAATTAGACTCTGAAATTTTCGATAATGAGATGAGGGTGATTAGTCCCTTAGGACAGTCGGTGTTGGTTAATAAACTATTTAGAGACGTGCCCTTAGTAATTCAAGGAGAAACATTCCTGGAAAATTTGATGGAATTGCCATTTGGCGAATTTGATATCATTTTGGGCATGGATTGGTTGGTTAAGCACCGGGCGCAATTGGACTGTGCTGAAAAGCGTATGACGATTAGAACTGTGGAGGACAAGGAGATAGTTATGATAGGCGAGCGGAGAAATTACTTGGCAAACGTGATTTCTGCGTTAAAGGCGGAGAAATTGGTGCGAAAAGGGTACGGAGCATTTTTAGCATTTATTAGTGCTTTAGATGCCAAAGAGCTGTCAGTGGAAGATGTGAGAACTGTGAAGGAGTTCCCTGATGTTTTTCCCAAAGAACTTCCTGGTGTACCTCCAGATCGGGAAGTGGAATTTGGTATTGAGCTTTTGCCCGGAACTGCTCCAGTGTCCATTGCTCCTTATAGAATGGCACCGAAGGAGTTGTCGGAGCTTAAAGCCCAAATTCAAGAACTGCTAGATCGGGGTTTTATTCGACCGAGTGTGTCTCCGTGGGGAGCACCGGTTTTGTTTGTTAAGAAGAAGGATGGGTCGATGCGTATGTGTATCGATTACAGGCAATTGAATAAGCTGACGATCAAGAATCGGTACCCTCTGCCGAGAATTGACGACCTGTTTGATCAATTGAAGGGAGCTTCTGTTTTCTCCAAAATTGATTTAAGGTCAGGTTACCACCAGCTTAAGGTGAAAGAAGCGGATATTCATAAGACGGCGTTTCGAACCCGTTACGGACACTATGAGTTTTTGGTGATGCCGTTTGGGTTGACCAATGCACCAGCTGCATTTATGGATATGATAAACCGGGTCTTTCAACCATTCTTAGACCGGTTTGTGGTAGTATTCATAGATGACATTCTAGTTTATTCGAGAAGTGAAGAAGAACATGACTCGCATTTGCGGATTGTATTGCAAGTGCTTCGAGATAATCAGTTGTATGCCAAATTCAGTAAATGTGAATTTTGGTTAAGAGAAGTGACTTTCTTGGGTCATGTGGTATCAGCCGAAGGAATAAGGGTGGATCCTCGGAAGATTGAGGCAGTATTGGATTGGAAACCACCAAAGTCGGTAGCTAAGATCCGGAGTTTCTTGGGTTTAGCTGGTTACTATAGACGCTTTGTTGAGGGGTTCTCGTTGATTGCTGCACCCCTAACTAAGCTTTTGCGGAAGGGAGTGCCGTTTGTTTGGACTGACAAACAGCAAGAAAGTTTCGAGAGCTTGAAGAAGGTTTTAACGGAAGCGCCGGTATTGATTCAACCTGAGGCTGGGAAGAAGTTTACAGTTTATTGTGATGCGTCACATACGGGTTTAGGTTGCGTATTGATGCAAAGTGGGAAAGTTGTAGCTTATGCTTCTCGTCAGTTGGGACCGCACGAAGTGAACTACCCTACTCATGATTTGGAGTTAGCAGCAGTGGTGTTTGCCTTAAAGATTTGGAGGCATCACCTATATGGTGAAAAGTCTATCATATACACGGATCACAAGAGTCTTAAGTATCTTCTTACTCAGAAGGAGTTAAACTTGAGACAACGACGATGGGTGGAGCTGTTAAAGGACTATGATTTCTCAATTGAGTATCATCCTGGAAAGGCTAATGTGGTGGCGGACGCATTAAGTCGCAAGGTGGTATCTGATTTGAGAGCTATGTTTGCCCATTTGAGTTTGTTTGAGGATGGTAGTTTGATAGCGGAACTTCAAGTGAAACCTCTGTGGTTGGATCAAATCAAGGAAAAACAGATGTTAGATGAGAAGTTGGGACTTTTATTTCAGCAAGTTAAAAATGGTGAAATAGAGGATTTTGGAATAAACCCGGAAGGTGTGTTGTGTTTTTGTGGAAGGGTCTGTATGCCTAAGGATTCAGATCTGAGGCAAATGATTTTGAGGGAGGCGCATAGTAGCCCTTATGCTATGCACCCCGGAGGAAATAAGATGTATCGGGATCTTCGTGAACAGTATTGGTGGCCTGGGTTGAAACATGAGATTTCAGAATTGGTGGGAAAATGTTTAACTTGTCAGCAAGTGAAAGCGGAGCATCAACTGCCGTCAGGACTTCTACAACCAGTTAAGATTCCTCTCTGGAAATGGGAGCGAATAACGATGGATTTTGTTAGTGGGTTACCTTTAACACCTACTAAGAAAAACTCTATTTGGGTAATTGTTGACCGGTTGACGAAGACTGCTCATTTTCTACCAGTGCGTACGGACTACTCGTTGCAGAAGTTAGCGAAGTTGTATGTATCTGAAATCGTGAGGTTGCATGGGGTACCTGTATCGATTATATCGGATAGGGATCCTAGGTTTACATCTCGATTTTGGAAAGCTTTGCATGAAGCTCTGGGTACAAAGCTTAACTTCAGTACGGCTTTTCATCCTCAGTCAGATGGTCAGTCGGAGAGAGTGATTCAGATTCTAGAAGACATGTTAAGAGGATGTGTAATTGATTTCAAAGGTAGTTGGGAGGATTTTCTACCGTTGGCAGAATTTGCGTACAACAACAGCTACCAGTCTAGCATTCAGATGGCACCCTACGAGGCATTGTATGGTCGTAGGTGTCGTTCTCCTATTTGTTGGACTGAGTTGGGCGATCGGCAGTTGTTAGGACCTGAGATGATTTCCGAAACGGAAGAAAAAGTGAAAGTTATTCGAGCACGGTTAAAGGAAGCTTCGGATAGACAGAAGTCGCATGCGGATCTGAAACGTAAGGATATCGAGTATGCCGTAGGAGATCAAGTTTTCCTGAAGGTCTCACCTTGGAAGAAGATTTTTAGATTTGGGAAGAAGGGCAAGTTGAGTCCTAGATACATTGGACCATATCGTGTGGTGAAACGAGTGGGTCCAGTGGCCTATCAGATCGAATTACCTCCAGAATTGAGCCAAATTCATGATGTTTTTCATGTTTCCATGCTGAGGCGCTATAGATCGGATCCTTCGCACATAGTACCGGTAGAAGAAGTGGAGTTGAATTCGGATTTGTCTTTTGAGGAGGAACCAGTGGAAATCTTAGACCGAGATGTTAAGGTGCTAAGAAAGAAGACAGTGCCGTTGGTCAAAGTGTTATGGCGTAACCACGGAGTGGAGGAAGCTACGTGGGAGCCTGAGGATGCAATTCGGCAACAATACCCTCACTTTTTTTTTTCAACCAGGTAAATTTCGAGGACGAAATTTTCTTTTAGGGGGGTAGAGTTGTAACACCCTGAAAATTTGAGTAATTTATTTTCATTGTGTGCTTTGAGTAATTATTCTAGAAGGTGGAATTTCTTTATTTATTTTGTGCTTGGTATAGTCCTGAAGAAGAGTTAGAATTTATTAGGATGGAATAATATTAATTTTGATTTTGAGAATTTATGGAAGTGGATTAAGTGGCCATGACACATAAATTAATTTAAGTGTCAAAGTGAAGCATGGGATGAGTAGTTGGACAAGTGGTGATGGCGCATGGGTTTAGGCATGAGGGAGAAGGTTCGAATCCCATGTTTAGCATCTAGGTGAATTTTTATTTTGAATTTTTTTCTGCCCATATATAGCAAGTGTCGGCCAAGAGCTTTTATGGAAGGTGTTGACTTGTTATTTTTGGTTAAAATATCAATGGAATAAGGAAATTTTGAACTTAAGGAAGGGTATCAAAAGAATAAGGAAAATGTGAGGATATGAGGCAAGAATCAAGGAATTATTTATGGAAACAATATCTTGGCCTAAAGACCAAGCATATGGACGGCATTATGGCTAAGGGGGGGGAGCCGAATTTTGGTGATAGTTTTGGCTAGGAGTTTTAGTTTTTGTTTTGGTCATTTTTGTTTTGTGCAAGTTTTGAAAATTCTCTCAACCTTTTCTCCCTTTGGCCGAATTTGATCCTTGGTAAGCCTTGTTAATTTTTGACCATTTGGTCATTTTTGCACATCAATTGGTATTCTTTTGTGCCTTATTTCCTTTGAGTGCCGAAAATCACATACACCAAAAGCCATTCCTTTTCTCTTTTCTTGTTACCATTGCCGATTATTCATCTCTTTCTCAAGCTCATCTTTTTCTTTTCTTTTTCCTATTCATTTTGAAATCAAAGCAACATCATCACCATCTTTCTCCTATTCTATTCTTTTCAATCGAAATTCTCTCTACCTACACTCTCATGGCCGAATATTAAGGTGACTATAAGCCAAATTATTTTCTTCTCTCCTTAATCTCACATAGCCGAATCTTTCATCTATCAATACCATTCTTAAATCCTTTCTTTTCGACGTGGAAAATAGGTAAGAATTCTTTTCGTTTCGATTAGTTAATAGTGGTTATGGCCGAATATGGATGGTGGTTTGAAGGCTTTATTAGATCAAAATAAACGTTCCTTCTTTTAACGTTTATTTTGTTATATTTTAGTGCGATAACGGAAGTTTGGAATCAAGAAGTCGTGGGTGACAAAGCGTTGGAATCAATTTTGTGGTAAGGAAATCATATCTTTAAAACCTTAGGATTATTTCGATATCATTGGATTAGCCTTCCTTTGTCTTTGAAGACATTCAAAATAGGGAAGAAAAGGGCGGTGTTTAGCCTTCGGAAGAAGGGAGGTTCTGTTATTCCCCCTAAGTACAAACAAAGGACTATTTCGGGAATCCGAGATTTTCCACCGGGTTGCGGACGTTCAACCGAGGAAAATCAATTGTTCGAAGTCGTTCGTACTTCCGAACCATTATTTGTTCGTGGATTCGATTCGGTTAGCGAACCATCGATCGGAAAGAAATCGCAAGTAGAAGTCTTACGGAAATCCGAGGGTAAATTTCTAGATCGTTATATTTAGATCGGTCTTATTATAGATTATAGTGTTTTAATTAACACAATACGTATAGGTGTTGAAGAGCGGGAAAGTTTAGTTCTCTCCATAACCAGGTGTGTAATTTCACACTCATTTTCGGGTTAGATTTCTAATCATAAGTATTGCGATAAAAACGTGAAAATGGTAAATTCGGAAATTATATAGTAATTGATACTTTTGTGAAAATGCATGAAAACGGTTAAAACCGAGAAATATGCGAAAAACTGTTAAATCGATAAATGGGCCGAAATACTCTAGTTCGATAAATGGGCCGAAAATACTCTAGTTCGATAAATGGGCCGATAATACTCTAGTTCGATAAATGGGCCGATAATACTCTAGTTCGATAAATGGGCCGATAATACTCTAGTTCGATAAATGGGCCGATAATACTCTAGTTCGATAAATGGGCCAATAATACTCTAGTTCGATAAATAGGCCGATAATACTCTAGTTCGATAAATGGGCCGATAATACTCTAGTTCGATAATTGGGCCAAAATACTCTAGTTCGATAAATTGGGCTAAAATGGGCCAAAGTTCACTAAACTACTAAATGGGCTAGTTGCTAAATTATTTATATGGGCCTAATGAAATGTTATTGATAAACCCACCGAGGTTATGGATAAATTGAAAATTTGTTATATGACTATAATTGATATACACGCATGATTGCATGGGGTGGGTTATATGAAGAGAAGAATGGCCAGTTGCCACAAATTCGGCTAAATGCCTCTAGTTCGGTGACAATGTCACAATCTAGTTCGGTAGTGCACTACAAAATTAATTAAAGGCTTAAAGCCTATAATTGGTGTGTTTGGCGGGGTGGGTTGACTTGATCCCCACAGGTGTGTTGGTTGGTACAGGGGTGTTAGCGGATGGATACTAGGTTGGTTTGGGAAATTCATTTTACATGCATTCATTCATTTTTAAATTATGTTATTTTATGATATATGGTTGAAATCTGTTAACGGGCTCAAGCCCAGCTTGATGTCTTGACGATCTGGCCCAAAAATGGTGGTAAGTGAGTTGCACACTGAGTTCTTTGTAACTCACCCAATTTTATTATCCATTTCAGGTAATGGAAATTGACGTGGACTTGGGCCGGAGATGACTTGGTGGAGGCCATACTACAAACTTGGGTTTTATTTAAACTATGATTTTATTTAGATTATTATCTTAAATTTCTGTTATGGGTTTTATGTAATAAGGCCTCTTTTATGTTTTTATGGATTTTATTGTGTGGATGGTTTAAATTTTATTTCTAAACTTTGAATATGGTTTTATCTAAAATATGTTAAGTTTTCTTAAGAACATTGGTTTTATAACAAAATTTCTGGACACTTTAATTATTTAAAATTCTTTCAAAGTTTTTTTAAACTATCTTAAGATTTTGACGATAAGTTTTCAAACAAGTATTATTTTTAAGCTACAAATTTCAAATCCTTGTATTAACGTTTTATTAAACTCGATTTTCAAAAAAAGTTTTTGTAGCACTATTTTATCTTAACCATTTGAGAATAAACGAATGTATGATTGGTGTGACAAACCAAATCTCGTCTAAACGCATAGACCGGGTTTGGGGTGTTACAAAAACTAACATATTTCCTATGCCCAATCTCGAGGTTCACGTTCAAAGTTCCAAACACCTCACTAGGAATATAAGAACGAACCAGCTCTATAACAAACAGGGCAATAAAAGGGCATTCCAGAAATAAGGAACATACTCGTTGTCACATCTGTCACATCCTCCTCCTTGCGACGACTAACTGCCTAACCCGACCTTGGTTGCCTCGCATCTGAACCTTCAGCACCTCTGCTTGGTGTTCCACGACCTCGGCCAGAACCATTCCCTCTATGGTTCGGACCACGACCCCTTGTCACTTGCTGACCACCTCTGCCCGACTGCACATAACCCTGGCCTACTATCCGAGCCCTATCCATCACTTGAGGACGATTCCTAACTAAATGAGCCTTAGACCCACACCGGAAACATTCCTTACTATTTCCCCAGCACTCTCCTGCATGAGCTCTCCCACGCTGAGCACATGGACAACTCCGATTCTCAGCAACTGGTACAGGTGCGCGTACAGAATTCTCAGTCCTTGGTCTTTTCTGAAAATCTACAGATGATTCTGACGGTCCAAACCTCCTCTTATTCCAGTTCCTATCCTTATCTCGGTTCTATCTCTCAGACCTCTTGACTTCTTCAGTGATCCGAGCTTTCTCCACTAGAATAGCAAAGTCCCTTTCTCTCTACGGAGCAATCAACGCCCGCAGCTCATCCCGCAATCCATCTTCAAATCGAACATGCCTCTCGTAATCAGTAGCCACGATCCCCTTAGCATACTGACTTAACCGCAGAAATTCCGCTTCATACTCTGCTACTGACTTACTTCCTTGTACCAAGTTTAGAAACGCCTTTCTCTGCGAGTCTAGGTAACTAGCTCCAACGTATTTCCCTTCAAACTTAGCCTTGAAATACCCCCAATCCACTCGATCTTCAGGGGTACCCTGTCTGACAGTGAGCCACCATCGATAAGCCTCATCCCAGAGCAACGAAACAGTACCTTTCAGCTTTTCCTCCGCCGTACAGTCCAAATCATCCATGATCCTTTCGACCGCCTCTAACCAATACTCCGCTACATTCGGAGCTACCCCAGATACTCCTCTAAAAACCTCAGCTCCGTTTGCCCTAAGCCTCTCAGACACTGACTTCCGAGCTCCATTGCCCACATTGGCTCCTACAACTCGCTCTAGCACTCGCAGCATAGCTTGCGATACTGCGTCATCTCCTCCAGTTTGATCCTGATTCTCTGTGCCCGCTGCTGGCGGCGACGGCACATCATTTTCTGACCCATGGCCAGACCCTACTGGTTCCGACACTGTCATTCTACCTCTACCACATCCACGACGACCACATCCTTTAGAACTCATATCTAACGTCGCGACTTAATCTGATTTAAGAAGTTTTATGCATTAGTACTTTTGGTTCCACTGATTATCCGCGAAGAAGTTTTATGAAAAGAAGTTTTTAATAGTGATTCCTTCGATCAACCAAATTTTTCAGCTCAAGTTCACTATTCTAATTTCAGAGAATCACATTCATTCATCAACAACATTCATCACACTATTATGGGCATCTTTGTTCATTCCCAACCCAGGGGTATTTTCGTCATTCACCCTACAGGGGTATTTTAGTAATTAATCAGGGTCAATTCAAAAATAATATTTACAAATCAAAGGCATTCTACAATTTTCAAAACTCAAGGGTATTTTGAAAGTTTTTTTTCCCAAATCAAAGGTATTGCAGAAATTTTTTGAAATCGGGGTTATTTCGGTAATTTTAGAAGTCAGTGACATTTTAGTAAATTCTCCAAATCAGGGTATCTTGCTATTTTATAAAATAGGGTTTTTGATATTTTGTACAGTAAGGAAAATCTTAATAAAAAAAATTGAGGGTGGTATAGTAATTTCATAAACCCAAGGTATTCTAGTAATTTTACATACCACGGGTATTTGGGTAATTTTGTCAATCGGGAATATTTTGGAAGAATTTTAAAAAACAATTTTTCTACAAATCAAAGGGGTAATTTGGTGAATTTAAAACCGAGGTTTTTATAAAAATATGGCTAATCCCTTTCGGGTTTTAAATTATGGAGTTTAGCCCGTGAATAGGTCCTCTTGGTTAGGGTGAACCGTCACTACGCACCAGGTAGGATTCGAGTGAAGAGGAGGTGAGTCACTAGGACTGTTTAAATACCAAGCTCTTACCTAATCCACTCCTAGACATGCGCACAACTGTTGCCACACCCTAACTCGGCGACTTACTTCACAGGTTTGTTCGGTTGTTCTTAAGTCTTATGTATCTTGTGTTGGAGTAGACTAGTCCCAGGGTTTAATAGCCCTATTCTACTGATCTATGATCCCATAATGCCTATAAAGTTCACATCTACTAAATCACTTCAATAGCTAGGGGTACTTACCTGGTGGACTTCGGGTCGGAGATACAGGTGCCATGCCAGAATAACCCTGAAAAATTCATGAAAGCCTACATTTTTGAAAAGCCCATCTTAAAAAAATGTTTTTGGGCCCAAAACCCTCAAAGCCGAGTTTTGAACCGGGCTCTGATACCAAACTGTAACACCCCAAACCCGGCCCAAACACCACAGCCGAATTTAGAATGCCACTGCGGAAAACGTTTGAAAAGATTTTGACTTAAAAGTAAAAACATAAAATTTGTTGTCTTTAATAAAAACATTGCGTATTTAAAATTCTAAGTAAAATTTAGTGGTTACAAATTCTCTGATTTAAAACTTTAACATATATCTTAAAATGTAGGTTGCTAAATCATAAACCCATTTCCAAATAGTAATTTAATCGTCAATCCATAATAAAATAATAACAAATACTATAAGGGGCCCTTATTACAATAAATGATTATTCAAAAATACTGAAAATATAAAGTGCATGAATTAAATGAAAACATCTTCTGCATGGCCACCTTTGTACCCGCTCCAACCCGGTCCAAGCATCATGCATCACCTGCGATGTTTGGTAAAAATTTGAGTGAGTCAAACAGACTCAGTGTGTAATTAATCCACAGATTTCCACCCATGTGGGCTTAGCCCACAACCACACTAAACCACATATCAAATAATAAGGCAATTAATCCACATGCTTTCACTTATTGGGCTTGGCCCATTACCACACCACATATTATATAGTAATGTAATTTATCCACATTACATATTGGGCTTGGCCCATTACCACACCAGTCCACATACACACCGGTTTATGCAAAATGCACCCAACCCAGCCTAGGGTTCATCCTCTACACACCCCCGTATCCAGCCACCACACACCAGGGGATTACTAAATCACCCTCCAACCTCTACACACCAATTTGGCAAATAATGCCATCCACGCAAACTAAATCACAAATAATCCACAACGCGACCTCAGTCAGTGCCAATCCACGATGTAGCTCGTAGCTAACATCAAAACCACGATGAGGCACATACCCATCACCAACCACGATATGGCACAAAGCTGATATCAACCACGATGAGGCACAGAGCCACTCATCAATCCACGTGAGGCTCGTAGCCATCACTAAACCACGTACATAAAGTACACCCTGTCTTTCTTTCATATTCATTTCCCCCCATGCACATGCAACATACAATAGTGCCATGATAAATAATGCATGTACATGTTAATCAGGCATACCACACATATACACATTGATAACCACATTTCCATCAGATTTGATACTGACCTGATTATCGGCATACCCCTTAAGGGTATCCATCTCAATATTGCCACTGCACTTATTAACATACACATAACACATGCAAATATAATCATATACCCGGAAAACGGTGGGTTAATCATACACTTGATAACTTGAAGTACTACGTTCTCAATCCTGACGCTATCACTTATCGAAACTACAGCTATCTACCTACGCTCCTGCTCTGACGCTGGCCCACACCCCGGTGGCTAATCCCGCACTGCAGAGACTGATCTCTTCTTAAACTTAGGGATAGGGACTACCCCTTGTCCTTCTTGACTGGCACTCGCATCCATCGAAGAGCACTCTAATCAAAACGCGATTAATACGAGATCTTTAAACGAATAAAAACTATAACTTAACATCCTTACCAAAATGGATCAGAATCCCGAAAGCTTTTGCTTACTTCTGTCGATCTGCCCCTAAACAATCACAGTCAGAAATCGGCTAACCTTAATAACCAAAATGGCCTATGGCCAAATATCACCAACCCACTTACCTTGCTAGTCTAAATCCCGAATCACCACTTGTCTATGGAGTTGTCGAAATCCCTATTTAGCAAATGTTAGAATCGGCTTCAACCCAAAACTCAAGAAAGTGGCCTATGGCCGAATGCTATAACTGCTTACCTTGAAGAATCGAATCCAACAAACTCCTTAATGCCTCCTTCCTTCGGCTACACACAAAAGAACACATCACTATGGCCTTAAAGAACATTCGGCCAACCTTAGACCAAGGCCTAATCACTTGATTCGGCACACTTATGAAAAGAGATCAAATCGATTACTAGAGAAGGAGTTCCTTACCACCAACTCACGAGTAGTCCACTAGCTCTAAATGTCGACAAGAGGGAAGAGATGTTGACTATCGGCTTTTGATCTCAATGAATGATTCGGCTCCAAGGAGAAAGACGCAATCGGCTATGGTCACCAATATAGGGAGATTCGGCTTCAATGGAAAAGAAGAAAGACTGGCATTATGGTTCAGCCTTTATCAAAAACATAGAGGGAGTGTGGGGCTTAGCTGATTTCGGCAATGGTGAACAATGGTAGAGAGGTTTCGGCTATGACTCTTAATGACAGAGGGGGTATTCGGCTTCAAGGAACTAGAGATGGATTTAGGGTTGAAAGAAAGAGAAAAATAATAGGAGAGGAGTAAAAGAATTTTGGCAACTCACCTAAAGCACCAAATGACCGAAACTTGAAGAGAAAAAAGAGAGGAAACAAAGTCATTAACTAAGAATTTCGGCACTCTCCCCTCACACACCTCAAAACCGAATATACACCTCCCCTAGAGTCCTACAATCGGCCACTAGCTCTTCCCATATCAAATCCCTTGATAATCTCCTATTTTATCTCTTTAACACCCATTCAAAATAAATAAAATAAAACAACAATTATCTTCTACTCTTAGCCGAATTTAAAAAGAATAACCAAGCCTTATCCTCATCCTTCCAAAGTCCCAAAGCCGTCCAATACTTCTCCCTCCTCTTGACGCCAAAAAGCCAAAATAAAACCACACTCCTTGCTGCCAACATGACTCGAACCTCCTCCCTCCTGAAGCTCCCTTTGACGCAAACTTCACAGCACCCTAGGTGGCGTCCCTTGCCACTTTTCTAAGGCCGTCTTTGTGTCATAAACTCCACCACAATTTCTCTTAAGACCTCCCTTGCCTAGCTCCCCCTTAACTATCACTTAAAACAAAATTTTTCTAAGACACTCTCCTACATCCTAAGGTTCCTAAAACCCCTAAAACTCATCCAACCACACCCTAAGCCTACTAACACTTGAATTATGCATTAAACGCATAACCCCTAAATCTAGGATATTACAACCCGTTGAATCATTCGAAATACTATCGAATACTCGGGAAACTCGCGCCGAAGTGCCACATATATAGACGAAGCTATCTCAATCACATATCACATATATGTTCACTCTCGAGCTATCAACGGGCCTGCTCACACAAGCTGTGGGCCAAGACGTAGCTACACGGTGCTGCTCACACAAGCTGTCAATTAACCGCAACACATGCCGGTATACTCAGCCACCGGTAGGACGTACAGGACCAGCACTCGGATCACATAATCACAATAAGCCCTAATGACATGTCACTAGTATCCAAATCTATTCCTATGGTTCAACCAGGATTTCACACTTGTCGAATCTTCATCGAGCGTGTCCATAGAGTCGTATTCACAATTCATGCAAAATTAAAGCATTAAAAACACAATTATAACAATGTTTATTACATACGAACTTACCTCGAACGTAAAAACGACGACACTATTCAATTAATCGAGCACTTTTACACATTTTCCCTTAATGTTTCATATTTTTACAATTTAGTCCTTATTTCATAAAATCACAAATTCATGCAATTAGGTCCCTACACATGCTAGCCGAATTTCTCTTATTACCAAAGCAGCCCATATTTTTCATTTAGTTCACATTTTAACCATGAATTTTATACTTTTCATAGATTAATCCCTAATTTGCATTTTCACTAAAAATCACTTAACTTGTATAACTATCATCAAACATTCATAATCTATCATTAAAAATCAAAATACTCATGTATTCATCAATGGAAACATCTAAAATCTTTAAAATTTTTGTAAAATAGTCCTTGCGCTAGTTAGACCTAGTTGCAACGATCTCAAAAACATAGAAATCATTAAAAACGGAACAAAAATCGTACCTTAATGAGCTATATAACCATGGCCGAATGGAAAACCTAGTTATGGTTTTTCTTTTCTTGAAATTTCGACACTAGGAAGAAGATGGACACTATTTTATGATTTTGTTTTATTTATTATACCTTAATTAACAAAATTACCTATTTAACCTTATTCATTAATCTTTAAAACCATTAAAAAGATGTCCATTTTTGTCCACTCATACTATAAATGGTATAATTACAATATAAGGACTTCTACTTTAAGGTTCCATAGCTATTAGACACCTTTAGCTAATAGAACTCAAGTTTTACACTTTATGCGATTTAGTCCTTTTTATCAAATTGACCAATCAAACGATAGAATTTCTTAACGAAATTTTCACAAAATCATAATATCATACTGTAAACATTAAAATAATATTATAATAAATATTTTGACTTCGAATTTGTGGTTCCAAAACCACTGTTCCAATTTGACTAAAAACGGGTTGTTACAAAAATGATTGATTTTGGCATGTTTAAAACTTTGATTTGAATGATTCATGGATGAAATATTTTGATGGTATAACTTGTAGTACCAATGAAGGTACATTGGTTAGGCACCTAGGATGATTTTTTTGGCATGTTTTGAGTATGTTTGATCATGTTTTGAATAGGTTAAATGATTGGTAATTGAGTTGTTTAGTGCCCAAGTAAGTAGGAAATGGTAAACTTGAGTTTTAAGGTACTTTTGGGTGCACACAGCCTAGCCACACGGGCGTGTGTCACACACGGGCAACACACATGGGCGTGTGACCCAAGTTAGAAAGTTAAACGGCCTGAGACACGGGCGTGTGTCTCAACCGTGTGAGGCACACGGCCTAGCCACACAGGTGTGTGACCCCTACAGTTGAAATTTCTCTAATTTTTTCCTAAAATTTTCAAATGTTCCTGATTTAGTGACGAATCGTTTCTAAAGTGATTCTAAGGCCTCGGGGACTTGAATAAGCAATGATATGCATGTTTAATGACAGATTATGTTGTGATTATTGAAATGTTTTGAAATGAATAATTTAGGTAACTTTTATTTGGTAATGCTCTAAAACCCTATTCTGGTGACGAATATGGGTTAGGGGTGTTACACTAACCCTTGGGACTGCGATACCTCCGACAGTGTAAAAGACCAGGGACTACCTTCAGTGGTATCACGATATCCCCTTAGGTATCGCGATCTCCACATCCCAAGGAAGACCCCAAGGTTCAACACTGCTCGAGATATCGCGATATCCTCTTTTGGGTATGAGATATCACATTCGTCAACGGGACAACTTAAACAAAAAGGTCAACCTTTGTCTACCCAACCCACTAATCACAAAAGGACCTTGTAGGGGCATTTTTGGCTTCGAAAAGTCATCAGAATACACTTCAGAACAACCAGAAATTGTTGACGAGAAAAAAGACACACATTAGCTTCATTTAGGTTTGATTTTCTTTAGTGTCTCTGCACTTTTTTCTAGGGTTTTTATTTTTCTCTTCTTCTACTTTAGATTAGAGTTTTTTTTTTTTTTGCATTAAATATTATTCTTGTTGCTCTTTATGTTAGTTAAGTTGGGTAACAATGTAGCTAAGTTTTATTTACATTTCCAATCCTTGTACTTCTCTTTCAATACTTTCTAAGCTTTAGTTTAATGTATTTCAGTTTATCTTACTTTAAATCTATCAAAGCTTATTCGTTTTATGTTTCTTGCTTTAGATTTCTCTGTTAAATGCTTTTGGTTTCATGCTATTTAAGTTTTCTTGCATAAAAATCTCAACTTTTATATTTTTCTCAAGCTTAATTTTCGTGGCTGGCTTGTTTTTCATTACTATGTTTATTTTCTTCACTTTGAGCATGTGTAGCAAAACCTTTAAGGAGGTTGGTTGATGGAGATGTGGATAAACTAAACTCTTTGGAAAAAGGACTAAATCGTAACAAATTGGACTAATTTGAATAGAACTAAGAACTTAGGTAGTGATGCCCCTAAGTGAATATTAAGATAAAGTGAGACCATAAGGTAATCTTGTCGTGCACTTGTTCGTTAGTCCTGGATTAACCAGTGAGGTTGGAAGATAAGTCGAACCTAATTTGTTTAAGTCAGTAAAATTGAGATCGGAAGATAAAATGGAGCCACTTAGTAATTTAAGCAATTTATGTCTTAAGTCCGAAATTTGGTGAACCACATCGAAGTCAACCAAACCCCATTCATTATTTGTTAGATAGTCCCTCTAGTTTACATTTCTTGCAATTTAGTCCTTAGGGTAGAATATTTAATTTTCTTGCAAAAATCATTTTTTATGGACTGTTGTATTATAAAATCATATTAGTAGCCACTTAGACTCTATTGTGTATGCTATTTATTGTTCAATCGCCTCTTCCTTTGGGTTTGATCCTTAAAATACTTCGGTGTTTCATTGTAACACTATGAATATTACAATTGACCTGTACGCTTGTAGTAAAACTGGGCCTTAAAAATTATAATATAAATTCAGTGATTTAATGAGCATGCGCGTAGCCGGTCAATAGAGAAAAGGTATTTGATGATGCCTTCTCTCGTAGATATTCCTTGATAACTACATTAAATGTTAAAGTCTTAAGGTTTGAACATATAAAATATTTATACTTAAATGATGTCGATTTTAAAAATATTATTTTCCAATTATAGGAATGGTGCCTTTAACAAGTTTTATCTTGTAGATGGGTTTCTTTTTCGCCTAAACAGGTTATGTGTTCCACAATGTTCCATAACAGAGTTATTAATTAGTTAGGCACATAGTGGAGGCTTAATAGGACACTTTGGTGTAGCCAAAAACATTTTTATTGGCCACACATGAAGAAGGATGTAACGCCCCAAATTTTTGGGCCTAGTAGAATTGGCCCTATTAGGCTTTAGGCTTTGGGTCTCAGAAAATTTTTAAGTGAGCGAGAAAATGACAATTGGCATGTGGGCTTTGTGGGTTAATGAATTTGGAGTGTCTAGGGGTGTTGGAGATGTCCTGCGATCAAGTAAGGGTATAGGAAAAATTTTGGTTTTAGCCTCAAGGGAACTGTGACTTCAGTTAGTAGGCATTTTAAATAAATGAAGAAAAAAATTACCCAAAAGGAGCTTGTGGTGTAGGGGCAAAGTGGTGCCACTTAGGGAGTAGGGAGATGGCGTCATTAGCAGGCAAGGGAGTCCAAGGTTCGAGTAGTGGCATGGTATTTTATTGGGGTATTTATTTTGCTATTAGGACGGCTAAAGTTTGTGTTGCAGTGAAAGTCTGATGGATGAGAGGTTTGAAATGGTCATGGAGAGATTGTAGGAGCTTATCTTGGAGAAAATTAAGGATGAGATTGAGAAGTTATCAGGGAGAAAAGTTAGGAGCTGAGGAGTGTGAAGAGTTGGTGCCGTTTTGGGAAGTGGAAAGTGTTTAAATTCGGCTTAGGAGGGTAAATGAGTGCCGTTTTTGGGTCTTTTAGGGGGTATTACGAATTTTCATTATGGCCTTCGGCATTTGGAAATAGGTCAGTCTTTCTTTCTTTACCGAATATTCTGTAGTTACCCTCACACAAGCACATTTGATCTTTTTCTTTTCTTCTTGTTACATTTTCCAAACTCACAAAAGCCGAATAATTCCGCCCTCCCTTTGCCAAAATTCTTTTTGTGCCGTCACTATTTCTTCAACCTAGCTGATTCTTGTGTAAGTACTTTACTCTTTCAATTGATCTTGCTAGAACCGACTTCTCCTCTCCCTCACTCTTTTTAAATCGATTTTGGTAGGGGATTGATATCGAATCTCTGTTCTTCAGATCTCTGCCGAGTTACTCTTTATGCGTTTCGGGATTTGGGCAAGTATTCTTCACGTTTGGTTATTGAAGGTTGGCCGAATGGTCGTAAGTAATGTAAGGGTGACTTAAGATGGATATAAGTCACTTATGGTTCAGTTTTTAATAATAAAGATTGATGCAGATTTAAGAAGTACTCATGATTAGTGATCGAGGGAAAGCTATTAAAGCTTGGTGTTTCAAGTAAGGTTAAGGTGAGACTTCGGCTTTTGGTAAAGTATTCGATAAGTATATGTGATTAATCTTTGAGTGACATCATTTGTAGGATCGTGGCTAAGGAGATCACAGTGCGTTTTGTTGTCAGCTGTGTACATACACTACACACACATTAGATCGGCAAAAGTCGAAATGCCGAAAAGCTGAAAGTTTTGGCTACGATAGTCTTGCGAGTGCGCGAACACTCGTAAGGGAAAATCGATACGTTATCAGAGGCCCATGAGCGATCTCATGGACATGGGCCGTGTTTTGGCCAATCGAGATAGAATGGGCAAAATGGGCCCGATAGGCCGTAGGCTCAAAAATAGGCGAATTTGATGATTTGGTAATAAGTGATGAGCTAGTCATGCTGGTTACATGGCTTGGAATTGATTTGGGTTAGTCGGGCCATATGAATGTGATTTAGGCCAGATGGGCCATATGAATGTGATTGGGCTAGACGAGCCATATGAATGTGATTGGGCCTAATGGGCCATACGAATGAGATTGGGCCTGGTGGGCCATATGAATGTATGTGAATTTGTTTGGGCTTTGTAAGGGGTCTTGGGCTTAGTATTTGGTAAATTGCTTAACCTTGCATAAAACTTAAATAATTAACTAATTGTGATCGTGGACAAGTCATAAGGTTAAGGTGTGGCAATGGGTATATGCATGTCTAAGATTGGATCTAGGGAGAGCTTGGTACTTAAGCGGTCTTAATGACTCACCTCCTCTTCTCTAGAATCCTACCTGGTGCATAGTATCTGTTCACTTAAGCCAAGAGGACTTGATAACGAGCCAAGGTAAGTAATAGACCCATAACAATGAGAAATGACCGAAATGCCCCTAAGGGCAAAAATGATTAAAATGCCCCTATGTGTTGAATGTAAGATTTGTGGATGTTACATGTACATTTACGGTATTCATATGATACTCTGTTTAGGTTGCATATGGGTTGGGAATTATGGAACGGAGGAAGTATATGAGGATCGCATGGTTGCTTGCCGACCGTGGATCCACCGATGGCTTTTTAAGCTCAATATTTGATTAGCAGCTTTGCTGCAACGTTAGGCAGTACTGCAACCGGTGCTACATAAGGAGTATAGGGATGGGTGGGTCGATTAAATCCCCACAGAAGTACAAGGTTGGACACGAGACGGAGTGCAGGGTTCGTATGGGCATTTGTGCATTGCATAATCTAATTTGATTGAGATATGGGTTGAGGCCCAACTAAGGCTATTTTGGGCTAAGGCCCAAAGGCCACCGTTACTGTGTTGGGCTTAGGCCCACATTGCTTACTGTAATGGGCTTAGGCCTGGATTGATGTGATGCATGCTTTAGGTTCAATGAGGGTTGTACACACTGAGTTTTCGTAAACTCACCCCCTCTTTTATTTTTCTCAGGTGATCCTCAGTAGGCGGTTCGACGAACTAGAGTACTCGGAGGTGGCCACACTACGATCAGCTTTGGGTTTTAGTATTCTATTTTTTTCATTACTTAAACCGCTTTCTTATTGGGTTGTAATAAGGCCGTTTTTAATTGCTGATCTTTAATTTGGGATTTTCAGTTTATTACAATTTATATCTGCTAGAAGTAGAACGCGGTTTTCCCAAAAAGATTACTGTTTTCAAAACATTACGTTTCCGAAACGTAATTTTTAAACATCACGTTTTCGTAAATCATCTACTTTAAATTAAGCTTCCACAAAAAATAACGTTTTAAAAGGGAATGACTTTTTAATAAACCAAGGGTAAAAATAAACTGACGTAACTGGGATTTTTACTCAAGTTTCTTTTTTTTTTTTTTAAGAAGGGTTTTCAATGAATACATGGTTTTGGAAAAACACTTCAATGTGGCACACCGGATTCGGGCCTAACTTCTAGGTTGGGTTAGAGGTGTTACAAAGGACGTTGAAAAGGTATGTTCTAAATGTATTGCTTGTAAACAAGCAAAATCTAAGGTAATGTCTCATGGACTCTATACTCCTTTGTCGATTCCTTCTTCGTCATGGGTAGACTTATCCATGGATTTCATTCTTGGTTTATCACAAACTAAAAAGGGTCGAGATAGTATCTTTGTTGTTGTTGACAAGTTTTCAAAGATGGCTCACTTCATTCCTTGTCACAAAATGGATGGTGCTACACATGTGGCTGACTTATTCTTTAGAGAGGTGGTGCGCCTACATAGGATACCTCACATCATTGTATCTGACAGAGATGTAAAGTTCCTAAGCCACTTTTGGAAAGTGTTGTGAGGTAAGCTTGGTACTAAATTATTATATTCTACTACATGTCACCCCCAAACTGATGGATAAACTGAGGTAGTCTGTAACACCCCAAACCCGGCCTAGACGTTACGACCGGATCTAGCATGTCACATGAAAGGAATGTCTAAAAACTGTGCGTTCGTTAAAAAGTTCGTATTCTTTATATTTGTTGTGAAAAATCGAGTTTAAGTAATTTTGAATGAGAAACGGTTTATTAACATTTTAGGAAAATCCCGAATTAAACATTTAAAATAATAAGCAGTAACCAAATTAAAAGCTAAAATCAAATAAAATACCATAGGCCTTATTACATAACAGAATCCCAATATAATAAGTTCAAAATAAGGTAATGTAGTTTACAGAAGAAATAGTAACGCATGGCCACCTCGAGTCCCCCACGGCTCCGAATCCTCTATCGCTGAGAATTACCTGAAACATTTAATAAAAAGAGGGGGTGAGTTTACGAAAACTCAGTGTGCAATTCCCCTTACCACGATAACTGGGCCTAAGCCTATAGTAATACATTAGCCCAATGTCATGGCATATCCATAATGAGTGCAATGCAATTAATCCACATGATTCCACAAATGGGCTTGGCCCAAATCCACAAAAAACCACATACCACGCATAATGATGCAATATGTTAACCCAACCCAATCTAGTATCCAACCGCTACACACCCCCGTATATCCATCCACCACACACCAGGGGATTACTAAATCGACCCTCCATCCGCTACACACCTCTTTGGCAGTCATGCTGCTCAAAGTCCACTTAGTGGTCTAGCCACTGATCCACGTGATTAAATCATAATATCCACGATGTGACTCAAGGTCATCATCAATCCACGATGAGGCACGAAGCCAACATCAATCCACGATGAGGCACGAAGCCAACACCAATCCACGATGTAGCTCAAGGCTAACATCAATCCACATACATAAATGTACACCCTTTCCTTCATTTAATATATCTCGAGCCCATGCAACATGTCATGACATAATAATTCGTGTATGCAGTATGACATGTATGCAAATCATATATCAAATATAACGTACGAAACAAATTACCATCATAATCAGAATAACCACTACAACATAATCAAGTTAAACAATCTCTAGGGGTATAACTGTAATTTTACCTACCAGGGGTATTTTCGTAATTTACCCACCAAGGGTATTTCGATAATCTCGCACCTGCAATGGCCTTTCCATAGGCCCAATGTTGCCACGAGTGACTCAAATGCCATTTCCGGTCGTTACCGGACTATTGGGCCTAAGACCCGATTTCGGCCCATTCGGGCCCACACGCTCGTGTGGCCCACCTAGCACAAATCTAGCCACGTATATAAGTTCCACCTAGTCTAGTTCACTATATACTATATCATCATACAATTTACTCATATGGGCCCACGGGCCCATTGGGCCCACTTCGACCCATCGTGGCCCAAGCAGACTCAACCCACCAGAATACTACTGATGGCCTCAACTATCGCGTCGAAGCCCCACGTATGTGCTCGCACGCTCGTGTGGCTACTATTGTCGTGACCGGCACTTCGGCATTTGCCGCTCTACAACTAGAGTAGAGAGAGTACACACACCTGATAGGAATTCGGTGCTAAACCGCGCCGCGACCATTCCTGCGCCCAAACACCCACCAAGGTATGTTAAATCTCCTCCTAGGATGCCTTTTATATAGCTAGCTCTTCACCTTCCTTCTTTGTGTCTTTCTGATGTGGGATCCCTTCGTCAGTAGAGTTTAAATTCAACTGAAACTCTTACTGTCCAATCCGCAAAATAAATGCTCCATTGCTTGTCATGAGATTCGAACCCAGGCTCCCTTACAACATAATCCATGCTGCTAACCACTTGGCCACAAGCTCTTCTTGTGTCCTAAACCATGCGCAACTAAATATAAATCTATAGCCCAATTCTAATGTCAAAAAGAAGACCAAAATGCAAGAGCCAAGACTTGAACCTTGGACCTCCTTCCTTCCTTGTGGCGTCACCCCCTTGCCCCTTATGTGGAGTCACTTTGCCACTACACCATACACTCCACTTGTGTCATTTTCTCCATATTTTATTCTTAAGGCCTACCTGCCAACTTCCAGGGTTTTTTTCACCTAAAACCAAAATTTCCCCAAAGCCAATATTTGATCCCAGGACTTCATAGAAGTCCTCTAACCTTCCAAAATCACTTATCCCATAAGTTTAACTTGCATTAACGCCGTTCTCAAAAATTTTAAACGCTACTACTCCTAAGGCCCATTGGGCCCAATTCTCCTAGGCCCAATTTTGGGATGTTACATAGTCAATCGAGTTTTAGGTGCTTTACTATGAGTTGTTGTGGGTAAGAACCTTAAAAATTGGGAAGAATGTTTGTCATTTGTTGAATTTGCATATAACGAATCTATTCACTATATAGCTAACTATTCCCCATTTGAACTTGTTTTTGGTTTTAATCCACTAACTGTACTTGATCTTGTGTCATTGCCTATAGAAAACATTTCTAGTTTAGATGGTGAGAAGAAAGCTGAATTGGTGAAATTCATGAGAAAACAAGACAACGAATCACTAAAACAAATGAAGTGATTGCCAACAAAGCTAATAGGGGTGCATGCAAGTTATATTTGAGCTCGGTGACTGGTTTTGGGTCCATATGAGAAAAGAACGATTTTTGAATAAACTCAAAAACAAAATTTGACACATGTGGTGGTGGACCTTTTCAAGTAATCAAGCGCATTAACGATAATGCATATCAAATTGATCTTCTCGGTGAGTATAATGTTAGTGCCACCTTTAATGTCATTAACCTTTCTCCTTTTGATATTGCGGATTCGAGAACAAATCCTTTTGTGGGAGGGAGGAATGATACGAGCAGCTCAGTCCAATTCAAAGGCCATAATAAAGATGCGCTTAGTTTCCCTCAAGGCCCAATCATGAGATCCAAATCCAAGTAGATAAATTCAAAATTCAACTTATTCGTTCAAGACTTTATCACAAGAAAAAAAATTGAGAAGAAGAGTTGAAGCTTCAAGGTGATGGATTTTGAAGTTCAATACGAAGCGAAGATGAATTATAAGGGACTAATTTTTTTTTGTGGGCCTAAACTTTCAATCTATGATGACAAGCCCATCTGGGAGATGTTAACAAGCTTAAGCATTTCACTTCAAAGACCCCTATCAATCCCACAAGCTTAGGCATTTCATATTGGGTTTGGGTTTTAGACTTAATTTTTATTATATATGAGCTCAATATTGTATTTATCAGCTCTTGTTATTTTATTATTCTAATCTTTTTATAATTATTAGATATTTTAAGTTATTTAGGAGTTTTATGTCAACAAGAAAATTTAGTTTAAAACTACTTCTTGTTTAGGTTAATTAGAGTTCTAGTATACTAAAGAGTTTTATTTAGATTTATTTAGTTATCCTGTATAAAGGCATTTACATTGTACACAAAGGAAATCATTATTATTCAACTTCTCTTTTGAGTTAACAATCTTTTCAAATTATGGAGATCATCTTCAAACTTTTTATTGCCAAGTTTTCTTCCTTCGAGGGGAAATTAGAGTCGCTTGAAGGGGGTTGTGGTTTCTTCTTGTTTCTAAGGCTTTTTAGGACTTTTACATGCAACGTTCTATCTTTTCCATCTATCTACTTTATTTTCTTTTTTATTGTTCTAATCTTTGATTTATTGCTCTATTTTATTTATCTTAGTTATTTATTTTAGTTGTTTTATCTTACTTGGATTCGGTTGCATTTAAAGTTGTGTCAAAATCCAAGTTTCTTTGCGAACGTCTAGAGCCTTAAGTCAAATCCGCGACTTCGACAAACTTTACGATCCTCTTCCTCACTATTCCGCACTCATCCTCTCTAGTCCTTATCAAAAGGTGAAAGAAAGAATGAAAAATCCCTCTCTTTTTTTACAATTTGGCCCCAAAATCTTTAAGGTAAACATGTTTTTCTTTTGAAATTTTTATGTTCTTATGATTATCTAAGCTTGATTTTTAATACCCATGCCTTAGATTTCTAAATTATTGAGTTTTATTCAAGATGCCATTAAAGGACTTATTAAGCTTTAAGATTTATTTTTTTGGGTGAGAATTAGAAGTATGAGTTTTGGGCATGTTAGGACTAAGTTGAAAAGTAGGGAAATTTTGGATTTGATTATAAATTTCAAGCCTTATAATTAATTTTATGACATTGGAGTCTAAATTGAATAAATTAAAATTTGTTAAAAAATATGTTATAGATTAAAAGTTTAGGGTCCCTAATGAAAGAATATGAAATCAAATTTTGATTCAATACTAAATATCGGAGAATATTGCTATAAACATCACAACTTTTCTATTTTTAAAAGAAATTTTAAATTTTCGTTGTGCACTATTCCAATGTTTTTCAAACCGGTTTTTTCAACATGAATGCATTTTCTTGATAAGTACAAAAGATGACTTAAAATTAATTTAATTTCTTCAAATTATTATGTAATTAATTGTAATTAAATAATTGAAGTCCGAAATGATAATTAAATTAATTAGTCATCGTAGATTTATTGAATGGGCAATTAAATTTATTTTTTCATAAATTCTAGTACGTTAAAGATGTCATTACTTTAACGAAATTATAATTGAATTGAGAAAATAATTTAATTGGGAAAATTAATTTAATTTAATTATTAATATTTTGGAAATAGAAAATAACTATTGGTTGGATAAATTATAAGTTTTAGATAAAAGTTCGTATAATACATATAATTGTACCCAACATGCGAGATAAGCCCGAGAGCCCATCTAATGTGAGGGGTGGCAAATCCTAGTCTTAGTAAGGGTATATCGCCACCCTTTGTATTTTGTTTGTTGTAGAATACTATATTTTCTATTAAATATTATTATTTAATTAACCATTGTTCAAGCAAGACTTTTGTATCATTTCTCTATAAACAGGAATTATAAGTAAGACCTAATTACATAATTTTTATACAAGTTATCGAGCAGTGTTATTTTGTCAAAAAATAGTGACAATTTATTTTTAGAACAAATTCTATATTTTGGGAAAAACTCATAGTTTCTGATTTTATAGAGAGAATTAACTTTCCCACTAAAAGTTAATAAAATTTTTCATTTTGCACACTTGATTCATTTCGTTTGAGCCCACATTTGAAGCAAATTAGGGTTTAAAGATAATGGAGAAGGTCATAGGTAGAAATCCAAGAAATGAACTGGACCGCCTCATATAAATCATAGGCAATAATTTTGTTAAGGGTTTATTATAAATATCACAAAAATTGGTTTTAAGAAAAAAAATTAAAACTTTCTCTATGCCTAAAAACACTGTTTTCTAAACCAATTTTTTTTTTCAAAAATAGGTAGGTTTATCCTTGTGTACTTACTGAGCTCATCGAGCTCACGCATTAGTTGTTTAAACACATAGGTAGTGGACATGCCTAGAAGTTTGTGGTTCCGACTTGGGAGCATTACATCATTATTCGAGACTTTAGGGTTATAATGTATTTATGATGTTTATAATTTGTATTGGGATTTTGGCATGTATATAGATACTTAAATTGAAATTGTATTTGTAAATTTGATCCATGATTCAAATCTCTTTTGGTTTTCTTAATGAAGCTTTGTTTCATTATTTATTTTGAATGGATGTATGCCTTGTATTTTGAGTTTAACTGAGTTTAGAAATTGGGTTATAATAATTTGAAACTTATGGATATGTTTTGGTAGTGTTTGAGGATGTTTTAGAGTGTTTTCAAACTAATTTTAGCTTTATGGGTCTAAAGTATCGATACCTTGCTCAGTTATTTTAGAACAACTAAGTCAAAGGGTTAAAATGTGTAATTTGTGTTTATGTATCGATACATCTCCACGAGGTACCAACATAGCTACTGTAACACCCCAAACCCGGCCTAGGCGTTATGACCGGATCTGGCATGTCACATGAGAGGAATGTCTAAAACTGTGCGTTCATTAAAAAGTTTGTATTCTCTATATTTGTTGTGAAAGATCGAGTTTAAGTAATTTTGAATAAGAAACGGTTTATTAACATTTTAGGAAAATCCTGAATTAAACATTTAATAATAATAAGCAATAACCAAGTTAAAAGCTAAAATCAAATAAAACCATAGGCCTTATTTCATAACAGAATCCCAAATTTAAAATAAAATGAAATAAGTCCAAGTAACCATTTAAAATGAAAGAAACGCAATCTTGAGCATGGCCACCTCGAGTCCACCTCGGCTCCATATCCGCAGTCTAACGATTACCTGCAAAATTAACTAAAGGGGTGAGTCATCGAGACTCAGTGTGTAAATCCCTATTCCGAAAATAACCATGCTCTTACACAATTTCATAAGTGCATATGTATATCATGCAACCCAAAACCTAACCATCCGTACTCCTGTTTCTACCCCATGTGGTCAAAACCACTAGTGGTCAAAACCACTGATGACCGTAGTCACAAAATAATATGGTGAGGCCAACCCACCTTGTGGTCAAAACCACTAATGACAATCCCGTATATCGATATGTGGGGCCAACCCGCTATGGTCAAAACCACTGGGATAAGTCACAAAGATAGCAATATGTGGTACCAAACCACTGGTGGTCAAAACCACTGAGACTTAGTCACAATAATATAGAAAGCGGGGCCAACCCACTGTGTGGTCAAAACCACTGGTGACAGTCTAAAATCATACCCTCCCCCTCCTCTCATCATACCCATGTCCATGCCATGATCATCAGTCATAATAATTCGTGTATGCAGTATGACATGTATGCAAATCATATATCAAAGACACGCATGAAATGAATTACCATCATAATCAGAATAACAAATATGACATAACCAAGCTAATCCACCTCTAAGGGTATAACAGTAATTTACCTTCTAGGGGTATTTTCGTAATTTACCTTTCAGGGGTATTTTGGTAATTTACCCACCAAGGGTATTTCGGTAATTTCGTACCTGGAACGGCCTTTCCGAAGGCCCAATGTCGCCCCGAGCGACTCAACTACCATTTGTGTTCGAAATGGACTATTGGGCCTAAAACCCGATTTCGGCCCATTCAGGCCCACACGCTTGTGTGGCCCACCTAGCACAAATCTAGCCATGTATATAAGTTCCACCTAGTCTAGTTCACTATATACTATATCATCATACAATTTACTCGTATGGGCCCACAGGCCCATTGGACCCACTTCGACCCATCGTGGCCCAAGCAGCCTCAACCCACCAGAATACTACTGATGGCCTCAACTATCGCGTCGAAGCCCCACACGTGCGCTCACACACTCGTGTGGCTACTATTACTGTGATTGGCATTTCGACATTTGCCGCTCTACAACTAGAGTAGAGAGAGTACACACCTGATAGGAATCTGAAGCTACTAAACCGCGCTCCGAGCACTCCTTTGCCCAACGCCAACCAGGTATGATAACTCTCCTCCTGGAATGCTCTTTATATAGCTAGCTCTTCACCTTCCTTCTTTGTATCTTTCCGATGTGGGATCCCTTCGTCAGTAGAGTTTAAATTCAACTGAAACTCTTGCCGTCCAATCCGCAAAATAAATACTCCCTTGCTTCTCATGAGATTCGAACCCAGGCTCCCTTGCAACATAATCCACGCCGCTAACCACTTGGGCACAAGCTCCTCTTGTGCCTTAAACCATGCGCAACTAAATATAAACTATGGCCCAAATTCTAAGATCCAAGTAAAAGAAACTAAAATGCAAAAGCCAAGACTTGAACCTTGGACCTCCTTCCTTCCTTGTGGCACCACCCCCTTGCTCCCTCAGTGGCGTCACTTTGCCACTACACCACACACCCACTTGTATCATTTTCCTCCACATTTTATTCTTAAGGACTACCTGCCAACTTCTAGGGTTTTTTCCGCCTAAAACCAAAATTTCCCCAAAGCTAAAGTTCGATCCCGGGACTTCATAAAAGCCCTCTAACCTTCCAAAATCACTTACCTAATAAGTCTAACTTGCATTAATGCCGTTCTCAAAAATTTTAAACGCTACTACGCCTAAGGCCCATTGGGCCCAATCCTACTAGGCCCAATTTCAGGATGTTACAGCTACCCCAGACTTGGGTTACTTCATTGTTTTGACCTGTTTTGGCTCTCAAGGGCTCATTTTGGGTCCTAAACACCCCTGATCACTTCTGAACCTTTCTATAAATGATTTTAAATTGTTTCTAAAGCCCTCAACTATCTCAAAATTGATTTAATGATTTTATAACAAATTTTTTAAGGTTTGAAATTTTAAATAACTTTGAGATTTTGATATGAACGTACTTCAGTGGCACCTCTCATTCATATTGCACGTCGGTACGGGTGAGGGTGTTACACCCTTTTTTTTTACTAGAAAAGAATTTTATTTCAATTCCCAATCACAACCCAAGGCAATTCCAAATCTTGATCTTGTCCTAATTTCTTCAATAAATTCTAGGAATTTGCTGTAAGCTGAGTATTAGGCCTAACATAGAAGCTGGTCAATCTCCACGAAACCTTATCAGTATTTCTATAGATCTAAATATCAATATGGTTTTTAGAAAAATCTTTTCAAGGAAATCATGCAGCTAGATTTATGTACAATTCTCAAAACCCCTATGGTAGAAAATAATGAGATAGATTTTTAGTGAAATAAGATATAATGAAAGTAAAGGATAAGGGATGTTAGAGAAAATTGAAATAAGAAGTATGTTGTGACATATTAATTTGATTTAGGGACTCAACTATAAAGATATGAAAAGTTTTGTGGTCTAAGTGTAAATATTTAAAATGTAAGGGGTTAAAGTATAATTTGAGGGGAAAAATTGTCAAAAAATTGATGGGGGTAAACTAGGGATGAGAAAATTGTTTTTTAAAATAAATATTAAAGGAATAGAAAAACTAAATTGGGTTGGATCACATTACAAAGTACTGGGCCAAAAAGGCTCAAGAAGTACTCATAATTGGACCCAATGTGAGAGAGGCCCAAAAACCCCTCATGGACATAAAGGGGGAGACATCCCTAGCAAGAATACTAGGGTGTGCCGTCCACCCTAGTCCTATTTTAAGTAGGATGTTGTTTTTCTATTTGAAATAAACCAGTACAACTCAACAATGGTTCTACCTTCTCCTCCTAAAAATAGATGGCACCGATAGAGCTATTAACACAACTTTAAGAGATTGTTATTCTGTCAAAAAATAGAGCGAAATTATTCTCAACTATTACATATATTTTTTCGGAATAACAATTCTACTGGTTTCTATTAAGAAGAGAGAATTTTCGTTTTTACCCCTAAAGGAAAGAAAACATTTTCTAGTTTTATGTTTCAATTTAATTGGTTCGAGCCCACACTTGAAGCAGTTCGTGGTACGAGAATAGCGGAGAAGATCGTTTGGTTAAAAGCCAGGAACAATAAACGCTCGCTAAGCCAAAAAACAAAAGTACAAATTCGGTTAAGGTTTATTGCTATAAATATCACAAACTGAGTCGCTTTTCAAAATTTTAAGTTTCCGCTGTGCACGAAAACCATTTTCAAATCGAGATTTTTCCAACACTAAATTGAATAAATAGATAATTATGAGGGACTAAAAGTAATTTTACCAATTTAAGTGATGATTTAAGGATGGAATTTTTAAGGATTATAAAGGGCAAAATGATCAGGGCAAAATGATCAATTAGCATGTGAGATAAGTCTAAAGTGTAATGATGACATGAGAGATATTTAATAATATTTTTAATTAAATAATTAGATAAATATTATAATATTATTATTTTAATTATATTTTTGTTTATATTTTATTATGAAAATGATTGGTATAAAAAGAGAGGAAATATGAAGAGAATTCATCATGTTTTCACATTCCAATGTGAGAGATAGCTAGAGAAGAGAAAGTTCTATTTTTCTTACAATTTAGTCCTTTTCAATGAAAACTCACTTTTTCACCAAAAATTCTTGAAAATTTCCTTAGACACAGAGAAAAGATGAAGTACAGATTCTAGAGAATATGTTCATCAATTTAGAAGCAAGAAATATTAAATGAAAGTGAAGAAAATAAGAATAAAAGGGAAGAAAAGTGGTGAAGATGAGGAAGGAAGGGAAATGAAGAAGAAAGGAAGAAATTCTTGACAAAGGGGGTAAGTCCCATACTAACCCTATTTGTATTTCAATAGATTAATTTAAATATGTTGTCAATGAGATGTATGAAACATGTATTTTAATCTAAATACTAGAAATAGAAAGTATTTGATGAAGTACATAGATTTAAAACACTAAATTGATAAGTAAGAGAAAATGTGATTTGTATTGTGAAAAGTACTAAGATTAAGAAATTAATATGTTATCTATAGATAAACATAAGTGAATAAATTTACTAGTAATCAAAAGTATGGTGGTTATATATGATTGAATGAAAGATAGTGACAAGAACCATGGAAAAGAAAATATTTTCATTAAAATAGTTTGGACAGCAACAATAGATTAACTTTGAAAATTCACCAAAAATCATATAAATTTAGTTAGAGGTTGAATTAAATATTGAATTAAATCTTATTTAGTATATTTTCATATGGAAGAAATGGCTTAAGAAATGGAATTGTAGATTTTGAGATATATTAGTTTTTGTTGGACAAGGTCAAAATGGATTCAAGTTCCCCTATTCTAACTCTGGAAAATCATAAAAAAATTAAATAAAATATTAGGGGAATTAAATTTATACGTTTAAATTCTTAATGTGTATATTTTCAATAAAATCAAACGAAAACATCATTTGAACCTCGGACTAAGAGATAATTAATTTTTAGTAAAGAAAAGTTAAAGTTGTTGTAACACCCCAAAATTTAGGGGTTAGTAATTTTGCTTAATTTCTATTTTGTGCTTGAATGGCTAGCTATTTGAGTGTATTTGGGGGTTCTAAAGAGCTCTGGGTTCGAGTTTGAGCTATGGGAAAATTTTAATTTTTGCTCATAAGGGGAACTGGCAGTTAACAGTAAGACTTATGTACAATTATGAGTGTTTTGTGACACAAAAAGGAGCCTGTGGCCTGATGGTGGTGGCATCATAAGGAAGGCAAAGAGAAAGGGGTTCGAATCCCATGGTAAGCGAATGAGAGCATTTATTTTATGCCTTGGGAGTGGAAGAAGTAGAGTTTGGGATCAAACTCTACAAGGGAGGTTGAAGACTTGGTCAAAAATTTCAAATGGAAGGATGGGAGCAATTCTAGGAGTTGGTGGTGGAGAAAATCAGGGAAGTGGATGTGTATGGGAGTGTTGGCTGAAATTTGGAGTTTAGGTAGGAAGGGAATTTTGGCTAGGGGGTTTGTTGTAAGAGTATGCCCAAAGATCAATCATGAGATGGTTGTAATAACATACTTAATTTACCATGTTTATTAATATAAAGCGTTGTCATTATTATTTCAGTTTTTCTTTCTGTGTGTATAGATAAACTGTTTTATAATAATGTCCTGAGAATAATATGATTATTCTTAAAAGATCCTTAGTCGAGTATTATTGTTGACTAGGACAATAATAATGCATTAAGACTAACATGTAGTTGATTGATGATAAAGAGTTGTCATTGATATGGAGTGTCAAAATCAATGCATGAATATGTGTGTTAGAGAACAACATATTGGATTGACCCGCTATAAGTATGTTTCTTGGATTATTATGTAATTGTCACAACATTACTCATAGTGATTAATATGTATATGATCCTCAGACTTGAGATTATTATTATCCCAGCATCGTGAGTTGTATATTTTGATACAGTCAAACGTACACCGTAACAGGTTGTTCTATAAAGGCTGATGTTGGATATACCACAATCTATGTAGAGGGATATGGTTGATCAATAAAGGATAAGTCCCTCCTACATAATAGGAGTAATATCTTAGGCCACTTGATTGAGTGAGACTAGAAATGCATGGCCATGCTCAAATAAGTTGATATGAGATTTCATACTAATTTGTATATCATAGTCTACTCAAGATATCAAGAAACATGGGATGGACTATGCAAGTGTGACTATCCATGACTTGTATCCGTTCCAGAGATAAAGGACTTAAGGATTAACGCATGAAAGGTTAATCACGAAAGGTTATGTCGAATCATGACTTCTTGTAACTTAGGTAGCAATCATGCATTGCTAGATGCCACTCATTGTCTGTGACAATAGAATCGTTCTAGTATTACTGCTAACGTTGCAAGAACCTACAGGGTCACACCCTATGGTTGAAATGAACGGAATAAAATATAGTTGGTATTGTGCTTGGTTGTCACATAAATTAAATTAATTAAAGAATTAATTTAATTGGGCAATCAAATATTAAACATATTATATGTACAAGGATGTTGTACACATAATGATAACATAATTTTATTAATATATGAATTTGATTCATATATAAATTTAAATAAATATAGTTTACCGGAATCCTTATTATAATTAATGTAATTATAATTTTCAGATATAATTAATGTAATTATAATTTTCGGTTAAAAACTTTATTGTATTTATTTAATCTTGTAATACATTCAAGAGATACCAATTATAAAAGGCCCAATTAAGAGGATACCTATTATAAAAGGCCCAATGAGAAAGGCACCTATTATAAAAGGTATTAAAAGGAGACAAAACTCAACATGAAAACCCTAAGTGTTTGCTTGTTAGGTCTAGCAGCCGTCAAGCAAATAAGCCTCCAAAACAGTTTTGGAGATTTCTTCCGTTCATAGTCAAACCGGGTGGATTACGTAGAGGCCGACATCGGAAAAGGTTGAGGCTTGATTCGACAGTAGATCAAAACTCTTGTTGCCAAGGCGTTGCTGTCTACTCAGATTGAAGTTTTGGTAATTTCGAAACCTTTATTTCACCCCGATTCGTTCCTCACACATGGATCCATGATTTGGATCGCCGGATCTAATTTTATTCTGCTGCGCCATGGGGTACCGGCGTTCCAACAGTGGTATCAGAGCCACTTGTGTGATACGAACTCAGGTTTAAATACTTGGGTGATGCAATTGTATGAGATACATGTTTTGATCTTATTACATTTTCGATTATTTAAATCGTTTAAGCATAATCTGATAATTGTTCCTTTCGGTAATTGATTAAATGTTAATCATGGTGTTGTGGCCTATTCGATTTTATGTTATTACTGTTAACTATTAACAAATCTGTAATAATGCGGTGGTGGTATTTATAGTTTCCAGTAAGTGTTAACTGGCTAGTGGAACAAGGGTTGTTCCGATATGAAACCTCAAGGATTAAAATCCTAAAAACACGATTCTGTTGATAAAAATTTATCAAATCGTGAGGCTTCATTTGACTGGGGTATGCGATTCGCGCCGCGGGTCCTCAGACCCCCGCAAAAAAATTTGTTAATAAAAGAAATTTATAAACTTGATGGGCCACAAAAGGTTGAAAGGATATTTTATAATTCACCTTAGCAAAAAAGCATTGAATTATGTATGCTATTTTTGACATGCACGGTGTTTGAAATGCATAGTTATAGCCCAATGACCCATTCGATAAAAGGTTGTATTTTTTTTTAAAATACGGCCTGCGTGTCGTGCCTTACAACTATTCTCTTGTATTTCTCTTCTCATCTTATTCCCTCGTATGTAAAACGAGTTTCTGCATATTGTAATTTGCAAGAGTTGCTGTGGGTCAAACAAGAAGGAAGGTAGGACAATGATTGTGAATGATAGCTTGTGAAAGGGCTTACACCTTTAGGTTTCCTTTTGGTTTTCCCATTGGCTTGGGTTGAACCACTTTAGTTTATGGGCTATAACTATTGCATTTATTTATTGCTTTATTTATTCATGTATGAGATGCTATGGATGATAATAAACCTTGTTGATAATAAACCCTATTAATTGATTAGATCGATTAGAAGACTAAATGGGCTAAAGTAGACCATAATTGGTGAGATGCAACAACCTTAATAAAATCCCTCTATTAAAATATTAAGTCAACATGGCCTTCCAATTTTGCCCTCGTTAAGGCCTCGATCAATACTATGTAGGTTCTGCCAAAGCGAAGTACTAGTATTTATCTTGGTTAAACGCGAAGAATAAACAAGTGATATTCGCTGGTTAAAAAAAATTGGTTAATGACTTAACTAGGTTACTCTAATAGGATTAGAAACCTAGAGGCAAGTAAATTGGATAAATCATAAGATGATTAGAACAAGAGTTGTTCACCAAATATTAGGAGTTACATATGATGTAATTAGCAAATGTTGCTTACCTAAATAACCATAATCTTAATAGTAAAGCCAAAGCTGACTTAAGAGGTGGTGAAATATGGATCCTTAACCTACTAGAAATACTTTTGAGAAAGTTTTTCCAAAATGAATATACGAGGGTTATTAATTTTGAAATAAAATAGTGGGAATATCATTTAATAAAGTCTTTTTAATGATTGATATAAAATTGGTAAATTTACTCACATGCATATTTAATTGTTATAGATATATTATGGCTGCAAACACTAGCACACTCTCATTGCGATCGGTCCTTGAGAATGACAAATTGAATGGTTTGAATTTTCTTGATTGGTTCCGTAACTTGAGGATTGTCCTTAAACAAGAACGGAAATTATATGTCATTGAACAACCACTTCCTAATGAACCACCCGCTAATGCCTCGAGGACTGATAGAGATGCTTACAAGAAGTATCTCGATGACATGATGATGTTGGATGTCTTATGCTTGCCACTATGAATCCTGAACTTCAGAAGCAACATGAGGACATGGTTGCTTATGATATGATCGAGCACCTGAAAGAACTTTATCAGGGACAAGCACGGCAAGAGAGGTTTGATATCTCTAAGGCCTTATTCCAATGTAAGTTGGCTGAAGGAAGCCCAGTAGGACCTCATGTCCTTAAGATGATTGGCTATATTGAAAGCCTGTCTAAGCTTGGGTTTCCATTGAGCCAAGAGTTGGCCACTGATGTTATTTTACAATCGTTGCCGGATAGCTACAGCTAGTTTGTCCTCAATTTCAATATGAATGAAATTGACAAGACTCTACCACAATTGCTCAGTATGTTACGAACTGCTGAAGGCAACTTGAAAAAGGTTGGACCCAAGCCCATACTGATGGTCCGTAATAACAAGGGCAAGGGAAAGGCCAAAGTTCAAACAAAGCCCAAGGGCAAAGGTAAGCCCAAATTTGGAAAAGGAAAGGCTGCACTGAAACCTAAAGGTGGGGTGTCTAAGGAAGGAAACTGTTTTCATTGTGGTGTGACTGGACATTGGAAACGGAACTGCCCTGCTTATCTTGAAGAAGTCAAGAAGGCTAAAGCAAGCGGAATGTCTGCTTCAGGTATTTATGTTATTGATATTAATTTATCAACTACTACTTCTTGGGTATTAGAAACTGGTTGTGGTTCTCATATTTGTACTTCTGTACAGGGACTACAAAGGAGTAGGACTTTGGCTAGAGGAGATGTGGACCTACGAGTTGGAAATGGAGCAAAAGTTGCTGCATTAGCTGTGGGAACATATACTTTACTTTGCCTAGTGGACTTGATTTATGTTTAGAGGATTGTTATTTTGTGCCCAGTTTGACTAAAAACATTATTTCAATTTCTTGTTTAGACAAAATTGGTTTTGAGATAATTATTAAGAATAATTGCTGTTCATTTTATCTCAATAATGTTTTCTATGGTTCGGCACAATTGATTAATGGCCTCTATATTTTAGATCAAACGAATCCCATTTACAACATAAATACTAAAAGATCTAAAATAAATGACTCAAATCAAACTTATCTTTGGCATTGTCGTTTGGGCCACATAAGTGAGAAACGCATATCCAAACTCCATAGAGATGGTCTCTTGAATTCATTTGTTTTTGAATAATTTGAAGTATGTGAATCTTGCTTATTGGGAAAAATGACTAAATCTCCTTTTTCTGGAAAAGGTGAACGAGCTAGTGATTTATTGGGCCTAATACATTCTGATGTATGTGGACCAATAAATACACAGGCCAGAGGTGGATTTCAGAATTTCATTACTTTCACTGATGATTTCAGTAGATATGGGTATGTTTATCTCATGCGCCATAAGTTTGAGTCCCTTGAAAAGTTCAAGGAATTTAAAAATGAAGTACAAAATCAACTAGGCAAAACTATCAAGTCACTTCGATCTGATCGAGGTGGAGAGTATTTGAGCCTAGAGTTTGATGATCTTTTGAAAGAATGTGGGATTGTCTCACAACTTACTCCTCCTGGTACTCCTCAATGGAATGGAGTATCTGAGAGAAGAAATCAAACTTTGTTAGACATGGTTCGATCCATGATGAGTCATGCTGATCTACCGACTTCCTTTTGGGGACATGCACTTGAGACTGCTGCCTTCACACTAAATCGTGTTCCATCTAAATCGGTTCAAAAGACGCCATATGAGATGTGGACTGGGAAACGTCCTAGTATGTCCTTTATGAAAATTTGGGGTTGTGAAGCTTATGTTAAACGTCAGACGTCTACTAAGCTTGAACCCAAATCTGAAAGGTGTATTTTTGTGGGGTATCCAAAAGAAACCAAAGGATATTATTTTTTTAATCCCACTGAAAACAAAATTTTTGTTGCTCGGACTGGTGTCTTCCTAGAGAAAGAATTTACTTCTAGAAAAGGAAGTGGGAGAAAGATTGAACTTGAAGAAATTAAAGAATCACAAGATACCACTGAACCAGAGATTGAACAAAACCAAATTCCACAAGAAATTGAGGAACAAACAACTGCTATAGAAACACAACCACGGCGCAGATCTTTAAGAGAACGCCGTGCACCTGAGAGATATGGATTTCTCATTACAACGCATGGTGACGTTCTTCTTATAGATCAAGATGAGCCTAGGACTTATCAAGAATCGGTGACGAGCCCAGACTCTGAGAAATGGCTTGAGGCCATGAGATCTGAGATGGATTCCATGTATGAAAACCAAGTATGGACTTTGATTGACCCACCCGAAGGGGTTAAACCTATAGGGTGCAAATGGGTTTTCAAAAAGAAAATAGACATGGATGGTAATGTACAAACATACAAAGGGCGATTAGTCGCTAAAGGTTTCGCCAAATTCATGGTGTTGACTATGATGAAACCTTTTCTCCTGTAGCTATGTTTAAATCCATCAGGATCTTGCTCGCCATAGCTGCATTTCATGATTATGAAATCTGGCAGATGGACGTCAAAACAGCTTTCCTTAATGGGAAACTTGAAGAGGATGTGTATATGACACAACCTGAAGGTTTTGTAAATCCAATGGATGCTAGAAAGATATATAAGCTACAAAGATCCATTTATGGATTAAAGCAAGCTTCTCGAAGTTGGAATATTCGTTTTAACGATGCAATCAAAGAGTTTGGTTTTATCAAAAATGAAGATGAACCATGTGTTTACAAGAAAGTTAGTGGGAGCACTATCACATTCTTGTTACTATATGTGGATGACATACTTATCATGGGAAATGACATACCTACCTTGCAGTCTATTAAGACTTGGTTAAGAAGTTGTTTTTCTATGAAAGACTTGGGCGAAGCCACTTATATTTTAGGAGTCAAGATCTATAGAGATAGATCAAGACGACTACTAGGTCGAAGCCAAAGTACATACATAGATAAAGTACTGAAAAGGTTCAGTATGGAAGAATCTAAAAGAGGATTCCTACCTATGAGACATGGTATTTCACTCTCGAAGGAAATGTGTCCTTCAACTCCACAAGAGAGAGAACGTATGAGTAAAATTCCATATGCTTCCGCTATTGGATCTATCATGTATGCTATGTTATGTACCCGTCCAGATGTCTCGTATGCCTTAAGTATGACGAGCAGGTATCAAGTAGATCCCGGTGAAGGTCACTGGACCACAGTCAAGAGTATCCTTAAGTACTTAAGAAGAACTAAGGATACGTTCCTATTATATGGAGGTAAGGAAGAGTTAAGTGTAAAAGGTTACACTGATGCCAGCTTCCAAACCGACAAGGATGATTCTCGATCGCAATCAGGTTTTATGTTTTGCCTTAATGGTGGTGCTGTGAGCTGGAAGAGTTCAAAGCAAAGTACAGTAGCCGATTCTACAACAGAGGCCGAGTATATTGCAGCCAGTGAGGCAGCAAAAGAAGCAGTTTGGATCAAGAAGTTCATTACTGAACTAGGGGTTGTGCCTAGCATATCAGATGCTATAGAACTCCGATGTGATAACAATGGAGCTATTGCACAAGCTAAAGAACCCAGATCTCACCAGCGATCCAAACATATACTTAGACGCTACCATCTTATTCGAGAGATTATCGATCGAGGGGATGTAGATATATGCAGAGTACCTTCAGATGATAACATAGCTGATCCCCTGACCAAGCCTCTGACACAGCAGAAGCATGATCGTCACACTAAGTCACTTGGTATTAGATATATGAGTGATTGGTCTTAGTGCTAGTGGGAGATTGTGAGAGTATGCCCAAAGATCAATCATGAGATGGTTGTAATAACATACTTAATTTACCATGTTTATTAATATAAAGCGTTGTCATTATTATTTCAGTTTTTCTTTCTGTGTGTATAGATAAACTGTTTTATAATAATGTCCTGAGAATAATATGATTATTCTTAAAAGATCCTTAGTCAAGTATTATTGTTGACTAGGACAATAATAATGCATTAAGACTAACATGTAGTTGATTGATGATAAAGAGTTGTCATTGATATGGAGTGTCAAAATCAATGCATGAATATGTGTGTTAGAGAACAACATATTGGATTGACCCGCTATGAGTATGTTTCTTGGATTATTATGTAATTGTCACAACATTACTCATAGTGATTAATATGTATATGATCCTCAGACTTGAGATCATTATTATCCCAACATCGTGAGTTGTATATTTTGATACAGTCAAACGTAGACCGTAACAGGTTGTTCTATAAAGGCTGATGTTAGATATACCACAATCTATGTAGAGGGATATGGTTGATCAATAAAGGATAAGTCCCTCCTACATAATAGGAGTAATATCTTAGGCCACTTGATTGAGTGAGACTAGAAATGCATGGCCATGCTCAAATAAGTTGATATAAGATGTCATACTAATTTGTATATCATAGTCTACTCAAGATATCAAGAAACATGGGATGGACTATGCAAGTGTGACTATCCCATGACTTGTATCCGTTCCAGAGATAAAGGACTTAAGGATTAATGCATGAAAGGTTAATCACGAAAGGTTATGTCGAATCATGACTTCTTGTAACTTAGGTAGCAATGATGCATTGCTAGATGCCACTCATTGTCTGTGACAATAGAATCGTTCTAGTATTACTGCTAACGTTGTAAGAACCTACAGGGTCACACCCTATGGTTGAAATGAACGGAATAAAATATAGTTAGTATTGTGCTTGGTTGTCACATAAATTAAATTAATTAAAGAATTAATTTAATTGGGCAATCAAATATTAAACATATTATATGTACAAGGATGTTGTACACATAATGATAACATAATTTTATTAATATACGAATTTGATTCATATATAAATTTAAATAAATATAGTTTACCGGAATCCTTATTATAATTAATGTAATTATAATTTTCAGATATAATTAATGTAATTATAATTTTCGGTTAAAAACTTTATTGTATTTATTTAATCTTGTAATACATTCGAGAGATACCAATTATAAAAGGCCCAATTAAGAGGATACCTATTATAAAAGGCCCAATGAGAAAGGCACCCATTATAAAAGGTATTAAAAGGAGACAAAACTCAACATGAAAACCCTAAGTGTTTGCTTGTTAGGTCTAGCAGCCGTCAAGCAAATAAGCCTCCAAAACAGTTTTGGAGATTTCTTCCGTTCATAGTCAAACCGGGTGGATTACGTAGAGGCCGACATCGGAAAAGGTTGAGGCTTGATTCGACAGTAGATCAAAACTCTTGTTGCCAAGGCGTTGCTGTCTACTCAGATTGAAGTTTTGGTAATTTCGAAACCTTTATTTCACCCCGATTCGTTCCTCACACATGGATCCATGATTTGGATCGCCGGATCTAATTTTATTCTGCTGCGCCATGGGGTACCGGCGTTCCAACATTTGTATGAAGCAAATTTTGGCTGAGGGGTCATTTGGAAGCATTTCAGGATTTCTTCTCTGAAGCATTTCGTGCACTTTTTTCTTTTACCTCTCGTGCATTTTTTCTCTTCTTGCTAATAGCCTTTCATATACTTTTGTTACTCGATTTAGCTTTTCATTTACAAACACTGTTGGTCGAATCTTTACTCTTCTTCCTATTCTCTTCACACTTCGTTCGTCTTCTTTTCTTTTCCTCTAAGTCGTATAGCTACACTTCTCCCTTTTCAATTTCTCCTTTAGTAGAATACAATTCTTCTTAAAGTTTTGGTTCTCCTTCTGCTGGCCGAATCTAGTTAGCCGAATCTACATACTCTCTTTATCCTAAATCTTTTTGTTCTCAGTGGTTGGGGCCGAATCCTATTGTTAGAAAACTGAAGATTTTCGTCGTTCATTGGTGTTGGTAAGGGTGGAGTAATACAAATACTTTCTTAATTCTTTGCTAGTTAGAATTCTTGTGACTTCATAAGTAAACTTCGGTCTCTCTCTTTTCTCTGTGATGGCCGAATGTTGGATGGTTGCTAACACTCTCTTGTTCATCAAATATTGCTAGGGACTCGTTTTCCTTAGCCAAGGAATAGGGTCGATTACCGTTGCACTGTAGGAGATCACGTCTCGTGGTAAGTGAAGTTAGTTGAGTAGAATATTTCAATATTATGTATTTCCAAGGGCGTTGAGACTAACTAATGGTCATTGTTATCATAGGTGCCTCGAGAAGTGTCTCAAACCGCAATCCAAAGCAAGTGTGTAATCCTACACCCCCTTTTGTTCTATCAATGCGATGAGTGAATGTTTGTATTCACACACTGATGATCTGCGAATCGGCTAAAGCCGAAATATAGAAAAGCTGGAACTTCAGCATCTGAGATCACTCGAGCGTGCGAGTGCTCGAAGAGATATATCGAGCCATAATTGTTGGCGATAGACGGTTAGGACTGCCCCAGATCTTCTCGTGGGCTTAAGTTGTAATGGGCCTTGTTGGGCCAAAGTGGGCCATGTGGGCCAATTGGCTAATGGGCCCACAGAGGCGAAATCCACGGTAAGTGTCAGATAATGGATTTGGCTGCGAGGTTTACATAACCGTGGCCGGAAATGGGCTGTTTAGGCCGCACGAGCGTGTGGGCTCACTTGGGCCGAACATTAGGCTTTGGGCCCAATTGCACCGTTTTGACCAGAAAGGATATATGTGTCGCTTAAGGCGACTGTAGGCCTCCGGAAGGGCCATCATATATCGAAATTACTGAAATACCCTTAATGGGTGAAATTATTGAAATACCCTCAACGGGTAAAATTACTGAAATACCCTTAACAGGTGAAATTACTGAAATACCCTTAATGGGTGAAATTACTGAAATACCCTCGATGGGTAGAATTACTGGAATACCCTTAAGGGGTGAATTACCGTTTTACCCCCAAACGACCAAATGGCCGTTGTACCTTTAGTGGTAGTATAAGTGATGTAGATGAAATCTTGTATGATTAACTATGATTGTGATATGCTGCATACATAAGTTTTTATGACACGTCATACTGTATTGGGTTGGGTTTTGTATTGTAGAGGAAGTACTGTACTGGTGGCTATGCCACATTATACTGATTCTAGTGGCTCAGCCACGTATACTGTTATTAGCAGCTTTGCTGCATTGATATTAGCAGCTCCGCTGCGTTATTGGTGTGTAGGGCTGGGTGGGTCGACTTGGTCCCCACATGTTGTGTAAGGTTGGTACAGGTGGTGTGTTGGTTGGACTGGGTTGGGCTGTATTTTGTTTGCATTGACATGATTTTGGGCTGAGACCCAGACTATTACTGAATAGGGCTTAGGCCCAGACTGTTACCGTAATAGGGGATTACACACTGAGTTCTTGTAACTCACCCTTTTCTTTAACTGCGCAGGTAACCTTCAGTCGTAGAAGATTTGGAACTGCGAGGGACTCAGAGGTGGCCACATGCTTAATACGTTTTTAATTTAAACTTAGCTATTTCAATTGTTTTAATATGTTGGGGTAATGTTTCTGTAATAAGGCCTTTTGGGGATTTTTAACTTTTATTTGGTATTTTCCTTTAATTACTATCTGCTAGACTAGGAAACGCAGGTTTTTAAAATGATAACGTTTTTAAAGTATATCACAATTTCCAAAATTTAAAGTTGATTCTTTGAATGAGCTTCCGCAATATTTTAATTTTGTTTAATAAACGGTTTGATTAATAAGAACATTGCGAGTTCATGTTTTCATTACCTTAAACCTCTCAAAATGAACTAACTTTTAGCATTGTGTTTTATCGAACTAGCCATTTTTTTTTCAAGTGTCACTTGATGTGGCACGTCAGACTCGGGCCTAACGTCTAGGCCGGGTTTGGGGTGTTACAGCTGTCAAGCAGTAGAACAGGGGAAATTTTGAAGAATTTACTATACTGATTGGCTAAAGTAGAAATTATGAAATTTTATGGTAAAAACATATTTGAGTCTAGTTTCAAAAACATCAAGCGGACCTTAATTTTGAATTATGTAGCTCAAGATATAAATAATTTAGTGACTATGACACAAGTGGGCAGGTTTTGATTTGATCACATAAGTAAATGGGAGAATTATAGTTAATGTTACATATAAGCTTGTCATACTAAAAACTAAATATTCTAATATATATACATAAAGTATGTGGTATGGAGAGGAGGAGGGGGAAAATAGTAGATGAATTTGAAATGTTACGAAATGGTTATAAGTGATGGAATGAATAATACATGTGAGAATGTTTAAACGAATTGATAAAATAATAAGTGAATAATTGTTAATTGATGTGATTTTGAAATATTGGATAAAAGTTTATGAAAAATTAAATTAATTGGAACAATTTAGAAATAAATATGAAATATACATAAAATGGGTAAACTACTTTAGAAAGTGCAAGTCCTCCAATGGACTTATTTGTAAAACTTTAATAATTGTGTTAATTTTCTAAACTTTGTTATCTTTGATTGAATATCATGTTTTAATGAGCTATTTTAGCTTATAAATAGTTTTGTCATAAATCCAATTATTACTAAAATGAGTAAAATGGTCTTTAATAATAAAATAATATGATAAATCAATCTTAAATTTTTGTAGTTCCTTCAAAAACGAATGTGATATCCCAGTACCTTGACCCAACGATCAGGTCGGATATGGTGGTGTTTCAATTTCCATCCTAAAGACAACTCACCTCATGAGTCTTCAATAGCCACCTTGATTTCATTTTCAAAACCAAACATATACCTAATCTTCTCCATTCGACTACTATTTAACATAGTTTCAATCAAAAAGATCACATGGGGATTTACTTCTTTCCACTTATGTTGAACATGTCGAACAGACTTCGGCCTCCCTAATGTGTTGTTGTTCCAACTTAATATTTTTTTTTTTGTGAAATAAAAGCATAAGCAATTAAGTTAGACTAATAATGTCAAAACCACCCTTAGCTTTATCCCTAACAATGTTCTCTAATAATTCCATAAGAGTTGTTGTCATCACATTAACTCCCATCACATCAGCATAGGCCATCTTGGCAATCCTATCAGCAACGCGATTAGCTTCCCTTAGGATGTGTTTGACCACCTAAAACTCTTTATGTTGTAGCAATTTGTAACAGTCCGAATATGACCCTAATCGGAATGGTGGTTTCGGGGCCACGAATCCGAGTCTGAAAAATTTTGAAATATTATTTTTGGTGCTAATTATATGTGATTTATGATGTGTGAAAATTTCGTATAAAAATTTTATCGTTTGAGTGTTTAATTTAACAAAAAGGACTAAATCGCGTAAAGTGTAAAAGTTTCATACTATAGTGGAAAGTGCTTAAATGATGATGGCTTTTTAATATGGGCTATTAAAAGGGAAATTAGCCCATTTTTAAGTTAGTGGGTGGCATATGACATAAATAACCTTAAGTTATATATTAGTTTTATTTTATTTGAAAGGTTAAATTAGTAATTAAACAATTACTTATCTTATATGTTAAAATAAGATAAAATAAAGTCATCATCTTTTTGGTTCTTTCTTGGCCAAATAATGGAGGAAGAAGAAAGCTTTGAGTTCTTGTGATTTTCGACAATTCTAGGTGTAACATCCCCAAACCCGGCCCATTCACTACGACCGAATCTGGTTATGTCACTGCGGAAAGACGGTTGGAAAAGAAAAAAAAAATCTTTTTGTCTTAGAATGAAACATCATAGTTTGTTGACTTTTGAAAAACATATCCATTTAAACTTATGAGTAAAACTTTGTTATTAAAAACATGTTCATTTTAAAACTTTAGTACATATAACTAATTTGAATAAGTAGGGTGCAAACCATAAAATCCTACACTTAGTAGGGTGCAAACCATAAAATCCTACACTTAGTAGCTTAAAACATGCCACCATTAAAATAATACCAATATAATAAAATGGCCTTTATTACAACCCAATACTTAAAATGAAATACTTATCAAAGTCATGCATAAAATAATTAAACATAATCTTCGGCATGGGCCACCTTGTCCTCTCCGAACCCGGTCCAGCTTTATGCAACACCTGAAAAAGTTAAAGGAAAAAGGTGAGTCACCAAGACTCAGTGTGCAACCCTTTTTCCCGGATTAGTAAAATATCATACACAATCATAACAAGCTTATCATGCATCCAATTAACATGCACCCAACCTAGCCATCCACAACACCTTTTTCTACCCCGTGTGGTACCAAACCACTAGTGGTGCCAAACCACTGGTGACCCAAAGTCACAAGAATCATCAATGTGGTGCCAAACCACTGGTGACCCAAAGTCACAATAATCATCAATGTGGTGCCAAACCACTGGTGTCCCAAAGACACGAATATGATACCAAATCACTGGTGACCGAGGTCACGAATCAAATGATGGGGCCAACCCATCGTGTGATACCAAATCACTGGCGTCAATCCCTCAATACCGCCTTTGGGGCCAACCCACTGTGGTGCGAAACCACGGGGACGAGACGCTGAGGTGTCAAACCTCTGGAGGTGCCAAACCTCTGGTGACCCAAAGTCACAAGTTGTGTTACCAAAACACTGGTGCCCGTCGGCACGAATATCACTGCCCCCTCCACTCGTACAACCCACATCAACCATTAATATGCATTTTAACAGAAATATACCATCATGCTTGTTTAGTAACATACATAAGTTTTATCATCAACCAAGTACTATAGCACATGCCAGATACATCATGCTTACCAAAAGCATCATAACGGGGACTTACCTGACCCATTGCCTTATACCTTAATGGTATTTAATCCACCTTTTCATAGGTTCAATCAACACACAATATAGTAAGCATATTTATCAATAGAAAAGTGTGTGTAAGTACACACCTGCAAGCCTTAATCGAAGAACCAATCTAAGACCCTTGATAACCTCGATAACCTTCGCTCCTTGCAAATGGGTTGGTTTCCTACCAAACCCCGAACCAAACGATGGTTCTTCTGACAATCGGCCTTCCTCTAAAACACAAATAATCAGTCTCACAAGGCTATGACTAAAAGAATAAACCAACATCTAACTTCTTACCACCACTTACCAAACGGCCAAACAAAGGTGACTGCTTCACTTGATCGCCACCAAAATCCAAAGGCCCTAATAAGAAATCGGTTACCAAAATAAGAGATTAACATCTTCCCAAACAAAAGCCAAAACCAACTCTTACCCTTGAAGATGTCGACAGAGAACAGAGGATAGTCCAAAAGCATTCGGCCTTACCTATTTACCTTCTCCAACGCTTGAAAACAAAACCCAAAAGCGATCCACACCACACTTACTATTCGGCCAAAGTGCAAACTAAAAGGGAAGGGAAGATTCGGCCAACACTTTAATCAAAAGGAAGAGAATTAGGCTTTAGGTGTTTAACATACCTATGTTTGGCTTTGAGTGGAAAGGAAAGAGAAGATGTGAAGTGAAGATAAGGTTTCGGCACAAAAGAAATGGGGAGAAAGCAATTGAAGAATTCGGCCTAGGTAAACAAGGTATGTTTCGGCACTTAAGGAAGAAAGAAACACAAAATATGTGGAGAAGAAAATGGCTATTTCGGCTTAGCATAAATGAACAAAAGAAAAAGAGGTAGAAGAGAGCATTCGGCCACACAAGGTTTCGGTTTCAATAAGTGAAAATGAGAGAGAGTTTGCTTTGAGAAAATCGGCTCTTGGTACACGCAATTAAGGCTGGCCAAAAATCACCCAAAAATGCCTAAGAAAAATGGCATTCTCCCTCCTTAACACCTCCAAAAACCGGTCACACCCCCACTTGAAGACTCCAACAATCGGCCACCTCCTAGAAGCTCTCCAAGCCACTAGTTCAAACTAGTTTGAACTAGTCAAATCCCCCAAATCACTCCTTGCCATCCATTCCACCTATTGACTTGGTCCAAGGTAGAGTTTGAACTGCCTACAACTTCTCCCTTCCATGCCGTCAAAAAGAAAGACAAAAGGTGGGCATTCCGCAGCTTGAACACAAGACCTCACCCCTGCAAGTGGCGTCACACTCCCAAGCCCTTAGTGGCGCCTATCCTGCCACTCCACCAACTCATCTCTTGTGCTAAAATCCACCAAATAATTCTCTTAAGACCCCCAAAAGCCAAGCTCCCTTTTTAACCACTAAAACCAAAAATTTCCTAAGGCCTTCCCTACCTTCCAGGGTTCTCCAAACCCCCTAAAAACTCGCCCAAGCACACCAGCAACCTACCAACACCTGAGATATGCACTAGATGCATAACCCCTAAAACCAGGGTGTTACACTAGGCTTAAATTCAAGGTGAGTTTTTAGTCGATTTTTGTTAATTTTTACGTTTTTGAGATCGTTGCTTCGAATACTAGTTGACCCATGTTAGAATTTTTGAATTTGAGCATGCTTGATATTCGGCCGTGGCTAAATGTTGGTGTTTTATGATGTTTGATGGAAAAATATTAAAGTTATGTTAGAAATCTACAAGTTTTGAAATGGAAATTTTGGTAAAATTGAGTATTTAGGGCTAAATTGCAAAAGTCAAATTGTTGAGGGACTAAAATGCAAAATAGATGAAATAAATGGACTAGTGTGGTCCCTATGAACATTCGGCCCTTGTATAGTTTAATGAAATTTTTTGTATTTTGTGTTTTATGCAAATAGGACTAAATTGTAAAAATGTGAAACAATATGGGCAAAATGGTAATTTACCTGTTTATGTGTTTTGGGACTAAATTGAGATGAAATGTGCTGAATGAGCTAAATTTTAATGTGTTTAGATCAAGATCAAAGAAAAACGAATTTGGATCGGGGAAAAGCGAAGGTTATCGAATAGCCGGCCTACGTTGTCCGTCGATAGTCGAGGTAAGTCTTTTAGCAAATATATGTCAAAAATTATTTACGTACTTTATTAAATGTTGAAATTTGAAAATGTTGGGAATAAATATATGAAGTGGCCGAATGTGAATTTTATAAGGATGAATTGATTTTATTTATGTAATGTGAATAAGCTTAATTGAATCTGATAATATGTGATAGAATTATGAAATATAAATGATTCAAGTGGTGGTGACATTATGAAATGTGTATGGAATGATTAACTATATTAATACTCGGGCTTAGAGCCTAGCAGGCCTTGTGCCGGTGAAATTTTATCGGGCTTAAAGCCTAGCAGGCTTTGTGCCGGTGATTTATATCGGGCTTTATGCCTAGCAGGCCTAGTGCCGGTGAATTATTTCATGTTTATGGCCTAGCAGGCTAAATGCCGGTGTTCAAACTTCAGACCTTGAGTCTAGCAGGCCTAGTGCCGGTGTGTAAGATTCGGGCTAATGCCTAGCAGGTTCTATACCGGTGAGTTGAAATTTCAAGCCTAGATTATATATTAATAAGTTATGAAATGAATCATGTAAGTCTGAATATTTGAAATTGAACTCGTTGATCTATTATGAGGTATGTGCTATTCAACTATATATGTGAGGTTAATGATCAAAATAGAATGATGAAAGAAATGTATTATTTATGTGGTTGAGGAATATTGTGTATAAACTATGCCAAGTGGAAATTGATTATTCGAGAGCATGAAAGAGATTAATGATATTCGTATAAGTATAATTATATACATAAATATGTGTTTATTTTATATTCAGCAAATGGTGTATTTGGGTAAATAAATGAAATTGGATAGGATAAATGAGGTAAGGATATTCGACTATAGTGACATTATAAGTTAAGTTGTGTACATTCAATGTTATAAATTGGTTGCTTTAAATGTTTGAATAATTGAATATTATAAAGTAGATGCTTAAGACTTACTAAGCTAGTGAGCTTATTTGTTGTGTGTTCATCGTTCGTTTTATAGATTTCTATCAAGCTACGAGCTCAACGGATCGTCATCGAAGTCATTCACACTATCGGCTCTTGTTGGTACCTAAAATGTTAAACTCTTGGTTCTTAAGGCATGTATAGGCTAGCCAAGTTTTTGAATGATATTTTGCTAATGTATAAAAGCCATGTGAAAGTGGCTAGTTCTTAATGTTAATGTTTGATGATATAATTCTATCCTTGATGTGAGATGTGTGTATGTTTTATTTGGAAAATGAATGAGTATGTGATATATATTTATACTTATATTTATATATGTTTCATACTGAATAGGTAGGTTTTATGACTTATATATTTGAAATGATTGGGTTATAAGTAACTTTTGTGTAGTAAATATTAATATGGTTGTTCGGTTATGAAATGAACTTATTTGGAAGTGTATTTTATGATAAAGCTTGTGTGTGAAGATGAACAAATGTCTAGGCTTGCATGATATAATAGTAGAGGATCGAGTTTTAGATTTATGTTCCATGAATCTATGAGTTATGGGATATCTTTGTTATAAATCGGGAAGTTGGTATATATATATATAGGTGCATGCATTGTTTGTTCGGCTATACTATTTGAATAGTTAGGTTCGGGTTAGAAATGCATGAAAATATATGTTTTAAATGTTATAAAATGAAAATGAAATAAACAGGGTTGGTATGAAATGAAATTTGTATATGTGGATGATCTAGTGACAGGTTTGAAATGATATAGATGATGAGTCTATAATTAATGGTATAATGGACAATCTTGATTTATATGTATCGGTTTTATATATATATATATATATATATATATATGTATCTTGATACATATGTGATAAATTTATTATCATAAAAAGGAAATTTGGTGAAGTTGGTTATGTTATATGCAAACTTAGATTAAATCTTTCTTATGTGAATGGATACACCATAGAGTGCTATGAGAGTTTATGATCAAATATGTATATGTGTATGATTTGTAAAATGACAAGATGATAATTGAATAAGTAATAGATGTATTTATATTTACTATATATGTATAAAGTGAAAGGTGCATACTTGAACTTGTAATAAACATTTGAATAACATATATTCGATGATTCAATGGTTTGAAATGTACAAGTATGAATTAAATCTCTTTTGGGTTTGATATATGTATGATTTGTGATAAATGACTATGATAATCTGAGTTGGGTTTGGTAATGCCTCATAACCCTAATCCGGCGACGGGTACGAGTTTGGGGTGTTACATTTGATTGGTATCAGAGCCAGGTTTAGTCGATTCTAGGACTACTGTAGCGCGTGCGAGTCTAGCTATACATGCCTTAATTATATAAACGATAGTGTGGTGACTTCTGACATTTCAAACTCTGTTTTATATAGTAAATGGATCCTGACAGAGCCGTAGCGGATGATGTAGAGAGTGTAGCGCCTGATCGCGCACGCGGGTCAGCGCCGGTAGACTCTCGACCTGCCTCGGGTAGCCATGAGGGGGAGGCTAAGCAAGCCTTCTACCAGATGATGAATGAATGGTTTACCCAGTTTATTTAGACTAACCCAGCTGTACAACAACCTCCACCCCCGAATAATCCAACTCCGGTACCTTCAGCACCTCCGATGTTAGATCCGATGAGATCTAGTAGGCCTCCTGTTGATAAAATCAGGAAATATGGGGCCGAAGAATTCAAAACTAATGATGATGACGATGCAGAACGAGCTGAGATGTGGCTCGATAACACTATTCGGGTACTTGATGAGCTATCCTGTACTCCAGATGAATGCCTGAAGTGTGTTATATCTCTACTTTGGGACACTGCATATCATTGGTGGAATACACTAGAATCAGTGGTTTCGAAAGAAAAAGTGACTTGGGATTTCTTTCAGATTGAGTTCCGTAAGAAATATATCAGTCAGAGATTCATTGATCAGAAACGAAAAGAATTTCTAGAACTAAAACAGGGTCGTATGACTGTGACGGAATATGAGCGGAAGTTTGTCAGATTGAGCCGTTATACCTGAGAGTGTATATCAACTGAAGCCATTATGTGCAAAAGATTTGAAGACGGTCTGAATGAAGACATAAAGTTGCTTGTTGGCATTCTTGAAATCAAAGAGTTCGTAGTACTTGTCGGACGAGCTTGCAAAGCTGAAGAGCTTGGGAAAAAGAAGAAAGGCTGAAATAGAAGCTAGAGACACTGGAAAAAGATCATCGAGTAAGACTTTCCATTCAGCGTCTAAAAAGTTCAAAGATGACTTTGGCTGACATAAAGCTACTTCAGACCTATCTAGACGAGATCGACCTCCAGTGAGTTCCCGAGCCACTTCGATGGCTAGTGTTGGTAATGTTCAGCAGAATCGGGCTGAATACAAGCATTGTGGAAAATGGCATTCTGGGAGTTGTAGATACCGTGATCGGTCCTGCTTTAAATGTGGATCATCGGACCATTTTATTCGAGAGTGCCTGATGCTAGCCGACCAAAATACCGTTTAGAACACTAAACCGAGCAACACGTCAGCATGAGGTAGACCACCCAGACATTCAGGCAATGTAAGTGGCAGTCAGAGAGGGACGAAGAACACTGCAATTCAATCAGAGGCCCAAGCACCAGCTAGAGCTTATGCTATACGAGCCAGAGAGGATGCTTCTTCCCCAGATGTCATTACCGGTACTTTCACACTTTATGATACTACTGTGATTGCATTGATTGATCCTAGTTCGACTCATTCATATGTGTGTGAAACTCTAGTATCCAGTAAGACTTTGGCTGTTGAGTCTACTGAGTTTGTGATCCGTGTGTCCAACCCTTTGGGTAGATGTGTTTTCGTTAATAAAGTGTGTAAAGGTTGCCCGTTGATGATTCGAGATTCCTGCTTTCCAGCTGATTTAATGTTGTTGCCTTTCGACGAGTTCGATATAATTTTGGGAATAAACTGGTTAACTTTGCACGATGCAGTGGTGAATTGCAAAAGAAAGATTATTGATTTGAGATGTCAGAACGGTGAGATCATCTGGATTGAATCTAATGACTTGAATGGGTTACCGGCAGTAATATCCTCGATGTTAGCTCGTAAGTATATGAGAAAAGGATGTGAAGCTTACTTGACCTATGTGCTGGATAATAAAGTGTCCGAAAAGCAGATTGAATCCGTACCAGTTGTATGTGAATACCCAGAGGTGTTCCCTGAAGAATTTTCGGGTTTACCGCCAGTTTGAGAGATAGAGTTTGGTATTGAATTAGTACCGGGGATGACTCCGATTTCGATAGCTCCGTATCAGATGGCACCTATTGAATTGAAAGAGTTGAAAGCACAGTTGCAAGAATTGACAGATAGAGGCTTTGCACAATCGAGCTTTTCTCCTTGGGGTGCACCAGTTCTATTTGTGAAAAAGAAAGATGGAACTATGCGAATGTGTATTGATTATCGGCAGCTGAATAAGGTGACTATAAAGAATAAATACACGTTGCCTCAGATTGATGACTTGTTTGATCAGTTGAAAGGGGCTTCAGTGTTTTCGAAGATAGATTTGAGATCGGGTTATTATCAGTTGTGAGTCAGAGATTTCGATGTGCCAAAGACTGCATTCCGAACGAGGTATGGACATTTTGCGTTCCTAGTCATGCCTTTTGGACTTACTAATGCACCTGTTGTTTTTATGGATTTGATGAATCGAGTGTTTAGGCAGTATTTTGATCGGTTTGTGGTAGTGTTTATAGACGATATCCTGATCTACTCCAGAGATGAAATCGAACATGTCGAGCATTTGAGATTGGTGCTACAAACTTTGCGAGATCAACAGTTGTATGCAAAGTTTAGTAAGTGTGAATTTTGGATGAAGGAAGTCAGCTTTTTGGGTCACGTCGTTTCAGCATCAGGTATTCGGGTTGATCCGAACAAAATATCGGCTATACTTGATTGGAAGCCACCAAAGAATGCTTCCAAAATTCGAAGCTTTCTGGGACTTGCAGGATACTACAGACGATTCGTCAAAGGTTTTTCATGATAGCTACACCTTTGACAAAGCTACTGCAGAAAGATGTCAAGTTCGAGTGGTCGGAAAAGTGTCAGAAAAGTTTGATCAGTTGAAAGCCCTTTTAACCGAAGCTCCAGTGTTAGTTCAACCTGAATCGGGTAAAGAATTCATTGTTTATAGTGATGCTTCTTTAAATGGTTTGGGTTGCGTTTTGATGCAGGAGGGCAAAGTCATAGCCTACGCCTCGAGACAATTGAAGCCTCATGAAAGAAATTATCCGACTCCTGATCTGGAATAAGCAGCCATTGTGTTCGCATTGAAAATTTAGCGTCATTACTTATTCGGTGAGAAATGTCATGTCTATTCAGATCACAGAAGTCTAAAGTACTTGATGACTCAGAAAGATTTGAACTTGAGACAACGCAGATGGTTAGAGCTGTTCAAAGACTATGAATTAGTGATTGACTACCATCCGGGGAAAGCTAACGTTGTTGCGGATGCTTTAAGTCAAAAATCATTGTTTGCTCTTTGTGCGTTGAACGCACATATGGTTATGTCTGGTGATGGTTCGATCATAGCCGAGTTGAAAGCAAGACCGATGTTTATTCAGCAAATTTGTAATACACAGAAAATTGACAAAGATATGATTACTAGACGAGTTCAGTGTGAAAATGATGCAGAGTCAGAGTTTCGAATTGATGCAAATGATTGTTTAAACTTCAAAGGCCGAATATGTGTTCCGAGGAATTTGGATTTGATTCAGATGATTTTGAACGAGGCTCATAATAGTCGACTATCGGTACATCCGGGTAGCACGAAAATGTATAATGATTTGAAACAGTTCTATTGGTGGCCTGGCATGAAACGAGATATATCTGAATTTGTTTCAAAGTGTTTAATTTGTCAGCAAGTAAAAGCTGAGCATCAAGTGCCTTCTGGGTTACTTCAGCCGTTCATGATACCTGAATGGTAATGGGATAGAGTCACTATGGATTTTGTATCCGGTTTGCCTACGACACAGAGCAAGAAAGATGCAGTCTGGGTTATAGTGGATAGACTGACCAAATCAGCTCACTTTGTGCCGGTTCGTACAGACTATTCGCTCGATATACTTACTGAGTTATATGTATCTCAAATTGTGAGATTACATGGTGTACCGAGTTCCATTATTTCAGACAGGGACCCAAGATTCACATCGCGGTTTTGGAAAAAGTTGCAAGATGCTTTGGGTACTAAACTCCACTTTAGCACAGCCTTTCATCTGCAGACAGACGGCCAGTCTGAACGAACCATTCAGATACTTGAGGACATGTTGAGATGTTGCATCCTTGAGTTGGAAGGTATGTGGGAAAGATACTTACCTTTGATTGAATTTGCTTATAATAACAGTTTTCAATCTAGTATCAAAATGGCACCTTACGAAGCTCTATATGGCCGCAAGTGTCGTACATCGTTGTACTGGACCGAGCTCAATGAAAATAAGATACACGGGGTTGATTTGATTAAAGAGACGGAACAGAAAGTGGCTATAATCAGAGATAGTTTGAAAGCTGCCTCGGATCATCAAAAGTCCTACGCTGATTTGAAACGCAAAGACATTGAGTTTCAGGTCGGAGAACGGGTATTCTTGAAAGTTTCTCCGTGGAAGAAGGTACTCCGATTTGGTCGGAAAGGCAAACTAAGTCCGAGATTCATCGGACCGTACGAGATCATCGATCGTATTGAGCCTGTTGCTTATAGATTGAAGTTGCCCTCTGAATTAGAAAAGATACACAATGTATTTCACGTTTCAATGTTTCGTAAATATAGATCAGATCCGTCACATGTGATCGCTCCATCTGAGATTGAAATTCGATCCGATACTACGTATGAGGAGGAACCGATCCGTATTTTAGCTCGGAAAATGAAAGAGTAGAGAAACAAGAGGATTCCATTAGTGAAAGTACTATGGAATCGGCACGAAGTTGAAGAGGCTACGTAGGAGCCTGAGGATTCAATGAGGCAACAATATCCGACTTTGTTCAACGGTAAGATTTTCGGGGACGAAAATCCATGAGGGGGAGAGAGTTGTAACAGTTCGAATATGACCCTAATCGAAACGGTGGTTTCGAGACCACGAATCTGAGTCCAAAAAATTTTTAAATAAAATTTTTGGTGCTAATTATATGTGATTTATGATGTGTGAAAATTTCGTATAAAAATTTTATCGTTTGAGTGTTTAATTTAACAAAAAGGACTAAATCGCGTAAAGTGTAAAAGTTTCATACTATAGTGGAAAGTGCTTAAATGATGATGGCTTTTTAATATGGGGTATTAAAAGGGCAATTAGCCCATTTTTAAGTTAGTGGGTGGCATATGACATAAATAACCTTAAGTTATATATTAGTTTTATTTTATTTGAAAGGTTAAATTAGTAATTAAACAATTACTTATCTTATATGTTAAAATAACATAAAATAAAGCCATCATCTTTTTGGTTCTTTCTTGGCTGAATATTAGAGGAAGAAGAAAGCTTGAGTTATTGTGATTTTCGACAATTCTAGGCTTAAATTCAAGGTGAGTTTTTAGTCGGTTTTTGTTAATTTATACGTTTTTGAGATCGTTGCTTCGAATACTAGTTGACCCATGTTAGAATTTTTTAATTTGAGCATGCTTGATATTCGACCATGGCTAAATGTTGGTGTTTTATGATGTTTGATGGAAAAATATTAAAGTTATGTTAGAAATCTACAAGTTTTGAAATGGAAATTTTGGTAAAATTGAGTATTTAGGGCTAAATTGCAAAAGTCAAATTGTTGAGGGACTAAAATGCAAAATAGATGAAATAAATGGACTAGTGTGGTCCCTATGAACATTCGGCCCTTGTATGGTTTAATGAAATTTTTTGTATTTTGTGTTTTATGCAAATAGGACTAAATTGTAAAAATGTGAAACAATAGGGGCAAAATGGTACTTTGGCCGTTTATGTGTTTTGGGACTAAATTGAGATGAAAAGTGCTTGAATGAGCTAAATTTTAATGTGTTTAGATCAAGAACAAAGAAAAACGGATTTGGATCGGGGAAAAGCGAAGGTTATCGAATAGCCGGCCTACGCTGTCCGTCGATAGTCGAGGTAAGTCTTTTAGCAAATATATGTCAGAAATTATTTACGTACTTTATTAAATGTTGAAATTTGAAAATGTTGGGAATAAATATATGAAGTGGCTGAATGTGAATTTTATAAGGATGAATTGATTTTATTTATGTAATGTGAATAAGCTTAATTGAATTCGATAATAGGTGATAGAATTATGAAATATAAATGATTCAAGTGGTGGTGACATTATGAAATGTGTATGGAATGATTAACTATATTAATACTCGGCTTAGAGCCTAGCAGGCCTTGTGCCAGTGAAATTTTATCGGGCTTAAAGCCTAGCAGGCTTTGTGCCGGTGATTTATATCGGGCTTTATGCCTAGCAGGCCTAGTGCCGGTGAATTATTTCAGGTTTATGGCCGAGAGGCTAAATGCCGGTGTTCAAACTTCAGACCTTGAGTCTAGCAGGCCTAGTGCCGGTGTGTAAGATTCGGGCTAATGCCTAGCAGGTTCTATACCGGTGAGTTGAAATTTCAAGCCTAGATTATATATTAATAAGTTATGAAATGAATCATGTAAGTCTGAATATTTGAAATCTATTACGAGGTATGTGCTATTCAACTATATATGTGAGGTTAATGATCAAAATAGAATGATGAAAGAAATGTATTATTTATGTGGTTGAGGAATATTGTGTATAAACTATGCCAAGTGGAAATTGATTGTTCGAGAGCTTGAAAGTGATTAATGATATTCGTATAAGTATAATTATATACATAAATATGTGTTTATTTTATATTCAGCAAATGGTGTATTTGGGTAAATAAATGAAATTGGATAGGATAAATGGGGTAAGGATATTCGGCTATAGTGACATTATAAGTTAAGTTGTGTACATTCAATGCTATAAATTGATTGCTTTAAATGTTTGAATGATGAAAAGATTTTTGTTCTTCCAGATGTGCCACAAAAGCATCCCAAATAAACTCACCCAATTGACTCCCACAGAATCTAATAATTCGCAGGATTGGAGGTTGGTAAGCATCCATTCAAACAAATCAGAGGAAAAGAAAATGTTATTATATCTCAAAGACACCATCTGTCCCTCAAACTTCTTTTGCAGCAGAACAATCTCTGAGTACGTGAATAATGTCTTTTGTAGCATGTCCCTAAAATGAACAAGATGCATCATGTCTGATACCTTGCCTTACCCGTTCTAGATTGGTGAGTAAACGTTGTTTCAAAATTAGCCAAAGGAAGAAGCGAACTCTCTGAGGGCCATTAAAAATCCAAGGAGATTTCCATATTGCCTCCTTAGTATTCCATTGATTTTCCTTAATCGACCGATAAGCATTCCTAGTCGAGAAAGTCCTTGTCGAATTTGGTAAACAAGAAATCCTGTCAAGACCTCCATCCATATGTGGAGGTGGGATACTCATAATACGCCTGATGATATTATCCGAGACCTAATTGCAAAAGAAATCAATATTCCAATTGCCATCAGAAGTAACCATGTCTTTGAGAAAACAATCCACATCCAAATTCTCACGCGAGGATATACAGTTTAAGAGAGGGGCCAAATGTGGAATCCAATGGTCGTGCCAACACCTAATGATCTTTCGATCCTCTATTGACCAGACAATATTGTCCTTAAACAGAGGCCAAATCTTTGACAAACCTCTCCAAAGGAAAGAACTGCTCTTTTTCATAATGCAATCCTGTATCATATCCTTTATACCATACTTTGACCGAAGGACTCTCACCCACAGAGCATTACTATTAGAAACAAAATTGAAACCTAAATTCATCAAAAAGGAAGTATTTTGGTCCTCCAATTTTTGCAACCCAAGACCTCCACAAGAACGGGGTTAATAGACTGACTTCCAACTAACCAAGGCCATTTTCTTCCTTCCATTAGAAGAGCCCAAAATAAATTGTCTAGCCAAACATTCATTATCCTCACATATTCCTATTAGTATCTTTATTGACTACATGAAGTAATTTGGGATTGACAGAAGCACAAATTGGGCCAAAATAGCCCTCCCTGCAAGAGATAATTGTTTAGCATCCCAGTTGAAGAGTTTAATACGTACATTGTCAACCACAAAACGAGGGGTACTTTTAGTGGCTCTTTTATGAAATAAAGTAACCCTCAAATAATGTCCAAGGTCATGAACCTTTTGAAAGCCCAAAACGCTACTAACCTGGAGTCCAAAGTCTTTGTCCACACCATGTGAAAAGCAGACATTAGTCTTTTGTGCATTAACTTTATGTCCTAAATAGGCACAAAACCATTCCAAAACTTCCTTGATAAGTTTAGCATGACTCACATCTGCTCTACAAAAAATAAAGATCATCAGCAAAAAATAAGTGAGATAAGTTCAGACCTGATCTGGATAGATGAATTGGACTTCATTGGCCATTTAAAATAGCTATCTTAATATCATGCCTCAGCCATTCCATGTATAACACAAATAAGTATGGGGACAAAGGACGTCCCTAATGAATCCCCTTTATGGGCTTGAATTTACTAGTTGGAACCCCATTCCAGAGTAGTTGCACAGTGGAGTTAGAAACATCAAACGCAATAACTTTCCTCAAGAAATCTGGAACACCAACCGCCTTTAAAGAAGCATCGACTACCTCCTATCTCACTCTATCATAGGCTTTCTTAAGATCAATTTTGATCATCATCCATTTATTTTTCCTACTTCTCATGGAATGAATGATCTCTTGTGTGATAAGAATGTTGTCCGTAATGTTCCTCCCTACTATGAAGCCTGTTTTTCTGCCATAATTTTAGGAAATACCAACCGAAACCAATTCGCTATAACTTTCATAACCAGCTTATGTAACACAGTGAATAAGTTGATAGGACGGAAATGTTGAAAGCTTTTAAGATTGGCTATTTTAGGGATAAGAGTAATGAGTGTGTTGTTCAAGGCAAGAGCAATATGATTGCCAAGAACAACCTTTTTAACCCAATCGCAAACAATATTCCCCACCACGTTCCACTAGTTCTGAAAGAAAAAGGCATGAAAGCCATCGCTTCTAGGAGCCTTAAAATGGGCCATATCAAAAAAGGCTTTCTTGATCTCATCATCCAAAATCGTCTTACCCAAAAAATCGATGTCTCCTGGATCCAAAGTGGAAAAAGAGCTAACCAGTAAATTTGACAAAGGGGACAATTCTTCACCATATAAATTTCAATAAAAAGTAACAGCCTCACTTTGGAGAGTGCCTGGGTCGTAACACCATTCATCATTTTGAGTTCGCAAGGTAATAATACAATTAAAATACCAACTTAACATTTTAATGCCATCCATCTGACTAGTTAAATGGAGCCCGCTAATCTAACATTATTACAACCTAAAGATTGCTCAATTAGAGTCCCTAACAAATTATGATTGTTAAAAAGATTAGGGCCAGTATTCAAGGCCTTTTTTTCCATTAACAACCTCAATTGGATTGTCCTCTGATTCCATGCCCATATCCATGTTACTTGTAACACCCCTAACCCGAATCTGTCACCAAAACAGGGTTATGGACCATTACTGGAGTTTACGAATCAAACAGACAGAAAATGCAAACATTTCATATCATATAGCATTCATGTCAAAAATCAATCAAAATTATACATATTGTCCCTTATACGAGCCCTCGAGGCCCAAATTACGCATTAGAAAAAAATCGGGACTAACTCAAAAACTTAGAAAATTTTTCAGAAACATTTAAAATTTTCAACACTGCAGGGGTCACACGACCATGTGACTCACACGGTCAAGAGACGCCCCCGTGACTCAGGCCGTGTGACTCACACGGTCAAGAGACACCCCGTGTCTCAGGCCGTGTGGTCATTCGAATTAGGGAGACACGGTCGTGTCTTAGCCCATGTCTGTGCCCATGTAACTCTCTGACTTGGTCGCACAGCCAAGTCACATGCCCGTGTGCTAGGCCGTGTAATAGCCTGACTTGTAACCCTTTAAAAACTACAAGAGACACACGGCCGTGTGACCTGGCCGTGTGTCACACATAGCTGAGACACACGCCCGTGTCTCTACCCGTGTGGACAAAAATAGGGTATCTTACAAGCCATATTTCTCACCCAATATGGCATCCACCTATACTTAACATTGTGCATATAAACAAGCCATATTATGGTATCTAAAACAAGCAAAATCAAGCCTTAAACATGTAGTATATTCACATATAACCAATATGCCCTTAGGCACCTCAAATGACAATTATAAACATGTTTAACCATGTAATCCATGTAACCAAGTAATTAACCAAATTTTATGTATAATTGCACTAATACACAACATGTAAATCATTTACCAAAACTTACCATTTGGTACCAATTGTACCACTTATTCAATAGCATCAAATACATATACACTTACTATAGCATAATACCAAATCACACCAAGTTATAAAACATACCTCATATGCATATTTAACTACTATTTTACCTTTCATCATTCAACCACAAATCACTCCACACATCAACATTATAAGGAAAATTATGCACATACAAAAACACCAAACATAAGCCAAATAAGTGGCTAATCTCAACAAAACACATATAGGCCAACATTTAGCCAAAATAACCTATACGTGCCATTATAACCAAAATCAAAACATCCAAAAGTATCGATAGAACCAATGGATAATGTGATATAGCTCTGGCAAGCTTCCAACCCGATCGAACTTCCGATAATTTGAAAAGTAAAAGAAAACAACTACGTAAGCAATGAATGCTTAGTAAGCTCATATAAACTTTAATTATATCAATTCATTTCAAATATAAAATTTATACATATCAAGGATAATCTAATATCGATATCACAAGATTCATGAAGCTATATTCAACAACTCACAAGGTGAATAAATCCACAGCATCACTTATACATATCATCCTTAGCATAGTAGGATTTTAAATAACTTTAAACCTTACCACTCTTTCATGAGCTAAATCATATTTTCATTTGAGCACTTACCATTTCAATGCAACTTATAATTAAACACATTACCATTCAACCAACAGCTTGGCACTTGCTTAAACATCAAATGTAACACCCCAAACCCGGCCCAAACACTACAATTGGATCTGGTATGTCACTAAGGAAATTTTACAAAAATATGTAGCACTTTGGAAGACAATAATCAGGATTAAATGTTTGTACCGAAAACTTAATAATTTATTAAGTTATAAAAGATATAAAGTTATAAAATGCCTTGGTGAATTTTAAATAAAAGCCGAAATTTTGTACATGTCATAACTTAATTTAAAACATAAAATGTGAAGGCCCAGTAATAAAAGCCCAATATAAACCAAAACGTAAGTAATAGTCTAGTGGCCCATGGCCTTAATACAACGAAACTCAGTGTGCAACCCTCGTGCACCATCAGATTGGGCCTTAGCCCACAGATCAGAATATAAAACATAATATAGAAGATAACATACATAAAACCCAACCCAAACCTAGGTTTCCATCCGCTACACACCACCCTTACCTGCCAATCACACCGTTGGGGATTTCTACAATCAACCCACACCGCTACACACCATCGATGGCAGTCATTCTGCAGTTAGCTGCTCATCATCAAAGTTTTGACAGAGTCACCAGGCTGAAATGGCAGAAGCCACTAGAAACAGAGTTGTGACAGAGTCACCAGGCTGAAATGGCATAAGCCACCAGAACAGATCACTTCCCCTTTCATCAATCACCCAACCCCAAGCGTATATAAAACAATCGACATATATCACATATCATTTTAATAGAAACATTCACTGAGGAATGGCAGAAATCACTAACCTGATATTTAGCCTTTACCCTCTTCGGGTATTCAAACATTATGCCGGGATTTCGGCATTTAACAGAATATAGCAGGTTTATTACATCTATATATATATATATATATATATATATTAGCAGTCAGTCTAATGGTGTGAGAAGTTACACACCTGATTAATGTCGATACCCTTGCTAAACCGATCTACCACTTTGCTCAAAAAGCTGGAAAGATGTGAAAATAGGGCCTCTCCTACAATCGACCAGGGGTTAATAAATACCTAAATCTACACGTTGAAACTAATAGATCTTCTTACCTTGAAATCCCGAAAGTAACACGATTCAAGTGTTACCAAACTATAACTTAGAGATCTATGCGATTGGCCCCACTTCAGATCCCGGAATGCCGAAAATAAGAGAAAAACAATAGATTAGTCACTCTATAGCCCTTCGACAAGGGACTTTGAAAAGCCAGAAAAGATTTGGATCTCACAGATCGATACTTACCTAAAATTCCCTTCAAATTTCGGCACAAGCAGACTCCACTGAAGAAGATTCGGTAACTTCAGGATGTGAGATCCTAGGGATTTCAACTTTTGGAAGAACAAAGAATTTGAAGAGATAAGCAAGGAATGGATAGAGAGATTCGGCCAAAGAAAAGAGAAAAAGAATGGTGGGGTTTCGGCAATTGAGATCTAAGAAGTTTTGGTTTCTGTCAGAAAAAGAAAAGAGAAGAGAGAGTTCAAGTTTACCGAAAATAAAAGAGAAATCTTGAGAGAACTTTCAGAGAACATAATGAAGAATTCGGCACCCCCCCTTAGACTATACTAAACCGATTCCTCCCCTTCATAGAGTTTGATTTCTGATTTTCGGCCAACTCAAGCCTCCTGGATGAGCTCTCATCTTTTCCCTTATCTTGATCTATTGTCTCCTCAAAAATAGCCTTTATCTTCTTATTATCCACATAAAATAAATCCCTAAATAATAGCCTTGTGCCGTCCCCCCTTACTCTTTTAAGTGCCAAAATTTAGCCCTATAACTTGGGCTTCAAGCTGCCAAAATTTGGGCCCTCCTCATGCACTTGTGACGCCACTTATAGCTCCCCTTTACTGTGCCCCTAGTTGTAGGCCACAAGCCCAATATGTCAATTAAACTTCTAAAACTTTAATTTAAGCCCCTAAACTGTTTAAACAAGATATTTAATCAAAGCCTCAGCCCAAACCTGGCCCCATTTGCCCCTCAAATCCCTAAATTAATATTTTAAGCACAAAATGCACAAGCCCATAAATTCAGGATGATACAGTTCTACCCCCTTTAAAATAAATTTCGGCCTCGAAATTTACCTGACCAAAAGAGATGGGGATACTGTTGTCGTATAACATCCTCTGGCTCCCACGTCGCCTCTTTTGCGCCGTGATTTCACCACAAAACTTTGACCAAACGGACGGACTTCCTTTTCAATACTTTTACGTCTCGATCCAAGATTTGCACTGGTTCCTCCTCAAAAGATAAATCTGGCCTTACTTCAATCTCTTCCACCAGCACCACATGCGATGGATCAGAACGATAACGTATTAGCATCGAGACATGAAACACGTCATGTATCTGCTCCAACTCTGAAGGCAACTCCAAACAATAAGCCACTGGCCCCACGCGTTCCAATACCCGATAAGGCCCAATAAACTGAGGACTTAGCTTACCCTTTCATCCAAACCTCATTACCTTCTTCCATGGAGATACCTTCAAAAAGACTTGGTCTCCTACTGCAAATTCCATCTCCTTCCGCTTTAGATCCGCAAAAGACTTCTGCCGATCAGATGCTTCCTTCAATCGAGCCCGTATTAACTTAACTTTCTCCTCCGTTTCCGAGACTAGCTCTGGACCCAACACCTGACATTCACCCAACTCTGTCCAACAAGTAGGGGCACGACATCTCCTTCCATATAACGCTTCATACGGCGCCATCCGAATACTAGCTTGATAACTATTATTGTATGCGAATTCAGCCAAGGGTAAATACTCCTCCCAACTAGCCCTAAAATCGATGATGCAACCCCTTAGCATATCCTCCAAGATCTAAATTACCCTCTCGGACTGACCATCAGTCTGTGGGTGAAAGGCGGTACTAAAGTCTAACCTTGTTCCCATTGCTTGATGAAGAGCCTTCCAGAATCGTGACGTGAACCTAGGGTCCCTATCTGATATAATCGACACAGGTACACCATGTAATCTCACAACCTCAGCCATGTACAACTTAGCTAACCTTTGCAGAGAGTAGTCAACACGAATCGGTATGAAGTGAGCAGATTTCGTCAGTCAATCCACAATCACCCAAATTGAATCCTTCCTAGTGGGCGTAAGGGGTAACCCACTAACAAAGTCCATCATGATTCTCTCCCATTTCCACTACGGAATCTTCACCGGTTGCAACAACCTCGAAGGCAACTGGTGTTCTGCTTTCACCTGCTGACACGTCAAGCACTTTCCCACGAACTCCGTCACTTCTCGCTTCAGACCTGTCCACCAGAATTGCTCTCGCAAGTCCCGATACATCTTAACCCCTCCAGGATGCATAGCATAAGGCCTACTATGCGCCTCCTGAAGAATCATCTGCCTTAACTCCACATCTTTCGGCATACAAATCTTCCCACAGAAACACAAAACTCCATTACCATTCAAACTATAGTCCTCTCCTTCCCCACCTCGCACTCGCTGGAGTCGAGCACTCAAAACATCGTCAAGATGTTGCTTCTCTTTGATCTGACTTGTCCACAAAGGTCTTACTTGGAGTTCAGCCACCAAACTGCCATCCTCATACAGACTGAGATGAGCGGACATCACCCTCAAATCCGCTATCGCCTTCCTACTTAGCGCATCTGCCACCATGTTAGCCTTACCCGGGTGATATTCGATCGAGCAGTCATAATCCTTTAACAGCTCGATCCACCTTCTCTGTCTCAGATTCAACTCCTTCTGGGTAAGGATATACTTCAGACTCTTATGGTCCGTGTAAATAACCGACTTCTCCCCATACAGGTAATGCCTCCAAATCTTTAGAGCAAACACTACTGCCGCCAATTCTAAATCGTGCGTAGGGTAGCTCAATTCATGCGGTCGCAACTGTCGAGACGCATATGCAACAATTTTTCCATCTTGCATTAACACATACCCTAAACCTGTGTGTGAAGTATCACAGTAGACGGTAAATTCTTTTCCCGCCTCTGGCTGAATTAACACTGGCGCTTCCATCAAGATTCTCTTCAGCTTCTCAAAGCTCTCCTGCTGTTTGTCAGTCCATACAAACAATACTCCCTTCCTTAACAACTTAGTTAAAGGTGCCGCTATTGAAGAGAACCCCTCAACAAATCTCCTGTAATACCCTGCCAATCCCAAGAAACTTCGAATTTCCGCTACAGACTTCGGCGGTTTCCAATCTATTACAGCTTCTATCTTCCGAGGGTCTACCCTAATTCCCTCTGCGGAAACTACATGCCCTAAGAAAGTTACTTCCTTCAGCCAGAACTCACACTTACTGAACTTTACGTACAGCTGCTTCTCCCTCAGAATTTGCAACACCACACGAAGATGTGCATCATGCTCCTCCTCGGACTTGGAGTAAACCAAAATATCGTCGATGAACACCACCACGAACCAATCAAGGTATGGTTGAAACACCCGGTTCATCATATCCATAAATGCTGCTGGCGCGTTCGTCAAACCGAACGGCATTACCAAGAACTCATAATGACCGTAGCGTGTTCGAAATGCCATCTTATGAATGTCCCCTTCCTTCACCTTTAACTGATGATAACCCGACCTTAGATCAATCTTCGAAAAGACCGAATCTCCTTTAAGCTGATTGAACAGGTCATCGATTCTTGGCAATGGGTACTTGTTCTTAATCATCAACTTATTCAGTTGATGATAGTCCACGCACATACGCATGGATCCGTCCTTCTTTTTCACGAATAAGACCAGCGGCTCCCCATGGAGACACACTCGGTCGGATAAATCCTTAATCCAAAAGCTCCTGGATCTGAGCTTGAGTTCCACCAACTCCTTCGGTGCCATTTGATAAGGAGCAATGGATACCGGAGCCGTACCCTGAAGTAGTTCTATTCCAAACTCCACTTCGCGATTCGGGGGTAATCCTGGCAACTCTTCCGGAAAGACATCCGCGAAATCCTTGACTGTTCGAACCTCATCGGCAGTCACCTCCTTAGCATCCAAAGCACTAATAAAAGCTAGGAATGCATTGCATCCTTTCCGAATCATCTTAATAGCCTTCAATACCGACACTACATTGGACAAATAGTTCCTTCTTTCCCCTAACACAACCACCTCTCCACCTTCCGGGGTACTCAACACCACACGCTTGGTCTCACAATCCAACTTAGCACGATGCTTAGTCAACCAATCCATTCCTAGGATAAGATCAAACTCTCCAAATGGTAATTCCATTAAGTCTGCCGGAAACACTACCCCTTGAGTCTCTAACAGTATATCCTTAAATAGCTTGTCCACTACCCTAGTTTGTCTTAGGGGACTAACCACGGTCATCTTCCTAGTAGTTGTTTCAGAGTCTATACTTAGGGTCTCAGATATCGAACATGCAACATAGGAGTGGGTTGACCCAATATCAATCAAGGCAAGAAAAGGGTTATCAGCAATAAGAAACGTACCGGTTATGACATCCGGTGTGTCACCATCCTCCTGTCGACGAACTGCATAAACTAGACCCGGCTGCCTTGCATCTACATTATCTGCACTTCTACTAGGTGCTCCACGACCGCGACCAGCCCCATTTCCACCTCTACCTGAACCACGACCCCTCGGTCCAGGCTGGTCACCTCTCCTAGTCTGGTCAGAACCTCGGCCCGTTGGCTGTACCTGATCCACTTGCAGACAGTCCTTAATCAGATGCTCCGTGGATCCACACCTGAAACATCCACCCGTTCTTCTTCTACACTCCCCAGAATGTGCTTTCCCGCACCAATTACATAATCGATTCTGATTCCCTGTAGTAGGTGTCGGAGTACGAGCTGGCCCATCAGACCTAGGCCTTTTCTGCGAATTCCTAGATGCTCCTGCCAGCCCAAAATTTCTCTTATTCCTTCCTCGCTCCTTATCTCTTTCCTGTCTTTCAATCCGTTTTACCTCCTCGGCTATCTTAACCTTCTCCACCAGAACAGCAAAATCTCTCTCTCTCTCTCTCTCTACGGTGCTATCAAAACCCTTAACTCATTCCGCAATCCATTCTCGAACTGAACACAACATTCATATTCGGTTGCTACCATTCCTCGAGCGTAGCGGGTCAAGCGCAGAAACTCCGCCTCATATTCAGCCACAGATTTACTTCCCTGCACTAGATTCAAAAATGCCTTCCTCTGTGCATCCACATAGCTGGCCCAAACATACTTTCCCTGGAATGACTCCTTAAAGAAGTCCCAGTCAATCCGATCTATGGCAGTACCCTCCTTCATCGTGAGCCACCACTGATAAGCCTCGTCTCGAAGAAGAGACACGACCCCTTTCAACTTCTCCTCCACCGTGAAATCTAAGTCATCCATTATGCGCTCAGTCGCTTCCATCTAATACTTAGCTGTGTTAGGGGCTACGCCAAAAACTCCCATAAACACTTCTGCCCCATTGGCCTTAAGCCGCTCCGGCACAAATTTCTGGGCTCCTGTGCCCATGCCTACTCCAGCAACCCTCTCTAAAACCCTCAACATCGCTTGAGATACCGCATCATCTCCGGTCACCTGATCCCGTAATTCTCCCTCCACAGCTGGCGGATCCGGCATCTCGTTTCCTGATCCGTGGCCAGACCTTACTGGCTAAGACAAAGTCATCCTACCCCTACCGCGTCCACGCGGCGGACGTCCTCGACCCCTTGTACTCATTCTTCCGATTGTCATTTATCTGATGAAGAATTTTATGAATCATTAATTCTTTCCACTGATTATCCACAACAATCTTATGAAAAGAAATTTTAAGAGTGATTCTTTCGAATTCGAACCTATCTACAGTTTCAATCTCAAGTTTACCTCTTAATTTTAGAGGCCACATACATTCAACAATCAACAAACAAACAACCTCCATACACCCACATTCAACGCATAGGGGTATTTTTGTCATTCCACTACCTAGGGGTATTTTTGTAATTTTATCCTACAGGGGTATTTCTGTAATTTTCAAAATAGAGTTCCTTGCTGATTCCATGGAATAAAGGTATTTTGGTAATTTTGAAATCTAGGCATATTTCGGTAATTTTGCAATCCGGGGGTATTTCGGTAATTTTTAATCCGAGGGTATTTCGGTAATTTTCAATCCAGGGGTCTTTCGGTAATTTTTCCAATCCAGGGTATTTCGATAATTTTAAGATCAGGGGTACTTTGGTCATTTTACAAATCAGGGGCAATTTAGTAATTTTTACAAATCAGGGATGTTTTAGTTATTTTCACAAATCAAGGGTATTTTCAAAATCTTGCAAAACTAAGGGAGTATCTTAGAGAATTTGATTTCAAAAGAATAATAGTAGTGTTCAGGTGTTTGTGAGTTTTTGGTCGTTGTCGGGTGTTGGGTGAGTGTTTTTTTTAAGGAAGAATTTCATTGACTTTGTAAATCGGGGTATATTTGCAAATAATGGGTATCTTGGTATATTTTTTTCAAAATAAGGGTATTTTAGCAATTTTGTAAAAATAAGGTGGCTGGCCCCTTTCAAATTAAGTCTTGTAAGATTTAAGGAGTTATTTCAGCTAAGCCTAAAGTCCATCAAGTTCTAATCTAAATAGTCTACGTCCCATAAAGCCCATCAAGCCCACATTTACTTCACACAATGGTTTAGAATACTTACCTGGCGGACTTGGGCCGGAGACGCAGGTGCCATGCCGAGCTAACAAGCCTGTTATCATTTACAAACATGCATGTTTCAAAAGCCCATTTTTTTAAAAACCGTTTTGAGCCCAAAAACCCCAGAGCTGAGTTTTGAACTGGGCTCTGATACCAATTTGTAACACCCCAAACCCGGGCCAAACACTACAACCGGATTTGGTATGTCACTAAGGAAATTTTACAAAAATATGTAGCACTTTGGAAGACAATAATCAGGATTAAATATTTGTACCGAAAACTTAATAATTTATTAAGTTATAAAAGATATAAAGTTATAATATGCCTTGGTGAATTTTAAATAAAAGCCGAAATTTTTGTACATGTCATAACTTAATTTAAAACATAAAATGTGAAGGCCCAATAATAAAAGCCCAATATAAACCAAAATGTAAGTAATAGTCTAGTGGCCCATGGCCTTAATACAATGAAACTTAAAACCCACTTAAAATAAATTTCTTAAAAATAAATAAATAAAATGAAGTCTTTTTGCTGAATCCTCAATGCTCTATCGCAATGCCACCTTGCTCTCCTCTCCAGCCCGGTCCGATGCACTAAGTGTCACCTGAAATTGTTAAAATGATAGGGTGAGTCGCGAAACTCAGTGTGCAACCCTCGTGCACCATCAGATTGGGCCTTAGCCCACAGATCAGAATATAAAACATAATATAGAAGATAACATACATAAAACCCAACCCAAACCTAGGTTTCCATCCGCTACACACCACCCTTACCTGCCAATCACATCGTTAGGGATTTCTACAATCAACCCACACCGCTACACACCATCGATGGCAGTCATGCTACAGTTAGCTGCTCATCGTCAAAGTTGTGACAAAGTCACCAGGCTGAAATGGCAGAAGCCACCAGAAACAGAGTTATGACAGAGTCACCAGGCTAAAATGGCATAAGCTACCAGAACAGATCACTTCCCCTTTCATCAATCACCCAACCCCAAGCGTATATAAAACAGTCAACATATATCACATATCGTTTTAATAGAAACATTCACTAAGGAATGGCAGAAATCACTAACCTGATATTTAGCCTTTACCCTCCTCGGGTTTTCAAACATTATGCCGGGATTTCGGCATTTAACAGAATGTAGTAGGTTTATTACATCTATATATATATATATATATATATTAGCAATCAGTCTAATGGTGTGAGAAGTTACACACCTGATTAATGTCAATACCCTTGCTAAACCGATCTACCACTTTGCTCAAAAAGCCGAAAAGATGTGAAAATAGGGCCTCTCCTACAATCGGCCAGGGGTTAATAAATACCTAAAGCTACACGTTGAAACTAATAGATCTTCTTACCTTGAAATCCCGAAAGTAACACGATTCAAGTGTTATCGAACTATAACTTAGAGATCTATGCGATTGGCCCCACTTCAGATCCTGGAATGCCGAAAATAAGAGAAAAACAATAGATTAGTCACTCCATAGCCATTCGACTAGGGACTTTGAAAAGCCAGAAAAGATTTGGATCTCACAAATCGAAACTTACCTAAAATTCCCTTCAAATTTCGGCACAAGCAGACTCCACTGAAGAAGATTCGGCAACTTCAGGAGGTGAGATCCTAGGGATTTCAACTTTTGGCAGAACAAAGAATTTGAAGAGATAAGCAAGGAATGGATAGAGAGATTCAGCCAAAGAAAAGAGAAAAAGAATGGTGGGGTTTCGGCAATTGAGATCTAAGAAGTTTTGGTTTCTGTCAGAAAAAGAAAAGAGAAGAGAGAGTTCAAGTTTACTGAAAATAAAAGAGAAATCTTGAGAGAACTTTCAGAGAACATAATGAAGAATTCGGCACACCCCCTTAGACTATACTAAACCGATTCCTCCCCTTCACAGAGTTTGATTTTCGGCCAACTCAAGCCTCCTGGATGAGCTCTCATCTTTTCCCTTATCTTGATCTATTATCTCCTCAAAAATAGCCTTTATCTGCTTATTGTCCACATAAAATAAATCCCTAAATAATAGCCTTGTGCCGTCCCCCCTTACTCTTTTAAGTGCCGAAATTTAGCCCTATAACTTGGGCTTCAAGCTGCCAAAATTTGGGCCCTCCTCATGCACTTGTGACGCCACTTATAGCTCCCCTTTATTGTGCCCCTAGTTGCTGGGCCACAAGCCCAATATGTCAATTAAACTACTAAAACTTTAATTTAAGCCCCTAAAGTGTTTAAACAAGATATTTAATCAAAGCTTCAGCCCAAACCTGGCCCCATTTGCACCTCAAATCCCTAAATTAATATTTTAAGCACAAAATGCACAAGCCCATAAATTCAGGATGTTACATCAAACAACAATACTTGTTAGCATACTTGAACATATTTCATATAAATTCAACATCGATAGCCTTATTATCTCAACATGTCACACTTGAGTTTATTACTCATCTCAACTTTCATAATTTCCATGTATCAACATATCAAAGATATTCATATATATACATGTCATGGTACATATTATTCTCTTACCATTTCTTCATATACATATATCATCCATTTCAATATATCAATATATCATGTACCATCATTTCCATATATTTCATGTATATACCTGTATTAGTTCGTATCGAACTCATATCGTCTCGTAACAGAACATTGTCCGTTGAACCATTTAGAATATCTTTGGATACTCGGGTAGCACGTACGAGGTGCACTGAACCGTAATCCGTCAATTCCTGTACATGTATGCTCATACGAACTCTGAATCGGTATGCTCTTACGAGCTATAAACGGTAAACTCATACGAGCTGAATATTAGTAAGCTCATGCGAGCTGAATATCACTAAGCTCATGTGAGCTGAATATCAGTAAGCTCATGCGAGCTAAATATCGGTAAGCTCTCTCAAGATGATAATCGATAACCCTAATGACATGTCATTTATATCCTACGAATTCCTAAGGTTCAAACGAGACTCGGTAATCATAGTATGTCTTTGGATTTACATCGTTTCATAACACAATAAATTGCATACTAACATATATATATATAAATATATATTAATTTAATAAAAAATATAATCACATATTAACATTCAATTTAATTAAAATTATACAGAATACAGTTCATACGAACTTAACTGGCTAAATTGCAGAAATACCAAGATTTAGGGGCATTTCGGTAATTTTTCATTTTCCTCCATTTTCCACCCGATCTTGATCTAAATTAGTAATTTCATTCAATTTATTAATTTATACAATAAAACAATTCATTTCATGCAATTTGGACATTTTTTATATTTTTACAAAATTGCCCCTAAAGTTTTACTTTTATTCAATTTAGTCCTTGAACCCAAAACATGCAAATTAACCATTTTTAATACAAACCCAAGCTAGCCAAATTTTCATAGTATTCAAAAAATCCCATTTATGAAACAATTTCACATTAAATCCTTTTTTTTACTATTTCAATAATTTAGCCCCTAATCGGAAAATTCATCAAAAATCACTTCATAAAATACTTTTCAATAACAATTAATATCTCATCTCAGATTCATCATTTAACATAAAAAATTCACAAGATTCATCAATGGCAACATTCAAAATCTTTAACAGTTTCAAAATCGAAGATATGGGCTAGCTGGACCTAGTTGCAACGATCTCAAAAACATAAAAATTATTAAAAACGAGGCTAAAATCACTTACCAATTTAGCTTGTGAAGTTGCCAAAAAATGAAAGTAAAAAAATGGCTTCCTTTCTTTAACCATTCGGTGAAGAAGACATAAAATAAAATATAATGATAACTTTTCCTTTCATTTTATTTAATTTAATTCACCAAATTACCATATTACCCTCTGTTAATAATTAATTTAGAACACCAAATCTATGCCCATATTTGTCCATCACATAAATATATGGCACAATTACTGTCAAAGGAAGGTTTAATTTCACAATTGGTCCTTCAATTTAATTAAATTCTAACTAAATAAACTTATTTACAATTTAATCCCAAACTAATTAGGACTAAAAGAACAAATAATCAAAAAGCTAGTGGATTCAATCATAACACCACCGCTTGGAAATTTTGACCATAGTTTAATTACCATTTAAGTCTCTTTTTCTTTATTCAATTAACCATTTAATCTCTCAAATCAAATAGTGACTAAATTTTACATCTTTTACAATTTAGTCCTTTTTAATTAATTAACTATTGAAATGTTAAAATTTTTCAACGAAACTTTAATACCACCTTAATGACACTCTGTAAATATTTTTATATTTACGGCTCAGTTTATAGAAATGAGGTCTCGATACCTCATTTTTTTAAAACCATTTGAACTTAGAGTCTTACCACTTGAACTTAATTAATCATTCGAATAGCATAAATTATCATATTAAAAATATTTTTAAAACCATATTTGACTCGTAAATATTAAATAATAATATTTACGAACTTACTCGTTGAATTTGGTGGCCCCAAAACCACTATTTTCGACAAAACTGAAAAAACCCCCATTACCAAAAAATTCGTCCTCGAAATTTCTCACCTGGTACAAGCTATTAGTCAAGTCTTTCTGAAACACCCCAAACCCGGCCCACGAGCCTTGACCAGATTTGGTATGTTCCTCAAGTAAACCGGTTCAAAGTTCTTTTGTTACTTAGGAAAAACTTGTGTGATTTTTAAAAAAATATTGTTTGGGTTGGGCTTGTGCTGAAAACCAATTTATCTAACATTGAAATCCATTTATTTATAGTGACAAAACATTTAAGGTTTATTTTAAAAATGTATTTGCTTAAACTTTAATTTATAAAAATTCGTAAACATAATAAATAAAATAAAATAAAGTAATCCACTATGGCCTTATGGCCTTATTACATCAAATAAAAACCCAAAATAAAATTGTAGAGAACTTAAATAAAATAAAATGTCCAATTTAAATAATTTGCTTGCTGTGCATGGCCACCTTTAAGCTCCTGCCGACCCGGTCCATTACTGCTCATCACCTGAAAAATATTCCCCAACGGGGTGAGTCAAACAGACTCAATGTGTACACGACACTAAATCATAATAGAATTAGGCATACAATAGTTACACATTCGAAACATAAGATACAAGTTATGATGCATTCCCAAACCCAAACCTAATTGTCCATCCGCTACACACCCCCGTACCTGCCAAACACACCGTGGGGACTACTAAGTCGACCCTCCTTCCGCTACACACCAATTTGCGGGCTTAAGGCTCCGCATCTGTGGTTTTAGGAAACCACTTTTCAGATTACTGTGGTCTTAGATCACCACTTTTCAGATTACTGTGGTCGTAAGTCACCACTTTTCAGATTACTGTGGTATTAAATCACCACTTTTCACGTCCCCTTTCAATATACAACCAAATGCCCCATTAATATGCATAATAAACCATAGTTCAAATTCTTATCATATTCTCATGTTACGAATAACATATTTCATATTCCTAGTAGAAGTAGGAAACGTACCTGAGTACTTAGTACCATAACACGGTACTTTAGCCATGCTCATATTTTTATTAACATATATTTTAATATATGCAACCATAATTCATATTACAAAGATAGTGTGGAGTACACACATTCTTAATAATACATTTAATTTAAACATAGCCATGAACCTATCAAAACTTAGGGTAGGGTACACACCTGATTTGCTTAACAAATTCCTTGAAATCCCAAAATCTGATCTACTGCCTTAGATCTCAAATTCCTTAAAATTCTCAAATCCCGAAATCCTTGTATCCCTCTGTCGAAATCTCTATAACTACATGTTAGATCAATTTCTAACATTTATTCACAACAAATAACCCTTAGTCGTATGTTAAATATGACTTACCTTAGATTCTTAAATCCCGAAATTCACCGAATAACTAGGGAACACGCGGCTTATGGTGTACCTTCGGGAAAAGAACTTCTCCTTCCTTGTAGTCGACACTTAGTAAATCCCGAAAGATCTCCTTACTTTAGGAATCGACAATCCTTGCTTGAGCCTTTAACAATATTCGGCTATGGCCTTGATGTGGATTAAAATTTCGGCTTCTTGATGAACAGTAGAGGATTTTTGGTTTTTCAAAGAAAGAAGAGGAAGATATAAAACTTAGGAAAATTCGGCAAGACTAGGGGGATTCTGCTTTCAGCTTTGTGAAGAATTGAAAAGAGAAAGAAGAACAATGACAGAGAGAATTCGGCAGAGAGAAGAGAATTTGCTTAAGAAATTCGGCAAAGGAAAAGTGAATGAATGAATGGCCTCTCTTTTCCTTTTATAGCCAAATTTACTAGGCTAGAGTCCCTTACTTGGCCACCACTCTTCTTTATTTGATAGCTTTATCCCTTGATTTATCACTTTAATAAAACTTAATCCAATAATTATCTCTTATCTCTTAATAAAAATAATACTAATAATAATCCTCTTTTATCTCTTCCTTATCTATCAAAATAAAAGAAATATATCCATATTTATCCATCTATTATCTCTTCAAAAAAATAATCCAATTTAAATCCCTTATTTATCCTATTAATTGCCAAAATTTAAAGGGAATAAAACTCCTTTTTTCTAGAAGCCTTGCCGTCCACTCCTCTACTTCTAGAAGCAAAAATAAAACTCCTTTTATTTGCTTCCCAAGTGACTCGAACCTAGGCCCAACACCTTGCATGTGGCGCCATTTCCAGAGGCCCTAAGTGGCATCTCTAGGCCACTTTTCCAAGCCTGTTTGTGTGTCAAATTTCACAAACTTTTTCTTTTAAGGCCACCTTGCCTTAATTTCCTCTTTTAAACTTTAAAACTCGACATGTCTAAGTCATTTTTAAGTTTCCAAAAATTTTCGTTCGGCTCTGTAAACTTGACATTTCCTTACATTTCCAAGTTTCCAGAAATGTTCACTTTCCTCTTTTGAACCATTTCCAAATCATTTCCTTACATTTCCTAGTTTCCAAAAATGTTCACTTTCCATTTTTAAACTCAACATTTCTATACATTTTCAGGTTTCCAAAAATGTTCATTTCCAAATCATTTCCATTCATTTCCGGGTTTCCAGAAATGTTCAAAATTTATTCCTAGTACATAAAACATGTCACTTCGTAAAATTAAACCGAAAATGCATAGGCCCTTTCCAGGATGTTACACTTTCTTTCAATTTTTCAATCAAATTCCACAAAAATCAATCATAACTCATATCGATTCCGAATCAGAACTCATTTTGGAACTTGATACTATACCCGAACTTAACTGAGTAGCTTTGATGTTCTCCTGTCATCACTTTATCATTAATAGTATAACTATCGAGAAATTCCCAGTAATCGTATGTCAAAACATAACCGAGAAACCCGGATTATCAAGATCTGAACGATGCTTCTGACGTGGTTGCATTTGTAACTTTCAATTGATATTTTTTCCCTTTTTTCCAGGAAAACACCAAGCAATATCATTTTACACAAGTGTGATAACTTCAACAATCAGGATGACTTTAACCCATAATAACATTTCCTTATTAGAACTGACCTGATAAATATATTTCTGTATCAAGTCTTCTAGAATCTGAATTTCTCATTCTGACTGTCCGTCTATTTACCCGTGAATGCACAAAATTTATTCCCGAACTTGATGATAGACTCAAAGGCGTATAACTCAATTAACTTTTCAAATGAATAACCCACTCTGATTAAACATACTTAGATAACAACATTTCAGAATAATCCTTTCTTCTTGTTGTCAAGACAACCTAAACATACTATCACAATTCCCTCAGAATACTAATCAAAGATCCTTAAAAACTGCATTAACTTAAACGAAACATAACATCCCGTTTTAACTTGTTGACATTAATTAAGATTACCTAAGGAATTAAAATCGATATAAAAGTTTGAGCTCGATCTTCCACCGTCTACACTTTTGCTGATGTCAACCCTTTCACAAAAGCTAGTAAGGGATTATATATAATACAACTATTTCAATTATTGACATCAAAGCTTTGAACTATATCGCAGCCACAACCATTAGATAGATTACAAATCATAATGCTATAATAGGACCGACATTTCAATCGTATAGATAGAACAATACCTCAACATCAATAGTGCACTCCAAAATAGAAAAGGAAAACTGAAAGTAGTCCTAATAACAACCAGTGCAGTAATAAAATGTAACACCCCTTACCCGTGTTCGACGCTAGAACCGGATACAAGGCATTACCGAACTTAACTTGCTTAAACATACAACATTGGGCTATAAAATTTCATTCCAACTTAAAACTTTTCATTCATATACATAACATCCTTATAATGGGCCTACGAGGTCCTAAACATACATACGGAAGTTTTCAGAACTAAATCGGAAACTTTTGCGCTCTTAGAAAATTTTTGCCTAAACAGGGCCACACGCCCATGTGAAATGGAACATTCCCGTGTGGGCAGGCCGTGTGGTCACACATGCCCATATTCCCAGCCCGTGCGAAATTTATTTTTCATTTCGAACCTACAGGGGTTTTCACACGCCCGTGTCCCTCACATGGCCTAGACACGCCCGTGTCCTCACCCGTGTGTGAAAAACCTAGGTATTCTGTTTATGACGTCAGCAACCTCTTAAGGGCACACAACCCAATCCATTCAAGGATGCATCATTATAAATCACAAATTCTTTTCCAGGTTCAGGTTGCACTAGAATTGGAGCCTCAGTCAACAATGCCTTTAGTCTCTCGAAACTCTGTTGGCACTTTTCTGTCCATTCAAACTTCACCTCTTTTTGTAACAACTTCGTCATCAGAGTAGCTATCATAGAAAACCCCTTGACAAACCATCTATAATAGCTAGCTAGGACCAGAAAACTTATAACCTCTGATACGTTCCTCGGCGGCTTCCAATCCACAATAGCTGAAATCTTGTTCGGGTCAACTCGGATTCCATCTCCCGAGACAATGTGCCCCAAAAATCCAACCTTTTGAGCCAAAACTCACTTTTGCTAAACTTGGCATACAACTGATTATCTCGTAAAATCTGTAAAACAGTTCTCAAGTGCTCGGCGTACTCATTCTCATCATGAGAATATATCAGTATATCATCAATAAAAACCGCAACAAATTTATCCAGGTACGGTCAGAAGATACGATTCATTAAATCCATAAACACAGCAGAGGCATTTTTTAAACCAAAAGGCATAACTAAAAATTCATAGTGCCCATACCTAGTTCGAAATGCAGTTTTCAGCACATCTGAATCTTTTACCCTCAACTGGTAATATCCCGACCTCAAGTCTATCTTGGAAAACACAGTGGCTCCCTTTAGTTGATCGAATAGATCATCGATCCTTGGCAATGGGTACTTGTTCTTCACGGTTACTTTATTAAGCTACCGGTAATCTATACATAGTCTCATGGAACCATCTTTCTTTTTCACAAACAATACTGGAGCACCCTACGGAGAATAACTTGGTCTTGCAAAACCTTTGCCCGTCAACTCTTGCAACTATGCCTTCAATTCCTTCAACTCAATTGGAGACATTCTATATGGAGCCATCGATATAGGTGCAGTACCAAGAGTTAACTCAATGCCAAATTCAACCTCTCTAACCGAAGGCAACCCTGGCAATTCTTCTGGGAATACATCTGGATACTCACATACTATCAGTACTGATTCAATTCTTAACTCAGTTTCTTTGGCGTTCATCACAAAGGCAAGATATGCTTCGTATCCTTTTCTTACATATTTTTGGGCAGACATATGAGAGATCACTACAGGCGATCTATCCTGTTCATCTGATTCAACACAAAGAGTGTCCCATTTTTCACATCTCAATTCAATGTATTTCTTTCCACAATTTACTGTCACATCATGAGTGGTTAACCAGTCCATACCAAGAACTATATCGAATTCATCAAATGGCAATAGCATGAAATTTGCCTTAAAATAATGACCTCAAATCATCAATGGGCAATCCTTGCATACCTTATCGACTAATACACTTTTGCCTAACAGATTGGACACTTTTACCACAAACTCTGTAGACTCTACAGGCATGCTCATATTAGATACTAATTTCATGCAAATATATGAGTGGATAGATCCCGGATCAGTTAAAGAAACAACATTAGTATCATAGAGAGAAAATGTACTCGTAATTACATTAGGGGATGACGCCTCTTCGCGAGCGCGAATGGCATAAGTCCTCACAGGCGCCCTACCCTTATATCTCGCAACCTGCTCTCTAGGTGTACTTTTACTACTAGTTCCACTTCCAGGGTTTCTCTGATGTCTCCCTCTAGTAGTGCTTCTCGATCTTGCACTCTGAATTTTCTGTTTTTCAACCATCTCAAGGCATTCTCTAATAAAATGATCTTGACCACACTTGAAATAGGCTCTCTCATGTGCTCGACACTCACCGGGATGACGTCTACCACACGGTGGACATTTCGGTCTATTAGGTTGAGTGTTCCCAACACTAGCAATTGAAGTAGTCTGAGCTTTAATCTTCGAGTACTGTTTACTCTTACTTCTATTCGAAAACCCAGCTGAAGTAGCTGATCGGGTAGGGAAATCTCTTGACTTCTTGGATGAATATTGAAACGACTTGTTCATTTGTCTCTTTCTTGAGTCACGAGACTCCATTTCAGCTTTTCTTTTCTCTTTAACCAACTCTTCGGCTTTACAAGCCCGGTCCACTAACACAACAAATTCTTTCAACTCGAGGACACCAACAAATAATCTGATATCTTCATTTAATTCGACCCCAAACTGTTTACACATAATGGCTTCAGTGGATACACATTCTCGAGCATATTTACTGAGTCTTACAAATTCACGCTCATACTCAGTTACTGTCATCTTACCTTGTTTCAGTTCAAGGAATTCCTTTCTTTTCTAGTCGACAAACCTTTGGCTAATGTACTTCTTCCAGAACTCTTCTTGGAAAAACTCCCATGTGACCCTTTCCCTGGGTACAACCGACACAAGGTGTTCCACCACAGATAAGCAGAATCTCTCAAAAGAGACACTACACATTTCATGCACTTTTCAGGTGTGCAAGATAACTCATCAAATACCCTGATGGTATTTTCAAGCCAGAATTCTGCTTTTTTCATATCATCATCTTTACTAGCTCGAAATTCTTTGACTCCTTGTTTCCGAATTCTATCGACCAGAGGCTTTTCTCTTCTTACCACTTCTACCACTTAGGGAGCTACAGGGGTAGGCTGAGGAATAGGTAGGGGTGGAGGGGGTTGTGCATTCGGGTTCGCACGAACGAACTCTGTATACCATGCATTCATCATGTTGAGAAAGGCTTCCCTAGCCTCTTCTCCTCCTCTCTGACTCACGATCGTTGGTCTATTCTCATTTTCATTCGGCACCGTCCCTTCAGCGGGAGCCGGTGCGTTACTTTCTACATCATCTACCACAACACTATTGGGATCCATTTACTATATGGAAACACAATTAAAATCATTAGGAGTCGTCAAACTATCATAATGTAAGTACTCATGTGTATGGTATGTATAGCTAGACTCATGCAAACACTATGTTAGTCCGAGAATTGACTAAACTGTAACTCTAATACCACTAAATGTAACACCCCTTACCAGTGTTCGACGCCAGAATCGGATACGAGGCATTATCGAACTTAACTTTCTTAAACATACAACATTAGGCTATAAAATTTAATTTCAACTAAAAAATTTCATTCATATACATAACATCCTTATAATGGGACTACGAGGCCCTAAACATACATACGGAAGGTTTCAAAACTAAACTGGAAACTTTTGTGCTCTTTGAAAATTTTTGCCTAAACAGGGCCACACGCCCGTGTGGGTAGGCCGTGTGGTCACACACGCCATGTTCCTAGCCCATGTGGAATTTATTTTTCATTTTGAACCTACAGGGGTTTTCACACGGTCGGACACACACCCGTGTCAGTAGCCCGTGTCCTCACCCGTATGTGAAAAACCTGGGTATTATGTTTATGACATCAGCAACCTCTTAAGGGCACACGGCCTAGTCACACGCCCGTGTGCCGGCCCATGTGACGAATCGAATTCTCGCAATTTGATACAGGGGAAAAACGACCTATTAACACACCCATGGGGCTGACCATGTGTCACACACGGCCTAGACACATGCCCGTGTGTCTACCCGTGTGGATAATTAGAAGCTATTTTCCAAGCCATTTGCCACCCTAAAACATAAACACACATATACCACCACAAGCAACACATAACATAGCATTAATACACTATGAAAAATCCCTAAATCATCATTCATACCAACCATATTGTACTCCATCAATTTCATGAACTTTCACTTCATAAAACTCATCATCATTATAAATAAGAAACTTGACAAATATTGGCCAATTCCTAATGGCCACTTACAAAATGAGTTGAGTAACATTAATAGCCAACCCTTTGGCTTTCAAATATGACATAACACAAGATGACCAAGTTCCTATACATGCCATACTCAAAATAAATCAACTTTACTATCCCCGAGCTAGCTTAAAGATACTACAAGGAAAAGGGAAAAATAGAGGGGTAAGCATATAACTTAGTAAGTTTGCATGAATTAAAATAGCAACATAAGTACTCATGGTAAAATCCATTCATCTCATAGAACAATAACTATACAAGTTCTCAAGTACTTAGACATACTTACTCATTCTTACTCTTACCCATCACATAATCACATTATGGTTTCATAACTCGTATTTTACCCATGGTACCTGTATCACTTCATCACATAATTTAACACTTATGCTATCTTGAACGTAAACTTAAATCATTATCATCATTAACTTAAATGTGACTCTTTGTCATCTTTGTATAACTTAGCTCGTTATCATTTTTACATAGCTTAGCTCTTTTTCCTGTTGAACAACTCGGAATATCAGAGGATGCTCAATCTCATCATACATGTATCATGATGCCAATGTCATATCCTAGATATGGTCTTACATGGGATCACCTCTTGATGCCGATACCATATCCCAGATATGGTCTTACACGAGATCTCTTAGCTCGATGTCGATGCCATGTCCCAGACATGGTCTTATACGAGATCGTATATATATGTCGATGCCATGGCCCAAACATGGTCTTACACGAGATCTTCCTTTGGTTCCGAGGCCATGTCCCAGACATGGTCTTATATGGGACCTTCCTTATTCGGTGCCGACATCATGTCCCAGACATGGTCTTATACGGGACCTTCCTTATCTCATGTTGTGACATAGGTATCCTCGTTATTCCGAATCTTCAACCGGGACTTCAACTTGACATATTCTCATTATTTTCTCATCGAGGCATCATTAGTCGATTTTCATAGATATGATACTCTTTGTCATAATATCAAGCAATTTAAAATATAAAAATATTATGAAGCTTTAATTTCACACAAACTTACCTCAGTACTCAAAATAGGGGTGGATGTTCGATTTAGTCCGCAACTTTGTTCTTGCCTCAGTTTCGGTTCGGGCTTCGTGTTTCTTGATTTATAATAACAATTTCACTTTTTTAATACTCACATTGACTAAATTGATTCATGAATCATACTTTGACAAAATTACTATTTTACCCCTAAAATTTCACATAATTACACTTTTGCCCCTAGGCTCGTAAAATGATTTTTATTCAACTTTCTTGTATTTTAAGCTTAGCCGAATTATTTTCTTAACTACAACAATCCCCAATTTCCACTATTTCACTCATGTATGACCATTTTTATAACTTTTACAATTTGGTCCTTTTATGCATTTTTCATGAAAATCACTTAGAAAAAGATGTTTATCATACATTAAACTTTCATATTCTTCCATAAAACATCAAAATATATGCATGTCATACATGGGTAAATTTTTGAACATAAACCCTAGCTCAAAATATAGCTAGAACAAGCTAAGTCGAGCTACGAGGATTTCAAAAATACGAAGAAAATTAAAAACAGGGCTAGGAGGTACTTACAATCAAGCTTGAAAGATGAACAAACCCTAGCTATGTCTTCCTTAGAGATTTTCGGCCATGGGAGAAGAAGACACAATTTTGAATTTGTTTTCCCTTTTTAATCTTTTATTTACAAAATGATAAAAATACCCTTAAGGCCTCATTCTTAAGATTTTTCCTTCCCATGCTCATTTTTGTCCATCTTAACATATAATGGTCTAATTGCTAAATAAGGACCTCTATTAATTTTTATAAATCTATTTCAGACTCAAGTCTTCTAGAATCTCATATTTTCTAGTCTTTTCAATTTAGTCCTAATGGACAATTTAATCACTAATAAATAAAATTTCCTCATGAAATTTTCACACAATCATGCAAACATATCATAAGCCTCATAAAACACATATTTCTACTTTAGATTTGTGGTTTCGCAACCACTATTCTGACTAGGCCCTAAATCGAGCTGTTACATACAACTTCTATAATCTGAGATCCATACCACCAAGCTCCCATGATCGAACCAGGATTTATAATAGTAATAAATGTAATTACCTTTGGCCAATGAATATCTTTTACAGATGAACCATGTTTGATAAATTAAACAATAAGAATGATAAGAAAACCGAGATAATGAAATCCAAGATGTGAAACTATACTGAATTTCCTAGAATACAAACCGTATTGAATGATAAAGAGCTCGGTGATATCCCAGAGAAAGTCCAGAAGAAGAATATCGCCCATACGCACTGGAAATAGTTGTGATAGAGACAATGTAAATTGCATATATATATATATATATATATATATAGACCATCAACATGTAGAAGAAATAAAATAACATCATATGAGTCTTATAATCTTCTACAAAATATAATGGATTAGAAAACCAAAGATAGATAGAGCAATGTCGATCATGAATCAACTAGACTAACAATAGTTCCATCTAATATTATGATTAGCCAACCTTTCTATATGATAAGAATCACATCTGGAAATGAACAGTTACATATATCTCTGAGAATAAAAGAACATATAAAATACCCAGAGGAGATCATTGTAAAATACTTAACTATAATAGCTACATTAAAATATCTTTACAATTCAAATATTATTCCACTGACTACTACAGTCATCAATAATCTCACATTATCCCATTCACTAAAGAAATCAATTCAGAATAAATTCCATTTAACCCATTCTTTGATACCATACCTGAATAAATCGATTAGTAGAGATTAACTTCTTCTTTAACAGCGACATTGTGTAATCTGAATAATCTTCAGAAAAATCTAATATCTCTTCTAGAACTCTCTTTACTTGCTAACTCATCCTCGGCTCTGGCCGCGTTATTATTCATTCAGCTATTAAACTCTTCAGTTTCACACTTGTAAGCTTAATGAATATAAATCTTGTAAATTATGTTGTATAAGACTGTACATGTGAGGGGGTAAAGGTCGTAAAGCCTCAAAATTTGACTCTCACATATATACACATAACATAGAATTTATCTTTAACATAATATTATGAAATTTTATTCATACATTTATGAATTCTGACTCATCATAAGTAACTTTTTACTCATGCACAAGAATATTACTTCCAACATTATCAGAATTAGCTTGGTTGGAAAGCATCTCTGTTTAAAAATGAAACAATCTTAGTAGAGTCGGGAGATATCACACTATCACAGGTTATGTAATGACATGTATTTCTAGACTTCACACATGCTACGTTCAGTCTAAGAACCGACTAAACCGTAGCTCTGATACCAATAAATGTAACACCCCTAACCCGAATTCGTCGCTGGAACACGGTTACGGAATATTACTAGAGTTTACAAATCAAATAGACAGAAAATGCAAACATTTCATATCATATAGCATTCATGTCAAAAATTAATCAAAATTATACATATTGTCCCTTATACGAGTCCTCGAGGCCCAAATTACGCATTAGAAACAAATCGGGACTAAATCGAAAACTCAAAAAAAAATTCGAAAACATTTAAAATTTTCAACATTGCAGGGGTCACATGTAACACCCCTTACCCGTATACTACGCCGGAACCGGCTACGAGGCATTACCAGACTTAACAATACATTCTACCAAATCCCGAGCCACAAAATTTCACTTATAATTTAAACTTTAACAAACACATGCATACACAAGCATTATAACTCTATGACCAATATGAGCCACAACTCGTGGCTAAATACAGAATAATCCTTATTACCGTTATGAAGCAATACGTTTAATCAAATTAATTAACACATATACAAAATGACTTAGTCAAGCCCTTATACATGCCATAACTTAAATCATTTATAAATAAAGATACCCATAGATAGCTTGATAATGTGAAGCGATCTCCGATGACCTTCAGCCCGAGCTTGTTTAATAGGACTCTGAAACATGGGAAAGAAAAGCGGGTAAGCTTATAAAGCTTAGTAAGTTCACATGTAAAAATAATAAGCATTAGCAATGAATTTAGCTTACTACTAAGCTGTCATAACTTGCATAAATAATGCTAAGTTCTTACTTTCTCAACTTACTCATTTGTAGCCTTACCAAAGCCTCAACGAGACAAATCCTCACAACAAGTTCTCTAATTGATACAATCATTAAATCACATGCTTATACTTTATTACTCATGTTCACATTAATTTGTCTACTTGAATCGTTGCCACTAAATTATTTATTTCTTGAACTACAGAGCTCCAAATTACAAACCGCTAATTTTCCCTGAAACTGGACTCACATATCTTCATACCATAAAATTTCTAGAATTTTTGGTCTTGCCAATTAGTACAGTTTTTTCATTAAAATTTCCCCTGTTTCACTGTTCGACTATTCTGACCTCTCTTCACTACGAATCAATTATCTCCTTGTAAGAATTTAGATGACCTTATTGTTTAGTTTATTTGAAACTATACTCATTCAGAATTTCAGGAATATAAATTATATCACATAATTATTTTTGTACAATTTTTAATGATTTTTCCAAAACAGAACAGGGGATCACGTAGTCATTTTGAACCAGTCTCACAAAAATTTAAATATCTCAAATTATACAAATCCTTATTTGCTCTGTTTCTTTTATATGAAAATAGACTCAATAATATTTAAATCAATATCTCATCCAACTTATAATTCAATTTCTGCTATTTTTGGTGATTTTTCAAAATCACATAACTGCTGCTGTCCAAAATAGTTTTATTTGTAAATTTTTGCTCTCACTCACTTTAGTTGTATTCATTACTTACCTATAACAATCTTTCCAATTTCCGATTACATATCGAGCATATTGCTCATACGTTACAAATGCATATACCTACACTTATCACTACAAGCCACACATAATTTCACTTAATCGATTTTCCCGGTGAACTCATCGGTAACCTTACCAAAGGCTCAGAATACAAAGGGCACCTTACTTAATTGCTTGCTTACATACCTGCAACATTCTCACTTAACACATGAGTACTCTTTCATAATATAGGCATATTGCCAATCATGTCATAAAGTGTCACAAGCATAACTGAAAACTCATCACTTACTTAATACTTGATAATCTCAATTACTTACAATCTCCATATTAAATAAGCCTTAAATGCATACCTGTACTCATACCTGTACTTTTTCTTCATGTTCTCACCTTGTCATTTGTTTGACTTACTCTTTGGACTACTCGGGAACCTTTTCCTTTTTGAACTTACCATTGTCATGTCTTGACATGGTCTTACGTGGTATCCTTGCCTTATGAGCTCACCAATGCCATGCCTTGGCATGGTCTTACATGGGACCTTTGCCTTATAGTAACTCATCAATGCCATGTCTTGACATGGTCTTACATGATTTCCTTGCCTTGTAGAACTTATCAATGTCATGCCTTGGCATGGTCTTACATGATATCCTTATCTTACCAAATGCCATGTTCCAAACATGGTCTTACATGGTATCCTTGTTTTACCAAATGCCATGTTCCAAACATGGTCTTACATGGTATCCTTGTCTTAGTGCCAATGTCACATCTTGATGTGGTCTTACATGGAGTCCTTAATCAATGCCGATGCCATGTCTTGACATGGTCTTACACGGGATCCTTGCCTTACCAATGCCATGTCTTGACATGGTCTTACATGGTATCCTTAACCGTCAATTCCTCCTTAAATGCCATGTTATGAACATGGACTTTTCCGTCAATTCTTTCTTAATTGCCATGGTATAGCCATGGACTTTGAGATATCAATGCCTTGTCAAGTCATAGCTGAAACATACTTGCTCAAATTCTCAAGGTTAGTTGCATAACTCAATAATAACATTACTAATAACAATAATTGCATAATAATAAAATGCTACTCAACTTACATACTTACATTCTAAATCTCATCATATCATCAACTTAACTTATTCTCATCAAACTATTCTAGTCAATACTTTCTTGTTATCATACAAAGCCATAATACAAAATATGGTCTAACATATAAATTATACAAGTTCTCTTTCAAATATTGAATTATTATCGAACATTAATCATTATATCTGAAACTCAATACTATAGTATTTATGGCCAAAATATCAATTTATCATTCAAATATGCATAATTAAATGCTTATTAAACATATGAACTTACCTCAATACCAAAACGGTCATTTTACCAACTTTCTCGATTTTCGATTTTCCTCCCGTTCTAGGTCCAAATCTCGTTTTTCAGGGTCATGAAGCTTGGAAAGCTTGAAAACCCTATCCATGGCTTCCCACATGTTAAATTCGGCCTAAGCTTGAAGATGGACAAATTTGGCATTTAAATTTTGTTTTTAATTCACTAAATTACCAAAATGCCCCTTAAAAAAATCTTTTGAAACATACCCATCCATGTCCATTTTTGTCCACCAACTTAACCAATGGCCTAATTATCATTTAAGGACCTCCAATTTAAAATTTCATAACAATTGGACACCTCTAACATGTAGAACTCAACTTTTGCACTTTTTACAATTTAGTCCTTTTGACTAAATTGAGTACCTAAACGTCAAAATTTTCGAATGAGATTTTCAAGAAATCATTCCGTGAAATTGCAGACCATAAAAAATATAAATAAAATAAATTTCTCAACATCAGATTTGTGGTCCCGAAACCATTATTCCGACTAAGCCCAAAATCTGGCTGTTACATCACATGGCCGTGTGGCCAGGCCGTGTGACTCACACGGTTAAGAGACAAGCCGTGTCTTAGGCCGTGTGGAGATTCAAATTAGGGACACATGGCCGTGTCTCAGCCCGTGTTTGTGTCTATGTAACTCTCTGACTTGGTCACACGAGCAAGTCACACGCTCGTGTGCTAAGCCAAGTACCTTTCAAAGTAACCTTACACGCCCGTGTGCTAGGCCGTGTGTTAGGCCGTGTAACAGCCTAACTTGTAACCCTTTAAAAACTACAAGGGACACACGGCCGTGTCACCTAGCCGTGTGTGACACACGGCTGAGACACACGCCCGTGTGGACGAAAATAGGGTATTTTACAAGCCATATTTCTCACCCAATATGGCATCTACTTACACTTAACATTGTGCATATAAACAAGCCATATTATGGTGTCCAAAACAAGCAAAATCAAGCCTTAAACATGTAGTATATTCACATACAACCAATATGCCCTTAGGCACCTCAAATGACAATTATAAACATGTTTAACCATGTAATCCATGTAACCAAGTAATCAACAAACTTTTATTCATAGCCTCGGAATCGGCGATACTAGCCATGAGAAAATATCCAACAAGGCTTAGATCATAGTTGGGCTCCTTGGATTCCTCCTCTCCTTAAATTTGTCACAGCTCTTCTTCCCCATCATTAATGCTCAAATTTGTGAACCCATCTTTCATCTTGAAGAATGTGAAAGCAACCCCAAACACTCACATTAAAATTTATTGAGAGAAAGAACAAAACGAAGGAAAAGCAAAAGAACCATGCTAGAAGAGCAAACAAAGAAACCGTGCTACAAGGGCATACAATAAACGAAAGCTTATTATCTTTTTTAAGTGTTCAGGTGTCTCAAAAAAAATTATGCTTATTATCTTTTTAAAAACTAATCATCCAAAAATAATCAATGAAAAAGAAAAAAAAAAGAAAAGGACGAATGAGGTCAATATTAATTCCTGAGAATTACATTGTGGATTGTTTGTAGTATTTGCATTAAAGAGAATTTTAAAAATATATATTGATAAATATTTGAGATGTCAACTAAAAATTAAAATCAGCACAAACTTTTTATAACTATAACTTAATTAATAAAATAATAAATATATTAAATAAAAAACAAACATTATTTCTATTAAATAGAATCCCATTAATTTTTTCAAAAAAATGTTACAAACCATCAATTAAGCCATTGAAAACAAAGTTCAAATTTAAGTTGAGAATAAATGCTTTGATTCTAAAAAATTCTTCAATACTTGATTTATTGAACTATTAAAAAAGAATAAAAGAAATTATATTAATATTTATTTATTTTATAATTAAATATAAAATATAAATATTTTAAAACTATTTAATTTGTTGAGATTTATCATGTACATATATGCAAATCTTCAAGTTTAATCATGTGCGATTACAATTTGCATATTTTAATCTCGATAATACAACTTATCAACTTTAATTTGAATTATATTAATTTTTAATTTATTTGTGTTGTAAATATACTTTAATTATATTTTATATAACATTTTAACAAAATATGCCTTAAAATAAACTACAATTTATTCAAATTCGACCTAAAAGGGACTAAATCAATCTAATTCAACTAATCAACCGACCCGTATAGAGTTCTAATTGACGGCCAATCCAAGATTCAAATTTTGGACAGCCAATGCTCCCTTCCTCTCAAAATAAATAGATAAAGAAGATTGAAAAAAATAAAACTATCATCCTCCTACGGATGACAAACACCCATTAGATACAATAATTGTGTGTAGGATTGATGATAAGATTTATCTGTACAGTTATTTAAATCTTTTTGTGAATTTAATTTCAATGGAAGCGGGAAGGATCCTCCACATCGGCATTCCATGGATCACCGGGCGGTCGCCTCCTCGTCTCCCTAACTTCCCGCGCTTTATTTGTGCTTCTTCTATTCAGCGGGTAATCTTAAATCTCCCCTTTATTTCTTTGAGCTGCATTTCAAAATGTTATCAACGAACTAAACGCCATTTTTCTCTAAATAAAAAAAAGGGGAGCTACAAAGGACCAAAGCCTGGCCGAGATTGGATTGCCGATTGGGTATCCAAGAATGATGACGCCGTTCGTAGTATGCCAATCTACGTCGGAGGGGCCTCTTTGTTAGCCGTTCTATTTAACCGTGCCATCTCGGGGATTGCCCCGGTTGCGGATGCCAGCAGGTATTCTATTATTAGTATGATGATGATGGAAATGCAAGCCGGTTATCTTATAGAGAAAATAAAAGAAATTGTTGCATTACTTTTTCTTGAAGTCATAAAATATAACGTATCAAAGAAAAAAAAATTCTTAAAATAATTTTTAAATAATCTTGAACAGGTATCTGTAAGCACTCATCAATCGGACCCTTATTATTATTTAAACTGAGCTAAAAATTGATATTTCGAGGTTATATTATTCGCTTTTTATGTTTGATTAATCGGTAGATTGTTCATGAATCATTTTGAGCATTTCCGGTAAAATTAGATTAGAGGATTGTGTATCAGTTTCAATGAATTAATTGTTGAACTAATTTTAGACTAATAGGTTGTTTGGTAGGAACCTATAATGTTGATTTAATATTTTGGTTGGTTTAGCGGAAATTGTCATTTTCAGATGATTTAATTGCTCAACTGATCTTAGACTTAAGACACATGATGGGTTTGGAATAGTTTAGCTAAAATTTGTTTCTTTATTCTGAATTCTGTGATTTTTAGAAATGTGTGCCCAATAGAATAATATTCTTACTGCCAGTGTACTTCTTAATGATACTATTTTTCTTTGATTTCAAGGTTTTGCTGCTAATATATCCATCTTTTCTGTCTGAGGTCACTGTGATCTTCATTGTAAGATACTTAAATGATTGTGGTTTTTTCGATCAGTTCTCAGTCAAGGGCGGATCTATTGACACTTGGTTTGGCTGTGACCAACGTATTAACTGGCTTAATTTGGTTATCAATCCGACCAAAATCCATCACTCCGGTAAAGGCCTGTCTATACTTTTTTCCTGTTCATATTTCTTCCACAAATATGCATACATGGGGAATGTTCATTTGCATCTGAAATTGAATGTTAAAGAGTTTCGAGAGTAACCCCATCATCCCCAAAAGAAGTTCAGGCACATGCACTTTAATTAAGTTGATTAGATCAGTAGGTAGTTCTTTCTTCCCCCTTCCTCTCTTAGATAATGTGTTCTTGATTGCTAATATCAGGTAGAGCCTCAAGGAGTGGAATGCCAAGTAATTTATTCTCACCTTCCTGAATCAGTTGTTTCTGAGATACTTTGGTATTCCTCGCTTCTCTTTACTCCTTTTACTTGGTTTGTCTTAAGTGTATGGCTTTCCAATGGGTGGGTTCGTTAATTCTGGGAGTTTATACCAACTATGATGTATAATATTTCTATTTTAACCCAGAATAATATCAATCGCTTAGACTGGGATCCGTACCTTGCTAGAGATAATTTTGGCTTAAATCCATTGATCACTTGGGTATCCTTTTGCTAACTATGTTCTTTAACTTTGTGGATTTCCAGAAAATCAATTTTACGTCTCTGAACAGGAGAAAATAAAATGTACATTACTTTCAGGAGTTGCATAAGATACTCTATGCAATGGATCTTAAATCAAGTTTGTACCCAAATTCTTTATGATTCCAGAATCTGAATAAGCATTTTCTCTAATTTATAAATACTTTGACTTCTATATTTGGTAGAGCTCTAAATGAACAAATTGTTATGCTTCAGAGTTGAAAAAGTACTTCATATCAAATTAAATTACCAGTTTTCAAATGCACAAGATTTTAGGATGAGGTATTTTGTCTTTGCTGTATAACTATTGTGCTTAAAAGTTGTAAAAACTAGAGTGCCCTCCTAAAGTTTGTACTTCACTGAGGGGTAACATTAGACAGTTTTTTTCATTTGGGGAAAGTTGATTTTGTTTTAAATCATTATAAATAGTAAGATGGGCATTCAATTTCCAGAGGAGGGAGTAATAAATTATTTGAGATGGTGGCGTTGCTTGCTTGAAATTGTTGAAAGAAGGTTAACAAACACTTAACACATCATTGTTTATTTATTTGTTTTTCAGTTGGGTGAGACAATCTTAAATTGGCTAACATAAGATGCTTTGCTTTCTTCACAATAAAGGATATTCAAAGAATAAACATATTGATTTCTTGTCTTCTGTTTTGAAAATGAAATATTTATGTTGTTTGTTGTTTACAGGGTGTGGGAATCTCTTTCTGCTGTAACATGCTGCAAGTCTCTAGTTATTGTTTATGACTGCCAATGTATTGTTCAAATTGGTGTGGCAGCTAAATCACTGAACATTGATGAACCTTTTGCTGTGGATGCTGCTAAACTGATGCACGGATCAGTTTATCAAGGTGTTTTGAAGTCTGGAGCACGTAAGTTTCTTCTGTCTGGGTTTACAATCATTCTTTCATCTTGTAATTACAATTCAAATGATTTGTTTGGAAAGGAGTTTTGACAAGCTTCCCATTACTCAATTCAATATTTTGCAGAGAGCTACTTGGCGAATCTGTCTCTTTACCCTGGGAGGTCCGAGCTGCCATTTCTTCCTTCAAATACTCAGGTCTCTAAGTAGCTTTACTATTTCTCAAATGTACCTTTTCATGCACTAGAGACCTAGGATTGCGTTTTCTTCTTCTTCTTTTGTTTTTCATGTAACATTTTTCTTTTGAATTTTGAAATATTAACAATAGTTATAAAATTTCTGAACACAAAAATTGTTAATATTCAAAGAAGGCATAATTCAGTAATCTTTAATCTTCATATAAATGAATGAATGTTAGCCATTGATAGAAGCTCTAGGTATTCATCTTTTTAACCCCCCCCCCCCTCCAAGAAAAAAAACTAAAGAAGGAAAGAAAATAGGAGTTTTTAAATTGAATGAAAGCATAAAATCTGTATGATGTTTAACATTTCATCTGCCATTGCTGCAATTCCAATTGGGAAAACTGGATGAGGTTCTAAGAGCACATTTTCATGAGAGTTATAATAGCTTGTGTCATAGCAGATGGAGTAGAAAAGCTTTCTCCAGAATCTTTGCCCCTATTCTACGAGGGAACTCATAGTTCCCTCATCATATTATCCCATATCTATATTCTTTTTAAAGATGTAATATGAACAATCAAAAACTAAGAACATAGGTTCTAAACACTAGCATTATTCTACAGTAATATAAATGTAAATATAACCCTGAGTTTCTAAAAAATATAAAAAAAAAATCATTAAACAAACAAAATAGTGATATCATATGATTTGGAGTAATATTAATTCTTAAAGAAATTTCGATGCCAACTTTCTTCTTACCAAAAAAGTAAAAGTACAAAAGAAAATGGTTACTACACAACTTAAGGAAGAGTGCAGTGTTAACTTTCTTCTGCCATTTCATATAATGTTATGTGTGCATATAAAGATCAAAGGACTTATGTGATTTTCACTTTACTAGGCAGTGATCTTGCAACCACTGGGAGATAGAGGCATTGCAGTTCTTGGTGGGGACACGATTAGGGGTTTTACAACTTCTGATCAGGTAGTTTTGATATCAGTGTTGACAAATTATCCAATATTTTGTTAGTATTAAGCTGGCCAATTTGAATTTTATGCTATAAGTGTCTTATTTCATGCCTAGCTTTATTTTGCCTTCCCTTTTCCTCTTCCCTTTTTGATGTGTGAAATACAGATCTTTACTTGATTGTAGGTCCATTATTATTCTTTAGTGTTTTAGTTTAGTTCATTTATTATACTCGAGATATTAATAATGATTAATTTTTTCATTCATTCTTATCCCTGAAAGATGCAAAGTTTTAAGCGTGACATATTACCCTACTTTTTTCTTACAGATGCTATGGTTATTTTCCATCGAACTTTGTCTCTTGTGGATAAAATATTTTCTTAATTTCTAAGACATTGTCTTGCTGGTTACCCACTGTCTTCTCTTAATTTTTCTTTGATTTGGGGAAAGGGGGATTCAAACTATGGCCCGGGGAATAACATTCAACACTGAGTCAAACGCTTGGGTGTTCTCTGTTAATTTTTCTTCCTCGCTTTTTGTTTCTAGAAAGAATAATCTTCTTGACCTGATTTATTTATTTTCAGACATGGATTACTTACATTGGAGAGAAATTGGATGCCACGCTTGCAAAGTACATGAGTAGCATGCCATCAGTGGTTCAAGAGTGAGTTTGATCAAATCAAGCTATGAGCATTCATATCTTGCTCTTAACATCAGCTGCGGACTTTGTTTAAGGTAATTCCTTTTACCATTCTTCTTGCGCAATTCAACATTATGAAACACTTTTTAAAAAATGTGTATTTCTTGTAGAATAGAAAAAGGGGTCATTTTTGTCCTTTTTCTTAAAAGACTTATTTTGGTGAGACATCGACTGATCAGACAAAAAAAAACGTTAATGACATAAAATGGAGCTTCTCCCTTTCCCACTTCCTTTCTGGAGTGTTGAATTTCATCTGAAGGCATCTTTGACAACTGTAGACATCAATTTTGTTGAAGAAATTTAGGATATTCTGCTGGTAAACACCAATGATAAAAATGCAATATATTGCCGTCACTTCTGTTACCTTGACTTTATACTTCACTCAAATTTCCTCATTAACTTGCACCATACTCTGTTTAGTTGCTGATAGGATCTGGTAATAGGCACATATCATATGACATGCAGAGAATACTAGCATGATATTATTAAGGACACTTGATGGTATCTGGATATTTAGCCTTCCTGAAAACCATCCAGATTTGATGGTACCTGGATATTTTGGTCCTAGTTTCAGTCATGCTTTTCGACAACAGTGTAATACTTTTTGCTTGTATTAAATGTTCACAACTTTGCAACATTTCTATTGAAAGTTTCTCAGGAGATGGACATGAGATAAATTTGTATTGACTGCAATATCTGCAACATCTTGGTTCACAAATATAGATCCCGCTCAACAACTGTAGACATGAGAATATAAACTGCATGCCCTTTTGGTCCTTTTGAAAGTTTCTAATATGCTATTTTGGTTGTTTGTTTCCCCTACTTTGTGAATTTTAGTATCTCTCTCTCCGTCTGTTTGAGTTTTAAGGTGTTTGTTCTTGTTTTCAGATTTTTAGGTTTCCCAGGCAGTGATGTTCTTGAAACTGAGGGCAGAAGATGTCCGGACCAGAGCCACAATGCTGCCATGTAATTGATAATTCAATATTGCTCTGGTCCTGAAACTTTTGCTATTGATAATTTCTGATGCTTTACGTTGAACATTCTTGAATATGCAGTTGAAAATTTCTTATTTAAACAAAAACATATGCTAACCCAGTATTCCCGTAAAATCTACAATGGCATGTTTCTAGCCCTAAAGAATAATGTGCTGTGTATGAATGTTGAGTATATCCTCTACATATTTATGTTGATCTGACTCTTCAGTTTTTGGAAGTTCCCTCATTTGACTGCCGTGTCCAACTCATATCTGAACATGAGTACTAGAATATGACCCTTCCATGTATTAAAAAACTTAAGAAAGAATTGATCACCAGACGCATATGTCCGTATTTGACACTGACACGCAGGTCTAAGTAATACAGGTGCTTGTTATAGGCTAAACTTCCAAAACTGCCAGTTATCTTCTACTTTGATTAATACACTCAAAAGAACCATGCATTGTCCATTTAATATAGAGAGAATGCAGTTATTATCTACTTTAAGATAATTGAAAACGTTTTACTTCATGCATTCAAGTTCACCCTCCTATTATTACTACAATTGTTAATATAATAGAATTGTGAGCTTTTCCTACTTTTATTTGAATTGCTCCCTTTAAATTCATTGAATTGTTTGGTATTGCCCTAGTCTTCATCTTATTTCCTACCCTAATCGTCATCTTATTTGTAGGAAAAACATGAAGATATAGTATCAGTCAATCATCAATAAACACACATTAGCTAGGATAGAAATGAAAGAGGGGAAAAAATGTTATTCCATCATCACAAAATTTACAGCCGTGTAAGAACCTATAATCAATAGATCTCATGTCTAAAAAAATCAGATAAAAATGCAAAAGAAAAAAAATGAAAAGAATGTGTTTTGTTGTTGTCATTACACTGTTTCCCATGCGCATCAAGCTTGGAAGCAATCATATTTGGTATTGTTACAGAAGAGACTTCTCCCAGGGTAAGTTTCCTGTGGCAGGATCAGCTAAATTTGCTAGGACAATGTCTCTCAGACCAGTGTCCCAGACTTCGCAGAACTGTTTTCGCCAGTTTGGTGGTTCAATGGCCTCGGTTCCTAGCCCTGGTGCTCGGTCTTTTGACCCCTGGTTCTGGTTTTCTTGCCAGTCAACAACATATGTTGCAACCCTTCTGAAGAACTTTGCTCTAAAGGTCTCCCATACCTGGTACTTGTAGTGGTTTATTATGATAGAACTTTCGGGTACATTCAGGTACCTAAATCCCTTTTTCAGCTGGAAGTGGTGCACCACATTGAGAAGAGTTTCGTTGAGCAAATCAGGGCGCACAATGGACTTGTGTCGCTCAGGGCTTTGGAGCCGGCAAGTGTAACCTACAGTTACTCCTTGCAATGGAGGTGAGCTCAATCCAGATGGTCCAAAGCTGTGACAAGCTGTTCTTATCTCTGCAATCGTCCGTGATGACGAGTAATTTGCTACTAGGGATCTTAGTAAATTCTGACCTGGTAACCCTCTCCGGTGATGACCTGGGAAGTAGTAGAACTCATCGACATCGAAGAATCCTACCCATTTACACTCATTTCTTGCTCTCAAAGCACAATGTGAAAATCCTGCCTCTTGAGTTTTAATCCATGGCCAGGTATGTCTGCTAACATTATAGTCTTGAAAATCAAGTTCTTCGATAACATCTTGAATTCCATCATCACTATTATTGTCGTAAATGAACCAACGTTCAACTCCGAGCCAGGTATGGTACATAATCCACTCCCGCAGTGCGGGTGCCTGGTTCCAGAGCATAGTGCAGGCACAAAGCTCGAATTTCCCTTCATTCCTTTTTGTCTGGTAAGACTTCGAATTGTATAGTTTAGCTACAGAAGGCATAGCAATGTTCTCCTTATGCCTCATCCGATTCCTCCTGTGATCATAGGATCTGGAATTGCGAAATCTAACTGCAGATGGCATCCGTACATTTTTGACATCATTCCTGCTGGCAAGAACAACTGTAACTCGAATCCCCTGAGCCGAGTCCGGATTATTTCTTATACTGCTGGGCAATGAACACCTAACAACCTCCTGTGCAGCCACTATTGCTTCAGTCATTACCACAAACCCTTCATCTTCTTCATCCGAATTCTTCAAACCAAATTGGCACATGAACCTATTCGGATCAGATTCTTTATGCGGTCGAAGATTCAACCCTTTAGCGAAAACAACGGCAGTTTTCCCATCGAATGCCGCTTCATAAACCAATCTATCCCACGAATGAACCGTCCGATTACTCCTCAAAGACAAACTATAATCAACCCCATGTCCTCGCCACATCAAACCCGCAGCAGCCGAGTAATTCCATGGTGGAAGAGGGCACCTAACAACCGATCGAAATCCATCGAATTCATCCACAGACAAAACCCGTTGACGAACAACATCCTTATGATTCAAAACCTTGTGGTAAACACAGTCCAACATTTCAGCTTCATCGATCTTGTCGGATACAAGCAGGAGCAAGTGATCGGGGAACAAAACTCGGTCTTCGACGCTCAAAGGAAACCGTAACTTAGCATGAAAAGAATCTTGAAGGGAATTTTTGGAGAGGATAGAAAGACTGGGGACGCTCACAACTGGGTGAAACGACACCGTTCGGATCGGGAACCTCTCCGAAGACAAGAACATGAGGAAAACGAAGAAAGAAAGGCACAAGATTAAGGACCTCCGTGACAAAAACTGAGCTCGGGAGTAGGGCCTGTAGATCCTCTTCCGCTTCAAACGCTGCTCCGACTCCATATTTTTTCGGAAATCCAAAATACAAATCCGAAGCCAGGAAAGAATAATAATAAAAAAGAGAGATGTAAATGATTGAGTGGAGTTCTTGGGAGGGCTCAGATCTGGAAGGGGCCTTGCCTGAAGCAGTAGCGACACGCGTTAATGGCAGCCGTCAAAGCACTGAGTGGGGGAGACAGACAGAGAGGTAAGCTTTTTCTTTTTCTTTTTCTTTTTCTTTTTCGCTTTCTTTTTCTATTTGGTTTGCTATGAATTTCGTTTTAATAGACGGTTTATTTATTTATTTATTTGGTCTAAGACAATGGACAGGTGGTTATGCTCAATCATAGATGTTCAAAGGTGATGTGCTGTGTTGGACTTCCTTTCCTTTCCTTTCTCCTCCTCTTTTTATTTTTTGTTTTTGTTTTTATATTCTTTTTATAGATTTTTTAAATTTATTTAATTCGTGTTTATAAATTAATTTTGGTTTATATTATTTAATTATTAATTCTAGGCATAATCTCAAATTTTGTCTTTAATATTTCTTTACTTTTTTTTCAGAGTTAAGTTTGGTTTTTAATCTTTCAAAAAAAGTTTAATTTGATTATCGAGCTTTTAGAAGGTGCTAAATCATTTTTTTTAAACTAAAATATTTATTAAAATATTAAATTTTTAAATGTGATAACTTGAATGGTAATCAACATATATATTATATCAAAATTTTCAATTTTTTATGAATATTTTGAATTTTAAATATTTTTTAAGTATTTATTGACATGGTATATAAAACAAATAGTGATATATTAGCTTGAAAGAATACATGAATTGTTATGTAAGTTGTCAACTTACTTTAACATAGTTAAAAAAATTAATGTTTTAGCTAATATTTTTATTTAAAAAAGCGATTTGGCTATTTTTAAAATGTTAAAGGTTCAATTTAATTTAAAAATATAAGAGTCAAATTAATGAAAAAAAAAATGTAACATTGAAGTCTAAATTTTGTACATTAAGCTTTAATTTTAAAATACTTTCTTAATAAGATATTTACTGTTCTTATTATCTTTTATGATACAGTTAAAAGACTATTTTTTTTGATAAAAATTTACTTTTTAAATAAAGTTATTATAAAATTTATGGGACACTTAAAAGACATACGAGATAAAAGGCTTAGTAACCTTGAATTACTTAAGCTGTCTATTTTATTTTATTTCATTTCATAAAAAAATTAATATATATAATGTTTGATAATATACACATTTCATGTTTTAATTTATTAGTATAAATTGAAATATATCATTTATTATGGAGTTATAGTTTTAAATACGATACAAATCTAATAAAAAGATTAATATATAATGTATTAACCGTATACACTAATAACAAATTAAATAATGATATATTATAAAAATTCATTTATTTTATAGTATAATTATAAATAAGTTATGCAGTTTAAATATAAAATTTTAATAAAAAATATGAAATGACAACACTTTTAGGTCAATTTACAAGAAAATACCAATTTTTAAAAAAAATTACGGAAAAGGGCCGAAATTTTCATTATTTACGGAAAATGGTCATTTTCTCACAAAACGCGTTTACGTCAGAACGTTTTGTGGGGATGAAATGCCACATCAACCAAAAATGCGTCCTTGAGAGTGCGCTTTGCTAACGTGGCAAAAACGCTCCCCCAGCGTATATATCCTGTGGTAAATATAAATATGATTATTATACTTAAAAGTGTGGGCAATTTACTAGAAAATGTTAATTTTTAAAAAAAATTACGGAAAAAGGGTTAAAAATTTCATTATTTACGAAAAAAAGGTCATTTTCCCATAAAACGCGTTCACGTTAGCGCGTTTTGTGGGGATAAAATGCCACATCAGTCAAAAACGCGTCCTTGAGGGCGTGCTTTGCTGGTGTGGCAAAAATGTTCCCCCAAAGACGCGTTTTAGCCCATGTATTTTTTTTAAGGTGTCATCAATTAATAAGGAAATATAACTTACAAAGGAAATCTTTATATAGGTCTAAAGCCTCGTTTCCCTTGTTTTCTTGAGCAAAGTGGGATATGAGATATGTGTATATATAGACTCATGAATAGTTTTGCAGCTTGTTTCTAAACAATGTGAGATTCCTTCCTCTTTTAACTAACAACATGAAATTAAAGGCTACACTATATTTGATATTTTTTTTACAAAACAATTTCTTTTTTTTATATATTTTTCAACATTTTCTTATATTATAAAATTATCTTTTGAGATCTTTAATCTTATTGCATTTTCGAATTGTTAACATATACAAAAAACTATTAAAAAAAAGAGAACAAATTGCACATATGAAACTTGTACATGCAATAATCTTTTATTCAATTTTAAATGTTTGAAGTTAATATCAATGCAATTCTAATTTTAAAAATAATTTTCCATTATTTAAATTTAGAAGTTATACTTTTAATTTTTTTATTATTTATTTTATTTTATATTATGAATGTTTGATTAATAAATAAATGGTGAGTATTTAGTACTCAAATAGTATTTTTTTGTAATTTTAAAAATTTGATATATCTTTTTAAATATTTATTTATTTTTAATATTTTACTATACTAATTAATTTTTTAATTCTAATTTAATTTAATTTTCATCACCTAATGAATGTCGATAAATTTATTTCAGATATATTTTGACTAGATAGATAATCTATTTAAACATAGTATATAATTATGTTAAATAAGTTTTTTTTTATAGAAATATATAATGTAACACCCCAAACCCGGCCCACAAGCCTTGACCGGATCTGGTATGTCACGGAGTAAAAACGTTTTGAAGGATTCGGATTAATAGTGGAAATCTGAAAATTTGCTGAAGTTATAAAACGGTATTTGCTAAAACTCAGATGGGTTGATTTGATAAACACGATTGAGTTGAAACCATTTGAAAATTTAAATTTTTAGAAACATCAGAGTTATTGTTAACTTAGAAAATTTTGTTACCCAATGGTAACATCTTTGAAAACGAGTACGAGTGTAATTTTGAAAAACGTTACTTTTAACCGATTTGCTTAACAGTTCATAAGTTCATCAGTCATATAATAAAGTAAAAACAACTACTTAAACATCCAAACTAATAAGCGGCCATATTACAACCCAATCGAAATTTAGTAAATAATAAACTTAAAACGGGGCAAAATAAAATTTCAAGTCCACGGAACAAGCATGGCCGCCTCGAGTCCTCCCCGGCTCCATCTCCGCGATCTACTCACCTGCAAAATGATATGGGAAGGGGTGAGTCACCTAGACTCAGTGTGTATAAATCCCCAACCCGAAAATGCACCTCATACACAAGATATTAGTAAAACATGCAATTATGCAACCCAAGCTAGCCATCCATACTCCTTTTTCTACTTCGTGTGGTACCAAACCATTGGTGGTGCCAAACCACTGGTGACCGAAGCCACAAATATCAAATGATGGGGCCAACCCATCGTGTGGTGCCAAACCACTGATGACCATAGGTCACAATATCAACATGTGGTACCAAACCACTGGTGGTGCCAAACCACTGGTGACCGAAGTCACAAATATCAATATGTGGTGCCAAACCACTGGTGGTGCCAAACCACTGGGACTTAGTCACAAATATCAATATGTGGCGCCAAACCACTGGTGACCGAAGTCACAAATATCAAATGATGGGGCCAACCCATCGTGTGGTACCAAACCACTGGTGACAGTCCATAGAGATCATCTCCCTCCTCTCATCAATCCCACCATCATCATGCTCACATAACAAGTGTCATGATCCCATATAACATGCATTTGTATATAGCATAGCATTTAACAGCATATGATGGCATACAGAACATATATCATAGATCGAGTAATAGGGGACTTACCCGAAAACCAAGCTTATGCCTACAAGGCAAAGTTACTACATGAGAGGTTATAAATATCATCATAATAACAATTTATACTAATAAAGTGTGTAAGAGCTTACACACCTATTTAATCGTAAGTCTAAGCGAATCTCGAACTACCCAATAACGAAAACCCGAAGAATTGATCTACCGCACTAGGTCCCTTGCTCCTACATTCGGCCAAACCATAGGGTCATTAACAAGACCATTCGGCCACCTCAATAAATCCCGAAGGATATGTCGTGCTCGAAATACTTGGACCGAAACTTACTATTGCTTATCAAAACGAACCGAAATCCCGGAAGCCTCTGTTTTTCCCCTTAGCCGATTTATCCCTAAAGCCATAGTGCTCATTCGGTTACACTTAGGTATTCAAAATGGCCCTTAGCCGAATAGTATATATATATATATATATATATATATCTTACCTCAAAGAATCAAATCCCGATAGGCTCCTTAAACCGATTTGGTCACCAACCAAATCCCGAAGGTTCACTGCATTCGGCTATAGCCTTCCCTGAAATCGGTTTTAGTATTTCATTTAGAGACCAAAGGCCATTCGGCCCTAGCATGGATTCATAATCAAATGGAATTAATCGCCCCTTACCTCAATGACCAGAGATCCCTTTGGCTTTTTCCCATGTTTCGACACTAGTAGAATAATGAAGAAATCGTCAACCAAAAACAAAAAGAGAATGAGTGAAACCACCAAGGGGATTCGGCCATAATAGGAATAGAGAGAAAAAGAGATGTAGTTACCACAACTTACCACGCTAGGATTGAGATTCGGCACTTGATTGATAGGATGGAAACGCAAGAAAAGAGAGAGGATTTATGAGTCAAATATTCGGCTTAAGAAGTGAAAAGATGATGAAGAATGGGTGAATAATAAAGAATCAATTTGGCAAGAAAGTTGAAAGAAGGTTTCGGCACCTTGTTGCTTTACTCAAAACCGAAAGTGGAGGCCCCTAAAACATGCTTCAATCGGCCATGCTCTCTTTTTGGCAAACATAAGGCCGGCCATGCTTCCATCTTTTTGTGTTAATTGCCCATTATCAAACAATAAAACATCATTGTTTATTCATTCTCCCATCTCCATTTGAAATAAAACAATTCATTATTAATAAATTTTCCCATCACTTATTCATCTTCCAATAAAAATAATAAAACATTACCCATACTTCCAATAAATAAATGAAATAATTCCTATACTCTCCAGCACAATTTTTAAAATCAAATAAAAGCAATTTGCCTTTATCAAAGCTTGAGCCCGTGCGCAGGCCACTTCTCCCGTCAGCAAAAAAAGAAAATTAAACCTCCATACTGCAGCCCCTAAGTCTCGAACCCACGACCTGAAGGACAAACCCCCACACCTCCAGCCACTCCGTCACTACGCCTTTCATGACATAAACGCAGCACGCTTTCTTTAAGCACTCATCCCTTGGCTCCCTCACGCATTAATGCCAAAGGCAAAAATTAAAACGTCCAACTACTTTCCACGCCACTCGAACCTAGGACCAGCTGGACTGCATACGAGCAACGCCCCAAGCCACTTGGACCAGGCACTGTTTTGTGATATAAATTCATCATAATTTTCTTTAAAGGCTCCCTCTTCTCAACGTTTAAAAATCAAAATTAAAAACACCCCCTTGCGTCCATGGTGGCTCGAACCTAAGTCCCTACACCCAGGGCCCTTAAGTGGCGCTCCAAGCCACTTTGCCAGGCCGATTTTCGTGTCATGGTCCCTGCTATTTATTCTTTAGGGCCTTTTTGTCCAACACCTATGACACAAAATAAAAACCCCAAGCGCGATTTTGGTAGCTCGAACCCCTGCCTTGTCGCACCATCCTCAACACTCAAGTAGCGCCCCTAGCCATCTTGCCACTTGGTTTCTCATGTCATGATTCGCCCCAATTTATAAATAAGGCTTCCTCACTTAGCCTTTTCTTCTCACGCACTAAAAGAAAATTTTTAATGCTAAGCTAGACCCGACCCGGGGTTATGACTAGACCCTAAAACAACCGTCACATATGCATTTCCTCGGGCAATCACCTAAAAATAAAATAAAATACAAACAACCCCTAATTCAGGATGTTACATATAATATACATAAAATATAATAATTATTTTCCATATTTTATATCTAGATTAAATTACATTAATAGTCACTTAACTATATTTTTTAGCTATCGAATTATAAAAACTTACAAAATGATCACTCAACTATTAGTAATTTTTTAAATATTTATTTTTTAATATTTCACCATACTCATTTTATATTTTATATATTTTTTTTACTTATAGAGTTTAAAAGTTTTATTTATGTAACAAATGTTAACTTTTTGTAAAAAAATTAAACTCTAAGTAAAAAATATCAAATATAGTGTAGCATTTCATCTCATGTTGTTAGTTAAAAGAGGAAGGAATCCCACATTGTTTAGGAACAAGCTGCAAAACTATTCATGAGTCTATATATACACATATCTTATATCCCACTTTGCTCAAGAAAACAAGGGAAACGAGACTTTAGGTCTATATAAAGATTTCCTTTGTAAGTTATATTTCCTTATTAATTGATGACACCTTAAAAAAATGATGTTGTCACTTTGAGCCTTTATAAAGGTTTATTCTCGTAAATTTTTTAAAAATTTGAGAATAATTTTTTTTTTAAAAAACACGGGCTAAAACGCTTCTTTGAGAGAACATTTTTGCCACACCAGCAAGGCGCGCCCTCAAGGACGCGTTTTTGACTGATGTGGCATTTTATCTCCACAAAACGCGCTAACGTGGACGCATTTTATGGGGGAATGACCTTTTTTCCGTAAATAATAAAATTTTCAACCCTTTTTCCGTAATTTTTTTTTAAAAATTAGCATTTTCTAATAAATTACCCACACTTTTAAGTATAATAATCATATTTATATTTACCACAGGATATATGCGCTTTTATCCACCGAATCTGATGATAACGTTTAAGCGTGTTTCCTACCATTTGGTATTTAAACATTAAAGTCGGTAAAAGCATATGCATACCATACACTCTTACACGCATTCTTTACACGTTTCATTCTTTTCTTTCTTTCTTCCTTTCTTCTTTCAAGATAAAATATATTTATTAATTTGTCGTTTTATGTTTGTTATGAAGTTTCCTTTCATTTATCGTTCAAAAAAAAAATTCCTTCCATTTTACTCAACACTTTTGGGGCCTAAAGGCAACAAGCTTGGGAAATAAGGGATTAAGTAATTCTTTTATTCATACCATATTTCAGTATTAAAGTTTTTCATTATATAAAACTTAATTGAATTGGTTTAAAATTTAATTTACATAATTTATGTTGTTAATTTTAAAAAAAAACTATTAATTAATCATTATGAAAATAAATCTATTTTTCAACCTTATTTTATCACTCAAATGAACATGAAGAGAGAGAGGGTCCAATTGAATATAGTAAGGGTAGAAAATTTCCCCTTGCCCAGACTTCACATTCAAAAAAATAAAAACTTTCTTCATATATATATATATATATATGTCTTTTACTTTCTAACTTGACTTATTTCTCAATACAATATCCTGCCATATGGTGGTCTAACCATATCTTGTTAATTCATTAATATATAAATCTTAGATTAACTTTTTTTAAATGTTTTTCTTAATAACGTTTGGGAAGTAATGACATAAGATCAATGTATTCTTTTATATATATATAAAAAAAAGACTTTGAAAGAGTCCAACAAAGTCTTGATATCAACTAGGTTTTCTTTCCCTTTTGATATTTGTTTATTGTTTTAAAAAAAAAAAAGTTAGAGTTTTTGACATTAGCTTTTCCACTGTTCTTTATTCTTGATGATAACGAGACAATGACACCGTAATGTTGATGTGCTTAGATGGTGATTTTATTCCTTTTATTATTATTATTATTATTTCGGGTTATTATAGTCCGTCACAGAGGCGGACCAAATATAAAAATGTTAAAATAAAATTTTAGGTTTATGCCAAATTTAAATTAAATGTAATTTAATTATTAAATATAAAAATGTTAAAATAAATTTTTATTTTTATTTTTTTATTAAGCCAATGAATTATATGGGTAGGTTAGGTTGAGGCTCCACTGAGGTTTAAAATTCATTTTAAAAATTATGTTTATTTAACTGAACGATCAGTTAAATAAAATTTATTTGATTATTCAAAACATTAAAATATTTAAAGTATTTATATTAATCAGGCTATTTAAAAACTAAATTATAAATTTTTATTTTAGACTCTGCCGTGGATAAATTTAATTGCAATACTCAATCAATGATATTATTTATTAAAATAATTTCATTTTCTATTAAAGAAAAAGGGAAAAAAAACAACAGAAATTTAAGAATGATTTGGGTATTTATTCTTAATGTGATTAAAAAATACGTAAGTGAATATATATAATGCGTTGCCATTGAGGCATGAAGGTATCAGTAGACAATTATATTTTATTATTAGTTAGGTTAAAGATAGTGTTATATTTAAGAAGTGAATAATGAATGAAAATGGCATATGTTGGTGGATCATAGCTGGCTTAGCTGCACAAAGTTTGGTTCCTTGCATGCCAATTTGGTCCAATTTATGCTTTAATTTTCCATTCATAAATCAAACATGTGAAATATTCTTATTTCTCAAGGATAAGAAATATTCTTTCCCAATTTTTGTATTTTCTTTTCCATATTTATGCTACTTCTTTCACATATGTCCTTTCTTTCTTTCTTTTTTATATTATTAATAATAATGATTAAATTCCAATTATGGTACCTCTATTTTTTAGATTATAATATATATAAAAAGAAGGCCCTAAGACCTTCCTTCTTTAATCACATGTCCTTTCTTTCTTCTTTTTTTACATTATTAACACTAATGGTTAAATTGCAATTATGGTCTCTATTTTTTAGATTATATAAAAATGACCACATTTCAATTTCGATCCCTATACTATGCTCAAATTTGAGATTTAATATTTATACTTTAATTTTGACATAATTTGGTACCTCAATATTTATAATGCCATTAGTTAGTTTAAATATTTTATTCTAATTAAAATGTTTGCGTAAACTTGTAGAATTGTTAGCATCGTTAATTTTTTTGTTAAACTGAGATCCATTACGGTGTCTTTTTTTTCACATGATTATAGAGTGAGCATTTTTTAAAATTTTAAAATGTCACACCAACAAATTTAATAGAAGAATTTCAACGATGTTAACAATTGGACAATATGCACTCTTTTTTTTTTTTTTTTTGCATTTTATCAATATGATTAAATTTCAGTTTTGATCCTCTAATATGTTTGGATTTGAGAATTAATCTCTATACTTAAATTTTTAGCATCAATTGGTCCTTATATTTTTATAATACTATTAATTAGTCCCAATAGTTAACATCGTTAACTTTTCGGTTAAAGCATTATGTGGTTGTATAAAATTTGAATATCCTAAGAGTCTTAGAGACTGATACGTGATTTCCTATTTCTTTTAGGGTTGTCTCGGTCTTACCCTTTTTCTTGTAGTTTTAGAAAAATGATTATATTTCAATTTTGGTCCCTCCATTATGCCTAAATTTGAATTTTAATTTCTAATGTAATTTGATCCCTAGATTTTATAATATTATTAATTAGTCCAAATAGTTAACATCATTAATTTTTCAATTAAAATATTGTGTGATTATATATAATTTGAATGCCCTAAGGGACTCAGAGACAAATACGTAGCTTTCTATTTATTTTAAGTTTGTCTTGCTTTTTTTTTTTTTTGACATTATAAGACAATGAGCAAACTTCAGTTTTAGCCTTATATTATGTTGAAACTTGGGATTTAATTTATATATTTTATTTTTTGACATCATTTTATCTTTTTACTTTTATAATGTCATTAATTAGTTTAAATATTTAATATTCTTAATTATTTTAATCAAAATGTTTACGTCAATTTTCTTAGGAACAATATTCCAACAAAAAAAATTATTTTATCATGACGAGTTCGAACAAATGTTTTTAAGAAAAAATCCATATAAATATTTTCAATGTTATTTTCATTTTTACATGATTACCAATTCATTTTTTTAAGTTTAAAATGTCACATTAATGAACTTTATAGAAAAATTTTAATTGTGAAAACAATTGAACCTAAATTTTTAAATTAAAAAAAGTAGAGGGTCTAAATTTCTAAAACTAAAAGTAGAACTAGAGTATATTTTAACCTTCAAATTTATATTCCGTAATTTGACACAAGCAAAAAATCAACCCAACGTGAAGCGAGGGAATCATACTAGTTTTGATCAAAGGAAAGGAAAACATTAACACTTCAATTTCTTTCAATCATGTACATATATTTCTTTATTTTTAGGTTTGTTGGTAAAATATGTGTAACACCCCTTACCCGTGTTCAACGCAGGAACTGGATACGAGGCATTACCGAACTTATATTGCTTAAATATACAACTTTGGGCTATAAAATTTCATTTCAACTTAAAACCTTTCATTCATACTCGTAACATCCTTATTATGGGCCTACGAGGCCCTAAACATACATACGGAAGGTTTCGAAATTAAACCGGAAACTTTTACACACTTAGAAAATTTTTGTGTAAACAGGGGCCACACGCCCGTGTGAAATAGAACACGCCCGTGTGGGCAGGCCGTGTGGTCACACACTCTCATGTTCCTAGCCCGTGTGGAATTTATTTTCATTTCAAACCTACAGGGGTTTTCATACGGCTGGACACACGCCCGTGTCCCTCACATGGCCTAGACACACACCCGTGTGTCTACCTGTGTGGACATTGAAAGGGCTATCTTACCAAGCCAAATGCCACCCTACAGAGCAACCATACTTACACCAACTCAATTCGTCATAACTCATGACCCTAAGGCACTTCTAGGAACTCAAATCAAAACATCCATATGAGCACACACTTCATGAATTTCATCATCATTGAATATATATAAACTTGTCAAGTATTGGCCCAATTTCAATGACCACTTACAAAATGAATTTAGCAACATTAATAGCCAACACTTTGGCTACCAAATATGACATAACCAAAGAGACTAAGTCCTATACATGCCATACTCAAAATGAAACTAACATTGTTATACCAAAGAGTAGTCGATAGTGTGATTTTTTGAACTCCGACGTTCCCGAACTCTCGTGCTAGCTTGGCAATACTACAAGGACAAGGGAAATAAGAGGGGTAAGCATAAAGCTTAGTAAGTTTGCATGAAATAAATAGCAACATAAGGCTCTTAATGTCATTCACCCATGGCATTAAATAAAACACAAAGTCTTAGGCATATTGCCATAACTTACTCATGCTTACTCTTACCAATTGCATATCATATCACATATCGTAAACTTTTCTCGTGAATTACTCACAAGTACCTGTACCACTTCATCACACAGATTTAGCACTAATCTCAGCTCTATTACAAGCTTAACTATTACCCCTTTGAATCACATGGGATACTCAAGGGTACATGATCATCATCATTTACATAAATATGATGCCAATGCCATATCCCCGATATGTCTTACATGGAGTCACCTTTAGATGCCGAGGCCATATCCCCGATATGGTCTTATACGGGATCTATGGTCTTATACAATTCTCATAATTCGATATCTATGCCATATCCCAAATATGGTCTTTTACGGGATCTCAATTCGGTGCCGAGGCCATGTCCCGGACATGGTCTTATACGGGACCTTACCTTTCTCATATTTCGATGTTCTTATTCTCTTATTTATTAAAGTCCAACCGGGACTTTCACATTACAATTCTCATCATTTTCTCATTCGACATCATAACTCAAATTCATAGAAATTTTATACGACAATGCTAATATCAAGCATTTAGAAACTTAATAACATGATGCTGAATTTATTGCACACAAACTTACCTCGATAATCAAAATAGGCTAGATTGTCGATCTAGTCTGATACTTTGCTCTTTCCTCGGTCGATGTTAATTTTTCGCTCTTCTTGATCTATAATATCAATTTAGCTCATTTAGTTGCCACATTATTAAACACATTTCAATAATCACATTTTGAAAAAATTACCATTTTGCCCTTAAACTTTTACAAAATGACCATTTTACCCCTAGGCTCGGAAATCAGTTCTAATCAAATTTGTTTCTTTAACGAGCCTAGGTGAACATTTATTTCTCTTATGGAAACCATCAAAACTCATTATTTCACACATTTACGTCATATTTTACAACCTTTACAAAAAGGTCCTTTTAGGTGTTTTCATGGAAACACCTTTCACAAAAGTTGTTTATCTAACATCTAAGACTCATTTTCTTCCATAAAAATGCAGCAAACAACTTAAAAGCTCACATGACAAAACTCTAAACTTTTCACCATTTTGCAAGATAGTCCCCTCCTTAGAAAGCTTAAGCTTTAAGAGTTCCAAAGTATAATTTTTATTAAGAAATGATCATCAAATCACTTACTTGTAAAGAGAGAAGCTTGCTGAAAGTTTTGAGCTCTCAACCCCTATTTTTGCTGCTAATTTTCGGTGGAAGGAAGGAGAGGAAAAAATGATATCTTTTCTTTCTTTATTTTATTCTATTTCATCAATTTAATCCACCTACTACACCAACTTTGACTAATTTTGACTTCTTTGTCCCCCTATGGCTGGCCACCTCTTAAAACAAGGCCAAATTGTACATTTGGGACCTCCAATTAATATTATATGGCTAATAGGCACCTTTAGCTTGTAAAATTAAACTTTCGCACTTTATGCGATTTAGTCCTTTTTCGCGATTAAGCATGAAATCGCTAAAATTAAAGCATCAAAATTTTCATGCACCTATATAATTATGCTCTAACTCATAAAATAACATAAAAAAATAATTTTCTCCAACCTCAGATTAGTGGTTCCGAAACCACTGTCGCGACTAGCCCCTAAATCAGGCTGTTACAATATACCCTCAAACATTTTTGAAAAAAAATCAATTAAGCTGCTTTAAACTTTTTGCACCCAATTGAGTCATGAACTTTAGCAAGATAGGCCTTTTGACCAATATTGACCATTAGTGTTTAATGGCAATGCTAACGTGACTGTTTAATAGATGCCATATCATCGTTGAGTGTTGATGTGGTAGTACCATGCTAGCAAAAAATTTAAAAAGAATCAAACAATTAATTTTTTTATATAATTATTTCTAAGAAAAGTACACAATGAATACGGACAAATGATTATTTAGGTTCATTTCAATCTGGACACCCATATGCCTAGATTCATTATAGAATTATAAAATGCATAAATAATTTATAAAAAAATTTATTATTTTTATATTTTAATTTGAAAACGAAAATAAACTACTTATATAATAAAATCAAGATTAGAAAAAATTTTATTATATTTTTGCCTCTCATTTTTTTTCAATTATATTAGTGAAATAAATTAATAAAAATAAAAAAGTAAATTTTTTATTATAAAATTTTATAAGATAAAATTTTTATAATTTTTTTTGGTTTTTAATTAATTTCTAATAATTTTTTTATAATTTTTATGTTTTTAATAAATTAATTTATTTATAATTTTATAAAATTTTATGGTTTTAATTAATTTCTAATAATGATTATAAATTTTAATATTTATTTTATAATTTTCATAATTTTTATGTATTTATAATTCTAGAATGAATCTAGATAAGTAAGTGTCCAAATTCAAATGAATCTGGACAACCATTTGTCCAGACTTATCTTATAAATAATTTTTTATTTTTTGAATTTGTATTTTTTATTGACGTGGCAGTTCCATGTCAAAAATAGGTGATGATGTGGCACTACAATGTTAGTACCTGATGATGTGGCATGGCATATCAACACTGGACGATGATGTGGCACTCTATGTCAGCAAAACGGTGTTAACATGGCATCTATCAAATGGCCACATCAACATTGTCGTTAAACACTAACAATCAATGTCGGTTAAAGGGACTATTTAGCCAATTTTACTAGTTCAAGGACTCAATTGGATGCAAAAGGTTGGAAGGGGCTTAATTGATTTTTTCGAAAAGTTTGAGGACTTATTTTACTAATAAGCCTTATTTTTAATTAAAAAACTAAAAAACTATTGAGTATCCCTTCCCAAATAGGGTAATTTATATTTTTGTTCTCTTAATTTTAATTTTCATATGGTGAACTTCTATTATTAACTTATTAAGCCATTTATGCTAAAAATGAATACGTAACTCGTCATCATTTCTAAAGTTAATTGGTTTTTTAAAAAAAGTCGAGTATATACGGTAAGCAAACTTTTACATTAAAATTATGCAACACATTTTGTCTAAATGATCGCTCATGTAATTTAATGAAATTAAAAGATTGTGACTTAAATGAAAATTGATATTAAATTTAGGGGCCTAGAATGTAAATTACCCTCCTAAATATGGTTACGGGCCGAATTTTAGCTAATGTTCTATGAATTTGGATCATCCTAGAGCTGTCCATGGCGTGCTCAACCGAAATTTTAGGCCCATTTGTTAAGCTCGAGCTCGGTCCTAAAAACATATCTAAAATTTTGTCTAAAGTTGGCTCGTATAAAAATATTAAAATTCGGGCCCGGCCTGCTGTATTAATTTCTTTTATATTATTTCTTTTAAAAAATATAATACATAAAAATACTAAAAATATTAAAATAAATGTTTTCCAACCAATTGAAAATAAATCGAAAAATAATATGTATACTTAAATAACACTAAGATATATGCAACTTAATAAACAAATGCCTCTAAAATAGTTACAAAGTTAACAATAAAACAAGAATTAAACAATATTCAAATAATAACAATAAAATAATAGCATCATAATAGTGAAGTGGTAGCAAAATAGTAAAAAAACAACAAGAAAATAGCAACAAAACAGTAAAAAACAATAGTTTTTTTTCATATTCGGGCTGGGCTCGGGCCAAAAAAACTTACCCGAGACCCAACCCATTTTCTAAACAGGCTTAATTTTTTTTTGCATATTAATTTATCAGAATAGGGTAAAAGCATAAAATTGTGACAATGAAATTAAACCATTGTTTATGTATTTTCAGGTTTGATCATACAAATAAGAAATTATCAAAAAAATAAAAAAAATTGACACCTAACTTTACTTTAGATCCAATAATAGTAGTGCTGTTTTTAAGAGGAGACTGAATAATAGTAGCAATTATTTTGAATATGTGCTACTTAATGCTATGTAGTGCCAGGGTAATTATTGTATGTACTTGTAATAAATATGTTGACATTTTTTGAGAGTTAGGTTTTTTTGGTGTAGGAAATTTTTCTTTATTTTCTAAAAAAATATTTTTTTTACTTTTTAAAATTAAAATTAAAAATAAAATATTGTTTAGTAAAAATATATCAAAATTTGTCCTCAATAATGAAAATATAGAAATAAGTTAAGTAAATATTTTTTCATTGTTATACCTCTATTTTAGTTTGAACATGTGGCAACACCAGAAGTAGCTTAAAAGGCATCCATGAATGACCTTTCGTCCTATTCCATTAGTAATGGTAGTCTGGTTGGCCATGAATAACTAGTCACACACATATCTCATGCCGTCTGTAGGTGGGGCGCCCACTTTCATGAACAAATGATATGCTTAACTATATGTAACCTATGTAATCAAAACTTAAATAGAAGACCATCTTAAACACTTAAACCAAATATCAAGTTGATTTAATATTTAAAGATGTACCTTTTTTTTTCTGCGTTGAGTCTTGACGATTTTATTAAGAAGGAAGCAAATTAAACTCCAGTAGTAGACTTTGAATCCAATCAAAATCTATTAATAGCAAAATTTGAGAGTGAATCTTATTTTCCAGGTGTATAACATGTTCATAATCAATGACTTTTCATACGTAATTTTTCTTTATTGCAAGTTCTCATTGGTAATATTTTTCCACATAATTTTAATTGAGAACTTATTCTAAATACCGTAGAGTTATACTCACAGTTTTTTTTTTAAAAAAAAACTTGCGACTTCAGGTGCACCCAACCATAATGAGCTTTAGATAGAATTACCATATTCTATTGCTCATAAGAAGATCTTTCACAATAAAATATTTTGCTTTCAATCCCTTAATAGGGATGATGACAAAAGAAGACCACAAAGATAGTCACAATTAATTCAATTTAATAACAAGAGTAATCAATAACTCAATCCTTTTTTAATTCATATGAAATATAATATTTTCCTCATTCACACTTTCAATATGAGATCCATTATAATGAATATCTTTTAAAACCAATGCATTAACCATCATAAATTTTGTGCTTTTTAGATATTGATATATTATCTCTTTTGGAGCTTTCAACTAATTTTGTACTATAAAATATTGGAATAATGTTTGTTTGTTTCAGTACCAAATAAGATAAATATTTTCTATCTATAATGATAGAATTCATTACTATATTCTCATATCCTGTAATACCCCTTACTCGTATTCAACACCGGAACAGGGCTCGAGGCATTACTGGACTTATAACACAAGCATTCATACAATTTCGAGTCATAAATTTGCGTCTAAATTAAAACCATTCATATTCAATCATAAAGTCCCTTATATGAGCCTACGAGGCCCAAATCATGCTTTAGAAGTGGTTCGGGACTAAACCGAGAACTTTAGAAAATTTTACAAAACTTATAAAATTTTTCATGTTACAGGGGTCACATGCCCGTGTGGTTCAAGGGACACGCCCGTGTGACCCTAAGACACGCCCGTGCTACAGGCCGTGTTCAATTTAGGGTGCTCTCTGCCTTGTGCTACATGCCCGTGTGCTAGGCCGTGTGGTCAATTTAATTTTTATAATTTTTCATAAAATAGGTGCAGACTTTACACGGCCGGGGTACATGCCCATGTTCAAGGCCGTGTAGCACACACAGCCAGGACACACGCCTGTCTGCTTAATTCTGGACATTCTATTTTGCAACAATTAAGGTGCAGGGGACACACGGTTGAATAACATGCCCGTGGGGGCAGACCATGTGTCACACACGGTCTAGACACACGCCCGTGTGCCTACCCGTGTGGACAAAAGGCTATTTACCAAGCCATTTGCCACCCTTTTAATGCACACACCTACATAACATAACATAGCACCAAATCAAGCTTATACATACAACCAAATCATCCAAAAACCAAGACATCAACACATCATTCATATGCTAACATCTATCATACATAAACATCACATAACTTACAAACTCAAATCATGCAAGTTTCCACATTCATAAAAGGCATCATCATATGAATATACTTATACCAATGTTAGCCAATTTCAAATGGCCTTATACAAAATGAACTTCTAATCAACATAAGCCAACACATTTGGCCAAATCAATTATGACACATAACAAAATGACCAAGTCCCCTATACATACCATAATTCAAAATGTTGAATTCATTGACACCAAAATAATGGTTGGTAGTGTGAATGGATCTCCGATGATCTCCAATCCCGAGCTAGCTTGGTGACACTATAAAATAAGGGAAAGAAAAGGGGAGTAAGCTATATAGCTTAGTAAGCTTGTATGCAAGAAATAAGTAATCTTACCATGCTTATTACATTCAGATTATATAACATAATTAAATGTACAATTACCATGATCTCATAATCATAACTCATTCTATCACAAAACTTACCTCATATTCTTCATTTCACACATTCAATAAGCATAAGCTTTACACAAGGGACATTATGTTTGAGATTAATGGATGAATGTATGAACTTCTGAAAATGTTTCCGATCGGTCCGGTAACGCCTTTAACCCTAGTCCGACGACGGATACGGGTTAGGGGTGTTACATTTGGTTGGTATTAGAGTTACGGTTTAGCTGATTCTCGGACTAACGTAGCATGTTAGAGTCTAGGTATACATGCCCTATATCTGAATTGTGATAGTGTGATGAATCCTGACGTATAAAATGTGATTTTCGTATAGTAATGGATCCCGAAAGAGCCGTAGCTGATGACGTAGAGAGTAATGCGTCTGCTCCCGCACAAGAGATAGCGCCCTCTGGTTCGAGACCGGCTACGAGCGGTCAAAAGGTAGAAGCTAAATAAGCTTTCTTCCAGATGATGAGTGGGTGGTTCACTCAATTTGTAAAGAATAACCCGACTGTTTCGCAACCCCCGCCCCTGGTTAATCCCCCTCAGACATCTGATATACCTCTGACTGCAAATCTGAATCCGTGGAATAAGCCTCTGGTTGACAAGATCCGTAAGTATGGAGCCAAAGAGTTTCGGGCTACTAATGATGATGATGCTGAAAGGGCTGAGTTCTGGTTAGAAAATACTATACGGGTATTCGATGAAATGTCTTTGACTCCGAAAGAATGCATAAAGTGCGTTGTGTCATTACTTTGAGATGCAGCTTATCAATGGTGGAAAACTTTGATTTCTGTTGTTCCGAAAGAGCGAGTTACATGGGACTTCTTTCAGAGTGGATTTCGGAAGAAATATATCAGTGAAAGATTCGTCGATTAGAAACGAAAAGAATTTCTAGAACTAAAATAGGGCCGAATGACTGTTTCAGAATATGAACCAGAGTTCGTGAGACTGAGTCAGTATGCTCGGGAATGTGTATCATTTGAAGTTATAATGTGCAAAAGATTCGAAGATGGCCTTAATGAAGACATTCGTTTGCTAGTCGGGGTATTAGAAATAAAAGAATTCGTTATACTCGTTGATCGAGCGTGCAAAGCTGAGGCACTCGGGAAAGATAAAAGAAAAGCTGAGTCTGAAGTTCGAGATATGAGAAAGAGATTTCAGAGTAAATCATTTCAGTTTGCTCCGAAAAGATTCAGAGATAATCAAAGTCGTTCCAGAGATAATATGGGACATTCGAACAGAAATCAATTTAGACCGCAAATTAGTTCCAAAACCCCAGCAACTTCAATGGCCAGTGTTGGTAATGTCCGGACTAAGAGACCTGAATGTAAACATTATGGAAAAAGGCATTCGGGAAGTTGTAGACTTAATGACAAAGCTTGTTCCAGATATGGATCACTTGATCATTTTATCTGTGATTGCCCTGAGTTTGTCGAGCTAGAGACTGTTCAGAATCTAAGATCTGATAATGCACCTGTGAGAGGTAGACCTTCGAAGAATGTAAGAAATGTCAGTGGTAGTTAGAGAACTACGAGAGACAATGTTGCCAAATCTGAAACTAGAGTGCCTGCTAGAGCGTATGCTATCCGAGCTCGAGAGGAAGCTTCATCTCCAGATGTTATAACGGGTACTTTTACACTTTATGATACTTCTGTGATTGCATTGATAGACCCTGGTTCTACGTATTCGTATATATGCATGAATTTAGTATTCAGTAAAACTTTACCTGTAGAGTCTACTGAGTTTGCTATAAAAGTATCGAACCCCTTAGGTAAAAGTGTCATTGTTGACAAAGTATGCAAGAACTGTCCGTTAATGTTTGGAGATATCTGTTTCCCTGCTGATTTGATGCTTTTGCCATTTGATGAGTTCGATATTATTCTGGGTATGGACTGGTTGACTTTGCATGATGCTGTTATAAATTGTAAAAGAAAGACTATTGATTTGAGATGTCCGAATGATGAGATTGTACGAGTTGAGTCTAATGATTTGAATGGATTGCCTATTGTGATATCTGTTTTGAAAGCTCAAAGATATGTGAAAAAGGGTTATGAGGCATATTTTACTTATGTGATTGATTCGAAAGTGTATGAGAAGAAAACTGAATCAGTGCCTATTGTTTGTGAGTATTCTGATGTGTTCCCTGAAGAGTTACCGGGTTTACCTCCGATTTGTGAAATCGAATTTGGTATTGATTTACTGCCTGGTACCACACCTATATCGATAGCTCCATATAGAATGGCACTAACAGAGTTGAAAGGGTTAAAGTCACAGTTGCAAGAATTGACCGATAGAGGGTTTGCTAGACCGAGTTTCTCGCCTTGGGGTGCTCCTGTTCTGTTTGTGAAAAAGAAAGATAGCACGATGAGGATGTGTATTGATTATCGTCAGTTGAATAAGGTGACAATAAAGAATAAATATCCGTTGCCCCAAATAGACGATTTTTTTGATCAGTTAAAAGGAGCTACTGTATTTTCTAAGATTGATCTGAGATCGGGATACTATCAGTTGAAAGTTAAAGATTCAGACATTCCAAAGATTGCTTTCAGAACGAGGTACGGGCATTTTGAGTTTTTAGCTATGCCATTTGGACTAACCAATGCTCCTGCTATTTTTATGGATCTGATGAACAGAATTTTCAGACCGGTACCTAGATCGATTTGTTGTGGTGTTCATAGATGACATCTTGATTTATTCGCGAGATGAAAATGAGCATTCTGAACATTTGAAAATTATGTTGCAAACAAAAGTAATTGTACGCGAAATTTAGCAAATGTGAATTCTGGTTACACGAGGTTAGTTTTCTGGGACATATTGTATCAGCTTCTAGAATCCGAGTGGATCCGAGTATGATTTCTGCTATTCTGAATTGGAAACCTCCGAGAAATGTATTTGAAGTCTGTAGTTTTCTGGGTTTAGTTGGTTATTATCGTCGATTTGTAAAAGGATTTTCAGTGATAGCTACTCCGTTGACTAGATTACTTCAGAAAGATGTTAGATTTGAATGGTCGGATAAATGCCAGAAAAGTTTTGATCAGTTGAAAACTCTGTTAACAGAAGCTCTAGTGTTTGTACAACCAGAATCGGGTAAAGAATTTGTTATATACAGTGATGCTTCGTTGAACAGTTTGGGATGTGTTTTGATGCAGGAAGGCAAAGTTATAGCTTATGCCTCGAGACAATTGAAGCCTCATGAAAAGAATTATCCAACACACGACCTTGAGCTTGATGCGATTGTGTTTGCACTTAAAATTTGGCGCCATTATCTATACGGTGAGAAATGTCATGTGTTTTTAGATCATAAAAGTCTAAAATATCTGATGACTCAGAAAGATTTGAACCTGTGTCAAAGAAGATGGTTCGAATTGTTAAAAGATTATGAACTCGTGATAGATTATCATCCGGGTAAAGCGAACGTTGTTGCTGATTCGTTGAGTAGAAAATCATTGTTTGCACTACGTTCTTTGAAGGCTCAGATAGATTTGTCTAATGATAGTTCTGTGTTAGTTGAGTTAAAAGCGAAACCATTGTTTATACAGTAGATATGTGATGCTCAAAAATCTGATAATGAGTTATTAACTAAACGAGCTCAGTGTGATTTTAATTCTGAATCTGAATTTCGAGTTATTGATGATTGCTTGAGATTTTGAAGTCGTATCTGTGTTCCGAGAAATCCGGAGTTGATTCAGTTGATTTTGTGTGAAGCTCATAACAGTCGTCTAACTGTTCATCCGAGGAGTACGAAAATGTATCATGATTTGAAAATACACTATTGGTGGTCTGGTATGAAATGAGACATTTCTGATTTTGTTTCGAAATGTTTAATCTGTCAACAAGTAAAAGCCAAACATCAAGTTCCGTCTGGTTTGCTACAGCCAATTCTGGTTCCTGAATGGAAATGGGATAGAGTGACAATGGATTTTGTTTCTAGTTTTCCCCAGACTCCGAAAAAGAAAGATGCGATTTGGATCATAGTTGATCGATTGACGAAATCTGCCCATTTTATTCCTGTAAGATCTGATTATTCACTTGATAGATTAGCCGAGCTTTATATTTCTGAGATTGTTAGATTGCATGGGGTGCCACTATCCATTGTGTCAGATAGGGATTCGAGGTTTACATCGAGGTGCTGGAAGAAATTGCAAGAAGCTTTAGGCACAAAACTGCATTTCAGTATAACTTTTCATTCGCAAACAGATTGTCAATCCGAACGGATCATTCAGATTCTCGAAGATATGATAAGATGTTGTATACTTGAGTTTAACGGTACGTGGGAACAATATCTGCCATTGATTGAATTTGCATATAATAATAGTTTTCAGTCAAGTGTCAAAATGGCACCTTATGAAGCTTTGTACGGACGTAATTGTCGTACACCTCTGTATTGGACTGAGCTCAATGAAAATAAGCTACATGGGGTTGATTTGATAAAAGACTCAGAATAAAAAGTGAAACTGATCCGAGATTATTTGAAAGTAGCATCTGACCGTCAGAAGTCTTATGCAGACTTGAAACGAAAAGATATAAAATTTGAAATCGGTGACAAAGTATTTCTAGAAGTGTCTCCGTGGAAGAAAGTGCTTCGATTCGGATGTAAAAGCAAATTAAGTCCAAGGTTCATCGGACCGTATGAGATCATTGAACGAGTTGGGCTGGTTGCGTATAGATTAAGGTTGCCCTCTGAACTAGAAAAGATACACAATGTATTTCATGTTTTGATGCTCCGTAGATATCGATCCGATCCATCACATGTTATTTCTCTGACTGAAATTGAAATCCGATCCGATATGACATATGAAGAGGAACCGATCCGTATTTTAGCTCGTAAAGTGAAAGAGTTGAGAAATAAGAAAATTTCGTTAGTGAAAGTATTATGGAATCGACATGGAAAAGAAGAGGCTACGTGGGAGCCCGAAGATTCAATGAGACAGCAATATCCAAATCTGTTTAACGGTAAGATTTTCGGAGACGAAAATCCCTAAGGGGGTAATAGTCCAGTTTATACCCTAGTCGGAACAGTGGTTTCGGGACCACAAATCTGAGTCTGTATAATATTTTAATATTATATTCTATGCCGTTGATATGTGACTGAGTATGTGGCAAATTTCCGTGAACTAATTTGTCTGTCTGTGTGTTTAATTTGGGCAAAGGATTGAATTGTATTGATTTGTAAATTAGCATGCTACATGAAAAGGTGCCTATTTGCCATGTCTTTAAAAGTATGGAGGATTTATATGGCAAATTTACCTATTACCTAAGTTAGTGGACGGCACAAGTACTAAAATGACATTAATTCATTTGTTATATATGTTTTATTATAAGGGTAATTTTGTAATTAGATTAATAATATGTTTTGTAATAAAACAAACAAATGAAAGTGGATGTTCATCTTCATGTCTTACCACCGAAAATCAAAAAAAAAAAAAAAGAAGAAAACCTTAAGTTAGTTTCGGCCATTTCAAGCTCAAATTAAGGTGAGTTTTGACTTTGGTTTTTGATAATTTTTACGTTTTTGCAATCGTTGCTTTGTCTACTATCAAGCCCATGTCTCAATTTTGTGTATTGATGATGTTTGTGAGATATGCCATTGATGATATGTTGAGCTTTGTAAGGAATTTAGTTGTTAAATGAAAGATTTGAGCTAGATGAACATACATTGTTCTTGAATTTTTGATGAATTTAGCTAATTAGGGCTAAATTGAGAAAATATTATTTTGGAGGTCTAATTTGTAAATTTGATGAAAAATATGGACTTATATAGTCCCTAGGGAGATTCGGCTATGCATGTGTGTGAACAAATTTTGTGAATTTGATGTTTTGAGAAAAATGGGCTAAATTGATAAATTGTGCAAATGTGAGGGTTAATTTGTAAATAGCCCTAAATGTGTGTCCTTGGATTGAATTGAATGAATTAGTGAATAAAAGAGTTAATTCTGAATATGTTTAGATCAAGAATCGAGGAAAACGGACCTAGATCGCGGGAAAGCGAAAGTAACCGAGTAGCCATTTCTGTTTCTGTTAAATCGAATCCGAGATAAGTCATTATGCAAAAAACGTATTCGTATTGAATTATGTATGTTCTTATGACTATTGTTATCGATGAATACTTATGATATGATCTGTTCATGAATTCCGAGATAAGGATTACTTAGTGACAATGTCCGAGAAGTCCCGTACGAACCTAGGAATAGTTAGGACTAGCTATGTCATGACATAGGTATCTATTCTATTTTTATCATGTAAGACCACGTCTGGGACGATGGCATTGATTTGAGATTATGTGTAGGACCACGTCTGAGACATTGGCATCGATTTGATCTTTACGTGTAAGACCATGTCTGGGACATCGGCATCGTATTGATTCGTGTAAGACCCTGTCTGGGACAGTGGCATCGATATCTGAGTGCATATAAGACCTCATCTGGGACGTTGGCATTGTACGACTATTCCGAGCTTTCTGAGTATCCTACTAGATTCCTTACGGTTCAACGGGCAAGTTTGTGATATGAAATGGCCATGTAAATAGTGAATCCGTTTCAGGTACGTTGATTTATACACTAAATGTGTATATAAGGTAAGTACCTATGTGATCTTACTATAATGATTATGTATATTGGGATAACAGTATGATATGTGAAAGTAAGCATGAAAGAGCTATGTATATGTACAACTTTTGAATTGGTGAATGTGGCAAATATGGTCAAGTATATGGACCAAAGCATATATGTGATAGTTTGCTAAGTAATTATGATGTGCCAATGTACCTATGTGCATATATGCCTTCCATGCTAAGTTTGTTTGTATTGACTTACTAAGCTTTTGGAAAGCTTACTTTGTGTGTTTTTTTTCTCTGTTTTATAGGTCGTCAAAGCTACTGAAGGCTCGGGATCGTCAAGGATCGTCATCATACTACTAAACTCATTTTGGTACACTTTGGAAATGTATATAGTTAGATATGGCATGTATAGGCTAGTATTTGGTATAAGTTTGTTATATGAACTTAGCCATGTGATTTGGCTATTTATGAGTTGAGAATTTGCTTAAATGAATGTGATAAGTGAAGTATGTTTTTGGCATGGTTATGTGATCTATGAATTGGTCAAGTTTTTGGGTAAGCATTTGGATGAATTATACTTGATATACATATGTTTTGGTCTTGGAAGTTGGCATGATTGAAATGGATATTGAATGTTTAGAATGATTGGTTATTTTGGTTGTCTAGTATGTATGAAATGTGTTGGTAAATATTGCTTGTAGGTAAGACCCAAGTGGGTGGCATTTAGGCCTTGAAAATGGCCTATAATGTCACACGGTTGTGGCACACGGGTGTGCCTAGTGATCGTGGGCGTAAGTCAGTATATGGCCTAAGAGCATAAGGCCATGGTACACGGACGTGCCTGGTAGCTGTGTGGTTTTGATAGGATCGACCACGGCCAAAGTACACAGGCGTGCTTGGTGGCCATGGAGCAAAGGTCAGTTTCGACCATGGATAGGACACACGGGTGTGTCCAGCAGCCGTGGGAGGCACACGGACTGCCCACACGGGCGTGTAAGCCCTGAAACTTAGAAAAGTTTTAATTTTCCATGAAATTTTGTATGTGTATCGGTTTAGTCCCGACTCGGTTTATAAGCATGTTTTAGGTCTCATTGACCGTATTAAGGGACATTATGTTTGAGATTAATGGATGAATGTATGAACTTCTGAAAATGTTTCCGATCGGTCAGATAACGCCTTTAACCCTAGTCCGACGACGGATACGGGTTAGGGGTGTTACAAATGGTTGTCCGGTTGGCCATGAATGACTAGTCACACGTATACCTCATGCCGTCCGTAGGTGGGGACCCACTTTTGGCCACCTACTATAGACTATCCATAAGGACCACTAAAAGGCCACTGAGGCATAACAACATCGTACTACATCTGCAAAGGGAATGTCAGAGCAGGACCACACTGTACTATACTTAACGACAATCGACATATAATGACCATGCCACTTGGTCAACCACATGAGCTAGACACCGTTCGTATTGTAGATGACATGACTCTACTAGACAGGAGGACCTTCCCCTATATATACCTTAACCTGTGAAGAAAAAGGGATATTCTTCTCCTTTAAGCACATTACCAAACAACCTATACCCACTCTCCAAACCTTCTTAAGCCCTCTTCTTTTCAGTTTTCCCTACTTAGCCTCTATCTTCGGCTCTTCGCTTGTCACAAGTGAACCGACCTCCTTAATAACCACCACCTTCTCCTCTTTTCCTCTTCCTTGTTGAACACCTATATCAATACTCATAATAAGAAAATGAGAACTAAAACAAAAAAAAATTATATTTATATGGATTCAAATTAGCATAATAGATTTGATATTTAAATTTTGTTGAAAAAAATATTTTTGCATTTGTGTTAATTTGAATCAATTCCAATTTGTCAAAGTTAAAAATAATTGTTTTCAGTTTTTATCAATTTTGCAAAATATGTTTAGTGAAAACAATGAAAATAACTTTTGTTTGTTTTCTAATTTTCACATATTTTCATTTTTCAAAAATCATTTTTAAAAATTTCAACAAAACATGTTTTCTTTACTATTTTTCATTTTCCACTAAAATGACCTCGGCTTCTCAAAACCAAACAAAGCCTAAGATTGCAAATTGAAAAAACAAGGAAGTTTTTTTTATCTGTTCGAATCAAAAGTTTAAAAAAAAAATTCAAAATCTTACCATTATACAAGTCAAAATCTAACACTATATAAATAATAGTTTAGTGGCTTTTTAGAATAATATGATTTTCACATTAATAAAATTATTTGATGTGGAATTGGAATTAGTCATTGGAATTTTTTAAGAAAAACAGCACGATAAATTGATTTCTCCCTCTTAATCTTTTATCTTTTGTTACACAAACCATTAATTATGGAGGCTTTACTTTTATAATATTTGGAATCATTGTCGTATATTTACACTTTCCATCCATATGTAACTCACGAACATGACAAATGATTCAATAGAAAATTTTAGCAAATGTTTGTTGGATTTAGGAGAGGGAAGGTTGGCTTAAAATGTGCCAAATCAAAGTGATAATTCATCATTGATTAGGATTTTGAATTAAATTTTAATCCTTAATTGGAGTAATTTTGTATGCTAAATTGTTAATTACACTTATCTAGACTTGGAAGCCAATTTCATTGATCCTTCCTTTTTAAAGGATTGAGCTACATTGACACCAGCTAATGAAGTAGTTGATAAAATTAACAATAACATACTGTCATGGCTTCTTAGAGGATCTAAAAAATGCCTCAGTGTAGATAGATTTCACTAGAAACTGGCAATGTTGAAGAACAATCTATCTTATATCCTTCTGAATTCTTGAATTCCTTATAGTTTTCCGGTGTACCAAATCATTAGATTAAGTTGAAAATGGGTACAACTATTATCTTCTTGAGAAACACCCTAAAGTTGTATGGGTCATGGATATTGGTCTAAAGAAATATGAGGAAACACAAAAGTTTGCCAAAGAATTCGCAACTTAAAGGATGTGAATAAATTTGAAATTTTAAATGAAAGTAGGGTTGAGGATGAGAATGTGTTACGAGATATTATAAATTTTGGCAATATTCCCACTACTTCAGACCCTTTGCTCTCTAGAGATGTTAATGGGAGGAATAGGGAGATGTGTGGGCCGCAATTAAGGCCTTTTGGTGGTAAGGATCCATGGCCCAATGTTAATAATATGTGCTATGAGAAGGATCCATCTCAAAAAGTTAAAGAATATGATGATGCCAATGGAAATGTTAAGATGTCTACAACTGCAAGAATAGGGAAAGTAGTAGTTCTTATATTGGTTGTCTAGTTCATGACGAAGGGACTCTCTGAGAAGAGCTTAGGTTATGGAAATGGACATTGATGATTTAATAGTTACATGTAATCATGATAAGCCATGGTGGAAGATAATTGGCAGAAACATTTTGGTAACCAGCCGGTTTATACGAATTATAGTCAAGTGGGAAAATGGAATTGTGGTATTGCTCCAGGTGACTCGAATGCTGTTAAACCTGTCGAACATGTGTTGGTTTCCTTTAACATGACTCAATGAAATTTGGAATTGTAGGGGATTACGGAATGATGTTTTCATGCATTTGTAACGCCCTAAAAATATAGGGTCTTTAATTTTGCATGTTCTGACGCAAAAAGCTTGTTTGCTTTAATGGCTAAATGATTTGGCTGTGTATGGGGGTGTGTGAGAAGCCTCGGTTCAAGTCTTGACTTTTGCAAGATTTTTATTTTTTCTCTTAAATGAACCTAGACACTGGCACTTAAGCCTTATTAGTAATAATGTTTGTTTTATGACACAAAAAGAGCCTGTGGTGTAGTGGCAATGTGGCGTGTGGTGTAACTGAGAGGTTTGAGGTTCAAGTCCTGGGTTGCGCAATGGACTGCTTATTTTGCTGCTTGAGTGGTGTAGGTAAAAGAGTTGAACTGAAACACTGTTGAGAGGAGTTTGAACTGGTCATGGAGGGATTTGTGGAGCAAGTCAAGAAAGAGATTGGGGAGAAAATCAAGGAATTTCGAAATGGGAGTTTGGTAGGGTATTGTGGCCAATTGGGACTTTAAGGCTCTATTGGAATTCGACTAGGGGGAAATAGGGAGCAATTTCGACTGTAGTCATTTCTTGGTTTTAGCTTTTGGGGTGTTGATAGGAGAGTTGCCAAATTTCCTTGCTGGCAATTTGGGGTTTTTACTTTTTGCATTTCGGGTTCTCTCTAGTTTTCCTTGTGCTACGAAGCTAACCACTCGTGTCATTCCCTTCTAACCGTTTGTGTCATTTTTCTCTTCTTTTTTGCTATCCTCTTTCTCTTCTTGGCCGAACCTAGCACCTACTCTCCCCTGTCCTTTTTTTTCATCAATCGGTTTCTCTCATAGCCGAACCTTCCCTTTTACCCCCTTAACTTCTATTCGTCTTCTATTCTAGTCTGGCCGAATATCACTGTTGTTAATCCCTCTCTGCGTCGATCTACTGCAAAGGTTCTGACTATCGGTAAGTGTTCATACTCATCACCTCTGGATTAATCTATCCTCTACTTTCCTTTTTAAAACCGAATACACCTATGCCCTTCTTTTCTTTTTCCAAAACTGAATACCCCTTTACTAATCGATTGTTATTTCCTCCTTTATGTACTTTACTCGTTGCGATTCTAGGGTCTTCCTCAAGGAGTGGTGGAGTGTGAACAGTCTTGGAGGAGTCACACCTTCGTTCTCAACATTCAGGTAAGGTAAAAGCGTTACCTTATGTTCGTTGGGGTTAGGCCGAATGTGCCCTATAGGCCGAATGTGCCCTATCATTCACTAAACAGATTTTGATGGTATTTTAGGAAATCAAAAAGGGCGTGTAACTGTTTCTAAACAGCGATCATAGAGGGATTAAGGTCACCCTCATTCAAACAAGGTAAGAAGGGTGTTTCGGATTAAGCGTCAATAAGAGGGTGCTTTGCCCTAATGATGAAAAGGACTAACATTGGATCTCATTTGAATCTAGGTTGGGTGCTCGTGGAATTTGGAGCAATTTCATAAATAGGTGTGTAATCATACCATCGTTTCTATGAGTTGGCAAAAGCCGAAAAGCCGAAACTTTGGCATTTGAGGCCTCACAAGTGTGCGATCGCTCGTGTGGTAAATCGAGCCAAAAATCATGGGTGATAAACTATAGAGGCCACCACGAGCGCTCTCGTGCTCTGGGGCTGTTATGGGCCTCGTTGGGTTGAAATGGGTTGTGTGGGTAGAATGGGCTCGTGGGCCCCACACGGATAAAATCCACGAAAAGTGGAAGATACTGGATTGGGCCACGTAGTTCGCATAGCCATGACTGAATTTAAGCTGGATGGGCCACACGAGCTTGTAGGCCCACTTGGGCCAAATATTGGGCTTTGGGCCTATTTATACCGTTTTGACCATATATGTTACTTGTGTCGCTCGAGGCAACTGTAGACCTTTGGAAAGGTCGTTAACTGCACCGAGACCCCAAAGTAGGTAAAGTGACCAAAATACCCTTAAAGGGCAAATTTACTATTTTACCTCTAATGCATGGAAACGATCATTTTACCCCTAGAGGTAGGTTGACTGATGAATGTATATTATTTGTGTGACTGTACTGAGTAGGACATTTTGCATACACGAAACCTTTATGACATGACATACTGCATGGGGTTGGGATTCTGATATGGAGGAAGTACTGTACTGGTGGCTCTACCACATTCACTGTTACTGGTGGCTTCGCCACATATACTGTTACTGGCAGCTCTGATGTGTTATTATTACTGGTAGCTATGCTGCAATATTGGTGTGTTGGCTGGGTGGGTCGATTTTATCCCCACATGGTGTGTTGGTTGGATTGGGGTGGGTTGCATATTTGCACCATACTAATACTGTATTGGGCTTAGGCCCATATTGTTACTGTAATGGGCTAAGGCCCACACTGTACTGTTATTGAATAGGGCTCAGGCCCAGGCTGTTACTGCATATATTACTGACTGAACGATAGGGGAATACACGATGAGTTTCATAAACTCACCCTTTCTTTTAACTGTACAGGTAATTCCCAGCTTTAGACGATTTGGAGCTGCGAGGGATTCGGAGGTGGCCACATGTTAATTAATATTTTGTTTTGGACTTAGTTATTTAAATTTTATATTGGGTTTTCGATTATGTAATAAGGCCTTTGGTGGATTGAATTCCTTTTTGATTGGGTTTTTAATTTCTTATTTGAACTGCCCAACTGATACAAACAAGTTTTCAAAAATAATAACTATTTTAAAGACAAACATGCATTTTTTAAACTTCAAGTTGGTTTAATTAGAGTAGCTTCTGCAGATTTAAATCAATTAAGGAACCAACGGTAACCAACATGGCAATCGTTTTAATAAGTGCTTTTTTTAAACTTAATAAGTTAACTTACCAAATGTTTTTCTAGGCAATAAAAGCTAAATGGGTTTTAACCTAAAAACGGTTCTCTATCAACAAGCCTTTATATAAAAGACACTTTGATGTGACACGTTAGATTCGGTCATAACGTCTATGCCGGGTTTGGGGTGTTACAGAATAACTGTAAGGATTTACTCTTACATGAGAGACATAATGTCTTATGCTTGCTAAAGACCAAAACAACCATTAGAGTAGGGAATATGTTAGAATGAAAACTATCTTTCTTAGAGAGCTTCGAGGTTCTAACTTTGGGTTTTCGTGGGGGACTAGTGTTGTTATGGCATAAGCAGTTGGTTAAGTTAGAAGTGGTTAACTTAAGTGAGAAATTGTGAGGTTTAAACTTCTTTAGATGGATATACTCGTGTTATATAAAGTTTTTAAATAATATTATGACATAATTTTAGTCTTAAAATTATTTAGATGTGTTATGGAATGGTTGATGATAGTTTAAACTTGGTTTTAGGTGTTTAAGATACGTTCTGGGCAATCTGTATCCGGTATCGTGACATCCGACCTTCAGTGTTGTGAGATTGGAGTCAATAGAGTAATCTGTCTTTCGTATTGTGACATTCAACCTTCAGTGTCACAACATTGGAGTCATAAGATCAATATGTTCTTGGTGTCGCGACATTAGGAGATCAATGTCACGACATTGACCCTGTTTACCCTGTTTTGACCCGAATAAGTCCTGAACGACCCCTGTTTGTAACCAAACTTTCAAGTAAGCCTAGAAATGACTTGAACAACTTTTAAAAAGTCTATTTATTTTAAAGTAAAGTTTTGAAATTGATTCTTGAATTAAGTTATCTTTAGTGTCCAAATGTGACATCTCTTGCTCGGGACATATTGATCCATTCTGGGTAAGAGGTGTTATAATATTTCCATTGGTGACACTAAAATTTTTGGGGTGTTACATAAAGTCTCTTAAGTGTGTGTTTCTTAGTTATTGTCAAATTCACAAGGGTTATAAGTGTTATTCTCCTAAACTTAAATGGTAGCTTGTGTTTAGTGATGTGACCCTTTTTGAAAAGACACCATTTTTTCTTGTGTCATCTATATTTAGTAGTCCTAAAAAAGATGGTTACTTAGATTACATTGTGAGCCATTTGATTAATTCCCTAGAAACAAATATGTCTGGTCATTCAACAACCCGACCATCCATTATTCATGTTTTTTCATGGAAAAAAGATCCTCCAGATGTATGTTTGTTTCCATTCTCTTCGACGGAAGATCTTGCTCCTAGCCAACCTGATTCTACTATATTGGAAAAAGTCGATTTCGAAAGCGGTTTTCTTGCATAGCAAAAAAATAAAATTTGGAAAACGACCCTATTTGTGATATTTATAGCAATAAACCCTTTACTGAAATCACACCTGTGTTTCAACTAGATGGATCCTTGTCGTTGCCTACTTTCAACCGAACAACCTTCTCCGCTATTATCATACCACGAACTTCTTCGAGTGTGGTCTCAAATGAATTCGAATCAAACACAAAACCATAAATTCTTTATTTCACTTTTAGTGGGAAAACGAATCTCTCTTTAATAGAAACTGATAGAATTGTTATTCCAGAAAATAGAATTTATACTTAGAAGATAAATTCTCACTATTTCAGCTAGAATAACAATACCTTAAAGTTTTGTCTTTTTAGCCCTATCGATGTCATCTATTTATAGGGAGAAAAAGTGAAACCCTTATTGAATTAGTAGAAGTATATTTCAATAGAAAACCATAATCCTAGTCAAATTAGGAGAGAGAGGGGTGGCAACCCTAGTTAAATAAACTAGGGTTTGTCGTCCCATGCATCAACATGAAATGCTTTTGTGCCTCTGTTGTATCCGGTCCAATTACAAGTACTTCCTGGACTTTTAACCCAGTACTTTATAATTCAATCCAACTCAATACTTGTTTTTCTATTTCCCAAAAATAAAAATCATAAATTAATTTAAATAAATTAGTTTTTGAATTAAATAATTTTCTCAATCTAATTCTAATTCTATTCAAATCACGATGGCTTTACCCTATGAGAAAATATGTTTAATATTTCTACATTCAACGAATTCACTATGACCAATTAATTTAGTTTCATTTTCGAACTTCAATGAATTAATTAATTAATAATTCGAAAAACCATAAATTACTTTTCAGGCTATTTTCATTTAGAGAGAACCACATTACTTTCTAAATGTTTCTTATTTCTCTATCTTTACAATTTCTATCCATTTATGTTCATTTCATTCAACACGTAATTCATTTCTAGTTTCAATGAGCTGGAGGAGGGACAGACTGGACACATGAAATTAGGGCTCAAATGATTTATAATTAAGTTCTAACTTTTTGCCTATTAATTATAAACTTATTTAGTCACGAAGTCATTCCACTATAGTATCATGATTGCGCTCTCCATAATGACAAACCATTACAAAAGCAACTCGATTAGTGCTCATCTAATAACTTTGTCATAAGTGTGTTACCCTCACAGGATATCCTTAATCTCTTTGAGATAAATTCGCTCTCCCAATATGACCCTATTTTATCTCATAGTAACCATTACATATTCCTTCATGAAAAGTCAATTACTAGCAAATAGTAATCAATTCATTCATTCTAAAGACAAACAACCCATGGCCATGTTTACTTTTCATCTACCCTGTAATGCTAATGAGAGGATATCGTTTGCCTATATCTCGAGCTATGAATTCCACTATTGTGAATGACACTACATACTGCAGAAGTCGTATACTCAACGCACTAGCTTTTGATTCCTTATTTATTTGAACACAGGCTTTTAGTTACATCAAAGTATATGAGTCATGTAACAGCCCGATTTAGACCTTAGTCAGAACAGTGGTTTCGAGACCACAAATATGAGGTCGGAATGTTAATTTAATGTTATTTTCTGTGTGAATGGTATGTGACTTAGTCTGTGTGAAAATTCTGTATGGTAATTTTATCGACTGTGTGTCAAATTACTAAAAAAGATTTAATCGCATAAAGTATAAAATGCTATGTGTTGATTGTTAGATGCTTAATTGTTGTTGTCTTTATAAATTGGAGAATTTATGTTGTAAATTACCCAAAAAACAATGGTAGTGGGCTGCATTATGAATGATATTTATATAGTTTATATTATATAAATTATAATAGTTAATAATAATAAAAGATATATTATAATGTTATAATAAAAGAAAGAAGATAGTGGATTATTTCATCCATCTTAGCCAAAAATATCAAGGAAAAAGAAAAAGAAAAAGAAAGCTAGGGGTTCGGCCATTGTTAAGCAAAATTAAGGTATGTTTTGGCTTCGATTTTTGATAATTTCTACGTTTTCATAATCGTTGCTTCGTGCTCTACCTAACCCATGTTGTAATTTTGTGAATTGATGATGTTTTTGTGATGAGTCAATGATGAACACTTGAGCTATGTGTTAGTTGATAGTGAAATATGGAAACTTGGTGTTGGATTAAAATAGTTTATATTGGGATTTTTAGTGAAATTGAGTATTTTGGGCTTAATTGAGAAAATAAGAAATTGAAGGACTAAAATGTGAAACAAATGAAATGTGTGAGCTTGTATGAGTATAGTGAGTATTCGGCTAAGCATGGGTGCAAGCTAATTATGGGTATTTGATGATTTTATGAATAAAGGACTAAAGTATCAAAATGTGAAAATGTGAGGGCTATTGTGTAAAATGCCCTAAATATGTGTGTTTGGATTAAAATGAATGATTTGATAATTGAATGGACTGAATTTGAATGTGTATAGACCAAGAGAGAAGAGGTTCGGATCGAGATCGAGGAAAAGATAAAGTGCTCGATTAATCGACCGTATCGATAGTTCGGCGTCTGAGGTAAGTTCGAATATAATACATGTTATTAAGATATGGTTTAAGATTATGAAATGAATGTGTATATGTATATGAAATTGAAATGCTATGTGCAAGATTTAGTTGATGGCACTAAGTGTGCAAAATTGAAATTGAAACAGAAATGAATAGCACTGTGTGTGCGATGTTATGAAAGCTTCCGTTATTTGACATGGCACTGTGTGTGTGATACTGAGATAAATCGGTTGAAAGATTAGGCACTAAGTGTGCAATGACTAATATGTATCAACCATGTATATGGCACTGAGTGTGCGATTAAATTGAAAGAATATCAGAGGATGACCGACTTGTAATATCAAGCATTGAGTAGCTTGGAAATTGAATAACTACGTGTTAGCTAAGGTATGTATTGAACCTTTGTGGTTGATGAGTTTATAGCTAAAGCTAAGAATGGATGAATGAATAATTTTAGCTATGGATGATATGGTATGAATAGGAGAGAATTGATCTATGTGATGGTTCGTTTAGTTTAATGTTTTATGAGACGAACTTACTAAGCTTTATAAAGCTTACTGTGTGATTTGTTTCTCTGCTTTGCAGTGTCAGTAAAGCTAGCTAGGATTCGAGAATCGTCGGCATCTCAATCACACTATCGGCATTCTATTTTGGTACTTTTGGAATGATGTAAATAGTTGAAATATGGCATGTATAGGCTAGTTGTTTTGACTCATATTTGAGATGTGTAAATAGCCATATGATATGGCTAGCTAAATGCTGGTAATGTGCATGAGTGAATATGGTATTTAGTGCATATTTTGATATAGCATGATGGTAATGAATTAGCTTATAAATGGTGAGTTCAATAATGAATTAATGCCTTAGTGATTTAGTGAAGTTATGGATGATTTATACCTAGATTTATATGTAATTTGGTTGTATAAATGGCATGCTTAGAAATGAGATTATATGTGATGATATGATGATTATTGGACATGAAATAGGTTGCCAAATTGTGTGCATAAAGGTGTTCAAATGTGCTTGTAGGATTAACCCATGTGGGTGGCATTTTGGCCTTGCAAATGGCCTATTTTTGCCACATGGTTGTGACGCACGGGCGTGCTTAGTGACCATGGGCGTAAGTCAGTATATGGCCTAAGAGCACAAGGCCACGGCACACGGACGTGCCTGGTAGCCGTGTGGTTTTGACAGGATCGACCACGACCAAAGTATACGGGCGTGCTTGGTGGCCTTGGAGCAAAGGTCAGTTTCGACCACGGGGAGGACACACGAGTGTGTCTAGCAGCCATGGGAGGCACACGGCCTACCCCCACAGGCGTGTATCTCCTGAAACTTAGAAAAGTTTTAAATTTCCATGAAGTTTCTATATGTGCTTCGGTTTAGTCCCGACCCCTCTCTAGCATGTGTTTAAGGTCTTATACACCTTAATAAGGAACTAATTGTTTATGTTTGATGTATTATGATGATGATTGACTTTGTGTCGTAAATGAGTTGTGAAATGATCTTATTGTCTGGTAATGCCTCTTAACCCTAATCCAGTGACAGTTTCGGGTTAGGGGTGTTACATTTTATTGGTATCAGAGCTACAGTTTAGTCGATTCTTGGACTAACGTAGCACGTGTGAGTCTAGCTAAATATGATGAATTTTGACAGTTGAAAATGTGTTTTCATACAGTAATGGATCCCAATCAAGTAGTTGTTGACGATGTAGAAAGCAATGCGCCTGCTCCTGCTCAAGGGACAGCGCCGGCTACATTTAGGCCGAATGACAGTGGTGAGGGAGGAGAGGCTAAGCAAGCCTTCTTCTGAATGATGAGCGAGTGGTTTTCGGAGTTCGTTCGAATGAATCCGGCTGCTCCACAACCTCCACCCCCACAAGTACCAATTGTGCCACAAGTTGTAGATCCAATCAGATTGAATAAACCACCTGTAGACAAGATTCAAAAATACGGGGCCGAGGAGTTTAGGGCCACATCTGATGACGATGCTGAACGAGTCGAGTTTTGGCTTGAGAATATAATCAGAGTATTCGATGATATGTCGTTGAATCCTGATGAGTGCATTAAGTGTGCAGTTTCCTTGTTGAGAGACACGACTTATAACTGGTGGAAAACATTGATATCTGTGGTTCCGAGAGAGAGAATCACCTCGGACTTCTTTTAAGCTGAGTTCAGAAAGAAGTATATCAGTCAACGCTTCTTTGATCAGAAATGTAAAGAGTTTCTAGAATTGAGACAGGGCCGTTTGTCTGTTACTGAGTACGAGCGGGAATTCGTAAGATTGAGTCAATACGCGAGAGAATATGTGTCGACTGAAGCTACAATGTACAAACATTTCATAGAGGGATTGAATGACGACATTAAATTGTTGGTTGGGATACTTGATATAAATGAATTTGTTGTGTTAGTCGAAAGAGCATGCAAAGCTGAGGAGCTCAGTAAAGAAAAGAAGAAAGCCAATTCTGAGGCTTGTGATGAAAAAAAGAGATCGATGAATAAGTTCTCTCAACCTTAAATGAAGAGATATAGAGATGCAATCAATTGTTCAAATGTTTTGTTTGGACATCCAAATAGAGATCGTTCGAGACAAAGTACTGGTTCACGAATTCAAGCTCCGAATGAATCAAGTGTTGGTAGCGTTAAGAGTAACAAACCTGAGTGCAGACAGTGTGGAAGACGACATGTGGGAGAGTGCTGGGGCAAGTATAACAATAGAGTTTGTTATAAATGTGGATCCCGAGATCATTTTATTCGAGATTGCCTGAAGATGGTGGAAGAGGAAAATGTTTAGAATTAAAGACCAAGTAATGTGACGGCTAGAGGTAGACCAACCAGAAACATCAGAAATGTGAGTGAAAGTCAGAGGGGGACAACTGACACAGCTGTGAGGTCAGAAGCGAGGGCACCTGCTCGAGCCTATGCTATACGTGCATGAGAGGAAGCATCATCTCCAGACGTCATCACCGGTTCTTTCACTTTATTTGATACTGATGTCATTGCATTGATAGATCCAGGATCAACTCATTCCTATGTGTGTATGAACTTAGTATTGAATAAGACTTTACCTGTTGAGTCTACTGAATATGTGGTTAGAGTGTCGAACCCCTAATGGATAAAATATATAAGAACTGCCCATTGATGTTTCGTGATATATGTTTTCTGGCCAATTTGATGTTACTGCAATGAGTTTGACATAATTCTGGGTATGGATTGGCTTACTCTGCATAATGCCATCGTGAATTGTAAAAGAAAGAGTATTGAGTTGAAGAGTCGGAATGGTGAGATAGTTCGAATTGAATCCAATGATATGAAAGTATTACCAGCTATTGTATCTGTGATGAAAACTATGAATTATGTGAGAAAAGGTTGTGAAGCTTATTTGGCGTATGTGATTGATACAAAAGTGTCGGAAAAGAAAGTTGAATCTATGCGTGTGGTATGTGAGTTTCCATATGTGTTTCCTAAAGAGCTGCCGGGATTACCTCCAATTCGAGAAGTGGAATTTGGTATTGAATTAGTGCCGAGGACCACTCCCATTTCTATAGCTCCATATAGAATGGCACCAATTGAATTGAAAGAGTTAAAATCACAGTTGCAAGAATTAACTGATAGAGGATTTGCACGACCGAGTTTCTCACCCTGGGGAGCTCCTGTGTTATTTGTGAAAAAGAAAGATGGAACTGTGAGAACGTGTATTGATTATCGACAATTGAACAAAGTGACGATAAAAAATAAATATTCGTTGCCTCGTATTGATGATTTGTTTGATCAGCTGAAGGGAGCTACATTGTTTTCTAAGATAGATTTGAGATCAGGCTACTATCAGTTGAGAGTTAAAGAAATTGTTGTGTCGAAAACTGCTTTTAGAACAAGGTACGAGCATTACGAATTTTTAGTGATGCCTTTTGGACTAACAAATGCTCCCACAGTGTTCATGGATCTAATGAATCGGATATTTAGACCGTATTTAGATCGCTTCGTGGTGGTGTTCATTGATGATATTTTGATCTAGTCATGTGATGAGACACAATGTAACACCCCTAACCCGTATCCGTCGCCGAATTAGGGTTACGGGTATTACCAGAAGTCAAAACTTTTATTCCTTAAAAGCATCTTAAATAAATATCTTATTCCAACCATTCAATTATAAGCAGACAACTCCCATGTATATAAAATATAAATATAATTAAATAATGCTATACATATAAGCAAATAGTATCTAATGCATGAAACATATTAGTACTAAATATATATATATATATAAATAAAAATTAAGTCATAACCAGCACAAGTATAATTTAAACATACATATTACATTTTTGAATATAATTACATGTTAATGCAATTTCCATAATTACCAATTCACTTATAAGGACCGAATATGCCAGTATACACATTATTAGCATATGGCCCAAACTACTCATTCAATATATATATTGTATGAATGCATATATATATAATTATATGATTACATAATCACCATTCTGCATTTTCCAACCGAATTTAAGGGACATATAACATAACACCCATAGTCAACCCATATCATTTATATAACATGACCGATTACCTACATAATTCATCAACTCATATTCCTAGTTCAAACCGCCATTAGTAACAAGACCAAATTAAACCTATCATCAGCACATTTACCTTAGCCGAATATAACTTAGTCAAGACTTCATACAATTAATACATTCATGACATGAACATAACCATCACTTGTTCATTTCAACCATTCACCTAATTTCCACCCATCAAAAGATATAAACCATATTCACATGGCTAATATATATATATATATATACATGAACAAAGTGCATAACTCAAACATAACCCTTGACAATTCCCTATACATGCCTTTATCTTGTGGACTAAAATAAAAGAGTACCAAAAAGATGATAGTGTGGCTGACTTCAACAATGATCCTTCGAGCCCACAGCAGAACCAAAATCTATAAAACGAGCAGCAAAAACACACAAAGTAAGCTCACTAGCTTAGTAAGTGTCAAGCCATGATAAATGTAATAAACATACATGTAACATTTAACCTATAAGCTTATAATATTAAACATAATTACAATAGGATAAAAAAATACACATAGCCGAATACCAAGCATAATATTAAACATAATTACAATAGGATAAAAAAATACACATAGCCGAATACCAAGCACACACTTAGCTTAAATGTCATCGATACATGTAATATCATATGCATCGTATTCTTTTTCAATTCACATAAACCAACCTTAGGCATTGTTCTTTGAAATTTACTTATACGCATATGATAAACAATTTCAACTCTTTCATCATTGACCTTTTTATTTGTATTCGAGACTACCCAAATAGTACATTTAAGCTCACATTCAATCATATTATACTCATGCACATCAATCTTAATCTCAATTGTACATAACACTGTTCTTATAGAATTAACTCGACTCAAGTAATATTAAACATAACATACCTTACTTGCTTACCTGAGCCTTTAACTAGATACATTAACTATGTTTTGCCTCGAACAAATTTCGGTTTCTCCTTTTTAAAACACATCACCGGCATCAAGCCTGCTAGGCGTCAAAGCCCGATAAGTAACACCGGCACAAGGCCTGCTAGGCTCAGAGCCCGAAATAAGTCACCGGCACTAGGCCTGCTAGGCTTAAAGCCTGAAATAAGTCACCGGCACTAGGCCTGCTAGGCTTAAAGCCCGAGATATCAACATTTTCAACATTTCAATGAACATTTCAATAGTATCATAACCACTTATCACTTAAATTTCATAATTCTATCACATTTCCAATTCAACTAAGCTTATTCACTTTTCACAAATAGAATCATTATAACATTGTATAACCCGTATATCATATCGATTATACACATTCACATTGTCTCAACAAAACATATCCAATTCAATGTAATATCTTTACATTCGGCTATCACATAAAAGTATACCCAAATTTATCAAATATTGTCATTAAATACATTCATAATGCATTCTTTAATATAATCCAGCTTAGGGACTTACCTCGACTGTCGACGGACCGCGTAGACCGGCTATTCAATAACCTTCGTCTTTCCCCGATCCAAATCTGTTTTTCTTTGTTCTTGATCTAAACACATTAAAATTTAGCTCATTCAAGTACATTTCATTTCAATTTAGTCCCAAATCACATAAATGGGCAAATTACCCTTTTACCCCTAGGGTTTCACATTTTTACACTTTAGTCCTAATTGCACAAAACACAAAATACACATAATTTGCACCTAATTCTTTAGGGCCGAATACTCCTAGGGACTATACAAGTCCATATTTTTCATTTATTTAGCAAATAGGTCCCTCTAGAATTTTATTTTTGCAAATTAGCCCTAATTGTTCAATTTCACCAAAACTTTCAATACAAAACATGCTAATCTTTTTCATATCTATAATTTAAAATCATCAAACACCAAAAATCATATGAACACTACAATGGCCGAATATCAAGCATGCTTATTTTCAAAAATTATAACATGGGTTAGCTACGGTTCGAAGCAATGATCTCAAAAACGTAAAAATTAACAAAAACCGAATTCAAAACTAACCTTGAAATCAAGCTTCTAATTGCCGAAAATCAAAGAACATAACCCTTTCTTCTTTCTAAACTTTCGGCCAAGCAAGAGAGAAGATGATAATGGCCATTCCATTATGTTTTATTTAACATATATTATAAAATTAACCATTTACTATTTTAACCTTTATTAATATATTAATAATAACATAATATCATGGAAAAATTTGTCATATACCGTCCACTTACTCCTAAAATGGGCTATCTGCCCTTTTAATACCCCAAATTAAAAAGCCATAATCAATTAGGCACTTTTCACTATAGTTAGCAACTTTTACGCTTTACGCGGTTAAGTCCTTTTTCTAAATTAAACACATTCACACACATCAAATCACATATAATAGACTTAAAATATAATATTAAAATATTTCTCGGACTCAGATTCGTGGTCCCGGAACCACCGTTCCGATGAGGGTCAAAATCGGTCTGTTACGCGCAACATGCTGAGCAGTTGAGAATCGTGCTACAATCTCTACGTGAGAAATAGTTATATGCAAAGTTTAGCAAATGTGAATTTTGGTTACGTGAGGTTGGATTTCTGGGACATATTGTATCAGCTGCTGGAATACGAGTTGATCCGAGTAAAATCTCTACTATTTCGGAATGGAAGCCTCCGAGAAATGTGTTTGAAGTCCGTAGTTTTCTGGGACTAGCGGGATATTATGGACGATTTGGGAAAGGCTTCTCGATGATTGCAACTCCATTAACAAAGTTGCTACAGAAGGATGTTAGATTCGAGTGGTTAGAAAGGTGCCAACAGAGTTTTGAACAGTTGAAAGTGTTGTTAACAGAAGTGTAACACCCCAAACCCGGCCCAAACACCAAGACCGAATCTGGCATGTCACTAGAAAAGGGTCTAAAAAGTTTTACGAGCTTCAGAAGATTTTTAAGACATTTTCTTTATAAAACCCCAAGTTGGAATCACAGAACCCGAAGGCTAAAAGGCTTGGAATAAGGAATCACAGAAATCCCTTGATTGACCGATTGTCCCCCCTAGGATCCTTCAACACTGATTAGATGCAAAAAGAATGTGAAAGGAGGCCCCTCCTACATTCGGCCAAAGAAATTCAAAACATGATTAACCCCTTCGGTTACCAACCAAACAGAATAAGAGAGAATCAAGAAAGAAGATAGCACTTACCATTTAACAGGAAGGAACCGATTTGGAAGGGAGATAGGAGGATGAGTGGTGGAACTTCACTGAAACAGGAATTGAACAAAGAGATGTGAACACCAAAGGGATTCGACTAATCAAGAAAAATAAAAACGACTTAGGGAGAAAAGGAGAAGATAGGTTTCGGCTTATGAAGATAAAGAAAGAAGATACAAGAAAAAATGGCTATGGAGGTTCTGCTTACCAAAGAAGATAAAGGAAGAGTTGAAGCACAGATGTTTCAGCCTTGAAGGAATAAACTTTGCAACAAATGATGATAAAAGGTGACTAGAGGATGAAGCACTAGTGTTTCAGCAATGGAGTAAGAACAAAAGGGATGCTACAGCTTGGAGTAAATGAGGGAAGAAGAAAAAAGAAGAATGGAAGCTAAGAGGGTTCGGCAAGAGGGAATGAAAGCTTGCACGCTCGTTACCAAAAATGCTAAAAAGGGGAGAAGATGATTTCGGTTTTGGCTAATTGAAGAATGGACAAAGACCTTAGGGGTTTCGTCTATTCAAAGAAAAGAACAAAATTTCCAAAATGCATACCACCCAAATGTCGAAAAGAAAGAGCTCACTACACCTAAAAGCTAATACTTCAAAAATTTGGCACCTATACTCACCAAACCGAATGCCTATCCCACCTAACACCACTCAAAAATTTGGCTAACACCCTTCTCCACCTTCATCCCCTTGATTCTCTCCTATCTTCACTCACCACCTCCCATTTGAATTGGCTTGAACAAGTCAAATCCCACCTTTCTCTCATGGCTTCCAATTCAAAATATTTGACCAATTCCACACCCCCTCTTCAAGGTCCCTTGCCGAATCCAACTCTACTCATCTTAACGCCAAAATAAATTCCAAAATGAGAACTGTGTGCCTCTTTGCCACCCTACCACCTTAACTCTTGTGTCACCAAACACAAGCAATAAACCTTAAGTCCTGCCCTAGTTAGCTTCCTTCCTAAAGTGCCTAGAATTGAAATTTTGGTCATGGTTCCGACTTAACCCCGAGCCTTCATGTGGACCCCAAACACACTGAAACAACATACAAAGCATACCAAACACTCAGATACAAAGTAAATGCAAAGGCCCTAAATCCCGGATGTTACAGTTCTACCCCCTTAAAGAAATTTCGGCCTCAAAATTACCTGATTAAAAGAGATGAGGGTACTGCTGTCGCATTGCATCCTCTGGCTCCCACATCGCCTCTTCCATACCGTGATTTTGCCACAAGACCTTAACCAACGGGACCGATTTCCTTCTTAGCACCTTGACGTCTCGTTCCAAGATCTGGATTGGTTCCTCCTTATAAGACAAGTCTGGCCTTACCTCAATTTCCTCCACTTGCACGACGTGAGACGGATCCGAACGGTAGCGTCTTAACATTGAAACATGGAACACATCATGCATCTGTTTCAATTCTGAAGGTAACTCTAGTTGATATGCCACTGGTCCCACACGTTTCAAAACCCGATAAGGCCCGATAAACCTAGGACTTAGCTTGCCCTTCCGTCCAAACCTCATCACCTTCTTCCAAGGTGAAACTTTCAAGAAAACCCGATCACCTACTGCAAACTCTATCTCCTTTCGCTTCAGATCTGCATATGATTTCTGCCTGTCGGACGCTTCCTTCAATCGAGCCCTAATTAACTTAACCTTCTTTTCTGTATCTGTAACCAATTCCGAACCCAAAATCTGACGTTCCCCCAACTCTGTCCAACAGGTAGGAGTACGACACCTCCGCCCGTATCACGCTTCATAGGGCGCCATCTGAATACTAGATTGGTAGCTGTTGTTGTATGCGAACTCTACCAACGGTAAGAACTCTTCCCAGCTACCCTTGAAGTCGATGACACAACCTCTCAACATATCCTCCAAGATCTGAATTACTCTCTCTGACTGACCATCAGTCTGTGGATGAAAAGCTGTGCTGAAGTCCAGTCTTATACCCAATGCCTGATGCAGTGCCCTCCAGAATCGCGACGTAAACTTAGGGTCTCTATCTGATATGATCGATACTGGTACCCCATGCAACCTCACAATTTCTGCCACATACAGCTTAGCTAACTTCTGAAGCGAATAGTCGACACGAACAGGTATGAAATGAGCGGACTTCTTCAACCGATCCACAATCACCCATACCGAATCTTTCTTAGTAGGCGTAAGAGGTAGCCCACTAACAAAGTCCATAGTGATCCTCTCCTATTTCCACTGTGGAATCTTCACCGGCTGCAATAACCTCGAAGACAACTGATGCTCGACTTTTACCTACTGACACGTTAAACACTTTCCCACAAACTCTATAACTTTCCGCTTTAATCCAGGGCACCAGAACTGTTCACGCAGATCCCAGTACATCTTATTCCCTCCAGGATGCATAGCGTAAGGGATACTATGCGCTTCCTGAAGAATCATCTGCCTTAACTCCACATCCTTCAGCATGCAGACCTTCTTACGGAAACACAAAACCCCATCACCATTCAAATTATAATCTTCCACCCCACCATTCTGTACTTGCAGAAGTCGAGCACTCAAGACATCATCCGATAACTGTTTCTCTTTAATCTGATTTACCCACGTCAGTTTCACTTGGAGTTCAGCTAACAAGCTTCCATCATCAAACAGACTGAGCTAAGCAAACATTGCCCTTAAATCTGTTATTACCTTTTGACTTAACGCATCCGCCACCACGTTAGCTTTTCCCGGATAGTACTCTATTGAGCAATCGTAGTCCTTCAACAGCTTAATCCACCTTCGCTGCCTTAAATTCAACTTCTTCTGAGTTAGAAGATATTTTAAACTCTTGTGGTCGGTGTAGATAATGGACTTCTCTCCATATAGATAATGTCTCCAAATCTTCAGAGTGAACACTACCGCAGCCAACTCCAGATCATGCGTGGGATAGTTCATCTCATGCGGTCTTAACTGCCGAGACGCATACGCAACAACCTTCCCATCCTGCATTAACACACATCCTAACCCCGCATGTGAAGCATCACAATAAACCACGAACTCTTTTCTGGCCTCAGGCTGAATCAACACCGGAGCCTCTGTCAAAATTCTCTTCAGCTTCTCAAAGCTTTCCTGTTGCTTGCCAGTCCAAACAGATGGTACCCCTTTCCTCAACAACTTAGTTAAAGGTGCCGCAATTAAGGAGAATCCCTCTACAAACCTTCTGTAGTAACCTGCCAATCCTAAGAAACTTCAGATCTCCACCACAGACTTAGGCGGTTTCCAATCCAACACAACTTCAATTTTTCGGGGATCAACTCTAATCCCCTCAGCAGACACCACATGACCCACAAAGGTAACTTCCTTCAACCAAAACTCACACTTACTAAACTTGGCGTACAGCTGCTTCTCCCTCAAAATCTGCAAAACCACCCGAAGATGCGAATCATGCTCCTCTTCTGTCTTAGAGTATACCAGAATGTCGTCTATGAGCACTACAACGAACCGGTCCAGATAGGGTTGGAAAACCCGGTTCATCATATCCATGAACGCGGCTGGTGCATTTGTCAACCCAAAAGGCATCACCAGGAACTCGTAGTGGCCATAGAGAGTCCAGAAAGCCGTCTTATGAATATCCGCTTCCTTTACCTTAAGCTGATGATATCCTGACCTCAAATCTATCTTTGAAAAAACCGAAGCCCCTTTGAGCTGATCAAACAGGTCATCTATCCTCGGTAGCGGGTACTTATTCTTGATGGTCAACTTATTCAAATGGCGGTAGTCAATGCACATACGCATGGACCCGTCTTTCTTCTTCACAGATAACACCGGCGCTCCCCACAGAGATACACTGGGTCAGATAAAACCACGATCCAACAACTCCTGGATTTGAGCTTTAAGCTCAACCAGATCCTTTGGCGCCATTCTATAAGGGGCGATGGACACCGGAGCCGTACTCGGTAGCAGCTCAATTCCAAACTCCACTTCACGATCTGGAGGCAACCCTGGAAGCTCTTCAGGAAAGACATCCACAAATTCTTTTACTGTTCTAACCTTATTCACGGTCACTTCCTTTACATCCAATGCACTGACAAAAGTTAAGAAAGCCATGCACCCTTTTCTCACCATTCTTTCCGCCTTAAGAGTAGACACTACATTGGACAAATAGTCTCTCCTTTCGCCTATCACTAAAACTTCATTACCCTCTGAAGTCCTTAGCACCATGCGCTTAGCAGCATAATCTAAATTTGCTCGATATCTTACCAACCAATCCATGCCTAAGATCAAATCGAACTCCCCAAATGGTAGTTCCATCAAATCAGCCGGGAAAACCACCCCTTGTACTTCTAGAGGCACACTTCTAAAAAGTTTATCTACCACTACAGATTGCCCTAAAGGACTAAGTACAGTCATCTCCCTAGAAGCAGTTTCAGAGTTCATGATTAAAATTCCAGACACCTCACTAGCAACATAAGAATGCGTCGACCCAATATCAATTAATGCAGTAAAGGGTAAACCAAAAATGAGGAACGTACCCGTTATAACGTCTGGTGCATCACCCTCTTCTCGACGTCTGGCTGTATAAACTAACCCAGGCTGTCTTGCCTCTGTATTCCTAGCACCTCTACCCGGTGCTCCACGACCCCGACCAGAACTATTCCCTCCTCTGTTCGGTCTACGACCTCTCGGCACCTGCTGTCCACCCCTTCCTGGCTGCACATACCCCTGACCTACCATCCGTGCCCTGGTCATTTCTAGCGGACAATTCCTTATCAGATGATTCTTTGACCCACACTTGAAACATACCCTATCCCTTCCCCAGCACTCTCCTGCATGCGACCTCCCACACTGAGCATACTATCGAAATTGCCCAACAGCACCTGGCGTTGCAACACGACCCGGCCCATCAACCCTAGGCCTCTTCTGAAAACACCCAGATGACCCTGACGGTCCACAACTCCTCTTATTTCTGCTCCTATCCTTGTCCCTATTTTGCTTCTCAGTCCGTTTTACCTCTTCGGCTATTTTAGCCTTTTCCACCAAGATAGTGAAATCCCTCTCCCGCTGTGGAGCTATCAACACTCGCAACTCATCTCGCAGCCCATCTTCGAACCACATGCAACACTCATAATCAGTCGCAACTATCCCTCGGGTGTACCGGCTCAACTGTAGAAATTTCGCCTCATACTCAGCTACGATTTACCCCCTTGAACCAAATTCAAGAATGCTTTCCTCTAAGCATACACATAACTAGCCCCAACATACTTCCATTGAAACGTTGTCTTAAAGAAATCCTAATCAACTCGGTTCGCCGGAGTACCCTCTCTTACGGTGAGCCACCACTGATATGCTTCATCCCGAAGTAGAGACACCACGCCTTTCACTTCTTCTCTACCGTGCAGTCCAAATCATCCATAATCCTCTCGACTACCTCTAGCCAATACTCAGCCACATTTGGAGCTACCCCAGAGATACCCCTAAACATTTCAGCTCCATTAGCTCGGAGTCGCTCAGGGATGGACTTCTGAGTTGCTGTTCCAGTGCTTGCCCCAGCCACTCGCTCCAACACACGCAGCATTGCTTGAGATAGGGCATCATCTCCACCAGTTCTGTCTTGCGATCCCGCTTCCGCCACAGGTGATGCTGGCGCTTCACCCCCAGGCTCATTTCTCGCTTCCGAGAGTTCAACCTCAGTACCCCGGCCTCTCCCACGGCTGCGTGTAACACGTCCATGTCCTCTACCACTCATGTCTATCGCTCCGTCTTACTCTGATTACAAATTTTATGCGTTAGTATTTCTTTTCACTGTTTATTAACGATTAGTTTTATGAAAATAATGTTATAAGTAGTTTTTCCGCAAGCACATGTATACCTAGAGGTTTTCATTTCTACAGTAAAGTTTCTTAATTCCATTATCCATAACAACATATTCACCATAATACATCCACTTTATGCAAATCACTTAACAATCAGAAAACTTACCTGGCAGACTTGTGCCGTAGACTCGGGTGCCACACTTCCAAACAACAGGTTCATATGTATACACATTTTTTTTAAAACATCTTAAATACAAAATTTGGAAAACATTTTGAACCCAAAACCCAAGGCCAAACTTTTAAACCAGGCTCAGATACCAAAATTGTAACACCCCAAACCCGGCCCAAACACCACGACCGGATCTGGCATGTCACTAGAAAAGGGTCTAAAAAGTTTTACGAGCTTCAGAAGATTTTTAAGACATTTTCTTTATAAAACCCCAAGTTACGTGGTTCAATTGGAAAACCTATTATTCATGTAAGTTAAAAATTTAGTTAGCCAAGCCTTGCGATTAGGTGACATTTGCAAATACTTATCGATTATTCGATTATTAGATTATTAACAAAATCCCTTTTAATAAGAAATGTTGTTTGACAGATTGTAAAGAAAACTTTCGTTTGTACTTTATAAAAACGTTCCGTCGAGTAGTTTGTAATTAATGCGTCCAAACGTTAAAAAAAAAATCAAAATTTACCAAAATTAAAAGTGGCCTTATTACATATTAAAAATTCCCCAAAAGTAGCAAATGACAAATAAAATAAAGTTTTGATAGAACCACCCATGCATGGCCACCTCGAGTCCATTCCAGCCCAGTCCATAAAACTAAGAGTTACCTGCAATTTGTTTAAGCAAATAGAGTGAGTCGCAAGACTCAGTGTGCAATTAGTCCATATAATCCACAAGTGGGGCTGAGCCCCAAAACACCATCGGCCGAAGCCCAATCATTACAGCATAACCAAATAATCAAAATGATAACCCAACCCAGCCTAATATTCCATCCTCTACACTCCGCTCCATATGTCCATCCTCATCACACCTGTGGGTATTTCTACAATCAACCCTCCATCCTCTACACTCCTCTTTGGCAGTCATGCTGATAGTCACACTACTTAAAGCCAATATAACGTGGTCTAGCCACCAATAACCATGTGACCAAGTCACCGATACGATAATAAGGCACCGAGCCATCATTTAGTGTGACAGTGTCACCGATATACACTTTCCCTTCATATCATTAACATTCCAAATCCCATGCACATGCAAGATAGTATAATAAACAGGTCATACGGTGACATACATGCAATATTCAGAGTATACATACAATCATGCTATCAACATTAATTATAAGGCTAAATCAAAATACACTGACCTGAGGTTTCGGTTTTACCCAGCATGGGTAACTCAATCACCATTGCCGAGATTTTCAGCTTTCAAACATAACACAAATAGGATTTATACAAAAAGAGTAGTGTGGTAATTACACACCTCTAAAACTCGAAGAACTAAACTATCGATCTAGCTAACGTCCTCACTCGCAGGGATCACAGCGATCTGCTTATCCCTCTCTGAAGCCGGCCCACAACCTAGTGGAAAGTCACGAATGACTGACACCGCACGTTTCTTGAACTTAGGGGTAGGGACTACGAGTCCAACCCCCTCCTTTGCTTGGTTGGCACTTGATTCCATGAAAGAAATCTTGGTCAGAGGACCCGGTTAAGGTATTGAAGCAGAGAAATAAGAATATTCGTTCAATATGCAAAGATTTCTTACCTAGATCGACAGAACCCGGAGGCTAAAAGGCTTGGAAGAAGGAATCACAGAAATCCCTTGATTGACCGATTGTCCCCCCTAGGATCCTTCAACACTGATTAGATGCAAAAAGAATGTGAAAGGAGGCCCCTCCTATATTCGGCCAAAGAAATTCAAAACATGATTAACCCCTTCGGTTACCAACCAAACAGAATAAGAGAGAATCGAGAAAGAAGATAGCACTTACCACTTAACATGAAGGAACCGATTTGGAAGAGAGATAGGAGGATGAGTGGTGGCACTTCACTGAAACAGGAATCAAACAAAGAGATGTGAACACCAAAGGGATTCGGCTAATCAAGAAAAATAAAAACGACTAGGGAGAAAAAGAGAAGATAGGTTTCGGCTTATGAAGATATAGAAAGAAGATACAAGAAGAAATGGCTATGGAGGTTCGGCTTACCAAAGAAGATAAAGGAAGAGTTGAAGCACAGATGTTTCGGCCTTGAAGGAATAAACTTTGCAACAAATGATGATAAAAGGTGACTAGAGGATGAAGCACTAGTGCTTCAGCAATGGAGCAAGAACAAAAGGGATGCTATGGCTTGTAGTAAATGAGGGAAGAAGCAAAAAGAAGAATGGAAGCTAAGAGGGTTCGGCAAGAGGGAATGAAAGCTTACACACATGTTACCAAAAATGCTAAAAAGGGGAGAAGATGATTTCGATTTTGGCTAATTGAAGAATGGACAAAGACCTTAGGGGTTTCAGCTATTCAAAGAAAAGAAAAAAATTGCCAAAATGAATAACACCCAAATGTCGAAAAGAAAGAGCTCACTACACCTAAAAGCTAATACTTCAAAAATTCGACACCTATACTCACCAAACCGAATGCCTATCCCGCCTAACACCACTTAAAAATTCAAACCCTTCTCCACCTTCATCCCCTTGATTCTCTCCTATCTTCACTCACCACCTCCCATTTGAATTGGTTTGAACAAGTCAAATCCTACCTTTCTCTCATGGCCTCCAATTCAAAATATTTGACCAATTCCACACCTCCTCTTCAAGGTCCCTTGCCGAATCCAACTCTACTCATCCTAATGCCAAAATAAATTCCAAAATGAGAACTCTGCGCCTCAAACCTGCTCCTTGTGGCGTCACTCACCTGTCTCCTAAGTAGTGCCTCTTTGCCACCCTACCACCTTAACTCTTGTGTCACCAAACACAAGCAATAAACCTTAAGTCTTGCCCCAGTCAGCTTCCTTCCTAAAGTGCCTAGAATTGAAATTTTGGTCAAGGTTCCGACCTAACCTTGGGCCTTCCCGGGGACCCCAAACACACTCAAACAACATACAAAGCATACCAAACACTCAGATACAAAGTAAATGCAAAGCCCCTGAATCCCAGATGTTACAAGAAGAACTTGTGTTGATTCAACCCGAATCAGGCAAAGAGTTCATAGTTTATAGTGATGCATCATGGAATGGTTTGGGCTGTGTGCTGATGCAAGAAGGGAAAGTCATTGCTTACGCTTCGAGACATTTAAAACCGCATGAAAGGAATTACCCAACGCATGATCTTAAATTGGCTGCGATTGTATTCGCATTGAAGATTTGGCGTCACTATCTATTTGGGGAAAAATGTCACATCTATACTGATCATAAGAGTTTAAAGTACTTGATGACTCAGAAAGACTTGAATTTGGACAGAGAAAATGGTTAGAATTATTGAAAGACTACCAACTTGTGATAGATTACCACCCGGGTAAGGCTAATGTTGTAGCTGATGCATTGAGTCGAAAATCGTTATATGCTTTGCAAGCTATGAGTAATTAGATAGATCTGTGCGATGATAGTGCGGTGGTAGCTGAATTGAAAGTAAAGTCGATGTTTGTATTTGTGATGCTCAGAAAAATGATGTTGATATAATGGCTAAACGAACTCAATGTGAATTGAATGCTGAATCAGAATTTCGAATTGGTAGTGATGATTGTTTTAGATTTAGAGATTAGATTTGTGTTCCGAGAAATTCAAAGTTGACTTTGATGATTTTGAATGAAGCTCACAATAGTCATTTGACTGTACATCCGGGGAGTAAAAAAATGTATAATGATCTGAAACAGTTCTATTGGTGACATGGCATGAAAAGAGACATTTTTGGCTTTGTGTCGAAATGTTTAATTTGTCAGCAAGTCAAAGCTGAACATCAAGTTTCATCTGGTTTGTTACAATCGATTATGATTCCTGAGTGGAAATAGGAGAGAATCACGATGGACTTTGTGTCCGGTTTGCCCTTATCTCCGAGTAAGAAAGATGCAATCTGGGCGATAGTGGACAGATTGACGAAATCAACTCATTTCGTTCCAGTGAGAACTGATTATTCTTTAGATAAGTTAGCTGAACTGTATATCGATGAGATTGTGAGATTGCACGGAGTACTGTTATCTATAGTGTCTGACAGAGATCCAAGATTTACCTCACGATTTTGGAAGAAATTACAAGATGCTTTAGGCACGAAATTGCATTTCAGTACTGCTTTTCATCTGCAAATAGATGGTCAATCCGAGCGAATCATTCAAATTCTCGAAGACATGCTGAGATGTTGTATACCTGAATTTGAAAGTACGTGGGAAAAGCATTTATCATTGATTGAGTTTGCGTATAACAACAGTTTTCAATCTAGCATTAAAATGGCATCATATGAGGCTCTTTATGGTCGGAAGTGTCGGACTCCATTGTATTGGACTGAGTTGAGTGAGAATAAGATTCACGGGGTTGATTTAATAAAAGAGACTGAATAGAAAGTGAAAGTAATTCGTGACAATTTAAAAGCAGCCTCAGATCGTCAGAAGTCTTACACAGATTTGAAATGAAAGGATATTGAATTCGAAATTGGTGATAAAGTGTTTCTAAAAGTGTCTCCGTGGAAGAAAATACTTCGATTTGGCCGAAAGGTCAAGCTGAGTCCGAGGTTCATCGGACCGTATGAGATTATTGAACGAGTTAGGCCGGTTGCTTATAGATTGAGATTACCATCTGAGTTAGAAAAGATTTATAACATGTTTCATGTGTCGATGTTACGACGGTACAGATCAGACCCGTCTCATGTGATTGCTCCTACTGAGACGTATAGTGAAGAACCGATCCGAATTTTGGCACGAGAGACCAAATAGTTGAGAAATAAGAAAATTTCTTTAGTAAAAGTATTATGGCACAAACACAGAGTTGAAGAGGCTACGTGGGAGTCTGAAAACATTATAAGAGATCAATATCCACACCTATTAACTGGTAAGATTTTCGGGGACGAAAATCCTTAAGGGGGGAGAGTTGTAACAGCCCAGTTTAGACCTTAGTCGGAACAGTGGTTTCGAGACCATAAATCCGAGGTCAGGATGTTAGTTTAATGTTATTTTTTGTGTGAATGGCATGTAACTTAGTCTGTGTGGTAATTTTATCGACTGTGTGTCAAATTACGAAAAAGGATTTAATCGCATAAAGTGTAAAATGCTATGTGCTGATTGTTAGATGCTTAATTGTTGCTGTCTTTATAAATTGGAGAATTTATGTTGTAAATTACCAAAAAACAATGGTAGTGGGCGGCATTAAGAATAATATTTCTATAGTTTATATTATATAAATTATAATAGTTAATAATAATAAAAGATATATTATAATGTTATAATAAAAGAAAGAAGATAGTGGATTATTTCATCCATCTTAGCCAAAAATATCAAGGAAAAAGAAAAAGAAAAAGAAAGCTAGGGGTTCGGCCATTGTTAAACAAAATTAAGGTATGTTTTGGCTTTGATTTTTGATAATTTCTACGTTTTCATAATCATTGCTTCGTGCTCTAGCTAACCCATGTTGTAATTTTGTGAATTGATGATGTTTTTGTGATGAGTAAATGATGAACACTTGAGCTATGTGTTAGTTGATAGAGAAATATGGAAACTTGGTGTTGGATTAAAATAGTTTGCATTGGGATTTTTAGTCAAATTGAGTATTCTGGGCTTAATTGAGAAAATAAGAAATTGGAGGACTAAAATGTGAAACAAATGAAATGTGTGAGCTTGTATGAGGTATAGTGAGTATTCGGCTAAGCATGTGTAACATCCTGAATTATTGGGCCTATGCGTTTAATGTGTAAATTTGAGTATTAGGGGTCCAAATTGGGCTCAGGATTGGGCAGAGGCCTTGGTTAAATTCTCTGTTTGGGCACTATAGGGTTTAAAAGGTGGTACCTGTGTTTAAAATACCAAAGTGGGCTTGTGGCTTAGTGTTAGCTGGTGCTGCAAAGAAGCTAGAGGGTGGCGTCACTAGTAGATGGAGAGGGTTCGGCACTTAAAAGGAGCAGAGAGGGGGACGGCAATGAGGCTTAATTTTAGGAGGGATTTAATGATTGGGATAATGTGGATATTGTGCTGATAATAGTAGGGAGAGGTGGTGTTATTTAGGTCTCTTCTAAAGGTATGAATAGATTAAGATAAAGGAGAAAAGATAGGAGCTATCTGCTGAGTGCAGTGTTGGCCGAAATTCCATCACCTAGAGGAGGGAAGAAATCGGTTTCTTTATGGCAAAGGGGTGCCGAAATTTCCCCTACTATTTGATTAACTGTTAGTTATCAGGAAGGGCACTTTCGGGTTTTGATAGGTAAGTGTCGAAAGTCTCTATAAATAGGGGTGGTATCTCTTCAATTGCGGCATTTGAACCCTATTCTTTTCTTCATTCTCTGTGCCGAAACTCCCAGTCATTCTCTGCAATTTCTTTTCTTTTGATTTCTTCAAAAGCTGAAACCTCTCACTTCACTCTCTTTTTCCATTCTTTTCTTCTTATGCTGATTTCTCCATAAAACCGGGATCTTCTTGGAGTTACCGGTTTCCCTATGAAGGTAAAAACCGATTTCCTCAGATCTATTCCTTTCTCTTTCAGTTTTTGAGAATTTAGGCCAGGTGGCTATTAAGGTTCGGTCTAACGTTTCCACTCTTTTCATGTTCTTATTTTGGGCGACGGCGGAAATTAAAGTAGATCTCTTAGATCTAAAAGCCGGAAACACTAGTCCCTGAATCTCATATCACTTTTCTGGAATTTCAAGGTAAGGGATTCTCTTTGGATTCTCCTTAGATTCGATATCGAAATCACAATCTTAACCATATGTTATGATTAATAAGGCCTTTTTGATGGAATCAAATGTCAATCAGGCAAAGGAGGGGACTAGATTTGAAAACCCGATTCCCAAGTTTAAGAAGCGAGCAGTGTCAGCAGTACGGGATTGGCCACTGAGTTGTGGATCGCCTTCTGAACAACACCTTAGGTAGATAGCGGTTGTGTTGGCTACGGATAGCGTCGACTCAGAGAGTCTCGTTCTAACGGTAATCAGGTGTGTAGATCTCTAACACACTTTTTAACTGTAATTTATATGTTATGGGCTAGAAGCCGGAAAGAGGCTGTGTAGACAGTCGAATAAAACCCGAAAAAGGGTTTGCAAAAGATGCCAGGTACGTAATTATAGAAACCTCTCTATGAGTATCGAAATATGTGAAAGCCTGTTTTCTTGTTTTCAAGTTTTTATGTATGGGGCGGGACTATGATAATGAAGGGAAAGTGCATGAAAGGTCACTTGGTGATCGGTGGTTAAACCACAAATTCAAATGTTAGGTCACATAGTGATCGATGGCTATGCCACGTTTAATGATTCCTGATTAATAGGAATAGGCAGTACGGCTGTCGTTATGGTGTGTGTCGGATGGAGGGTTGATTATAGAAATCCCCGAGGTGTGATGGTTGGGACGGGTTGGTGTGTAGAGGATGGAATTCTAGGATGGGTTGGGCTATTCACCATTTATTATTTATCATGTAATTATGATTGTTGCCTTCATGTATGGGCCAGGGCTCATAATGTGTTTGTGGGCCTCAGGTCGTTATGTGTTTCGGGATTTATACACTGAGTCTTGGTGACTCACCCTTTCATTTTTCCTCTACTCTTTCAGATGAGCAGTAGATCGTGGACATGGGAGCCGAGTCGGACTCGAGAGGCCATCAAGTTATTTATTTTCATAGACTATTTCGAGTGTTTATTTAAGTTATACTTTTTGGGACTATTGTTGTAATAAGGCCTCCCTAGCTTAATGTTTTGATTTATATTTGATGATGTTTACATTTATAAATTTATGTTCAAAGTTTTAATTATAAAAAGAAATAAAATGGGCTTTTGAAACAAGAAGTTTTTATAGAAAAAAATGCTACAAGGGTTTTCTTCAAATTTCACTTATTTAACAAATACCTCTACAAATCAACCAAGATTTGAAAACCGTTCAAAGTGAAGTTCTTAACTGTTAACTCGTGGCATACCAGATTCGGTCTTGACGTTTGTGCCAGGTTTGGGGTGTTACATTTTGGTATCAGAGCCCAGTTCAAAACTTGGACTGTGAAATTGGTCTAGTAGTGATTTGAAACCTTGATGTGAATTTGAGAAAAATGTTTTGGATGAAGATGTGGCCTTCGAGTCTACCGGCACCCGATCCACGCAGGTAAGTATTCTAACTCTTGATGTGATATACATGTTGGGCTTGATGGGCTTGATGGACGTAGGCTAGTATATTAGACCTTGATGGACTTTAGGCTTACTTTAAACAACTCTCTAAATTTATAAGATTTAATCCAACCAAACAAACCTGTAAACAAGTCGCGAGATTAGAGTGTTGCATCAGGCATACTCATGTCTAGGATTGGATTCAGGGAGAGCTTGGTATTTAAGCAGTCCTAATGACTCACCTCCTCTTCGCTGGAATCCTACCTGGCGCGTAGTGACTGTTCACCTTAGTCATGAGGACTTGTTGACGGGCCAAAATTTATAATTAAAACTCGAAAGGGACCAGCTATCCTATTTTGCAAAATTACTAAATTACCCCTGATTTATAAAATGACCAAAATACCCCTAATTTGTAAAATTACTGAAATACCCCCGTATTGCAAAATTACCAAAACACTCTCGGATTGTAAAATTACCAAAATACCTTATTTCACAAAATCACCAAGGAACCCTATTTTGGAAAATTATGAAAATACCCCTGTACGATAAATTTCGAAAATACCTCTGGGTAGTGAAATGACGAAGATACCCCTACATGATGAATGTAAGTTCGTGGATGCTACTTGTATGTTGATGTTTGATGATTGAATGCATGTGCTTCCTAGAACTAGGAGATGCGGACTTGAGACTGAATTGTAGATATAATTGCGAATTCGAAAGAACTACTCTTAAAACTACTATTCATAAGACTGTTTGTGGTTAATCAGTGGAAGAAAACTAATAATTCATCAAATTTCTAATCAGATAAATGTGAATCGGTAGAATGAGTACAAGGGGATGAGGACGTCCGCCGCGTGGTCGTGGTAGGGTAGGATGACGGTGTCAGAACCAGTGGGATCTGGCCATGGATCTGGAAATGAGATGACGGTACCACCAGCTGCGGAGGAGGAATTTCAGGACCAGACTGTCAGAGATGACACGGTATCTCAGGCGATGTTAAGGGTTTTAGAGAGGGTTGCTAGAGCCAATGGGGCAGAGGTGTTTAGGGGAATTTCGGGTATAGCCCCAAGTACAGCTGAATATTGGTTGGAGGCGGTTGAGCGTATAATGGATGATCTGGATTTCACAGAGGAGGAAAAGCTGAAAGGGATTGTATCTCTCTTGTGGGACGAAGCGTATCAATGGTGGCTTACGGTTAAGGATGGTGCAGTGGCTGACCGTATCACCTGGGATTTCTTCAAAACGACGTTTCAGGGTAAATACATTGGGACAAGTTATGTGGATGCGTAGCGTAGAGCATTTCTGAATCTGGTGCAAGGAAGTAGGTCGGTGGCTGCGTACGAGGCAGAATTCTTACGCCTTAGCCGTTATACTCGAGGGATGGTGACCACAGACCATGAACGTTGTGTTCGATTTGAAGATGGTCTGAGGGATGATCTGCGTGTATTGATAGCACCACAGCGAGAAAGGGAATTTGCTGTGCTTGTGGAAAAAAGCTAAGATAGCTGAGGAGTTTAGGCGGATAGAAAAACTGAATCGGGATAGAGATAGGGGTGGAGGAAAAAGGAATTTTGGATCGTCAGGGGCAACTGGGCATACTCAGAAAAGGCCCAGGTCAGATGGACCGAGACGGGATGAGAGACCTGCTGCTACTAGTCAGACACCAAAGTGTGGCCGATGTGGTAAATTTCATGAAGGTGAGTGTTGGGCGGACAGTGGGAAGTGTTTTAGGTGTGGATCTACGGACCATCAAGTTAGGAACTGTCCACAGCAACAGGGCAATGAAGGGCCCACAGGACAAGGAAATGCTCAACCTGGCAGAGGAGGTCAGCAGCCACATAGAGGTCGTGGTGCAGCCAGAGGTGGTAATGGTTCCGGTCGGGGTCGTGGAGCACCAGGCCAAGGGGCAGGAAACACTGAGACGAGATAGCCGGGGTTGGTCTATGCTGTCAGACGTCGAGAGGAGGCTGACGCACCGGATGTCATAACTGATACGTTCTTAATCTTTAGCTTGCCTTACACTGCATTGATTGACATTGGGTCGACGCATTCATATGTTGCTAGTAGGGTGTCTGAAACTTTAAGCGTAGATTCTAAGATTTCCTCGAGGGAGATGACTGTAGTTAGCCCATTAGGACATTCTGTGGTGGTAAAAAAGCTTTATCGAGAAGTACCTTTAGAAGTGTAGGGGATAGTTTTTCGGACGGATCTAATGGAATTACCGTTCGGGGAGTTTGATGTAATTTTAGGCATGGATTGGCTGGGGAAGTATCAAGCTAAGGTAGATTGTGCAGCCAAGAGTATGGTATTAAAAACCCCTGAAGGTGGCGAAGTGTGGGTGATAGGTGAAAGGGGGAACTGCTTGTCAAATGTGGTGTCCGCCTTAAGAGCAAAAAGGATGGTAAGGAAAGGATGTGAGGCGATTTTAATGTTTGTTCGAGCTCTGGAAGCCAAGGAACTAACTGTTAGGGACGTCAGGACGGTGAAGGAATTTCTTGATGTTTTCTCAGAAGAGCTTCCAGGATTACCCCCGGATCGTGAAGTGGAGTTTAGTATCGATCTTCTTCCGGGAACAGCGCTAGTATCTATTGCCCCGTATAGAATGGCTCCGAAGGAGTTGGTGGAATTGAAAGTGCAGATTCAGGAGTTGCTGGATAGAGGGTTTATTCGACCAAGTCTGTCGCCTTGGGGAGCACCAGTGTTATTCGTTAAGAAGAAGGATGGATCAATGCGTATGTGCATTGATTATCGCCAGCTGAATAAGTTGACCATCAAGAACAAATACCCGTTGCCTAGGATCGATGACTTGTTCAATCAGTTGAAAGGGGCTTCAGTCTTTGCAAAGATAGATCTGAGGTCAGGATACCATCAGCTTAGGGTCAAGTAGGCAGATATTCATAAGACGACTTTTAGGACTCGCTATGGTCACTATGAATTCATGGTGATGCCATTTGGATTGACCAACGCGCCAGCAGCGTTTATGGACATGATGAACCGAGTGTTCCAACCCTACTTGGATCGGTTCGTCGTAGTGTTTATAGATGATATCCTGGTTTATTCAGGATCGGAAGAGGAGCATGACTCACATCTGTGAGTGGTTCTGTAGATTCTGAGGGAGAAGCAGCTATATGCCAAATTCAGTAAGTGCGAATTTTGGCTAGAGAAAGTTACTTTTCTAGGGTACGTTGTGTCGGCAGAGGGGATTAGGGTTGACCGTTAGAAAATTGAAGCGGTGTTGGATTGGAAGCCGCCTAAATCGGTAGCAAAAATTCAGAGTTTTCTTGGGTTAGCCGGGTATTACAGAAGGTTTGCTGAAGGATTTTCATTGATCACGGCTCTGTTGACTAGGCTGTTACGGAAAGGAGTTCCGTTTGTTTGGTCTGACAAGCAACAAGAGAGTTTTGAGAAGTTGAAAAGGATTTTGACGGAGGCTCCGGTATTGGTTCAGCCAGAGGCTGGGAAGGAGTTCGTGATTTACTGTGATGCTTCACGCACGGGATTAGTATGTGTATTGATGCAAGAAGGAAAGGTTGTGGCGTACGCATCTCGGCAGTGAAGACCGCATGAAGCAAATTATCGTACCCATGATTTGGAATTGGCGGCGGTGGTTTTTGCTTTGAAAATTTGGAGGCATTATTTATACGGGGAGAAATCTGTCATTTACACGGATCATAAGAGTGTAAAGTACCTTTTGACCCAAAAGGAGTTGAATCTAAGGCAGAGGAGGTGGATCGATTTGTTAAAGGATTATGACTGCTCGATTGAGTATCACCCGGGTAAGGCTAATGTAGTGGCGGATGCTCTAAGCCGTAAGGTGATCACTGACTTAAGAGCAATGTTTGCTCACTTTAGCTTATATGATGATGGAAGTCTATTAGCTGAACTCCAAATGAAACCCTCTTGGATCAGTCAAGTTAAGGAGAAGTAGGAGACCGATGGGTTGCTTAGAGAGAAGTTGCAGTTGATTTCTAGTAATGAGCCAATGGAATTCAATGTGAATGAGGAAGGACTGGTATGTTTTCAAGGGAGAGTCTGCATGCCAAAGGACCCTGAGTTGAGGCGTAGAATTTTGCAAGAGGCGCATGGTTGTCCATACGCTATGCACCCGGGAGGGAGCAAGATGTATCAGGATTTGCGGGAATAGCTTTGGTGGCCGAATCTGAAGCGTGAAGTAACTGAGTTTGTGAGTAGGTGTTTGACCTGTCAGCAGGTTAAGGCGGAACATTAGTTACCGTCAGAGTTGTTGCAGCCGGTGAAGACTCCACAGTGGAAGTGGGAAAGGATCACCATGGACTTTGTTAGCGGGCTACCCCTCACGCCCACTAAGAAAGTTTCAGTTTGGGTAATTGTAGATCGCTTGACGAAGTCTGCTCACTTCATACCCATACGTGTCGACTACTTTTTGCAGAAGTTAGCTAAGTTATATATAGCGGAGGTAGTAAGGTTGCATGGAGTACCAGTATCGATCATATCGAACAGGGACCCTAGGTTCACATCACGATTTTGGAAGGCGTTGTATCAAGTGCTGGGTACGAAGTTGGATTTTAGTACAGCGTTCGATCCTCAGACCGATGGACAGTTTGAGTGGCTAATTCAGGTTTTAGAGGACATGTTGAAAGGCTGTGTCATTGATTTCAGAGGTAGTTGGGAAGAATTTTTGCCTTTAGCAGAGTTCGCTTACAACAATAGTAACCAGTCTAGTATTCAGATGGCGCCTTATGAAGCATTGTACGGGTGGAAGTGTCGTACTCCTACCTGTTGGACGGAATTGGGGGAGCGTCAGATTTTGGGTCCGGACTTGGTACCGAGACGGAGGAGAAGGTTGAGTTAATTTGGGCTCGACTAAAGGAAGCGTCGGACAGACAGAAGTCCTATGCTGATTTAAAGCGTAAGGACATAGACTTTGCAGTGGGTGACAAGGTATTTCTAAAGGTGTCGCCGTGGAAGAAGGTGCTAAGATTTGGACGGAAAGGTAAATTAAGTCCTAGATTCATCGGACCTTATCGGGTGTTGAAGCGAGTGGGACCGGTAGCCTATCAGCTTGAGTTACCTACTGAGTTGAATCAAATTCACGATGTATTCCATGTCTCTATGCTGAGACGATATCGTTCGAATCCATCCCATGTAGTGCCAGTGGAAGAAATTGAGGTAAAATCTAACCTATCTTTTGAAGAGGAACCAGTAGAAATTCTAGATCGTGATGTCAAGGTATTGCGAAGGAAAACGGTTCCACTAGTTAAGGTTTTGTAGCGGAATCACGATTCTGTAGAGGCTACTTGGGAACCCAAGGAGGCAATGCGGCAGCAATACCCGCATCTATTTTGGCCAGGTAATTTCGAGGCCGAAATTTCTTTAAGGGGTAAAACTGTAACATCCTGAATTATTGGGCCTATGCGTTTAATGTGTAAATTTGAGTATTAGGGGTCCAAATTGGGCTCAGGTTTGGGCATAGGCCTTGGTTAAATTCTCTGTTTGCGCACTATAGGGTTTAAAAGGTGGTACCTGTGTTTAAAATACCAAAGTAGGCTTGTGGCTCAGTGTTAGGTGGCGCTGCAAAGGATCTAGAGGGTGGCATCTCTAGTAGATGGAGAGGGCCCAAGTTTGGCCGCATGGAGCCCATGTATTTGGGCCATTTTCGGCACTTAAAAGGAGCAGGGAGGGGGCGGCAATGGGGCTTAATTTTAGGAGGGATTTAATGATTGAGATAATGTGGATATTGTGCTGATAATAGTAGGGAGAGGTGGTGTTATTTAGGCCTCTTCTAAAGGTATGAATAGATTAAGATAAAGGAGAAAAGATAGGAGCTATCTGCTGAGTGCAGTGTTGGCCAAAATTCCATCACCTAGAGGAGGGAAGAAATCGGTTTCTTTATGGCAAAGGGGTGCCGAAATTTCCCCTACTATTTGATTAACTGTTAGTTATCAAGAAGGGCACTTTCGGGTTTTGATAGGTAAGTGCCGAAAGTCTCTATAAATAGGGGTGGTATCTCTTCAATTCCGGCATTTGAACCCTATTCTTTTCTTCATTCTCTATGCCGAAACTCTCAGTCATTCTCTGCAATTTCTTTTCTTTTGATTTCTTCAAAAGTCGAAACCTCTCATTTCACTCTCTTTTTCCATTCTTTTCCTCTTGTGCCGATTTCTCCATAAAACTGGGATCTTCTTGGAGTTGCCGATTTCCCTGTGAAGGTAAGAACCGATTTCCTCAGATCTATTCCTTTCTCTTTCGGTTTTTGAGAATCAAGGCCAGGTGGCTATTAAGGTTCGGTCTAACGTTTCCACTCTTTTCATGTTCTTATTTTGGGCAATGGCGGGAATTGAAGTAGATCTCTTAGATCTAAAAGCCGGAAACACTAGTCCCTGAATCTCATATCACTTTTCGGGAATTTCAAGGTAAGAGATTCTCTTTGGATTTTCCTTAGATTCGATATTGAAATCACAATCTTAACCATATGTTATGATTAATAAGGCCTTTTTGATGGAATCAAATGTCGATTAGGCAAAGGAGGGGACTAGATCTGAAAACCCGATTCCTAAGATTAAGAAGCGAGCACTGTCAGCAGTACGGGATTGGCCACCGGGTTGTGGACCGACTTCTGAACAACACCTTAGGAAGATAGCGGTTGTGTTGGCTACGGATAGCGTCGACTTAGAGAGTTTTGTTCTAACGGTAATCAGGTGTGTAGATCTCTAACACACTTTTTAACTGTAACTTATATGTTATGGGCTAGAAGCCGAAAAAAGGCTGTGTAGACAGTCGAATAAAACCCGAAAAAGGGTTTGCAAAGGAGTCCAGGTACGTAATCATAGAAACCTCTCTATGAGTATCAAAATATGTGAAAGCCTATTTTCTTGTTTTCAAGTATGTATGCATGGGGCGGGACTATGATAATGAATGGGAAGTGCATGAAAGGTCACTTGGTGATCGGTGGTTAAACCACAAATTCAAATGTTAGGTCACATAGTGATCGGTGGCTATGCCACGTTTAATGATTCCTGATTAATATGAATAGGCAGTACGGCTGTCGTTATGGTGTGTAGCGGATGGAGGGTTGATTATAGAAATCCTCGAGGTGTGATGGTTGGGACGGGTTTTTGTGTAGAAGATGGAATTCTAGGATGGGTTGGGCTATTCATCATTTATTATTTATCATGTAATTATGATTGTTGCCTTCATGTATGGGCCAGGGCTCATAATGTGTTTGTGGGCCTCAGGTCATTGTATGTTTCGGGATTTATGCACTGAGTCTTAGTGACTCACCCTTTCATTTTTCCTCTCCTCTTTCAGATGAGCAGTAGATCATGGACATAGGAGCCGAGTCAGACTCGAGGGGCCATCAAGTTATTTATTTTCATAGACTATTTCAGGTGTTTATTTAAGTTATACTTTTTGGGACTATTGTTGTAATAAGGCCTCCCTAGCTTAATGTTTTGATTTATATTTGATGATGTTTACATTTATATATTTATGTTCAAAGTTTTAATTATAAAAAGAAATAAAATTGGCTTTTCAAACAAGAAGTTTTTATAGAAAAAAATAAATAAATAAAAATGATACAATGGTTTTCTTCAATTGTCACTTATTGAACGAAAACCTCTACAAATCAACCAAGATTTGAAAACCCTTCAAAGTGAAGTTCTTAACTGTTAACTCGTGGCATACCAGATCCGGTCGTGAAGTTTGGGCCGGGTTTAGGGTGTTACAGCATGGGCGCAAGCTAATTATGGGTATTTGATAATTTTATGAATAAAGGACTAAAGTGTTGAAATGTGAAAATGTGAGGGCTATTCTATAAAATGCCCTAAATATGTGTGTTTGGATTAAAATGAATGATTTGATAATTGAATGGACTGAATTTGAATGTGTATAGACCAAGAGAGAAGAGGTTCGGATCGAGATCGAGGCAAAGATAAAGTGCTCGATTAATCGACCGTATCGATAGTTCGACGTCCGAGGTAAGTTCGAATATAATACATGTTATTAAGATATGGTTTAACATTATGAAATGAATGTGTATATGTGTATGAAATTGAAATGCTATGTGCAAGATTTAGTTGATGGCACTAAGTGTGCAAAATTGAAATTGAAACAGAAATGAATAGCACTATGTGTGCGATGCTACGAAAGCTTCGGTTATTTGACATGGCACTGTGTGTGCGATACCGAGATTAGGCACTAAGTGTGTGATGACTAATATGTATCGACCATGTATATGGCACTGAGTGTGCGATTAAATTGAAAGAATATCAGAGGATGATCGACTTGTAATATCAAGCATCGAGTAGCTTGGAAATTGAATAACTACGTGTTAGCTAAGGTATGTATTAAACCTTTATGGTTGATGAGTTTATAGGTAAAGCTAACAATGGATGAATGAATAATTTTAGCTATGGATGATATGGTATGAATAGGAGAGAATTGATCTATATGATGGTTGGTTTAGTTTAATGTTTTATGAGACGAACTTACTAAGCTTTATAAAGCTTATTGTGTGATTTGTTTCTCTGCTTTGTAGTGTCAGTAAAGCTAGCTCGGATTTGGGAATCGTCAGCATCTCAATCACACTATCGGCATTCTATTTTGGTACTTTTGGAAAGATGTACATAATTGAAGTATGGCATGTATTGGCTAGTTGTTTTGACTCATATTTAAGATGTGTAAATAGCCATAAGATATGGCTAGCTAAATGCTGGTAATGTACATGAGTGAATATGGTATTTGGTGCATATTTTGATATAGCATGATGGTAATGAATTAGCTTATAAATGGTGAGTTCAATGATGAATTAGTGCCTTAGTGATTTAGTGAAGTTATGGATGATTTATACCTAGATTTATATGTAATTTGGTTGTATAAATGGCATGCATAGAAATGAGATTATATGTGATGATATGATGATTATTGGACATGAAATTGGTTGCCAAATTGTGTGTATAAAGATGCTCAAATGTGCTTGTAGGATTGACCCATGTGGGTGGCATTTTGGGCTTGCAAATGGCCTATTTTTGCCATACGGGCGTGCCTAGTGACCGTGGGCGTAAGTCAGTATATGGCCTAAGAGCACACGGCCACGGCACATGCACGTGCTTGATAGCCGTGTGGTTTTGACAGGATCGACCACAGCCAAAGTTCACGGGCGTGCTTGGTAGCCGTGGAGCAAAGGTTAGTTTCGACTACGGGGAAGACACACGGGTGTGTCTAGCAGCCGTGGAAGGCACACGGGCTACCCCTATGGGCGTGTATCTCCTGAAAATTAGAAAAGTTTTAAATTTCCATGAAGTTTCTGTCTGTGCTTCGGTTTAGTTCCGACCCCTCTCTAGCATGTGTTTAAGGTCTTATACGCCTTAATAAGGGACTAATTGTTTATGTTTGATGTATTATGATGATGATTGACTTTGTGTCGTAAATGAGTTGTGAAATGATCCTATTGTCTGGTAATGCCTCTTAACCCTAATTCGGCGACGGTTTCGGGTTAGGGGTGTTACAAGTCACACATACATAGCTTGTTATCCACTCAAGATTAAGGTACGTCACACTTTGAACATCACAAGTGAATAAATCCATAAATGAATTCAAGGCATATTCTTCTTGGGTCTGGTTCGATGTACCGTCAGTCTACTCAGTCAAATCTATGTCTCTATCTTCTGAAAGTCGTCTTGTAATAACCCGCTTTTCAGTGGTGTAAAACTGTGGTTTCGGGACCACAATTCTGATGAGAGAGTCTATAGATATATTTAATTAATATTTGTGAGTTATATATAGTATAAAAGTGAATTGTGATTTAATAGATTTTAGTAATTGGTTAGTTAGTACAAGTTGTGTGTACCGAAAGTCAAGTGATTTTGAAAAATGAGGTATCGAGATCTCATTTTAGTAAATCAAGCCTGTGAATGTTTTTATTAAATATTTACGAAGCTTTTATATAGGTTAATAAAAGTTTGATCCAAAAATTTTAGTGATTGAATGGTTAATTAATGAAAAAAGGCTAAATCGTAAAAATAGTTAAAGTTGATTGATATTGATTTCTGTTTGTCAAAATGTTTAGTTCATAATGTTTGAGAGTTGAAGAGGCAAATAGACCATAATGAAATGGCTTGTACGGTTAGTGCATATTTTTATAGTATGTTTTATTAATTAAGTTAAAATTTAATTAAAATTAAAACATTAAATCATGAAAGAATAAGTGGTCTTCATTCATCATCTTCTTCCAGTATTGAAACATTACCATTTTTGAAGAAACCAAAAAGCTTCAAACATATTTAGACATTCAACCATGCATGGTAAGCTTTCCAAAGTTGATTTTTCGTAATTTTTATGTTTTTGAGATCATTGTTGTATAATCTAGCTAACTCAGGGACTAATTCGTAAAACTGTTGAAGATTTTGAAACTTACCATTGATGATTCTTTTATGTTTTTGGTGTTAAATGATGAATTTGTAAACTTGATTGTTAAATAGGACTATTGTGTAAAAGAATTTTTGATAGTTTTGAACTTAGGGACTAATATGAAAATATATAAAATTTAGCATGTAATTTGTAAAATTTTAGAATGTGTAAAGGCTGATTTGAGGTGCTGTTAGAATCGGTTTTGTATATTTGGGGTAAATGTGAAAATTGCATTAATCTTGGTTTTAGGGACTAAATTAAACAAAATGTAAAAGTTTAGGGAAAATTTGTAAAATGAAAATTATTGGTCATGTGCATAAAAATGAGTTTGATAATGTATTTGAAATTGATAAATTTAATTTAATTATTATATAGATAAAGAATTGAACTGTATGGAGGATAATTAGGGAAAAGGAAAAATCGCATACTAGTCCCTACAAATCTATTTGTTAGCCAAATATACTAGATAAGTTCATACGGTATGTTTGTGTTAAATTATTATGTATTTAGAAATTTAATTTCAACTATGTGTAGTTGAAATTTAAATTGTTTACGATTTGGTACAATAAGGTGAGTTAGCGGATTAAATTGAATATATATGTGAAAATTTGTATGTATATATAAATGTGTAATTGAATGCATATAGAGATGATTGATGACGTCATGAAAATGGATGAATGATTTAATGATGAAAATATATATGAATTGAAATGTCAATTAATAATAAATTGAGTAATGAATACCCTAATAATTGTTCAGGGAGAGTCGGATATAGTTGGCATTCCATAGGATAGGAAGAGTTCAGGGTTACTTCAACTATGAGTTGATGAGGCATAGGGTGCCAAATTGCTTTGGTTATACTGATGAGACACTGGGTGTCAAACTATCTAATAAGCAATGGGCTCAACTATTGCTTTAGATTTATCCGATGAGGCACTGGGTGCCAAACTGGTATGTTGGTTGGATCCGTGTATCAGTTCGAGTTCGAGTCGTGTTAATAAGGAGATAAAATAAAAAAATGTTCATAATTGAAATGATGATAATGAATGAGCATTGAAATTCATGAAATTGAAAAATTGAGTATGAGATGTGGTATTTGATATTGTGATGCTAAATGGATAAGAATGGAAGAAAAATGTGAAATGAAATATCTATTTGTGAAATAAGTTGATATGATGATCAGATGATATGTATATTCATATTGAGAATTGATTATAAAAGCCCAGGGGGCCTATATGAAAACATGATGATCGATGAATATGATTCATAATTAGTATTATAGAATAAAGTAGTGATTGATGTTTAATTGACATTCGATATTTATTTGGTATAAAAATGAATTGTTATGATATGAGAATTGAAGTTCATATGGTTTAATATGATTTGGATTGAGAATTCAAAGTATGATATGAAAATTTATGTTTGAAATTAATTTGAAACGAGATGTATTGCATATAAATAGATTGTATTATAAGTTAAGATAGTGAATTGATTTAGATGATTATTTGTTTTGTGAATGGTAATGAAATGTTGAATAAGTGAATTGAAATGTTATATGATTTGAGTTATTATATGGTTGATAAATGTTGAACTCACCTTTTTAGTATGTGATTTGCCATGACAAGCAAGCTTTACCAAGCTAAATAGCATATACTGTATAATTATAACCTGAGGTAAGTTACTTGGATTTAATACCTGTTGTAACACCTCTAACTCATATCTGTCGCCAAAATACGATTATGGAACATTACCCTACAAACAGAACATTAAACTATTCAATTTATACATCAATGCAAACATAATCTAATTACATTCAAACATAATCATAACATCCCTTAATCGAGTCCTTGAGGCCCTAAAAATACAATAGAAACAATCCGAGACTAAATCAGAAACATTTGGAAATTTCAAGAAAAAGTTAAAAAAATTTTACTGCGGGGGTCACACGGCCGTGTGACTTACACGGTTGAGACATACGCCCGTGTTTCAGGCCGTGTAACAATCAAAATAGAGACACACGACTGTGTCCCAGGCCGTGTCCATGCCCGTGTAACTCTCTAACTTGGGTCACACGGCCAAGCCAGATGCCCGTGTGCCAGGCCGTGTAACCTTCGAATGGCCTCACACGCCAGTCTGCCAGGCCGTGTAACTTTCGAAATGCAACCTTTAAAACCTACAAGGGACACACGACCGTGTGGACCCAAAATGCACCTTAAACCACAAGTTTACCGTTTCAAACTTGCTTGGACCCTAAGTAATTCAAAGACCAACCAAAATACATATTCAAAATGACATTAATCTCGCCAAAATCAACCTATTATGTGCCTAACAAATGTACCCTCATAGGTACCACAAGTATATATAATCATACATCAAAATAAACACCAATACCACTTATCAATTCATTCAAGCTAATACCTATCTAATATACCTATCAAAGGTACCTCAATCACAACATTTCCTTAACATATATCATTCATATTAGTATAGAAACTATACCTCATTCTCATGTATTATATAAGTTGGCCATTTACACAAAAGATCATCCATAATATTTACATAATCCATAACATTAATAAGTGCAACAAAAAGCCTATACATGCCGTATAATCTGAATTAATGTTCCAAAAAGTACCGAATTGAGCTAGATAGTGTGACTTGAGTGCTGATCCGAACGTCCAACCTTCCGAATATCTACAAGGACATTAAATAACACAAGTAAGCTTAATGAAGCTTAGTAAGTTCAACGTATTAAATGATAAATCTTATCGAAGTAAATACAACAATTCAAACAATAATAATCAACCATGAGAATTCCCTATCATCCACAATTTCAACCGATAAATTCATCTATGTTCAGATCAATACTCAATATATAACAAATCTTTCAAATTCATTAAATAAATTACCTTACCGAGATTTTCCATTCGAAGAACGACTTACGGATAAAAGTACATCATCAGTCCAACCATAATACGTCGATGCTCATAAGAGCTAATCCAACCGAAACATGCCAGTGCTCATAGGAGCTAATCCAACCGTAACATGCCAATGATCATAAGAGCTAATCCAACCGTAACACGCCACTGCTAATAAGAGCTAATCCAACCGTAACACGCCATTGCTCATAAGAGCTAATCCAACTGAAACACGCTAATACTCATAAGAGCTAATCCAACCAAAACACGCCAATGCTCATAAGTGCTAATCCAACCGTAACACGTCAATGCTCATAAGAGCTAATCTAACCGAAACACACCAGGCATAGAGTATAACACGAGAGTTCGCAACATGTCATATCACGATTGTAGTAGTTGTAGAAGTTCAGGGACTATTTCGCTATTTTTCCTTTTCCACGAGTATCTACGGGATATTGATATAAAAATATGAAATTCTCTATTATCAGTTTAAATTTCACATTTCAATTCATTTTACAATTAATACCCTTTTATTTTTTAAATTTACACAATTATCCTAAACATTTACAATTTTTTCAATTTAGTCTATTAACCCGAAATTCATCAAATTAACCATTTTTCTCAAGTTAATATTCCATCCAAATATACTAGACCCTTAAAAAGTCCTTCATGAATATTAATTTCACTATCAAACCCTAATATTTTGATATTTTCATAATTTAATCCTAAAATAAGAATCTAACAAAAATCACTTTACATAATCATCAAGCAACCCAATCAAAGCTCAAAACACATGATATTCATCATAAAAATTCAAGATTCATCAATGGAAACTTCAAAAATTTTTAAAAAAATAAAAAACGAAGGTACGGGCTAGCTGGATCTAGTTGCAACAATCTCAAAAAAATAAAAATTACAAGAAACGGGCAAGGATTTCACTTACATGCAAGGTTTCTATGCTTAGCTGATTCTCAAGCCACCATTTCAAGATAATTTTTATTATGGAAGAAGTGAAAATGAAGAAGAAAGGTATTGTGTTACCATTTGTTATTTAATTTCATTATAATTACCATTTTGCCATTAAAACTTAATATTTCTTTATCTTTTTAATTCCTTTTTTCGTCCAAAACTATCTATTAGGGACTAATTTTTATATTGGTCCCTTCTCATGTAGTTAATAAGCTATTTAATCATTTAATTGAACTAATTAATAACTTTTGCACCTTTTACAATTTAATCCTGTTTCTTTAATTAACTATCCAAACGTAAATAATTCTGAACCAAATTTTAATGACTCTAATGACTTCATAAATATTCTAAAAATAATATTTACGAGTTGACACGATAGAAATTTGTGGTCCTGAACCACTATTTCATCACCACTGAAATTGGGCTGTTACAACTCTCCCATTTAGGAAATCTCATCCTCGAAATTGTTACTTGAAAATAGATTTGGATACTGTAGTTTCATTGATTTCTCGGTTTCTCATGTAGCTTTTTCTAAACCATGATGATGCCACAAGGCTTTTATTAACATGACTCGTTTATTTCATAGTTCCTTGACTTCTCGAGCTAAAATTCTCACTGGTTCCTCCAAATATGTCAAATCTAGTTGTAGCTCAATCTCACTATGAGGAATCACATGCGATGGATCAGATTTATTCAGTCTTAGCATTGATATGTGGAACACATTATGGATTTTCTCGAGTTCATAGGACAAGGTTAATTTATAAGCTACAGGGCCAATTCTATCAACAATTTCATACAGTCCTATAAATATCAGACTCAGCTTTCCTTTCTTGCCAAAACGCAACACTTTCTTCCACGAAGAAACTTTCAGGAATACTCGATCACTGACCACAAATTCTATATCTTTTCTTTTCAGATCCACGAATGATTTCTGACGACTAGATGCATCTTTCAAACAATCTTGAATAATTAAAACTTTGTCTTCAGTTTCTCAGATCAAATCAATTCCCACCATTTTGGATTCACTCAATTCAGACCAATACAACGGTGTTTTACACTTTCTCTCATAAAGAGCTTCAAATGGTGCCATTTTTTATACTGGATTGATAACTGTTATTATATGCAAATTCAACTAATGGTAGGTGCTTTTCCCAATTATCTTCAAATTCGAGTATACAACATCTCAGCATATTTTCTAGAATCTGAATCACCCGTTCCAATTGCCTGTCAGTTTGAGGATGAAATGCTATGCTGAAATTAAGCTTAGTGCCTAAAGCCTCGTGAAGTTTGCTCCAAAATCTCGATGTAAATCTCGGATCTCGATCTAAAATAATAGATGTTGGAACTCCGTGTAATCTCACAATCTCAGATACATATAATTTCGCTAATCTCTTAAGTGAGAAATCTGTTCTGACTAGAATAAAATGTGTTTAGTCAATCTGCCAATAATCACCCAAATTGAATCTTCCTTTCTCGAAGTTATAGGTAAACCACATACAAAATGCATTGTGACTCGTTCCCACTTCCACTCAGGAATCATAATAGGTTGTAGAAATCCCGACGGTACCTGATGCTCTACTTTTACCTGCAGACAAATCAAACATTTAGCTACAAATTCACAGATTTCATATTTCATACCCGGCCACTAGAGGTGTGCATGGGCCGAGCCGGGCCGGGCTCAACTAAAAATTCATGTCAGTTTGCTAGGCCCGAGCCCAGCCTGACCCGAAAAATGGGCCTAAAATTTTATCCAAGCCCGACCCGAATGAAAATGCTAAAACCTAGGCTCGCCCATGTCCATTTTATATTATTTTATATAATTTTAAAATATATAATACATCAAAAATACTAAAAACATCAAAATAAATATTTCCTAACAAATTGAAAATAATTTTTTTAAAAAATGTATACTTAAAGAACACTAAGATAAATGCAACTTAACAAGCAAATATCTCTAAAATAATAACAAAATTTAATAAATGTCTTTAAAATAATAATAAAATTAACAATAAAATAAGCTTTATACAATATCCAAACAATAACAACAAAATAGTAAAATGGTAGCAAAATAGGGAGAAAATAACAAGAAAATAATATTAAAAAAAGTAGATTTTTTGTCTTTTAGTGAATTTCGGCTCGACCAAAAATACCTTACTCGAGGCTCGACTTGTTCTTTAAACGGGCCTTATTTTATTGTCAAAGCCCATTTTTTGGACTTATATTTTTGCCCAAACCCTCCCACATTTCGGGCAGGCCTGGCCCGGCCCATGATCAGGTGTACCGGCTACCAATACATTTGTTTGAAATCACAATACACCTTCGTGTTACTTGTATGAATAGAGTACGTACTACTGTGAACTTCAGATAGAATATCATGTTTCAAATCTAGATTATTCGGAACACAAATTCTATCGCGATAATGCAATGTACCATTATCATCAACACTATACTTTGTACTCAAATTATTCTGAACCAATTGTCGTTTCGATATCAATCGCGAATTGTAGAAATAGGGGTTTAGTTCTCAACTCTGCCAATACCGAATCATCTTCATTCAGAGTTAATTGAGCGTTCAACGCTCGAAGTGCAAACAATGATGACTTTCGGCTGAGTGCATCTGCAACTACATTAGCCTTTCCCAGATGATAATCAATAACTAGATTGTAATCTTTCAGTAGCTCTAACCATCTTCTCTGTCTCAAGTTCAATTCTTTTTTAGCCATTAAATACTTTAAACTTTTGTGATCTATAAACACGTGACATTTCTCACCGTATAAATAATGTCTCCAAATTTTCAAGGCGAATACAATCGCAGCCAGTTAGAGATCATGGGTAGGATAGTTCTATTCATGCTATTTTAACTGATGAGAGGCATAAGCTACTACTTTCATGCCTGTATAAGCACACAACCTAAACCGTTGAGAGACGCATCACTATAAATGACATACGCTACCCCAGATTCAGGCTGAGTCAACATTGGAGCTTCCGTCAACATGTTCTTCAGCTGATCAAAACTTTGTTGGCACTTATCGGACCAAACAAACTCAACATTCTTCTGTAATAATATGTTCACAGGTGAAGCAATAATTAAGAATTTTTTTAGCAAAACGTCGATAGTAACCTGCTAAACCTAGAAAACTTTCTCACTTTTAAAACATTCTTTGGAATTTTCCAATTCATCACAGTAGAAACTTTACCCAGATCAGCTCGGATCCCGTTAGCTGATACTATGTGACCAAAAAATCCAACATCGAGAAGCCAGAATTCACACTTACTAAATTTTGCGTACAACTATTTTTCTCTCAAAGTCTATAACACAATTCTCAAGTGTTGAGCATGCTCGGATTCTGTCTTGGAATAGATCAATATATCATTGATAAACACAACAACAAACCTATCCAAATGAGGTTGAAAAACCTGATTCATTAAATCCATAAAATCAGCAGGGGATTTGTTAAACCAAATGGCATTACCAGAAACTCATAATGATTGTAATGAGTTCTGAAAGCAATCACATCACGGTCTTTAACCTTCAATTGATAATACCCGGATTTGAGATCTATCTTCGAGAATACTGTGGCACCTTTTAATTGATCAAACAAATCGTCGATACGTGGCAAGAGATACTTATTTTTTATCATGACTTTGTTCAACTATCTGTAATCTATACACAATCTCAAAGAGCCATATTTCTTTTTCACAAACAACACAGGTGCACCCCAGGGAGATACGCTTGGTTGAATAAACCATCTATCTAATAACTCTTGCAACTGTGCTTTTAATTCTTTTAATTCATCTAGTGCCATACGATAAGGTGATATTGATATCAGTACAATTCCAGAAACCAAACCAATCACAAACTCAAATTCATGATCAGGAGGTAAACCCGACAACTCTTTAGAAAACACATTAGTAAACTCACTAACAATCGATAACTGATCGAATTTCGATTATGAATTTCTAGTATCAAGAATGTATAATAGAAATGCTTCATTACCTTTACGTATCAATCTCTGAGCAGAAAAAGCTAAAATAATTCTAACAACATCTTTCGGACTTTCAGACTCCACTGAAATCATCTCTCCTATCTAACATTTCAAATCAATCCATTTCTGTCTACAGTTTACTACAACATCATGCAACGATAGCCAATCCATACCTTAGAATAACATCAAATTCCTGAAAGGGTAGTAACATCAAATCGACAGAGAATTCACATCCTTTAACTTTCAATGGACATTTACAACAAACTAAGTTAACTATCATACTCTGACATAGTGGATTAGTAACTTGAATATCTGTAACATCCTGAACTAATGGGCCTATGCGTTTAGTGTGTGGATATGTTTAATGTGTTAATTTAACTGTTAGGGGTCCAAATTGGGCTCAGGATGTGGTCAAGGCCTTGGTGAAATTTTTGTTTGGGCACTATAGGGTTTAAAAGGTGGTATCTGTGTTTAAAATATCAAAATGGGCTTGTGGCCCAGTGGTCAGTGGTGCCACTTAGGGAGCAAGGAGGTGACGCCACACAAGGGAGTAAGGGGCCCAAATTTAAGTTTCATGGAGCCCAATTCTTTTAATTTAAGTTAGCTAATTTTCGGCATTAGGGTTAGGTGGAGTGGACAGCAACAAGGCTCAAAAATAGGAGGATTTATGTGAATGGGATAATGTAGATATTATAGTTGATAATATGGAAGGTAAAAGGAGAAAAGATAAGAGCTATCTGCAAGGCTAGGTGTTGGCCGAAATTCCATCACCTAGAGGAGGGAAGAAATCGGTTTCTTTATGGCAAAGGGGTGCCGAAATTTCCCCTACTATTTGATTAGTTGTTAGTTATCAGGAAGGGCATTTTCGGTTTTAAGCAGTAGGTGCCGAAATCTTCTTTAAATAGAGGGGATATCTCTTCAATTCTGGCATTTGGAACCCTATTCTTTTCTCTCATTCTCTATGCCGAAACCCTTAGCCATTCTCTGTAATCTTTTCTTGTGATTTCTTCAAAAGCTGAAACCTTTCACTTCACTTTCTTTTCCATTCTTTTTCCTCTTGTGCTGATTTCTCCATAAAAGCCGGAATCTTCTCTCAAGTGCTAACCGAATCTTCTCTAGTAAGGTAAGTGTCGACTCTTGTTATTCCTTAAGATCTCTTTCGATTTTTAGGAGACAAGGCCGAATGGCCACTTGGTTTGTTTGAGGCTAATATTTTCTCTCTTCCTGCGTTTTGTGCGGATTCCGAGATTTGAAGGAAACCTGTTGGTTTAGATCTAAAAGCCGAAAATCGCTAGTCTCTAATTTTGAGATTTCAAGGTAAGGGAATTCTTTTAATTTCTGTTAGATTCGCTATCATACCTGTGATCTTAACCATAGGTTACGGTTTAACAACCCTATTTCACTATAGTAGTTCTGACAAGGACTTTTGATGGAATCGAATATGGATCAGGAAAAGGAGAGGATTGGGTCCCTAAACCCAATCCCTAAGTTTAAGAAGCGCGCTGTATCTGCCGTTCGAGATTGGCCACTGGGTTATGGACCGGCTTCTGAACAACACCTTAGACAGATAGCGGTGGTGTTGGCTACGGATAGCATTGACTTAGAGGGTCTCGTTCTAACGGTAATCAGGTGTGTAGATCTCTAACACACTAGTTAACTGTAATCTATATGTGTTATGGGCTAAAAAGCCGGAAAGTAGCTGTGTAGATAGTCGAATAAAACCCTAAAAGGGATAGGCAAGGATGCCAGGTACGTAATCATAGAAATCTCTATGTGTATCGAAATATATGAAAACCTGTTTTCTTAAAGATGGTATGATGTTTTCTGTGTGTATGCATGGGGTGGGATTATGATAATAAAGGGGAAGAGCATGATAGGTCACTTGGTGATCGGTGGTTAAACCACAACTTCAAATGATAGGTCACATAGTGATCGGTGGCTATGCCACGTTTAATGATTCCTGATTAATAGGAATAGGCAGTACGACTGTCGTTATGGTGTGTAGCGGATGGAGGGTTGATTGTAGAAATCCCCAAGGTGTGATGGTTGGTACGGGTTGGTGTGTAGAGGATGGAATTCTAGGATGGGTTGGGCTATTCATCATTCATTATTTTCATGTAATTATGATTGTTGCCTTTATGCATGGGCCAGGGCTCATAATGTGTTTGTGGGCCTTAGGTCAGTGTGTCCAGGATTTATACTCCGAGTCTTGGTGACTCACCCTTTCATTTTTCTCTACTCTTTCAAATGAGCAGTAGATCGTGGACATGGGAGCCGAGACAGACTCGAGGGGCCATCAATTTTTTATTTTTATATACTATTTCGGCTTTTCTTTAAGTTTTAATTTTTGGAATATTTATGTAATAAGGCCCCATAGTTTATATTTCACTGCTTAGTTTTTAATATTTGCAACTTATGAAATTTTGTCAAAAGGTTTAATTATTCATAATAATAATAATAATACAAGGTTTTATTTTCAAAAGGTCACCTATTTATTCAAATATTGTCTAATTAACTTACGATTTCCAAAACCAACAAAGCAAAAGTTTTCAATGTACAACCCGTAGCATACCAGATCTGGTCGAAACGTATGGGCCGGGTTTAGGGTGTTACAACATCATAATCAATAGATTAAACATGTAATTTATTTTTCGTTACTAATGCAGTGCAAATATAAGAATGAGTTGATCCAGGGTCAATCAATGCATACACAGTAACATCAAACAGATAAAATATACTAGCAATCACATCAGGAGCAGTAGCTTCCTCTCTGGTTCGATGGTGTATGTGCGAGCAGGTGCTCTAGCCTCTGACCGAATGACAGTGTCTTTTACTCCATATGAGTAGTCCCAACAGCACTCTTCTGACCCGAACGCCTACTTTTCTGAGAGGTAGACATTTGCTTTCGATTCTATTCTTCATAATCTTTTAACTATTTAGGACAATTCCGAAGAAAGTGATCAGTCGACCCACATCTATAAAAAGCTCCCAACTTAGTCCTACAGTCGCCAAGATTATATTTTTCAAAATGTCTACAGCTGGACTTCGGAGCATTTCTTACAATTCCCACACTATCCACTAGTTTAGTAGGAACTTTGAAATCATGCTGAATCGACTTGTTTTTGTTCATATGCTGAGACACTGAGGTAGCTCAGGTAAAATCTTCTTTAGTCTTCTTTGCCGGTGATATTGAAAATGACTTAGAAGAACCTCTCTTGTGAAACTATCGAATCTGTCTATCCCGTTGTATCTTGCGGTTGTACACTTCTTCCATTTTTTGTGCATGATCAGACAAGACAAAAAATTCTTTAATTTTATTACCTTCGATCATCATTCGGGCCATCTTCAAATCGTATACACATCTCTTCTTCAGTAGGCACAATTTCTCGGGTTTATTTACTGAGATAAACAAATTCTCCCTCGTATTCAGCCATTGATCTATTTCCCTGATGTAATTCAAGAAATTCTCTCTTTTTCTTGTCTAGATATCTTTTCCTGACATATTTTTTTTAAACTCGGTCTGAAAGAATTCCCAGGAAATATTCTCCTGTGGTACCATAGCTACTATCGTAGACCACCAACTGTACACTTCCTCTTTTAATAATGAAACGACACATCTAAGAAAATCATCAGGAGGGCAAGCCATTTCTTCGAAAATCACAAGATATTCTGAAGCCAGTACTCAGCTTTAACTGGATCATCTTCTAATCTACCCCGAAATTCTTCATCACTTTACTTTCTGAGCTTCTCTAACAGAATACGTCGACTAGGCTCAATCATAGGAAGAGGTGGAGGTGCAACAGGAGGTATAAAAGGTGGTATAATAGGGGGTGGAGTTCATTGAGCCAGATTATTCATTTGCATAAACTCGTTGAACCACTAGTTCATAAATCTAAAGAACATGTGTTTGAGTTCATGCTCTTGCACTGGAGGAATCAGAACATTGCTACTCGTCCCATGTTCAGAGCTTAGTATATTACTATAAACCTCACCATTATTGGCACGATCAGATCCGTCTGACATCTTTTCAATCTATAAGAAAAAAAAGGTTAGATCAGATCAAACACGTCACACTATCGTAGATTTATATGGCATGTAATTCCAGACATTTCACACGCTACATTCAATCCAAGAACCGACTAAACCATAGCTCTAAAAAGTTAAAAAAAATGATTGCAGGAGTCATAAGGCTGAGACACACGCCCATGTTTCAAGCCATGTAACAATCGAAATAGAAACACATGCTTGTGTCTCAGGCCATGTAACAATCGAAATAGGGACACACGATCATGTCCCAGCCCATGTCTGTGCTTGTGTAACTCTCGAACTTGGGTCACACGGCCAAGCCACACGCCCGTGTGCCAGGCAGTGTGCTAGGCCGTGTAACTTTTGAAATGCAACCTTTAAAACCTACAAGTAACACACGGCCGTGTTGCATGGTAGTGTGTCACACACGGTTGATGCACACACTTGTGTCTTAGGTCATGTGGACCCAAAATGAACATTAAACTACAAGTTTACCATTTCAAACTTGCTTGGACCCAAAGTAATTCAAATACGAACAAAAATACCTATTCAGAATGACATTAATCGAGCCAAAATCATACCAAAATCAACCTATTATGTGCCTAAACAATGTACCCTCATTTGTAACACCCCTGACCTGTGTTCGTCGCTGAAATAGCATTACGGAGCATTACCGTAAAAACATAACTTAAATCATTCATTTCCAAACATTTCATAAATCATAGCATAATACATGCATATCATCCTTATTCAAGCCCTCGAGGTCTGAAAAACACTTAAAAATTGATTCGGGACTAAATCGGAAACATACAATGTACCCTTATTTGTAACACCCCTAACCCATGTCCGTCGCTGAAATAGCGTTACGGAGCATTACCATAAAAACATAACTTAAATCATTCATTTCCAAACATTTCATAAATCATAACATAATACATGCATATCATCCTTATTCAAGCCTTTAGGTCTCAAAAACACTTAAAAAAGATTCGGGACTAAGTCGAAAATATACAGAAACTTAAAGAAAAAGTATAGAAAAATTCACACTACAGGGGTCACACGGCCATGTGGCCAGGCCGTGTAGCAATCGAAATAGGGACACATGACTGTGTCCCAGCCCGTGTCCATGCCCGTGTAACCCTCTGACTTAGGTCACACGGCCAAGCCATACGCCCGTGTGCTAGGCCGGGTAACTTTTGAAATAGCAACCTTTAAAACCTATAGGGGACACACGGCCGTGTCGCATGGCCGTGTGTCACACGTGGCTGAGATACACGTATGTGTCTTAAGCTGTGTAGATAAGAACTTGACCAAAATCAAGCTATTTCCTTTACCCACTTCAAACATGTACCCACAATTCATTTACACCCTTGATCAATACATCAAAACATACCAAGACATGCATAAAATGACCAAATATCTATACCAAATGTCCATACAACCAATATGCCAAAAGACACCTCAATCACAATTCGTCAAACCTATCTAAATATATGCATATTTAACCATTCACAGTTAACCTATTTCCATACCAAACTTATCATATTTGACCACATTTATACCATTACAAATAACTCATATCTACCTCAAAGCATAACCCAACTTGGCCACATAATAATCTTACCAACACATACCAAATTGGCCAATTAAATCATACATCAAAACTTAGCCATATTGACACCTACCATCAAGGCATCAAAAGTACCATAAGTACATCAACCATAATATCATATACAAGCCAAACTATCAACCAACATTCAAAATACAAGTCCACCTATACATGCCATTATAACCTTAGCCAAAACATCAAAATACCGATATAATCGTTGGATAGTGTGATAGATATCCGAGGAGCTTTCAAATTGATCGAGCTTCTGATAATCTATAAAATAAGGGAAAAAAACTACGTAAGTAATGAATACTTAGTAAGCTCGTATGAAATTTATACATAACATTCCATTTCAATAATGAACTTTAAAAGGTAAATATAAACCTATACCAATACCACAAGATTTATCAAACCATAATCATCAGCTCACAAATGAGTATGTCCATCAACACCAAATATATTTAACATTCTTAGCATAATAGGATTTTATAAGACATATTACACAGTCTTTAACCCTTTTCATAAGACTTTGAAACCTTCCTTTTACTTACTTTAACTTAAATAGCATTATCAACTCACAAATTAGTGTATTTATCCACGACCTACATAAATTCATCCATAGCTTAAGTAAATTTCTCACATATAAATAAACCCTTTAACTTATCAATCCATTTACATTATCACATTACATCTCAATTATGAACTTACCGTTTCATTACATTCCCTTACCCGTATCATTTGCATAACACAAGACATTACCATAAACATCGACCAATTACACAAGCCTGACACAAGCCTATATATCATCATCAATACACAAGTTAGTGCATTTATACATAACTCTTTTGTGATCAACCACATGATAAACCATTTCATTAAAAAAAACACATCCTTTGATTCATACCACCTTTTCATGAACATAAGAATATTTCCATTTGGACACTTACCATTTCAATGTATAACCTTACCATTAAGCATGATATAATCCAACCATAAGCTTGGCACAAGTCTGAGCATTATCAACTACACATGTTATTACATTTTGTAACACGTAGGTTTGTGCAAGTGTACACAGTTGTTATCAAGTAATAAGTAAGTATCGAGTTATCGTCTCCACAGGGATTGTATTTGTGCTAAGTCACTTAATTTGTAAAATCATATTAACAATTCGGTAAAAAAAAACAAAATATGATTGAGAAGTGATGATTAAAATTAAGTATATTAAACTAAATGCAATGATCCCTAATACAAATTAACCTAAATATGAAAACTATATGAAGATTTTAGCAAAATTAAACACAATTTGCAACAATTATAACATAGATAAACTAGGACAATTACTTTAATTAAACTCAATTTATTATCAGCATGCTTAATAATATTCAGAAAAATATACTATGGCAACTCGATTTCATGAGTTTGGAAACCACATTAGCTCCTTTCGGAATCCTTTACTTAGTAAATACGCATTTTACTGATCCTTATTTACTAAGGGTTTCTTAGTATTCGTGTTAGGTAACAGGGACGTATTAGGTTTGAAATAGTTTAATTAGAAAAATCTAAAAACTATACACATAACAGAGCTTGGTTAGAGTTATTATGCAACCTGCAATTTAATCGGGTTAGGATCTAAATTGAGCATGCACATTTCAATTATGTGTCCACTAGCCATCGTCTGGTTAGGACCGCTCAGCTAATTTAGGTGCATTTCAATCACATATGAACGAAATAAAAACTTGATTTTAATTGAAAACATGATCGATTGAGGCACAAACATTATAAGGATGAAGTAAATAAATATTATTTAATCAAAGAAATCATCCTAGCTTAAATAAAATTAAGCTAACATTGTCGTAAACAAGAACAAAGAACACATTGCAAACATTTTTAGATTAAATTAAAGAAAGGAAAGATTAAACCCAAATCAAAGTGACTGTCACCCAAAACTCTAACTGACTAGGCTCCTTCGCTCCTTTGCTGATGGCTCTCCAAGGTGGCCGACCAAGGGCTCTTTAAGAGACTTTGTAACATCCTTAAATAGGGGGCTATTATGTTTGAACTATTTGCATGTGTATGGCTTGATTTGCTTTATTAATTGAGGTGTTTTAGGGTGTAGATATAAGCCAAGGGTAGGCCCGAACTATAGGAAAAATTTTATTTTCAAGCATTGGCTCAGGGGAGCTGAAGGAGCTAGGGGTTAAGAATATTTTGTGGTAAACTGTAGCACAAGAAAAGCCTTGGTAAAGTGGCAAGGAGGCGCCACTTAGGGCCTTATGCAGTGACGCCACAAGCAGGGGAAGGAGAACTTGGGTTCGAGTTGCAGAAATCCCTTGCTGCTAATTCTTTTTTACACCAGAGAGGGGAAGAGTTGTGCTCAGCTCAAACTCTGATGGATAACTGTTGAACAAGTCAACATATTTGAACGAGTGGAGAAGAGAGAATTTAGGAGTTTGAACAATTCAAACTCATTTGAATTGTTGGCCAGGAGAAGTTTGAAGAGTTTGCCGAAATTTGAATTTTTTGAGGAGGTGAATTCGGCTGGAAGACTTAGGAGGAGTGCCAAAATTCCTTAGTGACATTTTCGGCTAGTCAATCTGTGGTACATTCAGTTGAGAAGTAAAACCGAAACCACTTTTGGCACTTCTCGAATTCCCTTTTGAAGCACCTAGCCGAATCCCAAAAAGAACCGTTTGAGTTTTCTTTCTTTTTCTCCTTTGAAACCGAAAGCAGAAAGCACTTTAGACTCTTGCCGATTTCTTTCTTTGGTATTGAGACGAATCTCCATTTGAATTCCTCTCTTATTTCTTTGAATTCGAAACACTATTCTCCCTAAATCTCATATCTTTTTGCTCTCTATTCTTATTGGTTGGCCGAACCTTCTTCTTTCTCAAGCCACTCTCTTTTCCATTGATTCTTTCATCTTCTTCTCACCATCATTCAACCGAATACTTCCCTTCCTGTAACACCCCAAACCCGGCCCAAACACCACGGCCGAATTTAGAATGCTACTGACGAAAAAGTTTGAAAAGAATTTAACATAAAGGTGAAAACTTAATAATTTTCCGTCATTTATAAAACTTGGTATATTTAAAATTCTAAATAAAACTAAGTTGTTACAAATTCCCGGAATTAAAACTTTAATATAAGTTTCTAAGATATGAATTGTTTGAAAGAAAACATTCCCAGTTATTAGCTCGATAATTAATCCATCGGAAACATAATAAAATCCCTAAATTACTTTAAATGGCCTTATTACAATAATGATTTACCCAAAAGTGCTAAAAATATAAAATGCTTAAAACAAATAAAACATCTTCTCCATGGCCACCTCGTATCTGCTCCAGCCCGGTCCAAGATTCATGTATCACCTGTATTGTTTGAAAAAAATAGGGCGAGTCAAACCAACCCAATGTATAGTTATTCCACATGCCTCCACAAATGGGCTTGGCCCACATCCACACAGTGCACATACGTAATCATGAAAAATGAATCCCAACCCAACCTAGTGTCCATCTGCTACACACCCCTGTACCCGCCGCACATACCAGGGGATTACTAAATCACCCTCCAACCACTACACACCTCCTTGGTAGACCTACTGCTCAAGGCCGTGGCTTAGCCACCGATCACCTAAGTGACCCCACATATTTGTATCCACGAGGTGACTCAAGGTCATCCTCAATCCACAGTGATGCACACAGCTATCATCCGCCCACGATGTGGCACATAGCCAACACCCCACCTTGATGAAGCACATAGCCAACATCAAGCGCCAATGTAACTCAAGGCTAACATCAGACTACGTACATAAATGTACACCCTGTCCTTCAACAGTCATATCCCAATCCCCATGTATATATATATATATATATCATGACAAAACAATCTTAAGATGAGTATACATCGCATGCTTACCACAATTTTACACATAAATCACAGGTAGATTAATATCATTAAATACTGACCTGATTAACCGATTACCCACCATGGGTAGTCACCATCTCAGCCATATTTCCGGCCACCACACATATCATATACACATATATATAACAACACATACAAACAACAAGAGAGCAGTGCGATAACTACACACCTTATAAGCAAAAGTCGCCTAAACCCGAACCCCGTAGCCTAAACAATTTGCACCTTGCGATTTGTTGAACTCCTCGTACACAACTATGTTAGATTCGGCTCTTAACAAATAAGAAGAAAAGAGATGAAGTTTAGAGAGATTCGACAATGATGAACTTTTGGAAGAAAGAGAGATTCGGCCAAAGCAAAGTAAAAAGAAAAGAAAAGAATGGAAGAGAAGAACAAGAAAAGAAATAATCTAAAATGGCTATATGGTTTCAGTTATGGAGGAGAATGAATCAAAGAAGAAGATTTTGAAATTGGTGTACATTCGGCCAAAGAAGAAATAAAAAGAAATAAGATGAAAGAAAAATGCTCCTTTCAATGGTAGTATACTTTCGGCACAAAGAGGAAAAGAGTTTGGGAGGAAAAGAAAATAATATCAATTTGGTCAAGAATAATAGCCAAAACCAAAGCAAAACTTTACCTATTGCCCAAGACACATTCGGCTAGGGAGTGAGATTTTGGAGAGAAAAGAAAATGGTGCTAAAAAAAAATGCTAAAGAATTTGACCAACTATCCCCTAATTCCTTTCAATAATCGGCCAACCCCCCTAGCCTATTTATTCAAATATTGTCTACTTAACTTACGATTTCCAAAACCAACAAAGCAAAAGTTTTCAATGTACAACCCGTAGCATACCAGATCTGGTCGAAACGTATGGGCCGGGTTTGGGGTGTTACAATATCATAATCAATAGATTAAACATGTAATTTATTTTTCGTTACTAATGCAGTGCAAATATAAGAATGAGTTGATCCAGGGTCAATCAATGCATACACAGTAACATCAAAGAGATAAAATATGCTAGCAATCACATCAGGAGTAGTAGCTTCCTCTCTGGTTCGATGGTGTATGTGCGAGCAGGTGCTCTAGCCTCTGACTGAATGACAGTGTCTTTTACTCCATATGAGTAGTCCCAACAGCACTCTTCTGACCCGAACGCCTACTTTTCTTAGAGGTAGACATTTGCTTTCCATTCTATTCTTTATTTTCTTTTAACTATTTAGGACAATTCCGAAGAAAGTGATCAGTCGACCCACATCTATAACAAGCTCCCAACTTAGTCCTACACTCGCCAAGATGATATTTTTCAAAATGTCTACAGCTGGACTTCGGAGCATTTCTTACAATTCCCACACTATCCACTAGTTTAGTAGGAACTTTGAAATCATGCTGAATCGACTTGTTTTTGTTCATATGCTTAGACACTGAGGTAGCTCAGGTAAAATCTTCTTTAGTCTTCTTTGCCGGTGATATAGAAAATGACTTAGAAGAACCTCTCTTGTGAAACTATAGAATCTGTCTATCCCGTTGTATCTTGCGGTTGTACACTTCTTCCATTTTTTGTGCATGATCAGACAAGACAAAAAATTCTTTAATTTTATTACCTTCGATCATCATTCGGGCCATCTTCAAATCGTATACACATATCTTCTTCAGTAGGCACAATTTCTCGAGTTTATTTACTGAGATAAACAAATTCTCTCTCGTATTCAGCCATTGATCTATTTCCCTGATGTAATTCAAGAAATTCTCTCTTTTTCTTGTCTAGATATCTTTTCCTGACATATTTTTTTTAAACTCGGTCTGAAAGAATTCCCAGGAAATATTCTCCTGTGGTACCATAGCTACTATCGTAGACCACCAACTGTACACTTCCTCTTTTAATAATGAAACAACACATCTAAGAAAATCATCAGGAGGGCAAGCCATTTCTTTGAAAATCACAAGATATTCTGAAGCCAGTACTCAGCTTTAACTGGATCATCTTCTAATCTACCCCGAAATTCTTCAGCACTTTACTTTCTGAGCTTCTCTAACAGAATACGTCGACTAGGCTCAATCATAGGAGGAGGTGGAGGTGCAACAGGAGGTATAAAAGGTGGTATAATAGGGGGTGGAGTTCATTGAGCTAGATTATTCATTTGCATAAACTCGTTGAACCACTAGTTCATAAATCTAAAGAACATGTGTTTGAGTTCATGCTCTTGCACTGGAGGAATCAGAACATTGCTACTCGTCCCATGTTCAGAGCTTAGTATATTACTATAAACCTCACCATTATTGGCACGATCAGATCCGTCTGACATCTTTTCAATCTATAAGAAAAAAAAAGGTTAGATCATATCAAACACATCACACTATCGCAGATTTATATGGCATGTAATTCTAGACATTTCACACGCTACATTCAATCCGAGAACTGACTAAACCATAGCTCTAATACCACTAAATGTAATATCCCTAACTCTTCTCCGTCGTTGGAATAGGGTTACGGAGCATTACCATACAAATGGAACATTAAACTATTCAATTTATGCATCAATGCAAACATAATCTAATTACATTCAAAAATAATCATAACATCCCTTAATTGAGCCCTCGAGGCCCTAAAAATACAATAGAAATAATCTGGGGCTAAATTAGAAACATTTGGAAAATTTAAGAAAAAGTTAAAAAAAATGATTGCAGGAGTCATAAGGCTGAGACACACGCCCATGTTTCAAGCCGTGTAACAATCGAAATAGAAACACATGCTTGTGTCTCAGGCCATGTAACAATCGAAATAGGGACACACGATCATGTCCCAGCCCATGTCTGTGCTTGTGTAACTCTCGAACTTGGGTCACACGGCCAAGCCACACGCCCGTGTGCCAGGCAGTGTGCTAGGCTGTGTAACTTTTGAAATGCAACCTTTAAAACCTACAAGTAACACACGACCGTGTTGCATGGTAGTGTGTCACACACGGTTGATGCACACACTTGTGTCTTAGGTCATGTGGACCCAAAATGAACATTAAACTACAAGTTTACAATTTCAAACTTGCTTGGACCCAAAGTAATTCAAATACGAACAAAAATACCTATTCAGAATGACATTAATCGAGCCAAAATCATACCAAAATCAACCTATTATGTGCCTAAACAATGTACCCTCATTTGTAACACCCCTGACCTGTGTTCGTCGCTGAAATAGCATTACGGAGCATTACCGTAAAAACATAACTTAAATCATTCATTTCCAAACATTTCATAAATCATAGCATAATACATGCATATCATCCTTATTCAAGCCCTCGAGGTCTGAAAAACACTTAAAAATTGATTCGGGACTAAATCGGAAACATACAATGTACCCTTATTTGTAACACCCCTAACCCGTGTCCGTCGCTGAAATAGCGTTACGGAGCATTACCATAAAAACATAACTTAAATCATTCATTTCCAAACATTTCATAAATCATAGCATAATACATGCATATCATCCTTATTCAAGCCTTTAGGTCTCAAAAACACTTAAAAAATATTCGGGACTAAGTCGAAAATATACAAAAACTTAAAGAAAAAGGATAGAAAAATTCACACTACAGGGGTCACACGGCCATGTGGCCAGGCCGTGTAACAATTGAAATAGGGACACATGACTGTGTCCCAGCCTGTGTCCATGCCCGTGTAACCCTCTGACTTAGGTCACACGGCCAAGCCATACGCCCGTGTGCTAGGCCGGGTAACTTTTGAAATAGCAACCTTTAAAACCTACAGGGGACACACGGCCGTGTCGCATGGCCGTGTGTCACACGTGGCTGAGATACACGTATGTGTCTTAAGCTGTGTAGATAAGAACTTGACCAAAATCAAGCTATTTCCTTTACCCACTTCAAACATGTACCCACAATTCATTTACACCCTTGATCAATACATCAAAACATACCAAGACATGCATAAAATGACCAAATATCTATACCAAATGTCCATACAACCAATATGCCAAAAGGCACCTCAATCACAATTCGTCAAACCTATCCAAATATATGCATATTTAACCATTCACAGTTAACCTATTTCCATACCAAACTTATCATATTTGACCACATTTATACCATTACAAATAACTCATATCTACCTCAAAGCATAACCCAACTTGGCCACATAATAATCTTACCAACACATACCAAATTGGCCAATTAAATCATACATCAAAACTTAGCCATATTGACACCTACCATCAAGGCATCAAAAGTACCATAAGTACATCAACCATAATATCATATACAAGCCAAACTATCAACCAACATTCAAAATACAAGTCCACCTATACATGCCATTATAACCTTAGCCAAAACATCAAAACTACCGATATAATCGTTCGATAGTGTGATAGATATCCGAGGAGCTTTCAAATTGATCGAGCTTCTGATAATCTATAAAATAAGGGAAAAAAACTACGTAAGTAATGAATACTTAGTAAGCTCGTATGAAATTTATACATAACATTCCATTTCAATAATGAACTTTAAAAGGTAAATATAAACCTATACCAATACCACAAGATTTATCAAACCATAATCATCAGCTCACAAATGAGTATGTCCATCAACACCAAATATATTTAACATTCTTAGCATAATAGGATTTTATAAGACATATTACACAGTCTTTAACCCTTTTCATAAGACTTTGAAACCTTCCTTTTACTTACTTTAACTTAAATAGCATTATCAACTCACAAATTAGTGTATTTATCCACGACCTACATAAATTCATCCATAGCTTAAGTAAATTTCTCACATATAAATAAACCCTTTAACTTATCAATCCATTTACATTATCACATTACATCTCAATTATGAACTTACCGTTTCATTACATTCCCTTACCCGTATCATTTGCATAACACAAGACATTACCATAAACATCGACCAATTACACAAGCTTGACACAAGCCTATATATCATCATCAATACACAAGTTAGTGCATTTATACATAACTCTTTTGTGATCAACCACATGATAAACCATTTCATTAAAAAAACACATCCTTTGATTCATACCACCTTTTCATGAACATAAGAATATTTCCATTTGGACACTTACCATTTCAATGTATAACCTTACCATTAAGCATGATATAATCCAACCATAAGCTTGGCACAAGTCTAAGCATTATCAACTACACATGTTATTACATTTTGTAACGCGTAGGTTTGTGCAAGTGTACACAGTTGTTATCAAGTAATAAGTAAGTATCGAGTTATCGTCTCCACAGGGATTGTATTTGTGCTAAGTCACTTAATTTGTAAAATTATATTAACAATTCAGTAAAAAAAAACACAATATGATTGAGAAGTGATGATTAAAATTAAGTATATTAAACTAAATGCAATGATCCCTAATACAAATTAACCTAAATATGAAAACTATATGAAGATTTTAGCAAAATTAAACACAATTTGCAACAATTATAACATAGATAAACTAGGACAATTACTTTAATTAAACTCAATTTATTATCTGCATGCTTAATAATATTCAGAAAAATATACTATGGCAACTCGATTTCATGAGTTTGGAAACCACATTAGCTCCTTTCGGAATCCTTTACTTAGTAAATACGCATTTTACTAATCCTTATTTACTAAGGGTTTCTTAGTATTCGTGTTAGGTAACAGGGACGTGTTAGGTTTGAAACAGTTTAATTAGACAAATCTAAAAACTATACAGATAACAGAGCTTGGTTAGAGTTATTATGCAACCGGCAATTTAATCGGGTTAGGATCTAAATTGAGCATGCACATTTCAATTATGTGTCCCCTAGCTATCGTCTGGTTAGGACCGCTCAGCTAATTCAGGTGCATTTCAATCACATATGAACGAAACACAAACTTGATTTTAATTGAAAACATGATCGATTGAGGCAAAAACATTATAAGGATGAAGTAAATAAATATTATTTAATCAAAGAAATCATCCTAGCTTAAATAAAATTAAGCTAACATTGTCGTAAACAAGAACAAAGAACACATAGCAAACATTTTTAGATTAAATTAAAGAAAGGAAAGATTAAACCCAAATCAAAGTGACTGTCACCCAAAACTCTAACTGACTAGGCTCCTTCGCTTCTTTGCTGATAGCTCTCCAAGGTGGCCGACCAAGGGCTCTTTAAGAGACTTTGTAACATCCTTAAATAGGGGGCTATTATGTGTGAACTATTTGCATGTGTATGGCTTGATTTGCGTTATTAATTGAGGTGTTTTAGGGTCTAGATATAAGCCAAGGGTAGGCCCGAACTATAGGAAAAATTTTATTTTCAAGCATTGGCTCAGGGGAGCTGAAGGAGCTAGGGGTTAAGAATATTTTGTGGTAAACTGTAGCACAAGAAAAGCCTTGGTAAAGTGGCAAGGAGGAGCCACTTAGGGCCTTATGCAGTGACGCCACAAGCAGGGGAAGGAGAGCTTGGGTTCGAGCTGCAGAAATCCCTTGCTGCTAATTCTTTTTTACGCCAGAGAGGGGAAGAGTTGTGCTCAGCTCAAACTCTGATGGATAACTGTTGAACAAGTCAACAGATTTGAACGAGTGGAGAAGAGAGAATTTAGGAGTTTGAACAATTCAAACTCATTTGAATTGTTGGCCAGGAGAAGTTTGAAGAGTTTGCCGAAATTTGAATTTTTTGAGGAGGTGAATTCGGCTAGAAGACTTAGGAGGAGTGCCAAAATTCCTTAGTGACATTTTCGGCTAGTCAAGCCATGGTACATTCAGTTGAAAAGTAACACCGAAACCTCTTTTGGCACTTGTCGAATTCCATTTTGAAGCACCTAGCCGAATCCCAAAAAGAACCATTTGAGTTTTCTTTCTTTTTCTCCTTTGAAACCGAAAGTCGAAAGCACTTTAGGCTCTTGCCGATTTCTTTCTTTGGTATTGAGACAAATCTCCATTTGAATTCCTCTCTTATTTCTTTGAAGTCAAAACACTATTCTCCCTAAATCTCATCTCTTTTTGCTCTCGATTCTTATTGGTGGCTGAACCTTCTTCTTTCTCAAGCCACTCTCTTTTCCATTGATTCTTTCATCTTCTTCTCACCATCATTCAACCGAATACTTCCCTTCCTGTAACACCCCAAACCCGGCCCAAACAACACAGTCGAATTTAGAATGCTACTGACGAAAAAGTTTGAAAAGAATTTAACATAAAGGTAAAAACTTAATAATTTTCCGTCATTTATAAAACATGGTATATTTAAAATTCTAAATAAAACTAAGTTGTTACAAATTCCCGGAATTAAAACTTTAATATAAGTTTTTAAGATATGAATTGTTTGAAAGAAAACATTCCCAGTTATTAGCTCGATAATTAATCCATCGGAAACATAATAAAATCCCCAAATTACTTTAAATGGCCTTATTACAATAATGATTTACCCAAAAGTGCTAAAAATATAAAATGCTTAAAGCAAATAAAACATCTTCTGCATGGCCACGTCGTATCTGCTCCAGCCCGGTCCAAGATTCATGTATCACCTGTATTGCTCGAAAAAAATAGGGCGAGTCAAACCGACTCAATGTATAGTTATTCCACATGCCTCCACAAATGGGCTTGGCCCACATCCACATAGTCCACATACGTAATCATGAAAAATGAATCCCAACCCAACCTAGTGTCCATCTGCTACACACCCCTGTACCCGCCGCACATACCAGGGGAATACTAAATCACCCTCCAACCGCTACACACCTCCTTGGCAGACCTACTGCTCAAGGCCATGGCTTAGCCACCGATCACCTAAGTGACCCCACATATCTGTATCCACGAGGTGACTCAAGGTCATCCTCAATCCACAGTGATGCACACAGCTATCATCCGCCCACGATGTGGCACATAACCAACACCCCACCTTGATGAAGCACATAGCCAACATCAAGCGCCAATGTAACTCAAGGCTAACATCAGACTACGTACATAAATGTACACCCTGTCCTTCAACAGTCATATCCCAATCCCCATGTATATATATATATATATATATATATATATCATGACAAAACAATGTTAAGATGAGTATACATCGCATGCTTACCACAATTTTACACATAAATCACAGGTAGATTAATATCATTAAATACTGACCTGATTAACCGATTACCCACCATGGGTAGTCACCATCTCAGCCATATTTCCGGCCACCACACATATCATATACACATATATATAACAACACATACAAACAACAAGAGAGCAGTGCGATAACTACACACCTTATAAGCAAAAGTCGCCTAAACCCGAACCCCGTAGCCTACACAATTTGCACCTTGAGATTTGTTGAACTCCTCCTACACAACTATGTTAGATTCGACTCTTAACAAATAAGAAGAAAAGAGATGAAGTTTAGAGAGATTCGACAATGATGAACTTTTGGAAGAAAGAGAGATTCGGCCAAAGCAAAGTAAAAAGAAAAGAAAAGAATGGAAGAGAAGAACAAGAAAAGAAATAATCTAAAATGGCTATATGGTTTCGGTTATGGAGGAGAATGAATCAAAGAAGAAGTTTTTGAAATTGGTGTACATTCGGCCAAAGAAGAAATAAAAAGAAATAAGATGAAAGAAAAATGCTCCTTTCAATGGTAGTATACTTTCGGCACAAAGAGGAAAAGAGTTTGGGAGGAAAAGAAAATAATATCAATTTGGTCAAGAATAATAGCCAAAACAAAAGCAAAACTTTACCTATTGCCCAAGACACATTTGGCTAGGGAGTGAGATTTTGGAGAGAAAAGAAAATGGTGCTAAAAAAAAATGCTAAAGAATTTGACCAACTATCCCCTAATTCCTTTCAATAATCGGCCAACCGCCCTAGCCTCCATACCGTCCACATACATGGTCAATAGACCATAAAAAAAAATTTCCAAAACATCATTCCTTACATCAAGCCTTATGTCCCCCTAACTTACCATAAGCTTAAGATTTCATTCCTTAAGTTAGCACTTGCCTTTTTCCTTAGTCTACTAACCATAAATGAAAAAGTCCAACCTTACCTTAATTAAAGTTTGACCAACACATGCCATACAAATGCAAAAATAAAAGTCACCTTAAGTCTATCCATGGGATTCGAACCTAAGCTCCCCTCACACTGCTTGTGGCGTCACTTTCCAAGGCCCTAAGTGGCCCCTCCCTTGCCATTTTGCCAACTGGTTACTTGTGTCTAAATTCTCCAACAAAATTTCTTAAGGCCTATCTTGACTAGCTCCCTTTTTAAGAATTAAAAATCTAATATTTTTTTTCCAAAGCATTCTCCTACATTCTAAAGTTCCTGAAACTCCCAAAGCACACTCAATCCACACATAGGCATGCTACCACATACAATTAAGTTAAAACGTATAACCCCTAGATCCCGGATATTACAATTCTACCCCCTTAAAAATAATTTCAGCCTCAAAATTACCAACTAACTAACAGTCGTGCATCCTCACTCACCACACTACGCTCTTGCTGCGCACTCTGATCTTAATAAAACTAATGTACTTTCTAACTAACTCTTGGAACCCTGACCAGACCTAACTGGTTCCGACACAGCCATTCTGCCTCTACCGCGTCCACGACGACCACGTCCCCTAGAACTCATGTCTACTATCGCGATTTAATCTGATTTAGGAAATTTTATGCATTAGTCTTTTGTTCCACTGATTATCCGTGAACAATTTTATGAAAAGAAGATTAGTAGTAGTTCTTTCGATCAACCAAAGTTTTCATCTCAAGTTTACTACCCTAATTCAGAGAGTCACATTCATTCATCCACAACATCCACTACACTACTTTGGGCATTTTGTCCATTCCCAACCCAGGAGTATTTTCGTAATTCATCCTATAGGGGTATTTTAGTAATAAATCAGGGTTAATTCAAAAATCTTACAAATCAAGGACATTTTAGACATTTAAGAAATGGGGGTTACTTTGAAAAGTTGAACAAATCAAAGGTATTTTTTTGGAAATTTCAGAAATCGGGGTCATTTCGATAATTTTGTAAATCAGGGGTAATTTAGTAAATTTTTTTTAAACCGGGATATTCTGGTCATTTTCAAATCTTAAGGTAGTTTTTAAAAAACAGTGTAGCTAGTCCCTTTCGGGTTTTAATTATCGGTTAAGCCGGTGAATAAGTCCTCTTGGTTAGGGTGAACCGTTACTATGCACCAGGTAGGATTCAAATAAAGAGGAGGTGAGTCACTAGGACTGCTTAAATACTAAGCTCCCACCGAATCCAATCCTAGACATGCGCTCAACTGTTGCCACACCCTAACTCGGCGACTTACTCACAGGTTTGTTTGGTTGTATTTAAGTCTTATGTATCTTGTGTTGGAGTAAGCTAGCCCTAGGGTTTAATAACTCCTAATCTACTAATCTACGATCCCCATAATGCCCATAAAGTTTCACATACCAATCACTTCAGTAGTTAGGGGTACTTACCTGGTGGACTTCGGGCCGGAGATACAGGTGCCATGCCAGAACAAACCTGAAATAGTTCATGAAAGTCTATGTTTTTGACAAGCCTATCTTTGAAAAATGTTTTTGGCCCAAAAACCCTCAAAGCCGAGTTTTGAACCAGGCTCTGATACCAAATTATAACACCCCAACCCGGCCCAAACACCACGGCCGAATTTAGAATGCTATTGAGGAAAAAGTTTGAAAAGAATTTAACATAAAGGTGAAAACTTAATAATTTTCCGTCATTTATAAAACATGGTATATTTAAAATTCTAAATAAAACTAAGTTGTTACAAATTCCCAGAATTAAAACATTAATATAAGTTTCTAAGATATGAATTGTTTGAAAGAAAACATTCCCAGTTATTAGCTCGATAATTAATCCATCGGAAACATAATAAAATCCCCAAATTACTTTAAATGGCCTTATTACAATAATGATTTACCCAAAAGTGCTAAAAATATAAAATGCTTAAAACAAATAAAACATCTTCTGCATGTCCACCTCGTATCTGCTCCAGCCCGGTCCAAGATTCATGTATCACTTGTATTGTTTGAAAAAAATAGAGCGAGTCAAACTGACTCAGTGTATAGTTATTCCACATGCCTCCACAAATGGGCTTGGCCCACATCCACACAGTCCACATACGTAATCATGCAAAATGAATCCCAACCCAACCTAGTGTCCATCCGCTACACACCCCCGTACCCGCCGCACACACCAGGGGATTACTAAATCACCCTCCAACCGCTACACACCTCCTTGGCAGACCTGCTGCTCAAGGCCGTGGCTTAGCCACCGATCACCTAAGTGACCCCACATATCTGTATCCACGAGGTGACTCAAGGTCATCCTCAATCCACGGTGATGCACACAGCTATCATCCGCCCACGATGTGGCACATAGCCAACACCCCACCTTGATGAAGCACATAGCCAACATCAAGCGCCAATGTAGCTCAAGGCTAACATCAGACCACATACATAAATGTACACCTTTTCCTTCAATAGTCATATCCCAATCCCCATGTATATATATATATATATATCATGACAAAACAATGTTAAGATGAGTATACATCGCATGCTTACCACAATTTTACACATAAATCACAGGTAGATTAATATCATTAAATACTGACCTGATTAACCGATTACCCACCATGGGTAGTCACCATCTCAGCCATATTTTCGGCCACCACACATATCATATACACATATATATAACAACACATACAAACAACAAGAGAGCAGTGCGATAACTACACACCTTATAAGCAAAAGTCGCCTAAACCCGAACCCCTTAGCCTACACAATTTGCACCTTGTGATTTGTTGAACTCCTCCTACACAACTATGTTAGATTCGACTCTTAACAAATAAAAAGAAAAGAGATGAAGTTTAGAGAGATTCGACAATGATGAACTTTTGGAAGAAAGAGAGATTCGGCCAAAGCAAAGTAAAAAGAAAGGAAAAGAATGGAAGAGAAGAACAAGAAAAGAAATAATCTAAAATGGCTATATGGTTTCGGTTATGGAGGAGAATGAATCAAAGAAGAAGTTTTTGAAATTGGTGTACATTCGGCCAAAGAAGAAATAAAAAGAAATAAGATGAAAGAAAAATGCTCCTTTCAATGGTAGTATACTTTCGGCACAAAGAGGAAAAGAGTTTGAGAGGAAAAGAAAATAATATCAATTTGGTCAAGAATAATAGCCAAAACCAAAGCAAAACTTTACCTATTGCCCAAGACACATTCAGCTAGGGAGTGAGATTTTGGAGAGAAAAGAAAATGGTGCTAAAAAAAAATGCTAAAGAATTTGACCAACTATCCCCTAATTCCTTTCAATAATCGGCCAACCGCCCTAGCCTCCATACCGTCCACATACATGGTCAATAGACCATAAAAAAAAATTTCCAAAACATCATTCCTTACATCAAGCCTTATGTCCCCCTAACTTACCATAAGCTTAAGATTTCATTCCTTAAGTTAGCACTTGCCTTTTTCCTTAGTCTACTAACCATAAATGAAAAAGTCCAACCTTACCTTAATTAAAGTTTGACCAACACATGCCATACAAATGCAAAAATAAAAGTCACCTTAAGTCTATCCATGGGATTCGAACCTAAGCCCCCCTCACACTGCTTGTGGCGTCACTTTCCACATTTTGCCAACTGGTTACTTGTGTCTAAATCCTCCAACAAAATTTCTTAAGGCCTATCTTGACTAGCTCCATTTTTAAGAATTAAAAATCTAATTTTTTTTTCCAAAGCATTCTCCTACATTCTAAAGTTCCTGAAACTCCCAAAGCACACTCAATCCACACATAGGCATGCTACCACATACAATTAAGTTAAAACGCATAACCCCTAGATCCCGGATATTACACTTCCATTCCCTTATTTCATTTTAGCCGAATCTCCTTTGATTGTTCCACCACCATTGTCGAAATCTCCCTTTACTCTCTTCTTCTTATTTCAACACTTTGGCCGAATATCAACTAAGGGTAGATCTCTTTGGTTTTCTTCTCTAATCAGTTTTCGAGTGGGTAAGTGTCCTTGGCCGAATCCCTCCTATTTTCTTCTTCTTTTCTCTGTCGACTTACATAGAACCAAAAGTTGAATTTCAGCATTTGTCTTGGTTCTCATTCATCTGTGAATTCGGTTTCTTCTAGGATCTCTGGGATTTTGAAGCAGTGGATCGGGGTCATCTATTCTCTGTCAATCGGTCTTAGCAAGCCAGTGGTAAGGTTTCATGCCGATTCAATCTTTCACTTAGTTATTTGAAAAGCCGAAGGCTATTAAGATTAAGTGTTTAGTGTTGGCCGAATGTAGGGGAAAGCTCTATCTCGCATATTTCGGGTTGTGGCTGGTGATCAAAAAGCGTTAAGGCAAGGATGGATATTAGATGCGTTAACTTTTCGGGATTTTCTAGTGTAGCCGAATGGCTTTTTGCTAATAGTTGTCATTGGCCGAATGTAGGAAAGGGGGGATCTAGTGCGTTAGATCTTGATCTTCAGGATTCAGTAGTCGCGTTAGTAACCAGGTGTGTAACTTACACACTTCATAATCGTTGTAAACTTGCTAATAACATAAACATGTTAAAAGCTGGAAACTGCGTAGATTTCGATATGATACCTTTATGGGTATGCGCAAGGATTTTGGGTAAGTCCGTTTTGGTTGAGATTATGGCACATAATTTCTGATGATATTAACTATGTTATGTTCGATATATGTTTAACGATTAAGCATGATGGCATGATTTGTATGTGCATGACCATTAATGTGGGTGACATGAGAGGAGGGGGAAGATTGATATCTGTGATTTTGGGTCACCAGTGGTTTGGCACCACCAGTGGTTTGGTACCACAGTTAATATTCGTGACTTTGGGTCACCAGAGGTTTGGCACCTCATAGCGACTCGTCCCAGTGGCTTCGCACCACAGTAGGTTGGCCCCATATTTGATAAAACGAGATTGTATCCAATGATTTGGTATCACAACGTGGGTTGGCCCCACATATGGATTATTCGTGACTTTGGGTCACCAGTGGTTTGGCACCACATTATTATCAATATCAGTGGCTTTGGGTCACCAGTGGTTTGGTACCACACGGGGTAGACAAAGGAGTCGTGGATGGCTAGGTTTGGGTGCATGATATGTTTACTTGGTTATGACTTGTGTAAGGATGTTGCTATATTCGGGAGGGGGATTATGCACTGAGTCTTGGCGACTTACCTTCTCCCTTATCTTTTCAGGTGATTCGTAGATCGCGGATGAGGAGCCGGGTGGACTCGAGGTGGCCATGCGATACTTGTTTTCAGTTTTACATGGATTTTCGACTTGGGTACTTTAACTTTATATTTCGATTTTATCTGGGTTTATAATAACGCCATTAGTATTTCTATTCTGGGTTTTATTATATCTGCTTTAAATTTTTAAATGTTGCTAAGTAAACTGTTTAACATGTTTTAAATAACCTGATAATCAAGTTTTCGAAATTATACTACGCAATGGGTTTTCTAAACGTTACCATCGGGTTACATAACACACAAGATGATAATTAAGCTAACTTAAATGATTTTCAAATCTAAGTTTTTCCAAAACTCCAATACAAATGGTTTTAAGTAACTAAGTTTAACTCATTCGGATTTTTGGGATTTCAAAGCAACTTAACGATTTCAACTATACATGCACCGAATTTCTGCAAACACAAAGCAAACAAAGAGTTTTTCGCTGAAATTTAACCGGCAACTTGTTTTCTTCGAAACATTTTCACTCTGTGACATGCAAGATTCAGTCGTGGTGTGTTGACCGAGTGTGGGGTGTTACATTTTTGGTATCAGAGCCAAGTTCAAAAGCTCGACTGTGGGCCCGAGGCCCAAAATGTTTTAAAGTGTGGTTTTAAAAAGTATTGATGGAAAAAAATACATGGTTTGAAAAGCATGGCACCGAGTCTCCGGCACCAATCCGCCCAGGTAAGTACCCCTAACCGTTGTTTATGATTGTGATGATATATGATATTATATGAATACTGTTAGTGGACTACTCTAGAGACGAAAACTTATAGGATTCTATGAACTCGTGGGAAACAAAACTCTTTAAAGAACTGTTCATAAGACTGTGCCTTAATAATAGTGGAATAAAGACTGACGCATAAAACTTTTAAATCAGATAAGATGAGACGTTAGACATGAGCCCTTGAGGTCGTGGTCGTAATACACGTGGACGCGGTCGGGGTAGGATGACCGTGTCTGAACCAGCGGGATCTGGTCAGGGGTCAGAAAATGAGATGCCACCACCACCATCAGCTGCAGGTGTTGAGTTTCAGGATCAGACGGGGGATGACGCAGTGTCGCAAGCGATGCTGCGAGTTCTTGAGAGAGTTGCTGGAGCAGGTGGGGGTGCGGGAGCTCGGAAATCTGTATCCGAGCGACTCCGAGCTAATAGAGCCGAGGTATTCCGAGGTGTTTCTGGGGTGGCGCCCAATACGGCTGAGTATTGGTTGGAGGCGACGGAGCGTATCATGGACGACTTGGATCTGACTGCTGAGGAGAAACTGAAAGGGATAGTGTCGCTTCTTCGGGATGAGTCATACCAGTGGTGGCTCACGGTTCGGGATAGTGCTGCAGCGGATGATCTCACGAGGGACTACTTTAAGGCAGCTTATCAAAAGAAATATATTGGATCTAGCTATATTGATGCACAGCGGAAGGCGTTTCTGAGACTGGTTCAGGGGAGTAAGTCCGTATCGGAGTACGAGGCAGAATTTTTAAGGTTGAGCCGGTATGCTCGAGGTATCGTGGCGACGGAGCATGATCGATGTGTCCAGTTTGAGGACGGACTGAGAGACGAGCTGAGATTGCTGATTGCTCAACAGCAGGAGCGGGAGTTTGCTGTGCTGGTAGAAAAGGCTAAGATAACCGAATGGGTAAAAGAGTCTGTGAGACAGAATCTTGATAGGAATAGACATAAGAGAGGTTTTGGATCATCTGGATCAGCCGAAAATTCTCAGAAAAGGGCTAGGCATGGTGGGTCGAATCAGTCTGGGAGGCCTCTTGCTGCTAATTAGGGACCAGCACAGTGTAATCGGTGTGGAAAATCTCATTAGGGAGAATGTTGGACCGGTGGTGTAACACCCCAAACCCGGTCCATACACCACGACCGAATCTGGTATGTTACGGGGAAAATGTATTTGAGAGGTTTAGGTTTTCCGTTTAAAAAGTTTGATAAAACAGTTTGATAAGTTTTGTACTTGCAGAAATCTTGGGCATGATTGTTTGAAAACTGATGTTTTATTTGAAAACTCAGAAATTTCGAAAACTCACTCAGTTAAGAAAATCAAGTTTATCTCATTTATAAATTCAGGTTGTTTCTTATCGTTACCAAAACATTTTTACTTAATAGAAAATCGAGTTTAAGTTAGGAGAAAATCATTTGAGTTCCCTTTTGGCTAGAATCATAGTGTGATACCCGATGGTATCGTTTAAAACATATCGCTTTGTGGTTTTGAAATCGTTGTCTTTCCAAGTTTTAGTAAATCTAAACCCAATTAATTTATTAAGGCATATTAAAAATCTAATTTAAGCATAAACATAGAAAAAAACATAAGTTTAGAGGCCGTTTACAATCCAGAATAAAACCAAATAGTAATAAATAAGCTAAAGTACCAAATTTATATAGCCTGAGCAAATCTTTATTTTAGCTTGGCATGAGCACCTCGAATCCATCCCAGCTCCATGTCCGCGTCTAAGTATCACCTGAAATGTCAAAGGAGAAGGTGAGTCGTATGACTCAGTGCATAATCCTCCTCCCGATAATGCAACATGCTAGCACACAACATACATAGCAATACAGTTAATGCACCCGTTCCTAACCATCCATACACCTTCTCTACCCCGTGTGGTACCAAACCACTGGTGGTGCTAAACCACTGGTGACCCAAAGTCACGATATCCATAATGTGGTACCAAACCACTGGTGACCTGAAGTCACGAATAATCCAATGATGGGGCCAACCCATCGTGTGATACCAAATCACTAGCGACAATCCCGTATCTCATAAGTGGGGCCAACCCACGGTGGTGTTAACCACAGGGATGAGTCGCAATGAGGTGCCAAACCTCTGGTGTCCCAAAGACACATGTGATACCAAATCACTGGTGACCGCAGTCACAAATCTGATGACGAGGCCAACCCATCGTGTGATACTAAATCACTGGCGTCAATCCCGTATAATCAACTGTGGGGCCAACCCACCGTGGTACTAAGCCACTGGGACGAGACACTGAGGTGCCAAACCTCTGGTGACCCAAAGTCACAAAATATCATCTGTGGTACCAAACCACTAGAGGTGCCAAACCTCTGGTGTCCCAAAGACACAGTGTCCCAAAGACACGGATATCATATTCCCCCTCCTCTCAAATCACCCAAACATGTCATACTGACTCATGCACAATATGCAAATCATGAGAATCATACGGTCATGCTAATATGTTTAATATTACATCTCATATCACATACATCAGCAACCATGATATCATATACCATTAATAGAACTCATAATGGAACGGACTTACCCGGATCCGTACACATACCCCATTGGGTATCATATCCCTCAACCATATTGTTTTGATCTCAATAAGCAAACAGGTTATTAATCATATCACTAAGTAGATAGTGTGTTAGTTTACACACCTGGAATAACGCAGTCTTTAAAACCCAATGAATCTATCTAAGTCCCCTTGATTATCCTGCTCCTATAATCGACCAAATAGGGATTAGGCATCTATACCATTCGGCCAAAGATCTTAAACCAAAGGGGTCAATATTTGAACCTATACCTTATACTTGATTTGGTTTCCTACCAAATCCTGAACCAAGCAGTGATTCTCTGACAATCGGCCAACCCCTAACAAGCAAACAGTTAGTCCCCCGAGACTTGATTTAATGAAACTTAAAAGAGTAAACCAACCACCACTTGCCAATACTTACCAACTGATCACCAACAGGTATCGACTTCAATTGACTGTTTCGAAATCCCGGTTGCCCTATAATGCAATCGGTTTCAACATAAGAGATAACACCCATCAACAGCTGCCATATACGGCTCTTAACAAAACAAAACCCAAAATCGGTAGAGTACAAGCGAGAAAAGGAAATGAATATTCGGCTAGCACTTACCTTATTCTAAACCCGATTGAACACTACACAAGAGAGGTCCACACCACTCCAATATTTGGCCAAGAGAGAACTACTAGGTGAGGGGTTGATATTCGGCCAAAGTAAGAACAAATGATGGAAGGAAATTTCGGCAGCACAAGGGAGGGATTCGGCTGCAAACTAGAAAAATAAAACAAAATAAATGTGGTTCAAGAGAAGAGAGAAATCGGCCAAGAGTTGAAGAGAGGTTCGGCTCAAGAGTTTTTGAAATAGAAGAAAAATAAAAATGGATAGAGGGAGAGTACTTACGGTTTTGAAAGAAAAAGAGATGGAAAATGTGTTTTGGGAACTAGAGTTTCGGCTATCAAAGGTTCAAGAAGAGAGAATAATAAAGAATGGTGTATGAGAGGGAGAGAGAGAAGCTAGTTTCGGTTTACTCAAATAAAGAGAGAAACAAAGAGAGCAAAGAACATTCGGCTACCAAGGAGGTTGAAAGAAGACAAGGCAATTCGGCAACAAGGTGTTTAAACTTTGGACTTCAAAGAGAAAATGAAAGAAACTCTTTAGAAGTTCGGCTTTGGTATGACAAAAGGAGAAATTTGGCTTGCCAAAATGTTGACCGAAAAAACCCCAAAAATGCCAAATGCATTTTCGGCACACTCCTCCACTTACCATCCAAAACCGTCCACTCCCCCACAAAGCACCCAACATTCGGCCACTACCCCCATTTGCTCACAACCACTCATTCAAGTTGCTTTGAACAAGTCTTCCTCCTAAATCCACTCTCCACCCATCTTTTAAATATTTTGACTTGGTCCAAGTCCAACCACCTTGGCGTCAAAATGGAAGCCAAAATGAGAGCATCCTGCAGCTTGAACTCAGGACCTCTCCCACCTGCAAGTGACGCCAATCCAAGCTCCAAGTGGCGCCTTGCTCTGCCACTTTGCTAACTCAACTCTTGTGCTCAAAAACACCAAATAAAATACATATGACCCAGCTCCTTCAGCTCCTCTCACATAAAGCCCAAAAACTGAAATTTTCCCACCTACTCGGGCTCACTTCTAGCCTACAACTAAGCCCCGAAACCATACAAACAACAACATAGCAAGCCATTAACATGCAAACAGAGTCAAAACCAATTAGCCCCTAACCCGGGATATTACAGGTGGAAAAGGATACTTTGAGTGTGGGTCGTTGGATCATCATGTGAGAGATTGTCCATGAAAGTTAGCCAGGATTTAGTCTGAGGGTCAAGGCCGTACTCAGTTCAGGAATGAGGGACCGCAACCGCAGAGGGGTCGTGGTTCTGGTAGAAGAGGTAATGGTTCTGGACGGGGCCGCGGAGCACCGGGCAGAGGTGCAGGCAACACTGAAGCAAGACAGCCTGGATTGGTTTATGCAGCTAGGCGTCGAGAGGAGGGCGACGCACCGGACATCATAACCGGTACGTTCTTAATCTTTGGATTACCATATACTGCTTTGATAGATGTTGGTTCAACGCATTCGTATGTTGCTAGTAGCATAATGAAAACCATGAACCTAGACTTTAAGACTACTTCTAGGTAGATGACAGTAATTAGCCCTCTAGGTCACTCTGTAGAAGTAAATAAGCTGTAGAGGGATGTACCCCTAGAACTCCAAGGGGTAGTGTTTGTGGCTGATCTGATGGAACTGCCGTTTGGGGAGTTCGATCTGATTCTTGGGATGGACTGGTTGGTGAAGTACCAAGCAAGTTTGGATTGCGCGGCTAAGCGCATGGTTTTGAAAACGGTTGAGGGTGAAGAAGTGGTGATGATAGGTAATAGAAGAGATTACCTATCCAACGTGGTGTCTGCTTTGAAAGCTGAGAAAATGGTCAGGAAGGGTTGTGAGGCATTTTTGGTTCATGTGTGTGCCTTGGAGGCCAAGGAGTCAGCTGTAGAGAATGTCCGAACGGTGAAGGAATTTGTCGACGTATTTCCAGAAGAACTTCCGGGTCTGCCTCCGGATCGGGAAGTTGAATTTGGTATAGATCTGTTACCCAGAACTGGGCCAGTGTCTATTGCCCCGTATAGAATGGCGCCGAAGGAATTAGTAGAACTGAAGGCACAGATTCAGGAGTTGTTGGACCGAGGTTTTATCCGGCCAAGTGTTTCGCCTTGGGGAGCACCTGTGCTCTTTGTTAAGAAGAAGGATGGTACAATGCGGATGTGTATAGACTACCGCCAGTTGACTAAGCTGACGGTCAAGAACAAGTATCCATTGCCGAGGATAGACGACTTGTTTGATCAGCTTAAGGGGGCATCGGTTTTCTCGAAGATCGATCTAAGGTCGGGGTATCATCAGCTTAAGGTGAAAGAGGTTGATATCCACAAGACGGCGTTTCGCACTCGGTATGGGCACTACGAGTTTTTGGTAATGCCATTTGGGTTGACTAACGCATCGGCAGCATTCATGGACATGATGAATCAGGTGTTCCAGCCGTATCTGGACCAGTTTGTTGTGGTATTTATAGATGACATACTGGTGTACTCAAGATCTGAGAAGGATCATGATGCCCATCTCCTATTTTGATGTTGGTTCCCCAGATAGTACACTGACTTGGGATTTGATGGAAAATTCTCAAAAGAATGACCTTCCCCATAGCACACATTGGAAACTACTTCAAATGGACTTGATGACTGAGCTACAAAATTATTAGCACTATTAGCGCTAAACTGTTTTAACATAGAGGAAATAGACGATACCTGAGCAGACAACGAAGTGACAGCGTCAACTTCATGAACTCCTGCTACACGTCTTCCTGAAGCTGTTTAATTTGGCCATTGATAGTTATTACTCATGATCCTCTTGATGATCTCATATCATTATAAGACTTAGACAAAATTTCACCATTCATAGAAGCATATACCATCAATCTTGTATGTGCATTGAGACCATTATAGAATGTCTCCAACTGGATACAATAAGAAATCCCATGATCAGGACACTTATGAAGTAACTCCTTGAATCGATCCCAAGCCTTATACAAAGACTAGTCATCCAATTGTTGGAAAGTTGTGATCTCGTCCTCAACTTAGCATTTTTGCTAGGCGGGAAATACTTAACCAAAAATCTCTCTGCTAATTCTTGCTAGGTAGATATGGAATTTGGTGGCAATGAGTTGAGCCATGCTCATGCTCGATCTCGCAATGAGTATGGAAACAACTTCAACCTCAATGCATCTTCAGTCACATCGGCTATCTTGAATGAATCACTCACCTCCATAAACAATCAAAGGTGGAGATGTGGATCTTCTGTGGGCATACCACTGAATTGGCCCACCGTTTGGAGCATTTGAAACATCACTGGTTTCAATTCAAATTTGGTTGCCTCAATATCTGGCCTTCTCATTCCTGGATTTAACTCACTGAAAATTGCATAGCATATTGTTTGATGCATCGATCCCTATCATCGGTAATGAAGATGGGATTTCGTACACGATCGACTTCATTACCTTGGTCTTGATTCTAATTTCCAAGGTCCATCTCAACTTGTCTTTGAGCTGTTCGTTGACGTCTTCTTTGTCTGAAAGTTCGCTCAATTTCAGGGTCTATAGAGAGTAAATCAATAATCTGATCTATGCTCATAAACACTTGAAAAGAAAATCAAAAAATTAAAAAGAATAAGTTAGTAATGTTAGAAATAAACCAAACTGGAAGTAAATAATTCCACAAAAAAATGACTATGACAACAGTTAACAATCCCCAGCATCGGCGCATAAAACTTGTAACGCGTAGGTTTGTGCAAGTGTACACAGTCGTTATCAAGTAATAAGTAAGTCACTTAATTTTATAAAATTATATTAACAATTTGGTAAATAAAAACACAATATTATTGAGAAGTGATGATTAAAATTAAGTTTATTAAACTAAATGCAATGATCCTTAATAAAAATTATCCTAAATATGCAAACTATATGAATGAATAGATTTTAGCAAAATTAAACACAATTTGCAACAATTATAACATAAATAAACTTGGACAATTACTTTAATTAAACTCAATTTATTATCAGCATGCTTAATAATATTCAGAAAAACATTCTATGGCAACTCATCTTTCATGAGTTTGGAAACCACATTAGGTTTTTTCAGAATTCTTTACTTAGTAAATACACATTTTACTGATTCTTATTTACTAAGGGTTTCTTAGTATTTATGTGAGGTAACAGGGACTTGTTAGGTTTGAAATAGTTTAATCAGGCAAATCTAAAAACTATGCAGATAACAGAGCTTGGTTAGAGTTGTTATGCAACCTACAATTTAATCGGGTTAGGATCTAAATTGAGCATGCACATTTCAATTATGTGTCCACTAACCGTCGTCTGGTTAGGATAGCTCAGCTAATTCAAGTGCATTTCAATCACGTATGAACAAAATACAGACTTGATTTTAATTGAAAACATGATCGATTGAGGCACAAACATTATAAGGATGAATCAAATAAATATTATTTAGTCAAAGTAATCATCCTAGCTTAAATAAAATTAATCAAAGCAATCATCCTAGATTAAATTAAAGAAAGGAAAGATTAAACCCAAATCAAAGTGGCTGTCACCTAAGGCTCTGACTGACTAGGCTCATTCGCTCCTTTGCTTTGCTCTTTTGCTGATGGCTCTCCAAGGTGGCCGACCAAGGGCCCTTTAAGAGGCTTAATTGCTAAAATCTCTATAAAAAGATCATGCTAGGCTTGTGGAATGGATAATGCTTAGGAGAATTGAGAGAAAAGAGAGAATGATGAAGGATGAGGGATGCTGGATGAAGGAATAAGGGGGTCTTATTCATAGGTGAAGAGAGGAGGGTAGTTTGCTAAAAATAGAGAGGTTTAGTCTCTTCAAGCTTTTCCAATGAGTGGTTGGATATGCTTAGTGGATTTAAAGTTGATTTTTGCTTGATTTTTAAGCAATTTAAATGCCATAAAAACTTCAGACTGAGACTTAGTCAAGTGTAAAGCTTCGGGCAAATCTCTAATTTCTTCAACTTGCAAGGACCTTGTGTAATTAAACCACAAAGTGGTTTATGTGGACAGCCATGTGTAGCCAAGATTGGGTTGACTTGGTCTTTAATTTGGACGATTTTTTTGTAATCAAGCAAAGCTATCATACCTATCCAAAATAAATCAATAAATTAAAGGACCAAAGAATAAAATTTATCCAATTTAAATAATTAATTAAAACCCAAATTATTAATGAAATGTTTTAAAATGAATTATTAAATATAATTTTATATTTTATTATTTAATTTAATCATGCATGGCCCATTTTATGTCTTAAAAATATAATATGTTCAAACAAATCTAAAATAAGCCATTTTATGCATAAAAACTATATAATAAAGCATAAAATCACATTTTAATAATTTCTATGTTCTAATTTTATATTTTCACATATTTCATTAATTTATTAAACAATTACTTAGTTTTAACAACGAATTTAAGTAAAAATGTGACAAATTACATAGGAAAAATGCTATATATTTTTCAGTTTACACATTTACACATAATTCACTGGAAATATCAGAAGGTAAGTCATTGAACATGAACAACTTCATTTTGAATCATCAATTTCATGAACATAAACTGAACATTTCCTTTTCAATCCTTTTCATAGATTCATGACATAAGTCATTTGAATACTTACCGTTACTTTTCTTTTCATGCTCGTTGAACTAGTAACTTGACTCGGAAACTCGTGTAACTATACCACTACAAGAACATCATAGATGCATAACAGGGGCACCATAGTGCAATCAGGAGCACGAATGTACGATCAGGGGCATAAGTGTGCATTCAAGGGCACTGAAGTGCAAACAGAGGCACTGATGTGCAAACAGGGGCACCGAAGTACAAATAGGGGCATTGGTGTGCAAATAGGGGTTCTGGTAAGCTATAAAAGTAACATATTTTAATCCCATTCTTAATGCATTTTTGGATGATTAATTATTCAAATTAGTGAATTTGATGCTCCTAATCCTTTAAATTCATGTTTCTATACTTAAGAGAGCATTTGGGAGTGAAAAGAGTGAAAAATGAGCCAAAATCGAACAAATAGAGCTATTTTCAAGAGCCACATGGCCTAGGCATTTCCACACGGGTTGGGCACACATCCGTGTGAGCCACACGGGCTGGACACATGCCCATGTGCCAACTCGTGTCGATTTCAAACCCTGTTTCCCAAATACGTGAAAAAAAACCAATTTTTAGGCTTTTTGAGCATCTAAAGTCTATAAATACCAATTAGAAGAAGACATAAGGGAAAATAATAGCAGAACGAAGAAAACACTCGAAGAACACCATCGAAATCAACTCAGAAGTAGATCTCTATCAAGATAAAAAATCTCCTTTTAATTTCTTTCAATGTTTTATTGAGTTTGTTTATGTCTTGTGGTTATTCTGACTTTGAGATATTTCCATTTAGGATTATGAACTAAATTCCCTAGATACCTAGGGAAGATGAAATCTACGATGAACCCTTTTATTTAATTTTTGTTTTTACGCGATAAATACTTGATTCTTTTCTCAATTATGTATGCTTATTTCTTATTTTAATATTTTTGGGGTATTAATTCATGTTTAATGTGCTTATTTCAGTGGAGGAAAAGTCCCTATTTAAGAGTAGATCTAGCATAATTGAGGGGAGTTGCATGCAATCCTAGAAATAGGACAACATAAATCTACCGGATTAGAGTCAAATCTAATAAGGGAATCCATAGATCGAGTTAATGTGATGATAGGGGTTTTACTTAGAAAAAGATTTCAATTAATCATCCTAGAGTCAGTTGTTCTTACTCTCGAAAGAGATATTAACATAATTTAGGGATTTCTATGGATCAAGACACAAGTGAATAAATAGTTTAATTCAGATTCATAATAAAATGTGAAGTCTAGGTGGATTCTTTCCTGGGTATTGTCTATCTTATTGGTTAATATTCGATTATTTCCTCGATTCATTCTCTGACGTGTTCTTAGATAAATTAGTTTAACAATTTTAGATTAAAACACAAGCACTCCAATTTGTCGGCTAAATAATAAGAAGACGGTAATTACTAGTACTTTTAGTCATCGTGGATACGATATTCTCTACTCACTATAGTTGTTTTATTGATTGATAGGTGCGCTTGCCTTTGCCTTATTTATAGTTAGTTTAGTAACCATCAAGTTTTTGGCACTATTGCCGGGGACTAAAATATTAGTAACACTCGATTTTTATTAATTTAGCAATTTTTATTTTTATTTTTAGTTTAATTTTTACATTCTAATTTTTTTTTTATTTGTTTTTGGTAGGCTCCTTTAGTTTATGACTAGAAGAAACCCGTCGGGACCATTGTTATTTGATAGTGAAATTGAAAGTACAGCTCGCAGAAACCGTAAAGAAGCAAGGTAGAGTCGAGAGAATATAGTAAACGAACAAGAAAACATTGTTACTACTGAGGAGATGGGTGATAACCAGAATAATTAGCTACCTTCTACAGTTGTTGCAGATCTAGATCCTGTTCCTCGTATTAAGTACGATTATGCCAAGCCCACTCTAATTGGGGCTAAATCGAGTATTGTAAGACCCACGATTGCTACAAATAATTTTGAACTGAAGCTGAACACTATTCAAATGATACAACAGTTTGTTCAGTTCGATGGTTTGCAAGACGAAGATCCAAATACTCATTTGGCCAATTTCCTGGAAATCTACAATACTTTCAAGATTAATGGCATCACTGACGACGCCATTCGCTTACGATTATTTTCTTTCTCGTTGAGGAACAAAGCTAAGTAGTGGTTGAACTCTTTACCACGATGTTCCATTACCACATGGGTTCAAATGAACAAGAAGTTTCTTTTGAAGTACTTCCTACTGGGTAAGATAGCCAAGTTGAGGAATGAGATCTTTTCCTTTGTGCAATCGATTTAGAGACTTTATATGATGCATGAGAGAGGTATAAAGACTTATTGAGAAGGTGCCCTCACCATGGGTTACCCTTATGGCAAACCTTCTACAACAGTTTAAATCCCTCAACTAGACAGTTGACCAATGCAGCAGTCAGTGGAACACTTAACAATAAAACACCCGAAGTGGCTTATGAATTTATTGATGATATGGAACTGAATAATTATCAGTGGCAAGTCATAAGGACAAAGCCGATGAAAGCAGTCGATGTTTTCAACTTAGATGCAGTCACCATGTTATCAAATTAGGTAGAATAGTTAAATAGGAAAATTAATGGTTTATATGTTTCTACGCTGGTACATCCGGTGATGCAATGTGATACGAATGGAGGAGGAATGAATAATCCAGAATGTTTACCCTTCGCTCCTAACACAGAGAACGAACAAATCAATTATATGGGTAATAATTCTAGGCCTCAAAATAATCCTTATAGTAACCACTATAATGTAGGTTGGAGGAACCATCCCAATTTCTCTTGGGATGGTCAAGGAAATCAAAGTGCGCAACCCCCTCCAGGCTTCCAACAAAAACCTTACCAGCAAGAGAAACAGCCGAACCTTGAGGAGATGTTAATGAAGTTTATCTCAGTGTCAGAAACCTACTTTCAAAACACTAAGGCATCATTGAAGAATCAACAAGCATCAATTTGAAGGGCTCGAGAACCAAATAGGTTAGCTTGCTAAGCTAATCTCAAAAAGACCACAAGGTAGTTTGCCTAGCAATACTGAAACTAATCCAAGGGAGCAGCTTCATACGATAACTATACGAGATGAAGAAGGGTTAGTTGAATCTAAATAAGAATTGAGGCAAGAAATTATGGTAAATAACGATAAGGTTAAGGTAAGCTAGAAAGAGAAAAAGTAGGTTTTCAAAGAATATAAACCTCAAGTTCAATACCCTAATGTGATGAAGAGAGGCCACACGAATGAACAATTTGGTAAATTTCGCAAACTCTTAAAGAAATTACATAATAACTTACGTTTGTTGAAGCTCTTTCGCAGATGCCCAATTATGTCAAATTTTTAAAGGAGCTTTTGGCAAACAAAAGAAAGTTAGATGATTCACCGACTGTGGAGCTAAATGCAGTTTACTCTGCCATATTGCAAAATAAACTACACAACAAACTGAAAGATCCAGGGAGTTTTACTATTCATTGTTTAATTGGTAGTTTTAATATTGATAAAGCTTTGGTTGATTTAGGGGCTAGTATTAATGTCATGTCTTATAAAATTTTTAAGCAATTAGGTCTTGGGAAACCCAAACAAACTAGGATGAGCATTCAATTAGCAGATAGAACCATTAGATATCCTAGAGGTGTTATTGAGGATGTGCTTGTTAAAATAGATAAATTCATATTCCCTGTTGACTTTGTTGTTTTAGACATGGATAAGGACAATAAGGTACCTTTAATTTTAGGACAACCCTTTTTAGCAACTGCTAGAACTATAATTGATGTGGGTATGGGTGAACTTGTAGTTCATGTAGGTGACGAAACAGTTACTGTCCAAGCTCGTGATTCTGTTAGAACACCTAGTGATCAAGATAAATTTAAATCCTCTATTAATATTATTAACCATGTGGCTCAACCTTCTTTGGAGGAAACCCCTCGAAAAAACGTAATGGAACCACATTTCAGTCAATACGACAAAAATAGAATGACTCATGGAGAACAAATGCTACAAATCGATGAACTAGATGAATGGTAAACTCATGTCAAGGAGAAACTGAAAAAGCACGGTAAAGAGCCAAAGCAATGCCATGATGAGCACATGGATGGGACAAACCAACTTAAGGTTGGGGACAAAGTACTGCTGGACAAAACAAATCCACGAATTTCCCCCTCGGAGCTCGAGTCAAACGGATCAAACTCATTTACGGTACTGAATGTTTTCCCTTACGATACAGTCGAGGTAACGCATTCTGAATTCGGCACATTTAAGGTAAACAAATCTCCACTTAAACCTTATTTTAGTAATGGGATTGATAATGAGAAAGAGGAGTGTTGGCTCTGTGAACCATCATAACAGTGCGCACAAGGTAAGTCAAGCTTAGACTCTAAATAATTGCTTATCGGGAGGCAACCCGAGTGTTAACACTGCTAATTATTTTAATTTTATTTCATGTTATCTTAAAACTAATTAATTTTAAAAAAAAAATGGTGTTTTTGACCTACACAGCCTGGACACACGGGCATGTCCCAGGCCATGTGCACAATGGGGCATTCGACAGTGAGTTACACGGCCTAGCGACATGGCCATGTGACCCACACGGACTGGACACACAGGCATGTCCTTGGCTGTGTGGATCTTAGGACTTAATTTTTCAAAAATTTGAATGTTACACGACCTAAAATAGTCCGACCGCGCGACACGACCGTGTGGCACACACAGCCTGGACACACGAGCGTGTCCTAGGCCGTGTGAACCCTGGAGTTAATTTTTTTGATTTTATTCAAAGTTAGAGAGTTACACGGGTAAGAGACACGGCCATGTGAGAGACACTATCGAGCCACATGGGCGTGTGATAGTTCATACAGGCGTGGGAGAAGTGAAAGAGACCACACACGGCTGTGTGGCATGTAACACCTTTTACCCGTATTCAATGCCGGGACAGGCTCGAGGCATTACCGGACTTATAAGCAAGCATTCACACAATTCCGAGTCATAAGTTAGCGTCCAAATTAAAACCATTCATATTTAATCATAAAGTCCCTTATACGAGCCTACGAGACCCAAAACATACTTTGGAGGTTCGAGACTAAACCGAGAACTTAAGAAATTTTTACAAAACTTAGAAAATTTTTGCTAGATGCAGGATTCACACACCCGTGTGGTCCAAGGGACACTCCCTTGTGACCCTAGGACACCCCGTGCTTCAGGATGTGTTCAAATTAGGGTGCTCTCTGACTTGTGCCACACGGTCGTGCCACACGCTCGTGTGCCTACCCGGTGTGGGCAAAATAAAGGCTATTTTCCAGGCCATTTGCCACCCTTGTACACACATACACTTACACCAATTCAAGGCACATACATAACATATTTAGGTAACCAAATCATCCACAATTATGACCAACACAATATCCACATCTATCATACTCACAACATTTATTAAGCCACAATTAACTACTTTCAAGATACCTAATTGTACACCATTTTATCATTTCATCAATAGACCACATTTCCAAACATCTCACATTCATGTCATAAATAACATTTCTATCATTCACCAAGCATACCATGACCATATCACCAAAGACATTAGCACACACACACGCACGCACACACACACACACACACACGCTTAGGCTTACAACCACGATATCCCAAATAAACCAATCTACATGGACAATTATCAAAACAAGCCTTTGACTCACAAGCCAACACATTGGCTACAATCACAATGACACATTTAACAAAATAACTTAGTCCCTATACATGTGATAAACTCAAAATACTTGAATTCATTTATACCCAAAATGACAGCTTGATAGTGTGATAGAATCTCTGGTGATTTCCAACCCGAGCTAACTTAATAACCCTAAAAGACATGGGAAAGGAAAAGGGGTAAGCTATATAGCTTAGTAAGTCCGTACGAAAATAATAAGCAACTCTTACAAATCTTTTATCAAGTTCAACAATTTAAACACAAGATAATACAAATTACTATGAATCTCACAGTTATAATTTTTATTCAGTCATAATGTTTACTCTATCAACTTATAAGCATAATTTAACATATCTTGGCATCAGCCTAACAACCATAATCTCTCCTTTGTAACATATTACAACAATTCAACAAATCATTTCAAACCTCATAGTAAACATGCACATTAATTATGTGTACTCATGTTTCTGAGCATATGTCTTAATATCTTTCAATTGCCTAAACTCTTATCTTCCCTTACTTTCATAACCTTTTAATAGACAATTATGCCAATCTTCCCTTTTTCTCATATCCGATAAAATACAATTTGTGTGAATAAAACATGCTATATCATAACTTAATTTGGCCCAAAAGCCAATCACATAATCGTCAATTGAATTTACCATGTATTTCATACATTACAAGTATAGACCAATAATCACAAGGTTTTTACAAAAACATTCTCATGGAAATCATGAACTCACAATTTCATGAAGTCAATGCTTATAAACTTTACGTACATACCTGTACCAACTCGTAACGTAATTACATACTTTCTCGTCATTGACATGCCCGTTGAACCACTTGGAATACTATCGGATACACGGAAAACTTTGCACATAAGTGCCACATATGTGGCCAATGCTATCACAATTCTCACAACACATATAAGCTCCCTCTCGAGCAAATCCACGGGCCTGCTCACACAAGCTGTCGGTCGAGACATAGCTACACAGTGCTGCTCACACAAGCTGTCAAGTATCCGCAACATATGCAGGTATACCCAGCCACCAGTAGGACGTATAGGACCATCACCTGGGACACATAAATCACATAATTACATGGGTTCCTAGTGACCTGTCACTTGTAAAGGTTCAACCAGGATTTATCTCTTGCCGGAACTTTGTCGAATATGCTCATAGAATCAATCATACATTTCATGCAATATAAAAACATTAAAATACAATTATAACATTGCGTTATTTACATACGAACTTACCTCGACATAAAACGACAAAAAGGACTAAATCGTCAAACACTCGTTTTTCCCCCGTTCTAACTCCGAACCTCGTTTTCCTTGATCTATAATATCACATTTAACTTATTTAATCATTATACTATTCAGAGCAGCCCAAAATTAAATTATGGAAAAATTACATTTTTGACCCTAAAGTTTGACATTTTTACGTTTTAGTCCCTAGGCTCATAAAATGATTTTCATTCAATTTCTTCAAAACCCAAGCCTAGCCGAACCATTTTCATACTTATAACAACCCACAATTTTCATTGATTCACATTTTTACACCATATTTTATAACTTTTACAAATAAGTCCTTTTTGACATTTTTATTGAAAATCACTTAGCAAAAGTCATTTAACAAACATCAAACATCAAAATACATACATGTTCAACATGGGTAAAATTTTAGACTTTGACATCTGTTCAAATTAGTGGTAGAAATAGATAGATCATGTTACAAGGATTTCAAAAACATAAAAATCATTAAAAAGGGGCTAGAATTGACTTACAATCGAGCTTGGAAGCTTGAAAAACCCAAGCCATGGTTTCCCCTTGTGAAATTTGGCCATGGGAGGAAGATAGACAAAAATTAGCTTTTAATTTTGCTTTTTAATTCGTTTTAATTATCAAATTACTAAAATGCCCTTAATGAAAAACTTTAGAAACACACCAAACCATGTCCATTTTTGTCCACCAACTTAACCAATGGTCTAATTACCATTTAAGGACCTCCAATTTAAAATCTCATAGCAATTGGACACCTTTTACATATAGAATTCAAGTTTTGCACTTTTTACAATTTAGTCCTTTTAACTAAATTGAGTTCCCAAACGTCAAAATTTTTGAACAAAATTTTCACGAAATCGTTCCATAAAACTGTAGACCATAAGAAAATATAATAAAAAATGAATTTTACTGCGTCGAATTTATGGTATCAAAACCACTATTCTGACTAGACCCAAAATCGGGCTATTACATGGCATACACGGCTTGGACACACGGGCATGTCCGAGCCCATGTGGAGACTAGGTTTGTAATTTAAAATGCACATGGGCTGGTAAAGTTCTACACAGGCGTGTGGCCCAACACAAGCCCTTACACAACCGTGTCACCCATTTAACCCCCAAACCCTAATTTCTTCTTACTTTCATCTTCTCCAAATTCTTCACCCATTAACCCTAACCGCCGTCGACCCCTACCCCTTGCAACTCTAGCCACCCCCGATCGAACCTCTTTTTCGCAAGATCGGCCACCGTTACCCCTACACCATCGCTCCCATATCCTTTCTTTACCCTCATCGCACCCCCACAACTGTCCCTCTTGTCCATTCCCTTCGCGCCTCACCTTCACCCCTCTACCACGTTCCCTTCCTCTTTCTCCCCATCACCACGTCCTCGCCACCCCATCCACCCTCCCCTTTCTTGGCCTTCCACTCCGAAGCCACTAAACACCCAGCCATGCACACCTTTCTCCTCTCCCTTGTCAAACAACCATGCGAACCAACCCCCTATTCACCCAACAATTGTTAACCACCTCCCCTCGCCACAACCCACCTTTCACTCACTATCGTTGCCTTCCCCTCGCCCGTGCCTCCCACGCACAAATCGTCGATCGTCGCCACCATTCTATTGTCAGTTAACCACCATTTTCCTATTATTTTTCCTTATTTTATTTTATTTTATTTATTTATTATTCTTAATTGTTATATTATTTATTTTTATTTTATTCCTATATTTTCTTCTTCTTATTTTTTTGTTTTATTATGCTTCTGCTTAGATTTTATTTTTATTTTAATTTATATATGTTATTTCGTTATATTTTTATTATCTTTAATATTGTTTTACTCATATTCTTCCTGTTACATTTGGTTGTATTGTGTCTATGAATATTACTTTTCTTTTTAGTCTGGCAAAGTTTGTTTAAGTAGTTATTTATGATTATTATTTTTGCACTATTATTTATTGTTATGAAAGTTATTGGTTTCGTTTGATTATTATAGTCATATTATTATTTTTAGTACAATTATTCTTGATTGTTTAATGCTAAGTCCTATTTCTTTTGGTATTGTATTTCAGATTATTGGTTATAGTATGTTCAATATCGATTCCTTTAATTCGTTTAATTGTTGATGTTGCCTTCGATTATTGCCTGGGTTATTGGATTGCCTCTATTGTGTTCAGTTCGTCCGTTTGCTTTGTTTGGTTTTAATATTTGATTGTTTTATTTTCTTGCAGATTCATCATGACAAACACATAAAGCAAGTCCAAGGTTGCCGTCCTCGCTTCGGAAAAGTGAAAGATCCCTGGCGCAACCTGCTCTTCGAGTGCTTCCGCCAATACCCGCCATCCATTCTTACGGTTCTCATAGGGTCCCCAGGAGGACTTATATCAGGTTCTTTGACTGAGGCCACTTAGCTTGGGCCGATGTATTGATTGGGCCACTTTGGAGTAGGTCTAGTTAGCTGATCATGTCTGCGCCATCATTGCTACAGCCCCGTGGGACCAGTTTTTCTGTATCGTTGAGCCCACATACATGGAGCTAACTTTGGAGCTTTGTTCTACATTTATCCTTCAGTAGGTGATGACAAGTCGGGCACCAACACTTTCAGACTCGGTGGCACCCAAAGTTCGACGCTGCCTTGGTACTCTACACTACCGAGTTCATAAGTGACGAGAGCTTTCTTCGCTTACACCTACACATCCACTACTCGCCATTTCTCTGTTGGGTAGACCTCACGGTGGGTATGAGACCTTATAATGTGAGTCGCTCAAAGGTGACTTCTCTTCCTCCGGCCTTACGGTATATTCATGCCCACTTGGCTCACACATTGACCGGTAGGAGAGAGAGCACTAGAGTCGTTGGTACCACCGATGCAGTATAGAGCATGGCCACGGGGCATATTTTTGATTTAGCCTACTGCATCGCTCTCGCCTTTTGCCATCAAATAGAGTGTGGTAGGAAGGTTCCTATCTGTTTAGGCCCTTATGTGGCTCGACTCGTTCGACACTTCATTCTCCTCGATAGACCAGAGCTTTCCTCCTCGCTTACAGTAGTCGACCAAATGACCCCACAGAGATTATCGAGCATGACCCATATGAGGATGATTGAGTGACTTCGTGGAGTGGATCCTCCTCAGTACCGCTTATCTCGTTCTGACCCTTAAGATGAGCCCGATGACTTCACTAATAATGTCCCATTCCATCATGAGGGTCCACCTCGTCATCCACCTTCGAGTCACCGTCCTGTTTCTTCTACTGCTACCTTAGAAGACCTCTCCGAGCGATTCACTTGCTTTAAGCAACACTGCTTTCAAAGGTTCGACAGTATTGGCGCAATATTGCAGCAGATCAGTCAGCAACTCCATATATCCTCTTTAGCACCGATGACTCACGACATCGACTCCTCTGACGATGAGGACCACTGAGTTTATTTGTTTTATTTTTAATTTTCTTTTTCTTTTTCTTTTTCTTTTATGATTATTTTTGTTTTTGCTTTTTAGTTGTTTTTATTATTTTCTTAGACTTATTTTGTTTCTTATCTTTTGAACAATATTTTTATTTTTATGGCTGTTTCGAATCGAGTTAGTAACCTTTTAATCTTCTTCACTATTTGTGCTTTTTTCTTATTAGTTTACTCGAAATCATGCACCACATTTAGATTTGCCTACAATTCTGCTTTTCACCATTCTGGCGATTTCATCCAGTATTCAAGGTAGTTTCAGTTTTCTCCCTCTCTTATGATATTCTACTGTGATTATATCTGTTTGTACATTAAGGAAAATGTACATCTTAAGTGTGGGGAGGTTATTTATATAATTATTAGAAAATCCCTGAATTATGTCTTGTATTTAAATAATTTTCTCATACTTCCATTAGAATGAATTTTTATGGATTTGAGATTTTTGTTGATGTGTTTAGGATTAATTTGTAGATATTTGTGCATTGGTTGATTTAAACTTTAAGACATGAGAGAATCAAGCATGATAGGTTATTTTTCAAAAATTAAAAATTTTTAGGTTGTTTCTCTAAATTGAAGTATTATCTTGAAATTTGAGATTTGCAAGTTTGACATCAAAATCCATGATTTTTTGTAAGATTTTGAGCCTTTAGAGCATACATTTTTTATTATTGGTTATGAGTGGGTCAACTTGATTTGTTATTCTAGAACTTGCTTCGATTATACATGTCAAGAGCACACCTTTTATTTGATATTACTGAGATGATAAAGACACTTAGGTTTTAACCCACTTATCCCATAAAAAGCCTACCTTTTTAATTAACCCTTAGTGAACCCCGTTGAGCTTAACACACCGTTTCTTGATTTACCCATTAATGTTAATCCATAACTCATTTTTTCGTTGAGACTTTTTCTCATTTTACTGAATCCCTTTTTTGTCGAGATTTGATTTGGTTAGTTGTTTAACTATGCTCTGCTGTTTGATTTACTGAATTATTTCTAATTGTCTTAGATAAATAAATAAAATGAGATAAGAGAAAAAAATAATTTGAGCTTGAATAGTTAAATTCATATTTTGAGAAGAAGCTCATTTTTATTCTTGAATAATTCTTTATTTATGCTTATTTTTAATTTAGCATTTGATTATTTTTTTCTAGTTTGGTAATTTATCAATTCGATCTTGATTAAAACCAAATTTTTTGGCCTTTGTAACACCCCAGAACCGGCCTAGACGTTATGACCGGATCTAGTATGTCACATAGAAGGGTTGTTAAAAACTTGCGCGTTTGTTAAAAAGTTTGAAGTTTGGATTCCTTTTTGAAACATTGAGCTTTGTTGTTTGAGAAAAATCAAATTTGTTCTTGTGATTTTCTTGTAAAACATTATTGTTGTTATTATTGCTATTATACCCAAAACTCATTCCTAACGGAAATCCATTTCGGCGAATTACGAAAATGTGATATATTAAAAACAGTAGGTGCCGATTTAGGAAAACTACGCATCTATAAAGTTAGCAGTTATTAAAAAAACGTAAAAGAAAATAGACCGATGGCCTTATTATAGGAATATTAACCCAAATCAATAATTAGACTAAAATAAAGCAAAACGTAAATTTACAAAATTTACGAGATTAATTCTCGGTGTATGGCCACCTTAGACTCCTCCACAGCTCCAAATCCACTAACGCTGAGGATCACCTGCAAGGTTGAAACAACAGGGTGAGTTACAAGAACTCAGTGTGTAAACTCGATTCTAGTTACAGTCTTAGTCTCAGTCCGGGCCTAAGCCCCATACAGTGTCAATTTGGGCCCACAACCCTAAAATCATGGTAATACAAACAGAAAATACAGCCCCCAACCTAATAGTCCATCCGCTACACTCTACCCGTACCAGCCCTACACTCTATGTTGGGATTTCTAAATCGACCCACCCATCCGCTACACTTTGAAAATTACAGTCGAGCTGCCGGTATAAACACAGCAAAGCTACCAATATCAGTATATGTGGCTGAGCCACTGAAATCAGTATATTGTGGCATAGCCACCAGTATCAATATATTGTGGCATAGCCACCAGTATAGCACTTCCCTCAACTTTATAACCCATCCCAATGCAACATGTCATGGCATAATAATTCAGTGTATGCAAAATGTATCACAGTTATACTCAACCATACCAAATCTGCCCCTAAGGGTGTAAAAGTAATTTTACCCAACGAGGGTATCTCAGTAATTTACCCACCGAGGGTATTTTAGTAATTTATCAGTTACGACTTTTCAATAGCTTACCGTCGCCTCGAACGACACGGGACCCTTATTGGGTCTCTTCGAAACTAATGGGCCTAAAATCCATCTCAGGCCCAAACGGGCCCACACGCTCGTGTGGCCTATTTCGCATGATTCCAATCTCAGATGTCTAGATTTCACAAACCCACTTACCCTTTGACGATTTTCCACCAACTTCGCCCATGTGGGTCGGAAAGCCCATTGGGCCCATTTAGCACGTATCGGCTCGGTCAGGCCCGTTTAGCCCCATTATCGTGAGAGCGCTCGTGAGAGCACTTGCACGCTCGAGTGGCATAGATGTCGATTTTTCGGCTTTTCGGCTTTTGGCCCATTCGCAAGTCATCACATGCGGGCATTTAGAAGGGTATGAGATTACACACCTGTTTTGGATTACTAGCAGAACCACTCTTTGTACCCTAAGACAATACCGATCAAAAGATAGCTTCCAGAAGATTTCATAAATCCAAACGAGTTACCACACTTGAATCACTTACCACAAACGTGATCTCCCCCTACTGAGTCTTGATATTCAGCCCCGCCTTCTGACTACCACTGTAACACCCCAAACCCAGCCTAGACGTTATGACCAGATCTAGAATGTCACATAAAAAGGGTTTGTTTTAAAACTATGGTTTTGTTAAAAAGTTCGCATTCTTTTTGAAACCTCGAGCTTTGTCGTTCGTGAAAATCAGCTTTTGTTTTCTGGTTTCCTAGTAAAAGTGTTGTTATTGTCATTAATTCTGAAAACTTTGTTTACAGTAGAAATCCAATTCAGTGAATTGCAGAAATGGGAGATTTGGAAAACAGTTATTAAAGTTTTTTTGGGAAAACTCTCGTATTAAAACATATAATAACAATAAGAAATAACGGAAATGAAAGTTTAAAAGAAACCTTAAGTCCAATGGCCTTATTACAAAATATTAAACCCAAATTTAAATAAGTCTCAAAATAAAGTAAAACGGGAATTTACTAAAATTTCGATGTATGGCCACTCGGAGTACTCCACAGCTCCAAATCCTCAATGATGGGGATCGCCTGCAAGATTAAGCAGAGGTTTGAGTTACGAGGACTCAGTGTGTAATCCCCTAATCGGTCACGAACTGGGCCTGAGCCCACAGAAGCAGACTGGGCCTTAGCCCATACAGAAGCAAACTGGCCTGAGGCCCATACAGAAACAAACTGGGCTTTAGCCCTATTAGCATTGTAAAACAGATAATGCATGTAATGCAACCCAACCTCATAATTCGTCCGCTACACACCACCCGTACCAGCGCAACACATCTGTGGGGATTTCTACAATTAACCCTCCATCCGCTACACACCTCGAAGATAGTCATGCTGCTCATCGTAGAATTTGTGGCGAAGCCACCAGAATAACAAAATATACATGGCATAGCCACCAGAACAGAATGTGGTAGAGCCACCAGAATCATAATCGGCACATAGCCATCAGCGACGGTAATATAATCGGCACACAGCCTTGGGCTGAACATAGCCCTGTCTCGCAGCTGGCGTCTGACTCGGTTTCAGTGTACAGTCCTTGATTCTGTGGTCTCTTGACCCACACCTGAAGCAAGCCCCAACTCTCTTCCAACATTCACCCTGATGAAATAACCCGCACACTGCACAAGGCTGCGGTCTGTCAGTAGCAAACGAAACTCCAGTTTAGGCTGGCTCGTTAAATCTAGGCCTCTTTTGAAATCTATCAGAAGAACCGGAAGGCCTAACATCCCTTTTATTCCTGCCCTTATCCTTTTTAAGATCCTGACGCTCAGTGCATTTCACCTCCTCAGCAATCTTGGCTTTCTCCACTAATACAGCAAAATCTCTTTCCCGCTGCGGAGCTATCAGTACTCGCAGCTCATCCCGCAGACCATCCTCGAACCGTACACAATGCTTATAATCCGTCAAGACTATTTCCCGAGCGTACGGACTTAAACGCAGAAATTCCGCCTCATATTCTGCTACGGATTTATTTCCTTGAACCAAGTTCAGAAATTCCTTCCTCTGAGCATCCACAAAACTCGCCCCGACATATTTTCCCTGGAAAGTCGCTTTAAAGAAATCCCAGGTGATACGATCCGCTTGAGTACCTTCCTTCACCGTGAGCCACCACTGGTATGCCTCATCTCGCAAGAGAGACACTGCTCCTCTCAATTTCTCCTCTACAGTGCAATCTAGGTCATCCATAATTCGTTCAACTGCCTCCAACCAGTACTCAGCTGCACTTGGAGCTACACCAGAAATGCCCCTAAATACCTCGACCCCGTTTGCTTGGAGTCGCTCAGGAATAGATTTTCGGGCTACTGATCCAGTACTTGCTCCAGCAACCCGTTCCAAAACTCGCAGCATAGCTTGGGACAAAGCATCGTCCCCTTCTGTTCGGTCGTGAGACACTATTTCAGTCACTGGTGATGCAGGTGCTTCCATCTCAGGCATATGCCCCGATGCTTCGGACCTAGCCCCAGCACCTTGGCCCCTACCACAGCCACGTCTACCACGTCCACGTCCTCTTGTACTCATGTTGCTGAATCGAGTTAATCTGATTTGAAATTTTATGAATCACTATATAATTCAATGTTTATTAACAAATGTCTTATGAGAAGCAGTTATAAGAGTTGTTCTCGCAGTTCAAATTTCCTAATGTCTTAGTCTCTATAGGCTTAGCTCCTATAGCTAACAATCTTAGTATACTACCACTAACTCTAGTAGTTTCTTACTAAAGTCATTCCATCCTATTATCAGACAAAGTCAGAAGACTTATGGATTTGGTGTCGGAGACTCGGGTGCCAAACTTCCGAAAAGACATATATTTTCTAAACCATATTTCCAGCCAAATTTTTTTTTGGGAAAAATTTCAAACCCATTCCACAAGCCGAGTTTTGCAACCTGTCTCTGATACCATAAAATGTAACACCCCATACCTGGCCTAGACGTTATGATCGGATCTAGTATGTCACATAGAAGGGTTGTTAAAAACTTGCGCTTTGTTAAAAAGTTTGAAGTTTGGATTCCTTTTTGAAACATTGAGCTTTGTTGTTTGAGAAAAATCAAATTTGTTCTTGTGATTTTCTTGTAAAACATTATTGTTGTTATTATTGCTATTATACCCAAAAACTCATTCCTAACAGAAATCCATTTCGGCGAATTACGAAAATGTGATATATTGAAAACAGTAGGTGTCATTTTAGGAAAACTACGCATCTATGAAGTTAGCAATTATTAAAGAAAACTTAAAAGAAAATAGACCAATGGCCTTATTACAGGAATATTAACCCAAATCAATAATTAGACTAAAATAAAGCAAAATGTAAATTTACTAAGTTTACGAGATTAATTCCCGGTGTATGGCCACCTCAGAGTCCTCCACAGCTCCAAATCCACTAACGCTGGGGATCACCTGCAAGGTTGAAACAACGGGGTGAGTTACAAGAACTCAGTGTGTAATCCTGATTCCAATTACAGTCTTAGTCTCAGTCTGGGCCTAAGCCCCATACAGTATCAATTTGGGCCCACGGCCCCAAAATCATGGTAATGCAAACAGAAAATGCAGCTCGCAACCCAATAGTCCATCCGCTACACTCTATCGTACCAGCCCTACACTTTATGTGGGGATTTCTAAATCGACCCACCCATCCGCTACACTCCGAAAATTGCAGTCGAGCGGCCAGTATAAACGCAGCAAAGCTGCCAGTATCAGTATATGTAGCTGAGCCACTGAAATCAGTATATTGTGGCATAGCCACCAGTATCAGTAAATTGTGGCATAGCCACCAGTATAGCACTTCCCCCAACTTTATAACCCATCCCAATGCAACATGTCATGGCATAATAATTCAATGTATGCAAAATGTATCACAGTTATACTCAACCATACCAAATCTGCCCCTAAGGGTGTAAAAGTAATTTTACCCAATGAGGGTATCTCAGTAATTTACCCACCGAGGGTATTTCAGTAATTTATCAGTTACAGCTTTTCAATAGCTTACCTTCGGCTCAAACGACACGGGACCCTTATTGGGTCTCTTCAGAACTAATGGGCCTAAAATCCATTTTAGGCCCAAACGGGCCCACACGCTCGTGTGGCCTATCTCGCATGATTCTAGTCTCAGATGTCTAGATTTCACAACCCCACTTACCCTTTGACGATTTTCCACCAACTTCACCCATGTAGGCCGGAAAGCCCATTGGGCCCGTTAAGCCTGTATCGGCTCGGTTAGGCCCGTTACAGCCCCAATGTCACGAGCGCTCTCAACGACTTACCGTCACTACTCGTTTCTCAATTTACCACTACGAGCGCTCGCATGCTCGAGTGGCACAGATGTCGGTTTTTGGCTTTTCGGCTTTTCGTCGATTCGCAAGTCATCACATGCGGGCATTTAGAAGTGAGATTACACACCTGTTTTGGATTACTAGCAGAACCACTCTTTGTTGACCCTAAGCTAATACCGATCAAAAGTTAGCTTCCAGAAGATTTCATAAATCCAAACGTGTTACCACACTTGAATCACTTACCACAAACGTGATCTCCCCCTACTGAGTCTCGATATTCAGCCCCGCCTTCTGACTACCACCACACATTCCTAAAAAAGAGTAGTGCACACCCAAGACGTTAACACCAAAGCAACATTCGGCCCTCCCCAAAAAGGGTCACCTAAATACCTTAACATCACAATAAAAAGTAATCAAAAACTTCACCTTTACTGTAACTGACGTTAACAATCCTCACCCGTTGTTAATCTGAAGAATCAGTCTACCCCAAAAGAGTGTTTCGGTTTAGCTTAAGAGAAAAGGAGGTAAGATGTGATGAGAATGGGAGAACGTTATGTTCGGTCCAAGGAGAAAAGAATGAGTAAGGGAGAAGGAAAGAATAATAACATTTAAAGAGAAGAAGCCATTACCTAAACTCAGAGAGAAGTCGAATGGAAGAAAAGATTTAGCACAACAGCAAAACGCAAGAACCACTATTCGATTTTGGGGCACACCGTAACGGAAACCAAAAGATGAGAAAGAATGGAGTCAACCACTTGAAGACTAGGAGGGAAAACAAAGTAGGGGTTTCAGCCAAGAAGAGAGTTGTAGCACACGGCTCAAGACGTACTAGCTAGAATTGGATGAAAAGAGAGAAAAGATGAGTAGAAGGAACACTACAGAAGAAAAGAGAGTTTCTGCTATGGTGTTGTTAGTGCAGACGAAAGATGCAAATAGGGGGAAGATGGAAAGTGACTTTCGGCTAAGTCCTGAGGAGAGAAAACAAGAAGAAAGAACGCAAATGTCAAAGGAAAGAACTCGAGAATGTTGAGTAGCAAAAGCCAAAAATGCAAAATGCTTAGAATTACAAGAGAATTTTTGGCACACACACTCTAAGAGGTTTCGATTTTCTAACTTTTCTCCTACCCAAAGCCAAATTTGCTACCTTACTCACCCCCTGCACTTCCCATTTTTGGCCAAACTCCTCCACTCCACCATATCCCATGATATGCTCCACTATTCACTCTCCATCACCTATTCAAACATTTTGACCAAGTCCTCTCTCTCTCTCCTGCAGAGTTTGGTCTCCACTCAGCTACCTCCCCTTCCTGAGCACAAAAATAAACTCCTTTTGCAGCATGTGGGATTCGAACACTCTCCTCCCTCCATGCTTCCTTGTGACGCCACCCACTAGGCTACCTTGCTTCTTGTGAGTTGAGGATTTTGTTTGAAGATGGGCAAATACTTAAGAGTCGGGATATTTGGTAAGCTATAAAAGTAACATATTTTAATCACAGTCTTAATGTGTTTTTGGATGATTAATTATGCAAATTAGTGAATTTGATGCTCCTAATCCTTTAAATTCATGTTTCTATACTTAGGAAAGCATTTAAGGGTGAAAAGAGCGAGAAACGAGCCAAAATCGAACAAATAGAGTTGTTTTTAGGAGCCACGCGACCTGGGTATTTCCACACGGGCTAGGCACATGTCCATGTGAGCCACACGGGTTGGACACATGCCCATGTACCAACCTGTGTCAATTTCGCACCCTGCTTCCCAAATACACAAAACAAAAACTCATTTTTAGGCTTTCTGAGCATTCTAAATTGTATAAATACCCATTAGATGAAGACATAAGGGAAAATCAGAGCAGAACGACCACTCGAAGAACACCATCAGAATCAACTTAGAAGCGGATCTTCATCAAGATCGAAGATCTCCTTTTAATTTCTTTCAAGGTTTTATTGAGTTTCTTTATGTCTTGTGGTTATTCTAACTTTGAGATGTTTCCATTCATGATTATGAACTAAATTCCCTAGATACCTAGGGAAGATGAAATCTATGATAAATCATTTTATTTAATTTCTATTTTGACATGATAAATACTTGATTCTTATTCTCAATTATGCATGCTTATTTCTTGTTTTAATATTTCCGAGGTATTAATTCATGTTTAATGTGCTTATTTCAGTGGAAGAAAAGTCTCTGTTTAGGAGTAGATCTAGCATAATTGAGTGGAGTTGCATGCAGTCCTAGAAATAGGACAACATAAATCTGCTGGATTAGAGTCAAATCTAATAAGGGAATCCATATATCAAGTTAATGCGACGATAAGAGTTTTAATTAGAAAGAGAATTCAATTAATCAATCTAGAGTCAGTTGTTCTTACTCTCGAAAGAGATATTAACATAATTTAGAGATTTCTACAGATCAAGACACAAATGAATAAATCGTTTAATTCAGATTCATAATAAAAGGTGAAGTCTAGGTGGATTCTTTCCTCGGTATTATCTATCTCATTGGTTAATATTCGATTATATCCTCGATTCATTCTCTGTTGCATTCTTAGATAAATTAGTTTAGTAATTTTAGATTAAAATACAACCACTCCAATTTGTCGGCTAAATAATAAGACAGTAATTACTAGTACTTTTAGTCTTCATGGATACAATATTCTCTACTCACCATAGCTATACTATTGTTCGATAGGTGCGCTTGCCTTTGTCATATATATACTTAGTTTAGTGACCAGCAGGTACCAAAGTACAAATAGCGGCACTGATGTGCAAACAGGGGAACTTCTTTATTTCTGTATACATACTTAAATTCATCTCATTCACATATAACTTTAATACAAATCCAAGAAAAACATTACTAATAATCTTTTCTTAATTTCATATATACATAAGTATTTGCAACACTTATTGTTATATAAATAACTGAAGTAATTCGCATATATATATATATATATATATATTTATATCAATTAACTAGAGAACAACTACAATAATCACAAGTGAATTACGTTAAATAACAAATCACTATGAACTTACCTGACTAATTTGTAGAAATGACTAAGTATAGGGACTATTTGGTAATTTTTTCTTCTCCTCAATTTTCCACTCTTTCAGGATCTAAATTAACAATTTGATTCCATTCATTAATTTAGATAGCAAAACCAATTTATTTTATGCAATTTAGTCCTTTTTTACATTTTTACAAAATTACCCTAAACTTTTCATTTTTATTCAATTTAGTCATTATGTCTTAATCATGCAAATAAACCAATTTTATTGAAAATTCACACTAGCCAAATATTAATAGCTTCCAATTCAGCCCATTTTTGCAACAATTTTACATCAAGTCCTTGTATTTTTACTATTTCAAGAATTTAGTCCCTAATAGGTAAATTCATCAAAATCACTTAATAAAATACTTTTAAATAAAAACTAGTACTTTAAATTCATCATTTAACATCTAAAATCACAAAGATTCATCAATGACAACATTCAAAATCTTTAACGAAGGTACAGGTTAATTGGACCTAACTGCAACTATCTCAAAAACATAAAAATTATTAGAAACATGGGAGAAATAGCTTACCATGCAAAGATTTAACCATGGCCAAACCTTGAGTATGCTTCCGTGGAGCATTCGGTGATGAACAACCAAATGGAGAAGAAAACATTATGTTTTCTTTATTTTTAACCTTTTATTTTATTACTTATTTTAATTATTTTATCATTTTATCATGAATAAAACAAAATTTTAAAGCTCCATTGCAGTCCCACTAATTAAAAATGGTATATTTACCAGTTTAATCCTTCCACTTATAATGTAACACCCCAAACCCGGTCAACACACCACGACCGAATCTGGTATGTCACAGGAGAAAACGATTCCTAAGAAAACAGTTTGTAGATTTAATTTTGAAAGAAGGGGTCATTATTTAAAACAAGTTGTTTGATTAAGTAAAACAGGGTGATGTTTCATAGTTTAAAGAAGCCTTTGGTTTTTATAGAAAATCCAAAATAGTTTTAGCCCAGTTGTCAAAACCGTTTGCAGTTTTTAAGAAAATCGAGTTAACCTATTGATACTACTTGTTTGTCGTTACCCGATGGTTAAGTTTTGGAAAACCCGATAAGTTGTAAATTTTGGAAAACTTTCATTTTAAAGGTTGTTTATGCATGCCGTTTTGTTTAACTTATGCAGCATTTCCGTGATAATTTAAGCAGATCGATAAACTTCAAAGTGAAAGTTAATGGCCTTATTACAACCCGAAAACCAAATTAAAAGTAAAGCAAAATCCAGAATATAATTTAAATCAAAACACACAGCAATGAGCATGGCCACCTCGAGTCTGTCCCGGCTCCACATCCGCGATCTACGAATCACCTGAAACATGTAAAGGAAGGGGTGAGTCACCGAGACTCAGTGTATAAGTCCCCAACACGAGAATATCAATGCTCTTACACAATTTCATAAGCCAACATGCAAGTCATGCAACCCGACACCTAACCATCCGTACTCCTGTTTCTACCCCGTGTGGTCAAAACCACTAGTGGTCAAAACCACTGGTGACCGTAGTCACAAATAATATCGGTGTGGTCAAAACCACTGGTGACCATAGTCACAAATAATATCTATGGGGCCAACCCATAATGTGGTCAAAACCACTGATGACAATCCCATATAATAATTTCTGTGGGGCTAACCCACTGTGGTACCAAACCACTGGGACGAGTCACAAAATAGCAATAGGTGGTACCAAACCACTGGTGGTCAAAACCACTGAGACTTAGTCACAATAATATATGCAAAGTGGGGCCAACCCACTGTGTGGTCAAAACCACTGGTGACAGTCTAAATCATCCTTCCCCCTCCTCTCATCATACCCACATCAATGAACATACTTTTCATAACATGAATGTCAAGCTTAGCATACAATAGTCACATATCATGGCATATACAGTTTTTAACCAAGGCATTTAACATCAACCAAATCAGAAGGGACTTACCCAGAGTCCTCCCTTATACCCATGAGGGTATCACATCGTAGAACATTGTTTTACTCCACTATTCTGGCATTTAACAAATCACATAACAAAATCATATTAACCTACGAAGTGTGTAAGAGTTACACACCTAATTACCCCGCGATACGACACTATCTACTCTGATGATGTCGTCAATCGACACTACCACGATCTGCCTACTCTCCTGCTCAGATGCTGGTCCACACCCAAGTGGCCAGTCACGAACCGCAGACACTGCACTCCTTTTAAACTTAGGGGCTGGGGTCTCAGATTTAACCCCCCTTACTGCTTGGCTAACCTTCGAGTCCATAACCCACCTTAGTCACTAACCGAATCAAAGTAGAGAATCACAAACCAATAAAGTTAATGATTTAGACTAAAGTCCTTACCTAGATCGACAACACCCGAGCCTTCAGGCTTAAATCACAAGCCAACAAATCACGGAGATGTACAGAATGCGGCTACATTCCTTCCTACAATCGGCCAAGCACATCACCATGAATCCAATAGCCTTTCGGCTTAGGCATAAGTCCCAAAAGAAATAACCCGAAACAAAAGGAATCGTCCCCTCTTACCTTAGGCTGGCAGATTCGGCTTGGAGATCCTGAGAAGAGAGATTGATTTCGGCACCTAGGAAGATAAAGAGAAAACGCAAGAAGAGGAATGGAAATATGAGCACAGATATTCGGTTTTTGCCAAGAGTCGAAAGTGAAAAGAGGGTTAGAGGGTTTCGGCCTTAAAAAGCAATTTAAGAGAAACAAGAAGGAAGATTCGGCTCCTCAAAGATTGAAAAGGAATGAGAGAAAAGAAGGGTAAGATGATTCGGCTATGAGTCCAAAAGAAGAGAAGAAAAGATGTTAATAGAGAGGGAGAGTGATGGTTTCGGCTTTAGTACAAGATGAGAGAAAAAGAAAGAAGCTCTAGGTGTTTTTCGGTACAATGAGAGAGATTGAGAGAAGAGATGAAGTTGAAAGAGGAATGAAAATGATGATTTCGGCTTTGGGTTTGTGAAAGAAAACAAAGAAACGACACCTAGATACTATGGTTACTTCGGTTTGCCACAAAAAGAGATGAAACAAAGAATACCTAGCCGAAAAAATGCACTCCTAAGTGGCTATTGAAATTTCGGCACCCCCTCCCCTAAGCTATCCAAACTGATTGCCCCCTTCTCCAACTAGAGTTCAAGTTTCGGCCAACTCTAAGCTCCTACACCCCTCTTCACAAATCTCTCTTGGCCACCTATTCAAATGCGTTTTAACGAGTCAAACTCCACAAATTTCTCTCTACCACACACTTCAAATGTGTTGACTCCTTCAACACATATCGAAGAGAGTCCATCCTGAGCACACCACCTCCCTAGCTTTGGCGTCAAAAACAATAAGCATAAAGGGAATTCTACTGCTAGAACCTAGGCTCCCTTGCTCCCCCTTGTAGCGTCACTTCTCCAAGCCTTAAGTGGCGTCCCTTGCCACTCCACCAAGGCTCCTCTTGTCAAAACTTACTACCAAAAATACTTAACCCCTAGCTCTATCAGCTCCCCTTCTTAGAAGCCCAAAACAAAAATTCCTGCTATGGCCCTGGCCTATCCATAGCTCAAGCCTAGACCCTAAAGTAGTCCAAACTAACACACCTACCATTCAATACATATGCAAACACATGAAATGCAAAGGCCCGGATTTAAGGATGTTATAGTTCTACCCCCCTTAAAAATAATTTCGGTCTCGAAATTACCTGGTCAAAAGAGTTGAGGGTATTGCTGCCGCATCACATCCTTTGGTTCCCACGTGGCCTCCTCAGTTCCGCGATTCCGCCAAAGAACCTTCACCAAAGGAACCAACTTCCTACGCAAGACCTTGACGTCCCGATCCAGAATCTGCACTGGTTCTTCTTCGAAGGACAAATCCAGACTCACCTCAATCTCCTCCACTGGCACAACATGCGATGGATCTGATCGATAGCGCCTAAGCATTGAAACATGAAACACGTCATGAATTTGACTCAATTCTGCTGGCAACTCGAGCTGATAAGCTACTGGTCCCACACGCTTCAATACTTTATACGGCCCGATGAACCTAGGGCTCAGCTTGCCCCTCCGAGCAAACCTCAGCACCTTCTTCCATGGCGATACCTTAAGAAAGACCTTGTCACCTACTGCAATTCTATATCTCTCCGCTTGAGATCGGCATAAGTGTTCTGCCTGTCGGAAGCCTCTTTCAGATGAGCTCGAATCAGCTTAACCTTATCTTCTGTTTCAGCCCCGGCCACCAAAACTGTTCCCTCAAGTCTCGATACATCTTGCTACCCCCAGGATGCATAGCGTATGGACTGCTATGTGCCTCCTGGAGAATCTTTTGCCTTAACTCAACGTCTTTCGGCATGAAAACTTTCCCTTGGAAACATAATGCTCCATCACCACTCAAGCTATAACCCTCCAATCCACCATTCTGCACTTGCAAACACCGAGCACTTAAGTCTTCATCCACCAACTGCTTCTCCTTAACCTGACTAACCCATGACGGCTTCACTTGCAACTCTGCTAGCAACCTTCCGTCATCATACAAACTCAAGTGAGCAAACATCGCTCTTAAGTCCGCTACCACCTTGCGACTCAATGCGTCAGCCACTACGTTAGCCTTACCCGGATGATATTCAATCGAGCAGTCGTAGTCCTTCAACAACTCGATCCACCTTCGCTGCCTCAAATTCAACTCTTTCTGTGTCAACAGATACTTCAAACTCTTGTGGTCCGTGTAGACGATAGACTTCTCCCCATACAAGTAATATCTCCAAATTTTCAGGGCGAAAACTACTGCAGCCAACTCCAGATCATGCGTCGGGTAATTCACCTAATGAGGTCTCAGTTGACGAGAAGCATACGCCACAACTTTCCCCTCTTGCATTAGCACACAACCCAAACCAGTATGTGACGCATCACAATAGACCGTAAATTCCTTTCCTGCTTTAGGCTGAATCAGAACTGGAGCTTTTGTCAGAATCCTCTTTAACTTATCAAAACTTTCTTGCTGCTTGTCTAACCACACAAATGGAACTCTTTTCCTCAGCAACTTGGTCAATGGCGCTGCAATCAAGGAAAACCCTTCTACAAATCTTCTGTAATATCCTGCCAAGCCCAGGAAACTTCGAATTTTTGCCATCGACTTAGGTGGTTTCCAGTCCAACACCGCCTCAATCTTCCGAAGATCCACTCTAATTCCCTCAGCTGATACCACATGACCCAAGAAAGTTACCTCCTTCAACCAGAACTCGCATTTGCTAAACTTTGCGAATAATCACTTCTCCCTCAGAATCTGCAAGACCACACGTAAATGGGCATCATGCTCCTCCTCAGATCTCGAGTATACCAATATGTCGTCTATAAACACCACTACGAACCGGTCCAAGTACGGCTGAAACACCCGATTCATCATGTCCATGAACGCTACCGGCGCATTTGTCAACCCAAACGGCATTACCAAGAACTCGTATGCCCATACCGAGTACGAAACGCTGTCTTGTGAATATCAGCCTCCTTCACCTTGAGCTGGTGATACCCCGACCTTAAATCAATCTTTGAAAAGACTGATGCACCCTTAAGCTGATCGAACAGATCATCTATCCTTGGCAACGGATACGTGTTCTTGATCGTCAACTTGTTCAGCTGTCGGTAGTCTATACATATCCGCATCGTACCATCTTTCTTCTTAACAAAAAGCACAGGTGCTCCCCAAGGTAAAACACTCGGTCGGATAAAGCCCCGGTCCAATAATTCCTGAATCTGTGGTTTCGGTTCTACTAACTCTTTCAGCGCCATCCTATATGGAGCAATAGACACTGGCGCGGTTCCGGGTAACAAGTCTATTCCAAATTCGACCTCACGATCTGGAGGCAGACCTGGAAGCTCCTCTGGGAACATATCAGTAAATTCCTTTACCGTGCAAACATTCTCTACCACCGATTCCTTAGCCTCCAAAACACAAACATGAACCATGTACGCCTCACATCCCTTCCTCACCATCTTCTCGGCCTTCAAAGCGGACACAACATTGGATAGATAATCTCTTCTATTACCTATCATCACCACCTCTTCACCCTCAACGGTTCTCAATACCATACGCTTAGCTGCGCAGTCCAAACTCGCTTGGTACTTCACTAGCCAGTCCATCCCTAGGATCAAATCGAACTCCCCGAATGGCAGTTCCATCAGATCAGCCAAAAACACGACCCCTTGGAGTTCTAGGGGTACATCCCTATAAAGTTTGTTTACTTCTACAGAGTGACCTAGAGGGCTAATTAATGTCATCTCCCTAGAAGCAATCTCAAAGTCTAAGTTCAGAGTTTCCACTATGCTACTGGTAACATACGAGTGCATCGAACCAACATCAATTAAAGCAATATAAGGTAGTCCAAAAATTAAGAACGTATCGATTATGACGTCCGGTACGTCACCCTCCTCTCGACGCCTCGCTGCATAGACCAATCCAGGCTGTCTTGCATCAGTATTCCCGGCTCCTCTGTTCGGTGCCCCGCGACCTCGTCCATTACCATTCCACCCCTGACTGAACCTCGACCCCTCTGAGGTGACTGTCCATCCCTCCTGAATTGCGTACGACCTTGACCCTCAGACTGGATCCTAGCTGATCTTTGCGGACAATCCCTTACCCGGTGCTCCATCGACCCACACTCAAAGCACCCTCTGTTTCCGATCCAACATTCTCCTGTATGAGACTTCCCACAATGACCACACTGTGGTGGCCACTGAGTAGCAGCAGCAGGCCTTGCAACTTGATTCGGCCCACCATAACGAACCCTTTTCTGTGAATTCCCAACAGACCCTGATAACCCAGAACTCCTCTTAGACCAATTCCTATCATGGTTCCGTCTCACTGACTGTTTCATTTCCTCAGCAATCTTGGCCTTCTCTACCAAAACCGTAAATTCTCTTTCCTACTGTGGTGCAATCAACATTCGCAGCTCATCTCTTAACCCGTCCTCAAATCTGACACAACGCTCGTGTTTCGTAGCCACAATTCCCCGAGCATAACGACTTAACCGAAGAAACTCTGCCTCATACCCCGATACTGTCTTACTCCCCTGAACCAAATTCAAGAATGCCTTACGCTGTGCATCAATATAACTAGACCCAACATACTTCTTTTGATAAGCTACCTTAAAGAAATCCCAAGTGAGATCATCAGCTGTCGCGCCATCCCGGACCGTGAGCCACCATTGATAAGATTCATCCCGGAGAAGAGATACTATCCCCTTTAGCTTTTCCTCAGCCGTAAAGTCTAGGTCGTCCATTGTACGTTCTGTCGCCTCCAGCCAATACTCAGCCGTATTGGGAGCCACTCCAGACACACCCATGAATACCTCAACTCCGAGCCCCCATACCTCCACCTACTTCAGCTACTCTTTCCAGAACCCGCAGCATCGCCTGTGACACTGCATCATCACCACCCGTCTGATCCTGAAACTCCGCGCCCTCAGCAGGCGGCGGTGGTCCCTCATTTCCCGACCCATGGCCAGACCCAGCTGGCTCAGACAAGGCCATCCTACCTCTACCTCGTCCACGCGTGTTACGACTACGTCCTCGAGTACTCATGACTGGCGTTTACGAATTAATCTGGTTTAAGAAATTTTATGAATTAGACTTATTCCACTGTTATTACAGCACAGTTTTATGAATGGTATAATGGAGTAGTTGTTTTCGCAAGTGCACGCAGCCCTATGGTCTCAGTCTCTAAAATAACCTCCTATCACTATTACTCATATCACAAACATCATAACCAAGTACACAGCAGTTAGGGGTGCTTACCTGGGCGGCTTGGTGCCGGATACTCGGTGCCATGCTTCCCAAAATTATGCATTTCTATCCAAAACTATTTTGTAAACTGATTATTAAAACATTTTGGGCCTCGAGCCCACAGCCGAGCTTTTGAACCTAGCTCTGATACCAAATTGTAACACCCCAAACCCAGTCAACACACCACGACCGAATCTGGTATGTCACAGGAAAAACGATTCCTAAGAAAACAGTTTGTAGATTTAATTTTGAAAGAAGGGGTCATTATTTAAAACAAGTTGTTTGATTAAGTGAAACAGGGTGATGTTTCATAGTTTAAAGAAGCCTTTGGTTTTTATAGAAAATCCAAAATAGTTTTAGCCCAGTTGTCAAAACTGTTTGCAGTTTTTAAGAAAACCGAGTTAACCTATTGATACCGCTTGTTTGTCATTACCCGATGGTTAAGTTTTGGAAAACCTGATAAGTTGTAAATTTTGGAAAACTTTCATTTTAAAGGTTGTTTATGCATGTCGTTTTGTTTAACTTATGCAAGCATTTTCGTGATAATTTAAGCAGATCGATAAACTTCAAAGTGAAAGTTAATGGCCTTATTACAACCCGAAAACCAAATTAAAAGTAAAGCAAAATCCAAAATATAATTTAAATCAAAACACACAGAAATGAGCATGGCCACCTTGAGTCTGTCTCGACTCCACATCCGCGATATACGAATCACCTGAAACATGTAAAGGAAGGGGTGAGTCACCGAGACTCAGTGTATAAGTCCCCAACCCGAGAATATCAATGCTCTTACACAATTTCATAAGCCAACATGCAAGTCATGCAACCCGACACCTAACCATCCGTACTCTTGTTTCTACCCCTTGTGGTCAAAACCACTGGTGGTCAAAACCACTGGTGACCGTAGTCACAAATAATATCGGTGTGGTCAAAACCACTAGTGACCGTAGTCACAAATAATATCTATGGGGCCAACCCATAATGTGGTCAAAACCACTGATGACAATCCTGTATAATAATTTCTGTGGGGCCAACCCACTGTGGTACCAAACCACTGGGACGAGTCACAAAATAGCAATAGGTGGTACCAAACCACTGGTGGTCAAAACCACTGAGACTTATTCACAATAACATATGCAAAGTGGGGCCAACCCACTGTGTGGTCAAAACCAGTGGTGACAGTCTAAATCATCCTTCCCCCTCCTCTCATCATACACACATCAATGAACATACTTTTCATAACATGAATGTCAAGCTTAGCCTACAATAGTCACATATCATGGCATATACAGCTTTTAACCAAGGCATTTAACATCAACCAAATCAGAAGGGACTTACCCAGAGTCCTCGCTTATACCCATGAGGGTAGCACATCGTAGAACATTGTTTTACGCCACTATTCCGGCATTTAATAAATCACATAACAAAATCATATTAACCTACAAAGTGTGTAAGAGTTACACACCTGATTACCCGTAATATGACACTATCTACGCTGATGCTGTCATCAATCGACACCACCACGATCTGCCTACTCTCCTGCTTAGATGCTGGTCCACACCCAAGTGGCCAGTCACGAATCGCAGACACTGCTCTCCTTTTAAACTTAGGGGCTGGGGTCTCAGATTTAACCCCCCTTACTGCTTGGCTAACCTTCGATTCCATAACCCACCTTAGTCACTAACCGAATCAAAGCAGAGAATCACAAACATAATGCTCCATCACCACTCAAGCTATAACCCTCCAATCCACCATTCTGCACTTCCAAACACCGAGCACTTAAGTCTTCATCCACCAACTGATTCTCCTTAATCTGACTAACCCATGATGGCTTCACTTGCAACTCTGCTAGCAACCTTCCGTCATCATACAAACTCAAGTGAGCAAACATCGCTCTTAAGTCCGCTACCACCTTGCGACTCAACGCGTCAGCCACTACGTTAGCCTTACCCGGATGATATTCAATCGAGCAGTCGTAGTCCACCAACAACTCGATCCACCTTCGCTGCCTCAAATTCAACTCTTTCTGTGTCAACAGATACTTCAAACTCTTGTGGTCCGTGTAGACGATAGACTTCTCCCCATACAAGTAATATCTCCAAATTTTCAGGGCAAAAACTACTGCAGCCAACTCCAGATCATGCCACAAAAAGAGATGAAACAAAGAATACCTAGCTGAAAAAATGCACTCCTAAGTGGCTATTGAAATTCGGCACCCCCTCCCCAAAGCTATCCAAACTGATTGCTCCCTTCTCCAATTAGAGTTCAAGTTTCGGCCAACTCCAAGCTCCCACACCCCTCTCCACAAATCTCTCCTGGCCACCCATTCAAATGCGTTTGAACGAGTCAAACTCCACAAATTTCTCTCTACCACACACTTCAAATGTGTTGACTCCTTCAACACATATCCAAGAGAGTCTATCCTGAGCACACCACCTCCCTAGCTTTGGCGTCAAAAACAATAAGCAGAAAGGGAATTCTACTGCTCGAACCTCGGCTCCCTTGCTCCCCCTTGTGGCGTCACTTCTCCAAGCCTTAAGTGGCGTCCCTTGCCACTCCACCAGGGCTCCTCTTGTCAAAACTTGCTACCAAAAATACTTAACCCTTAGCTCTATCAGCTCCCCTTCTTAGAAGCCCAAAACAAAAATTCCTACTATGGCCCTGACCTATCCATAGCTCGAGCCTAGACCCTAAAGTAGTCCAAACTAACACACCTACCATTCAATACACATGCAAACACATGAAATGCAAAGGCCCCAATTTAAGGATGTTACATATAATCATTAAGCCATTTAATCATTCAATCTAGTAGTGATCAAATTTTACATCATTTACGATTTAGTCTTTTTTAATTAATTAACTATCTAAACATTAAAATTTCTTAACAAAACTTTTATACAACCTTAATAACACTCTGTAAATATTTATAAAAATATTTACAGCTTGGTTTATAGAAACGAGGTCCCAATAAAATCACTTGACTTTAAGATCATACCACTTGAACCTAATTGTTCTTCCATTTAACACAAATCATTAAATAAAATTTTATTAATACACCATACATTATTCGTAAATATTAAATAATAATATTTACGGACTCACACATCGAATTTGTGACCCCGAAACAATTGTTCTGACACTTCAGAGAAATGAGCTGTTACAATTATCCCCCCTTACGAAAATTTCGTCCTTAAAATTTCTCACCTAATAATAGTTCTCAAGATGAGTCTTTCTTTCACCTTTTTCAATGGTAGTTCATAAATAAATCAATCATAACTTGTCTCCAAGTAGAACTCATATCGGACTTGATACTATACATGGACTTAACTGGACAGCTTCGATGCTCTTCTATCATAACTTTATCATTAGTTGCACAACTACCGCGAAATTCCCAGCAATCATCCCTCAAAACATACCAAAGAAAAAAACCAGATCATAAGATTCCAAATACATTAGATTTTTCATAATGTTTAGCTAAAATTTGTAATTTTCATAACAGACTCTAACCAATGTTTCCGACATATCTGCATCTATAACTTTCAACTGACAAATGTTCCATTTCATGAAAAGTTTTAAACAATATCATTTAAATACAAGTGTTATACCTGCAACTATCGAGAAGACTTTAAACCATAATAACATTTCTCAATTATAACTGATCTGATTGATATATTCATGTATTATTTCTTTTAGAATATGAATCCCTCAGATATACTTGCAGTTCAAACACTATCTCTTTGACTACTAAAGTCATTGATGACCTCACATTATCCCATTCCACTAAAGAAATCAATTCAAAAGAAATTCTAGTTAATGTATTCTTTAGATACCATACCTAAATAAATCGATTACCTGTGAATAACTTCTTCTTTAATAGTGATATTGCAGATACCGAATGATATTTAGAAAAAAAATCTAATATCTCATCTAGAACTCTCTTTATTTGCTAACCAACTCTCTGCTCTGACTACATTATTACTTGTTCAACAGCTGAACTCTTTGGCTTCACACTTGTGGAATTTCTACAAAAGAAATACTATAGACATTTCGTGATATAAAATTTTGAGAAGGGGTGGAGATCGTAAAGCCAAAAAATTTGAATTTCATATATATACACATCAACATAACATTCATTAATAATAAAAACACCATAAACCTTTACTTTGATGTTTATAGATTTCTGCTCATCAGTAGCAACTTTTTTAATCAGAGACTTGAATATCATTTTCAACATCATCGGAATTGGCTCGGTTGGAAGACAACTTTTATCTATATGCAAAACAAATCCCGTCAGAGTCAGGAGACATCACAATGTCATAGGTTATATAATGGCATATATTTCTAGACTTCATACATGCTACATTCAGTCCGAGAACCTACTAAACTGTATCTCTAATACCACTAAATGTAACACCCCTAACCCGTGTCTGTCGCTAGAATAGGGTTACAGAGCATTATCATAAAAACGTAACTCAAATAATTCATTTCCAAACATTTCATAAATCATAGCATAATTCATTCAAACTCATATCATCCTTATTCAAGCCCTCAAGATCTCAAAACCACTTTAAAAATGATTCGGGACTAAATCAGAAACATATGGAAACTTAAGGAAAAAGGTTAGAAAAATTCACATTGTAGGGGTGTAACAGCCCGATTTGGGGCTAGTCGAAACAGTGGTTTTGGAACCACTAATCTGAGATCAAAGAAAATTATTTTTATATTATTTTATGGGTTATGGCATGATTATATGAGTGCATGAAAATTTTGGTGCATTAATTTTAGTGACTGTATGCTTAATTTTGAAAAAGGACTAAATCGCATAAAATGCAAAAGTTTTATTTTACAATCTAGAGGTGTTAAATAGCTATAGAACCTTAAATTGGAGGTCCCTAATGTGCAATTAGACCCTTAGGGATGTGTAGGCCGGCCATAGAGATAAGAAAATAAGATTCAAAGAGTAGGTGAAGTTTTGGTGACAAATTAACTAGTAATAATAAAATGAATATAAAATGATATCATCTTTTCATCTTCTTCCTACAACCATAAAAAATTTCAGCAAATAGGGGCTTTGGAAAGCTTGAAAATTTTCATCCACTTAAACCCTTGCAAGTAAGTGATTTTAATGGCTATCCTTGATAATTTTTGTACTTTTCGAACCATTGTAGCTTAAGCTAGCTAATAAGGGGACTATTTTGCAAAATGGTTGAAAGTCTAGGGTTTTTCCAAGAGAGCATTAGTGTTTTTTGTTGAATTTTTATGGAAGAAAATGAACCTTGGTTGTTAAATAAACAACTTTTGTGAAAGGGGTTTCCATGAAAACACCTAAATGGACCTTTTTTGTAAAGGTTGTAAAATAGGTAGTAAATGTGTGAAATAATTGGAATTGTGAGTTGCTATAAGCTTAAAGTATATTCAGCTAGGCTTGGTTAATAAGGAAATTTGATGAAAATCGATTTACGAGCCTAGGGGCAAAATCATAATTTTGTGAAAGTCTAAGGGCAAAATAGTAATTTTGCCAAAGTAGAAATGTTAAAATTACTTGATTTATGTGGTGATTAAATAAGTGAAATTTTCATTATAGATCAAGAAACACGAAGTCCAGACTGAAATCAAGGAAAGAACAAGGTGGTGGACTAAATCGAACAAATATACATATTTTGGTACCGAGGTAAGTTTGTGTGTAATAAAGCTACATAATATTATTATGTTTTTAAATGCTTGATATCATGAGTAATATATATTATCTCTATGAAATTGGTTAAGGATTTCTTGATGAAAGTGTGATGAAATTTTGTTAAGTCGAAGTCCCGGTTGAACCTTAGGAATAGCAATGATGCCATTGTCACGACATGAGATTAAGGAGGTTTCGTATAAGACCATGTCTAGGACATGGCCTCGGCACTGAAAGGAGATCCCGTATAAGACCATATATGGGATTTGGCATTAGCATCGAGCAGTAATTCCGTGTAAGACCACGTCGGGGACTTGGCTTCAGTATGTAATCGTGTAAGACCATGTCTGGAACATGGCATCGATATACGATCTCGTATAAGACCATATCAGGGATATGGCATCGACATCGCTATAAGATCCCGTGTAAGACTATATCTGGGATATGGCATTGGCATCGTATTACGTGTATGATGATTTTTGTGTATCCTCAAGTATTCCAAGTGGTTCAACGGGATAAGGAGTTAAGTTTATGTTGAAGATGAAATTAGTGCTAAAGTTATGTGATGAAGTGATACAGGTACATGTGAGTAACTTATAAGAAATGTGTCCGATATGTGAAATGTGATTGGCAAGAGTAAGCATGAGTAAGTTATGGCAACGTGCTTGAGAATTTGTGTTGTTACTCAATGTAACATATAGATGTTATCATAAGCCTTTATGTTGCTATTTATTTCATGCAAACTTACTAAGCTTTAAGCTTACCCCTCTCTTTTTCCATTTCTTATAGTATTGCCAAGCTAGCTCGGGGGTCAAAGGACAATGGAGGCTCAATCACACTATCAATTGGAATATTTGGTATAGTTAGACTTATTTTTTTGAGTATGGCATGTATAGGGACTTAGTCATTGTGAAGTGTCATATTGTTTTGGCCAAATGTGTTGGCTTATTTTAGAGACGAATTCATTTTGTATAAGGCCATAATTGATGGCTAATTTTTATTATTAATATATGAAAATGATGATGTTTATCATGAATGTGCAAATTGCTTGGTTGAGTAATTGGTATAGATATGCATGATTGAATAGGTTGCTTGATATGGCTATGTTGGTGCAAGTAGGAGTGGCAGAAAGAGCTTAGTAAATAGCCTTGTTTTGTCCACACGGGTAGACATGTGTCTAGACCATGTGTGACACACGGTCTGCCCCATGGGCGTGCGGTTTGGCCATGTGTCCCCCTGCATCCTAAATTGGCAAAATAGAATGCCTAGTAGTAACCACACGGGCTGAGGCACGGTCGTGTGTCTTAACTATGTGGAAGACACGGCCATAGGACATGGGCATGTGCTTAGGACGTGCTAAGTCTGCACCTGAATTTAGGAATTTAATTCACCACACGGTCTAAGGACACGGGCGTGTGCCCTGACCGTGTGACCTTATTAGGTTGATGACGTCAGAAACAAAATGTCAAGGTTTTTGCACACGGGCGTGTCATAGCCGTGTGAGGGAGATGGGCCATGGACACGGGCGTGTGTCAGGCCATGTGAAAACCCCTGTAGGTTCGAATGAATAATAAAATCTGCACGGGCTAGGGACATGGGCATGTGTGACCACACGGGCGTGTTCCCACTCACACAGGCGTGTGGCCCTATTTTGAGCAAAAATTTTCTAAGCGTTCGTAAGTTTCCGGTTTAGTCCCAAACCACTCCTATGTATGTGTAGGGTCTCAGAGACCTATACTAGGGACAATATAAATTCGAAGTAAACATTTTAAGTTAAAATGAAATTTTGTGGCCGAATTTGTATGTTTAATTAAGTTAAGTCTGGTAATGCCTCGTACTCGGTTCCAGCGTCGAATACGGGTAAGGGGTGTTACAAGGGGTCACACGACCGTGTGGCCAGGCTGTGTGACTCACAAGGCTAAGAGACACCCCCGTGTAACAATCGAAATAGGGACACACAACCGTGTCCCAGCCCGTGCCCATGCCCGTGTAACTCTCTGACTTGGGCTACACGGCTAAGCCATAAGCCTATGTGCCAGGCCTTGTAACCTTTAAAATAGCAACCTTTAAAACCTACAAAGGACACACGGCCATGTTGCATGGCCGTGTGTCACACATGGCTGAGACACACGCCCATGTCTTAAGCCGTGTGGATAAGAAATTGGCCAAAATCAAGCCATTTCCTTCACCCACTTCAAACATGCACCTTCAAGTCATTTGCACCCTTGACCAAAGCATCAAAACATACCAAAACATGCATAAAATGACCAAATATTTGTACCAATTGTCCATACAACCAATATGCCAAAAGGCACCTCAATCACAATTCATCAAACCTATCTAAACATGTGCATATTTAACCATTCACACTTAACCTAGTTCCATACCAAACTTACCATATTTGACCACATTTATACCATTACAAATTCATATCTACCTCAAAGCATAACCCAACTTGGCCACATAATAATCTTACCAATAGATATCAAATTGGCCAATTAAATCATACATCAAAACTTAGCCATATTGACACATACCATTAAGGCATCAAAAGTACCATAAGTACATCAACCATAATATCATATACAAGCCAAACTATCAACCAACATTCAAAATACAAGTCCACCTATACATGCCATTTTAACCTTAGCCAAAACATCAAAACTACCTATATAACCGTTGGATAGTGTGACAGATCTCCAAGGAGCTTCCAAACTGATCAATCTTTCGATAATCTGTAAAATAAGGGAAAGACAACTACGTAAGCAATGAATGCTTAGTAAGCTCGTATGAACTTTATACCTAACATTCCATTTCAATAATGAACTTTATAAGGTAAATACAAACCTATACCAATACCACAAGATCTATCAAACCATAATCATCAGCTCACAAATGAATATGTCCATCAACACCAAATATATTTAACATTCCTAGCATTGTAGGATTTTATAAGACATATTACACAGTCTTTAACCCTTTTCTAAGACTTTGAAACCTTCCTTTTACTTACTTTAACTTAAATAGAATTATCAACTCACAAATTAATGTATTTATCCACGACCTATATAAATTCATCCATAGCTTAAGTAAATTTCTCACATATAAATAAATCCTTTAACTCATAATCCATTTACATTATCACATTACATCTCAATTATGAACTTACAGTTTCATTACATTCCCTTACCCGTATCATTTGCATAACACAAGACATAAGCATAAACATCAACCAATTACATAAGCTTGACACAAACCTATATATCATCATCAGTACACAAGTTAGTGCATTTATACATAATTATTTTGGGGATCAACCACATGATAAACCATTTCATTAAAAAAATCCTTTGATGCATACCGCCTTTTCATGAACATAAGAATATTTCCATTTGGACACTTGTCATTTCAATGTATAACATTACCATTAAGCATGATATAATCCAACTATAAGCTTAACACAAGTCTAAGCATTATAAACTACACATGTTATTCCATATATACATAATACACTTGAAATATCATAAGGCAAGTCATTGAACATGAACAACTTCATTTTGAATCATCAATTTCATGGACATAAGTATATTTTCACTAAACATTTCCTTTTCAATCCTTTTCATAGATTCATAACATAAGTCATTTGAATACTTACCGTTCCTTTTCTTTACATGCCCATTGAACTAGTAACTTGATGTAACACCCCTTACCCGTATTCGACGCCAGAACAGGGTACGAGGCATTACCGGACTCACATCACAAGCAATCACACAATTCCAAGTCATAAAATTTGCATCCAAATTAAAATCATCCATATTCAATCATAAAGTCCCTTATACGAGCCTACGAGGCCTAAAACATGTATTGGAAGCGGTTCAGGACTAAACCGAGAACTTTAGAATTTTTTACAAAACTTAGAAATTTTTCATGTTACAGGGCTCACACGCCCGTCTGGTCCAAGGGAGACGCCCGTGTGACCCCGGGATACGCCCGTGCTTTAGACCGTGTTCGACTTAAGGGTGCTCTTTGACTTGTGCCACACAGTCGTGCCACACGCCCGTGTGCTAGGCCGTGTAGCACACACGGCTGAGACACACGCCCGTGTCTCTGCCCGTGTGCTCAATTCTGGAGATTCTGTTTTGCAACAATTAAGGTGCAAGGGGCACACGGCCAGAACACATGCCCATGGGTTAGACCGTGTGTCACACACGGCCTAGACACACGCCCGTGTGGACAAAAATAAGGCTATTTACCAAGCCATTTGCCACCCTAACTTGCACTCATCTACACAACATCACATGACACAAATTCAAGCATATAAGAGCAACCAAACACCCACAAACAAGACAATAACATGTCATTCTTAAACCATTATTTATCATGCTTAAAACATCATACTTAGCCCGTCAAAAACATGCTAATTTCACATTCACAAGAGGGCATTAATATATGAATAAACTTACGATCAACATAAGCCATCATTCATGGCTATATATAAGATGAAGCATTAACAATTACAATCTGTCACATATGGCCAAATTAATAATGACTCACATAACAAATTGGCCTAGTCCCGATACATACCATAGACTTAAAATGCTTGAATTCATTTATACCCAAAATGATAGCTTGATAGTGTGATAGGATCTCCGGCGAACTCCAATCCGAGCTAGCTTCATAACCCTATAAGAGATGGGAAAATAAGGGGGTAAGCTATATAGCTTAGTAAGTTCATATGCAAATAATACAAAGCATTATTCATACATTTGACATATAAATAAATTAACATATATCAACATAAATGTCATTAAAGCTTTATAAATGTCATATGACCATAAATGTCATTTAATATCAACATAACACATATCAAAATCAACATAAATGTCATGTTCTAATAGCTCATCATACGAATTACATAACACATATCAAAATAATTGTCATGTACCAATAGCTTATTATATGAATAATATAACACATATCAATATAATTGTCATATACCAATAGCTCATCATATGAATAACTTAACACATATCAACGTAAATGTCATTTAAGCTTCATAAGCACAATTTGCTCAATCACAATCTTACCAATTGTTCATCATATACTGAGTTCATTTTCTTTGAGTTTTACGTACATACATGTACCATCTCATAATATATTCACGTACTTTTTCATCTTTAACATACCCGTTGAACCACTTGGAATACTATCGGATACAAGAAAATCTTCGCACAAAAGTGCCATATTTGTAGCCAATGCTACCACAAATCTCATAACACATATAAGCTCGCTCTCCAGCTATCCTAGGGCCTGCTCACACAAGCTGTCAGTCGAGACGTAGCTACGCGGTGCTGCTCACACAAGCTGTCAGGTATCCGTAACATATGCTGGTATACCCAACCACCAGTAGGACGTACAAGACCAGCACCCAGGACACATAAATCACATAATTACATGGGTTCCTAGTGACATGTCACTTGTATCCTAATCTATTCCTAAGGTTCAACCGGGATTTACTTGCTCGTTGAAACTTCTTCAATTTCATCCATAGAGTCAATCATAAAATTCATGCAATAACAAAACATTATAAATGCAATTATAGCATTGCATTATTTACATACAAACTTACATTGACATAAAAATGGCGAAAATGACCTAATCGTCAAATACTCTTTTTCCCCGTTCTAACTCTGAACCTCATTTTTCTCGATCTATAATACCAAATTCATCTCATTTAATCAACATATTATTCATTTCAGTCCAACAATCACATTATGACAAAATTACATTTTTACCCCTAAACTTTTGACATTTTACATTTTAGTCACTAAGCTCGTAAAATGATTTTCATTCAATTTCATTACACCTAACCCTAGCCGAACCTATATCATGCTCATAATAGCCCACATTTCATCTATTCACACTTTTACTGTTTATTTTACAACTTTTACAAACAAGTCCTTTTAGGCATTTTTACCGAAAATCACTTAGCAAAAGTCGTTTAACAAACAACAACCATGCATTTTCCACCATCAAACATCAAAATACATACATGTTCAACATGGGTGAGATTTTAGCCTTTGACATCTCTCCAAATTGGTGGTAGAAATAGATAGATCATGTCACAAGGATTTCAAAAACATAAAAATCATTAAAAACGAGGCTAGAACAGACTTACAATCGAGCTTGAAAGTGGCCAAAACCCTAGCCATGTCTTTTCCATGTACAATTCAGCCAAGGGGAAGAAGATGGACAAATTTTGGCTTTGTTTTAGCTTTTTAATTCATTTTAATTACCAAATTACTAAAATACCCTTAATGAAAAACTTTAGAAACATGCCAAACCATGTCCATTTTTGTCCACCAACTTAACCAAGGAATCCATAATGTCCGTACCTCGTTCTGAACGTGGTTTTCGACACATCCGACTCTTTAACTCGCAACTGATAATAACCCAATCTCAAATCAATCTTTGAAAATACTATAGCCCCTTTCAACTAATCAAATAAATCATCAATCCACAGTAAAGGGTATTTGTTCTTTATAGTTACTTTATTTAGCTGTATGTAATCAATACACATTCTTATCATGCCATCTTTCTTCTTTACAAACAACATCGGTGCACCCCAGGCCTAATAACTCGGTCGTGCAAAACCTTTGTCTGTCAATTCTTGCAACTAAGCTTTCAACCCTTTTAATTATGTTGGAGCCATTCTGTACAGATCTATCAATATCGATGTTGTTCCCAGTACTAATTCAATACCAAATTCAACCTCTGATCGGTGGCAAACCGGTAATTCTTCTGGAAATACATTTGAAAACTTACAAATAACAAGTATTGATTCAATCTTTGATTCAGACACCTTTGTATCTAGTACTATGCAAGATATGCATCATAGCCCTTTTTCATACATTTCTGAGCTAACATAGATGATATCACAGTAGGTAATTTAGTCGAATCATCAGTTTCAATCTGAAGAATTTCACCGTTTTGACATTTCAATTCGATAATCTTTCGTCTACAATTCACAACTGCATCATGCATAGTCAGCCAGTCCATACCCAGAATCACAATAAACTCATCGAACGGTAGAAGCATCAAGTCAGCCAGAAAATAGTAACCCTGAGTCATCGAAGGACAATTCTTACAAATCTTATCAACTAAAACAAACTTGCCTAAGGGGTTCGATACTTTAATTACAAACTCTGTAGACTCGACATATAAACTCTTTTTAAATACTAAATTCATACAAATATATGAATGGGTTGATCTAGGATCTATCAACGCAACTATATTAATATCGAAAAGAGAAAAAGTACTGCTAATAACATCTGGCAATGTTGCTTCCTCCCATGCACGAATAGTATAAGCTCGGGCAGGTCTCGTGCCTCAGGTCTCACAGCAGAATCTCTCGTAGCACCTTAGTTACCACTCGTATTTCCAGCGTTCCGGGGTGGTCTCCTTCTAGTAGCCGTATTACTTGCTTTCACCAGTTGATCTCTTTCAGCTATAGACTTTTTTGGACAGTCCCGGAGATAATGTTTAAGAGATCTACATCTAAAACAAGCTCCGCTCAATATTCTACATTCACAGTAATGTCACTTATTGTAGTGCTTACTTTCAGGTCCAACATTTCTAACACTACCCACACTGGTAACATATGTCGTCTGAGGTTTAGAGCTGAAATATCTCGCATCTCTATCTTTGATCGAAATCCCCGTAGAAGCAGTAGAACGAGGATGATAATCTCTAGATTTCTTTGATACTGACTGATGTGATTTGCCTGCAAATCTCTTTCTAAAGTCTCTAGCCTCAGAATCAGCTTTTCTTTTCTCTTTGCTAAGGTCTTCGACTTTACAAGCTCTGTCAACTAGAATGACAAACTCTTTCAGCTCAAGAATCCTAACTAACAGTTTGATTTCTTCATTTAACCCATCTTCAAATCTTTTACACATTATAGCCTCGAAAGAAACAATTCATGAGCATATTTGCTGAGTCGTACAAACTCTCTTTCGTATTCTGTTACTGGCATACGGCTCTGTTTCAGTTCAAGAAATTCCTTTCATTTCTGATCGATGAACCGTTGGCTGATGTATTTCTTTCTAAATTCAACTTGAAATAATTCCCAAGTAACTCTTTCTTGTGGAACTACTGATATCAAGGTATTCCACCACTGATACGTAGTGTCTCTTAATAGTGATACAGCACATTTTAAACATTCTTCAGGGGTGTAAGAAAGTTCATCGAATACCCAAATCGTGTTCTCAAGCCAAAACTCCACTCTCTCAGGGTCATCACTAACAGTGGCTCTGAATTCCTCAACCTTGTATTTTCATATCCTATCAACAGGGGGTTTATTCAATCTCAAAGGATCCATACCTTGAGGAACTATAGGGATCGGTTGAGGAATAGGTGGCGGTGGAGGTTGTTGCATAGCCGGATTAGCTTGGACATACTACGTGAACCATTCATTCATCATTTGAAAGAAGGCTTCTTTAGCCTCCCCTCCCTAACTACCCGTCACGGGTCTAGATTCAGATGGCGTTGTCCCTTGCGCGGGTGCAGGTGCATTACTTTCAACCTCATCAGCTATCGCTCAATTGGGATCCATTTGCTATATAAAAATACATTTTAAATGTCAGGAGTCATCACACTATCACAGTTTATATATGACATGTATAACTAGACTCTCACAGACGCTACGTTAGTCCTAAAATCGACTAAACCGTAACTCTGATACCAATAAATATAACACCCCTCACCCGTATTCATGGTCAGAATAGGGTTACGAAGCAATACCAGACTTTCAATATCTTTAAATATACATTTCATATAAGTTCAATCACAACCAATGATAGTGTCCCTTAAACGAGCCTACGAGGCCTTAAACATGCATTAGAAATGGTTCGGGACTAAACCAATAACTCGAGAAATTTTTATGAAACTTAGAAAATTTTGCTTCAAACAGAGGACATATGCCCATGTGGCCAAGCCGTGTGTCTCACACGGCCACCAGACACGCTCATGACACAGGCTGTGTGAAAATAGGGGGTACATAATGACTTGGGTCACACGGCCAATTACATGTCCGTGTGTTTAGCCCGTGTGCTAGGCCTTATCAAACCTATAGGGTATACTGACTTATGCAACACGGCCAAGTCACACGTCCGTGTGCTAGGCCATGTGCCAATTAGGGGGTGTATTGACTTGTTCTACACGGCCAATCACACGCCCGTGTGTGAGACCATGTGGAGCATATTGACTTCATTTTAATTTCAACACCAGGGGACACACGACCGTGTAACATAACCATGTGTCACACATGGCTAAGACACACGCCCATGTCTCTGCTCGTGTGGACAAAATAGGCTATTTGCAAAGCCATTTTGCCACCCTATTTTCATATACATGCACAATCATAATTTGCAACATTTTATAACTCAATAGGCAGCCAATCCATAACATTTCATACACATATTTGAATACTTATATGCAACCAAAGTATTATACCAAATTAAGCCAAATCAAATGGCTTTACTTTATACCACAACATGTACCCAAAATCACTAGTTCAAGTAACCATAACTATCATCTTTATAACTAGCCTATACATGCCATATTTACATATATCCATGAGTTCAAAAGTACCAATCGGCAACTGGATAGTGTGATGCGTATCTCTGACTTTATCCAAATCGGGCGAGCTATCGAACCTCTATAAAACATGGAAAAGAAACAGAGTAAGCTTTATAGCTTAGTAAACCCGTATAATTCAAAATTTAACTTACCATTTATACATAATCAAACAATTAAACAAAGTATATCAAATTCACTTGTCAAATGCCTATACACAAGCATTCATCAATATGTTAGTCTCATAAGTACATATAATCAACCTTTATCTAAATTTCATATATCAATGTATTATATCATACCAAATTCATATAACATGTATAACATATGTACAATTCATCTTCATTCATATAATTGACAATCCATTTATATAACCAATAATCCATCCGTATAACCATTAGCAGAATTATGCCCATTGAACATATTAGAATATTGTTAGATACACGGGTGATACATACTAAGTGTATTAATTGGTAATCCGTCAATTCATCATCGTATTCACTCTTTCAAGCTATGATCGGTGAACTCGTCCTGAGCTAATGAACAAAAAGCTCTATCGAGTTGGAAACAGTAAGCTCTGACGAGCTGAGGACAGTAAGCTCTTACGAGCTGATATATCAGTAAGCTCTTACGAGCTACGATGAGTCTGCAACACATGCAGGATCTCGACCTAAACGGTAACCCTAGTGACATGTCACTCGTATCCTACAAATTCCTATGGTTCAAAAGGGCTAGGTAACCATCAGACTATATCAATAAGGCATTTGAATTTCAAGTAGATCATTGACTCAATTACATACATTCATTTCAAATAATTTCAAGTGTTTAAAAGTTTAATTCTAATTAAACGGACTTACCTCGTATCTCTCGGATAACAAATATCGGTTAATCATCAATCTTTCCTTTTCCCCGATCTAGATTTAATCCTTGCTTATCTTGATCTATATATATATATATTTCAAAATTAGCACATTCAATATTCGGTCTATTCAATTTAGTCCAAATTTCACTTTAAGGCATTTTTACACATTTTCCCATAATATTTCACATCTTTTACAATTTAGTCCCTATCACAAAAAATTGCAAATTCATGCAATTAATCACAAACTCATGCTTAGCCGAATTTTAATGGAGTCCCTATCAGCCCATATATTTTATTTATTTACACTTTTACCCACATAATTTTACATTTTCACAAATTAATCCCTTTTTGACATTTTTGTCAAAAAATCACTTTACAAAACTAGTAAATCTATCAATAAACCTTCATAATCTATCATCAATATCAATTTACTCAAACATTCAACAACGGCAACATGTTAAATCTTTAACAGTTTCGAAATCGAAGGCACAGACTAGCTAGATTAAGATGCAACTAACTCAAAAACATAGAATCATTAAAAATTGAGCAAAAATCGTACCTTAATCAAGGATTCAAGTGGTCGAACATTAAAAGAACAAAAATGGCTATTCTTTCTTCTTAGTTTCGGCTAAGGAAGATGACAATGAATAAAAATAACTTTTGGTTTTATTAAATTAACCTTTATTTACCAAATTACTAAATTAACCTTTAAAAATATTATAAATTACACTAATATCATCATCCACTAACCCATTAATGGCCTATTTACCACTTAAGGACCTTTACTTTAATTTTCTATAGCTATTTGACATTTTTAGCTAATAGAACACAAGTTTTACGCTTTACGCGTGTAACAATCCAAATTTGACCCTAATCGGAACAGTGGTTTCGGGACCACAAATCCGAGTCCAGATAATATTTTAATATTATTTTCTGTGTCGTTGATATGTGAATTAGCATGTGTTAAATTTCTGTGAATTAAATTGACTGTTTGTGTGTTTAATTTGACTAAAGGACTAAATTGTATAATTGGTAGAAGTGGCCTCTTAATTGATTATTGGCTAAAATTGAGATGGCTTTATTAAAGTGAAGTCCTTAAAGGACAATTAGTCCATTATTATTTAAGTGGACGGCAACATGTAGGAAAATTAGAAAAAAATTTATGTTATTATAATATGTTAATATAAGTAATAAGTAAATGATTATTTCTTTTATTTTTAAGTCATAAAATAATATAACAAAGTGGAAAGAAAGAGAACATGCATATGTTCATCTTCTTGGTCGAATGTGAGAAGGAAAGAAACTCTATTTTTGAAGCTTGAGTTTCGGCATTAGGAGAGCTCAAATTGGGGTATGTACTTTGTTTAATTTTTGATAATTTTTACATTTTTGAATTCGTTGCTTTGAATGCTATACAACCCATGTTGAAATTTTTGAGTTTGAGGTGTGTTGAGGATTCGGCCATTGATGTATATTCATGATTTGTGATGGTTGATGGTAGATTATTAAGGGTATGTTTTAAATTATCATGTTTGGAATTAGAAATTTTGATGAAATTGAGTGTTAGGGATTTAATTGGAAAGAATAAATTTTTGAGGGACTAAAACATGAGACAAATGAAATGCATGGTCTTGTATGAAGCTTAGAAGCATTCGGCCCTTGAAGTGTGTGGCCAAATTTGGTGTATTTTGTGTTTTATACAAATAGGACTAAATTGTAAAAGTGTGAAACATTAGGGGCAAAATGGTAATTTGCCCTTTTAAGTGTTTTTGGATTAAATTAAAATGAAATGTGTTTGAATGAGCTTAAATTGAATATGTTTAGATCAAGAACAAAGAAAAACGGACTTAGATCGGGGAAAAGCGAAAGTTATTGAATAGCCGGTTTTAGTTGTCCGACGATATTCTAAGCAATTTAATACCGATAATATCATTTATAACCTGGATTACATGTTGAATTATGAAATTATAATTGTAAATTTAGTCAAAGCCAAATGTGGATGGTGATTTTATAATGAAATGTTGTTAAATTTTAACTGAGTTGATATGTTTAAGTGATACGAATTATGTGTGATTTATGAAATTTTGGGCAGCATGTAATGTGTATGAGATGATAATAATATCATTATTCGGGCTTCGAGCCTAGTAGGCCTTGTGCCGGTATATCAGGCTTATTACCTAGCAGGCCTTGTGCCTGTGAATTATATCGGGCTTATTGCCTAGCAGGCTAAATGCCGGTGTTTAAGTTTCATACCTCGAGTCTAGCAGGCCTAGTGCCAGTGTGTGATTCAGGTTGACGCCTAGCAGGTTCTAAACCGGTGATGAAATTTCAAGTTTCAAGACATGAACTTTTCTATCTATGTAATCATCAAGATAGTAAGTAGATATTACAAGTTATACATGTATGTTCGGCCATACAGGTAAGTGCCTACAAATTATTAAATTGACCTTCTATGTTTGATTAATAAGGTAAATATATATGTGGTAAATTGTCGAACATGAATGATACTAATTGATCCTGTATATGCGGCCTTATGCTTATGTTTATGTGATCCTATTGAACTAAGGGTATCGAAAATATTAGTAGTTGGAGAAGAGTTATTAATTCATATTTGAACTATATGATGAGTAATAAAGTGAAGTTTAAAGGTAAAATAATTATGATGATTGAGCCAAATGAGGTACTAGCATTCGACTTAAGTAGATTGAATAAGTATTAAGTTTTTAAATTCTATGATATTATGTATGATATTGAAATGATTGAATGATCAATTGAGTTAATACATTTGCTTAAGACTTACTAAGCTAGTTAGCTTACTTTGTGTGTTATGTTTCCGCTATGTTTTATAGATTTTGTTCAAGCTACGAGCTCAGGGGATCGTCATCGAAGTCATCCACGCTATCAACTTATTTTTGGTACCTACAAAGTTAAAATTTTGAACTTAAGGCATGTATAGGCTAGCTTTATGTGCGAATGACTTTTTGTTAATGTATATAAGCCATATGAAAATGGCTGGGTCATGATGTTGGTATGGTGTGTACATATTCGGTCATGTTATAAGCTCTTTAGGGTAATTATATTACATAGCATGTGAGTATAATATGTTGCTTATATGGCTTGATTTGGAAATGATGTGGATTGTTTATGACTAGAGCATTTTTTATGATCTTGATGATTGGTATTGATTTGTCTTTGATTATGGTATAAATTCACTTAGTTAATAGGATAAAAATGAACATCATAGATTCAATTTTGTTTTGGATGTTTTGATTTAATTGAAAAGGGATGGTATGCGCACATAATATGCCGAATGGTTTGCTAATTAGGAAAAGTTGGTGAATGTATACTAATGAATAAGTTATATGGTCATTTTGGTTCGATTATGTGCATGCAAATTTATTAGGGTGTACATTAGTTCGATGAAGTGGAATGATTCCATTTGAATTCGGTAATAGGTAATGGTAAGTATAGTATATCATTCCGCTTAAGCAATGAAGTAAATGATGGATACATGTTTAAATCATGGTAAGTAACATATTAGCTAAGTAACGTGTATTTCTTATGAGTATGTATTTGTTTTGGTCATTTCGTGAGATAAAAATTAGGTTATACAATGCATGTTTATAATGGTTAACCTTAGGTGAATTAAATGTATATGCCTACGATATAATCGTTCATGAATTGACTATTTTGATTAGGTTTGACTTGGCAAATGAATATATATATATATATATATATATATATATTGCTTGAGGAGTTAGTTAATTGGGCTCATTTCTGATCTTGTTAGTTAATTGGGCTCATTTCTGATCTTGTTAAATGCGCACATGAATAAGTTGTTTAAGATCTATACTTGACCATTTGGTGAAGTCATTTACGCCAAATTTGTTAAAGGTCAATAAGCTCTGTTTTATCGGTAATGCCTCTAATCCTAATCCGACGACGGATACGGATTAGGGGTGTTACATTGCGATTTAGTCCTTTTTACCGAATTAAGCATTCAAACAGTAAAATTTCTTTACGAAACTTTCACACAATAATTCTATCATGCTGTAAACTTTAATAAAATAATAAAATAAATATTTTGACTTCGTATTTGTGGTTCCAAAAACACTATTTAGATTTGACTAAAAATGGGCTATTACACGTGTGACCCTTGCAATTTGAAGTTTTCTAACTTTTTCATCAATGTTTCAAATGTTTCCAATTTAGTCCCGAATTGTTTCTAAGGCCTCGAGGGCTCAAATAAGGGATGATATGCATGAATATGAATTGATTATGCTATGTTTAATGAAATGTTTGGAAATGTATGTTTTTATGTTACAGTTTTTACAGTAATGCTCCGTAACCCTATTCTGGCGACAAATACGGGTTAGTGGTGTTACGTCAATGCTCCATTTTGTTACCCTTCTTGAGGAATCAGCTTTGGATAATACTTCCTTTATAGGATGATTAGTCATGACGACAACTGAATGGGCCTGGAAGTATGGACGCAGCTTGCAAACTGTAACAATAAAAGAAACGGATACATTTTTCTATTTTTGAGTCCCTCAGTTCGTCGTTCTAGATTACCTTGCTAATGTAGTACACTGGAAATTGGCGAACATCCTCTGCTCTGACCAGTATTACTACAACTGTCTCTTCTGAGGTATTCAGATACAAATAAAGGGTTTCTCCCACTCGTGGTGACTTAAAAAATGGTGGGGAGATATGGTACACCTTCAATTCTTCAAAGGCTATCTAACACTTCTCAATCCATGAAAAGGAGGTTTCTCAAGGCCTTTCATCTGGCATTTTGGAAATGAACCTATTGAGTGCCACTACGCTACCTATGAGGCATTGAATATCCTTGATTGTTCACGGAGGAGGCATTTCCAAGATAGCACAGATCTTCACCGAGTTCACCTCTATTTCCTTCTCCAAGATCATGAAACCCAACAATCTACTAGCCCGCATGTCGAAAGCACACTTTTCAGGATTTCAACTACATGTTGTGGGCCCTTAAAACTACAAAAACCTACGGTAAGTTCCGCACATGTTCCTCCATATTCCCACTTTCCACCAGCATATCATCCACATAGATCTCAAGTCCATGTCCTATCTGCTCTCTGAAAATTTTATATACCAACCTCTAATAGATTGCTTCCACGTTATTAAGACCAAAAGGCATGACTCGATAGCAGAAAAGTCATTCCTATATGATGAAATATGTTTTTTCTTGGTCATCTTGATCCAACAAAATCAGGTTATATCTTGAAAAGGTTTCCATGAAGCTCATGAACCTATGACCTGTAGAGGTATCAACCAAACGGTCAATCGAAGGCAAAGGAAAATTTCTTTAGGACATGCCTTGTTTAGGTTCGTGAAATCAATACACGTTCTCCATTTGATGTTTGCTTTTTTCACTATAACCACATTCGAGAACCAATATGGATACTCAACTTCATTGATAAAACCCGGAGATAACAGTTTAGCTACCTCCTGCTTCACCAGGGCAAAAACATCTGAGTTCACCTTCAGACACCAAACCAACATACTCTTTTTTCTGTTGATAACGTTGATGAAATCTTTACAGTCCTTTCTTCATTGTCGCAGAATAGCTGTAAAGTCTCGGTGTGCTTTGCTACTTCAGGCTTCTTACTTCTCTCTTCATCCTTCACATATAGGTTGTCCAAATCCAAGGCTTGACTTGCTAACTCTACCCCCTACGAACTCTATCCCTCAATTGTGGGATCTCACAGTTTTTTAACAGATAACATATGACATTGCCTTGTAGTTCATTGATCCGATTGTAAGAACCTAAACCCTGTCCTTGCCGGGAACTTGATCTTCATACAGAATATTGCAACTACCATTTTTTCCATCCTTATTATTGGGCACCCAAAGATGGCATTGTATGACATGGGATGATCCATAATAAAAAAACAGAATGTACTTTGCAGTCGTATGCTCGCCATCCCCCAAGGTAACTGGCAAAGTGATAGAGCCCTTCACCCGACTGAATAGTTCGCAAAACCATACAACGGGCTTGCTTTGGACAAAGCTTGCTCTTTCATCCCCATTTGCTAATACACTTCCCAAGATTTCCACTGTAAACAAGTATCCTTTAACCTCAAAACCTACGATCGTCGCTGAAACAACCATCGGATCATTTCTTCTTTGTCATAGACTAATTATTCATCATCATTACCAAATTCAACACTCCATCTTCCCCGCTGACATGACCTCTTAGGGGCGCTAATACACATCTGTACAAGAATCTACCCAGTCTTCATCTATACCTATAATCACATGGATGGTGCCCTTGATGTTCTATTTACCTTTAGGATCCCCACGCGAACTTTAACCCTGCTGGGAAGTACCTTGATCAAAAAATTCAATGAGTTAACCATTTTGCACTGCCTCTTCGATAGCATCCTTTAGAGAGTCTGTGCCCAACAACATTGTGGAAGGCACATTTGTCTTTTGAATTTGACCTTCTTGTGTTATTCATCATCAGAGATGGTTTGGGCGGGATGCCAAGACTCTTTACTTGGTTTAGAATTATGGTAGCATTTAAAGGAGTGTAATTTCGAACATGTCCTACAGGATGTACTTCCTCGAATGTTTTGGTAGAGGCCTCTAAGGAGCCATAGGAGAATCACCTTGCATCTGTGCTATCTACTGCCTACACCCCATGTTTGCAACAACTAGTTAGGGTGTCCCTTCCTGCTGTGAGCTCCCTCTCAATTCCTGAACTGTCCATCTTCCTTTTGAAAGGTGCCACGCAATGCCCTTTTAATCTCCTCTGGCCCTACAAACTTGCGGGCTCACTCATACAGGTTTGCCAAACTCTAGGGCATGTTATCAGTAAAGGATTATTGCACATGCTCATTCTGTACTCCCATGATGAAAGCATCGATAGCCTACTAATCTTCTATGTTCTTCGTATTCAAATTTGTTGCATGAAATTGCTTCACGTAGTCTTAGAGAGACTCGCCTTCTCTCTGTTTCACGGACATCAACCCCATAGGTGTGCTCATAATCACCCTGTGAGCCCTGAATCTTCCTAGGAATATATGGCCTAACTGGGAGAAACTTCAGACTGATCCTTAAGGAGGGGACAAGTACCAATCCTTTGCACTTCCTTTAAGTGTCAAAGAAAAACCTTTGCATTTTGCAGAATTCGATGCTCCTAGCACATTCATATAATCATTGTACTGCAATAGGTGGGCTCGTGGGTCTCTCCTCTCTTTGAACATGTCCTTTGGGACCTTAAGATCACGCAGCAAGTTCACTATTGCTATCTCCAGGGCTAATGGATTGTTAGAACAGAAAAGTCAATCCATGTCCTGAGACTTAGAGTGCAATGCCCTCACATCTCGTCACAACTCATCCATCTCGTTCTGCCATTCCCTTGCATGCATTCTTGGAACTTTGTCCTATGTATTCACATTATTGTGGAAATTAGAATTTTCAAATTGTACCTTCCTTCTTAACTCCTCATTCTACTTTAGTAACTCCTACTAGAAAGTCTACTATTGTCGAACTGTGCATCTTGCGCAGCCGCTTGTTCTCTCATTAACTTTATCAAATCCTGAAGAGCAAGAAACTTTTTGTGGTGATGATTCCCAGTTAAAGTGAAGTGGTAGCCCGTGACCAGAAGATATGTTTAAGTCCAATGAACCAAAAACTCCTTCATAAGTCACATTACCGAAAGTTCTCCGGTCGATTGGCAAACAAGTCTGCGTCGTTGGTTGACTGCCAAAACCCGAGGCTCCAGCTTGTTTGAATGAAAGATTGGAGGGGAAATTGTCATTTGGGTGAGCCATTGTAATTTTTTCAAAAAAAAAATCTCAAATTGAAAGAAATCTGCTAGTCGGGAATCTGTTCACGCTCACCGCACCAATTGTTGAGTAATTTTATGTTGTGTCTCATTGAAGGGGACAATCGAATATTTGTATACATGGTTACTATTCATGGAATTGACGTTCTTAGTAGGCTCTATGCATGTTGGACACGTTTACTATTCTGGTCTACTTGCTGGATTTCATCGCCCACACATACGAACTCCTTGGGTAATGCGAACTAGGACTGCAAACTCCCCTTACTGAGCCCCTTGTGCGCCCTTCTTGAAATATGTGAATTGGGACCGGAAACTCCTCATGTGAGAACCCATTGGCATGTGCGAACTGAGACCACAAGCTCCCCTTGCTGACCTCCCACTATAAGGCTTCCACACATCCATCCCTATAATGGGCAAAAAGAATTAACTTTTTCATTTTCCATTTTGAAGAAATAATTGACTTAGAATTCTTTTTTTTTTAATGTTATTTATGTCTAAAAAAACACATGCATATAAAACCCAAAGTTTTACGATCTAATTTGTTTTAGTTTATATATACAATACATATCATTACTCATAATTTCATCTGAACTCTTTAAATTAAAGGATTAAATATAAAATTGGTATTCAAACCTGTCCACTTCTCCCAAATGGTACTTATGCTTTTTTTGTCCCAGATTGGTACCTGAAATTATTTTATGTCCACTATATTGGTACCTGAGCCTAATGACATTAATTTTTTTTGCTAATATGGCAACGCTGGCCATTCGCGCACCGCCACGTGTTGTCCTCCCAGACACATGACCGAACCCCTTTAATTAAAAAAAAGATTAAAATTATTTCTTAAATTTTTTATTAATTTCATTACAATCAAAATCCATTAAAATCCTTTCCACCATTTAATGAAAAGTTTCCATCAATTGCTAAAGAAACCTTTCATCATCCAAATCTTCATTTTTATTTACATTAAATCCTTTCACCAGAGATCTTTCCATCCTTCAATATTTCTGGAAAAACCTTTCATCATCTCAGCCATCTGAAAAAATTGTTCATCATTTCACTAAAAGAAGCCTAGTTTCATCATCAATTACTGTAGTTTAGGTTTTTTTCAATATTCATTCTTCAGCCTTCTTTTGGGTTTTTTCTTCTATTTCCATGTGATGTGCTTTTTATTGTGTGTTTTTTCATAATTAAAAAAAAAAAGCTTTTGTTTTTCCCCTTCTTCAATTTTGACTCATTCTCAGAAATTGACTTTTTATTTTTATTAGGACCATCAATTTTCTTGTTTAAAAATTTATTTATTTCATATGTTAACAATTTCTAATGGTTTCTTAGTGTTGGTTTAATGTTGAACCAATTTTTAATAGTGCTTCGTGTCTTCTTTGTTCAGATATTGTATTTATTTTATATATTGTATTGTATTTTTTTGTTGGCTTTCGTGTGTAATGCAGACAACTCCATATTGAAGGGAATCTTTTTTTTTTTTTTGGAGGGTGAAATTGTTTGAGCGTGAAAGGTTAGTCAGTTGATATATTAGTATGTATATTAGTATGAATATTATGTATGTTATGATATATTAGTGTGTATATTATGTATGTTATGATATTTTAGTGTATATATTATGTATGTTATGTGTCAAACCCTTTATTATGTAACTGATTTTCTAATGTAATTGATTGTTATGCAGTGTTTTATCATGACTTGAGATAAATGTGTGGTGCATATGCATTTGGGTGGAAGCTTTGTCACAGACCCTTATGCAACCTATGTAAGAGGGGAAGTGTAGGAATTAGATTTTGACTGAGATTTATTGTCTTATTATACTTTGTGTGAGATGGTAGTGGAAGCTAGGTATAAAGCTATGAAGAACTTTATATGCTGTAAAAGTGGGTTAGATTTTAGTAAGTTTTCTATGATAATTCATCATTCATAGCAATGATTAACCATATTAGAGATATAGGCTCCAAACATGTATATGTTGTTGGGATTTGGCACCCTAAGTGTGGTATTTTCGTTAATATACACTTGAAATTTTCTTGAATAGATTGGTTAATAAAATAAATTCATTAATTAAATTAATATACTTTGTTAAAATTACCTCAAATTGTTTTTGCACGCAAAGCAAAATGGAAACAAATGTTGCTCATTGGTTGTCTAATGTTTAGCTAATACTAAGTAGTATTACGTGGTCGGATCATGATACGAAAAGACTGCTTGTATTAGTAGACAAACCTAAACATGTCCTTAGTCTAATCAGAAATGAGCAAATCAATTGAAAGCCTAATATGTCATCTATCAAGTCTAATTGGGGAGATGCCTTGCCTTAGGCATCAGAGCAAATGACTCCCAAAAGAGACATAGATGTGACTGACTGGACTGTCAGTACATTGGACAAGACCCAAGGAGATAGATCCTAAATCTATTTATGGATTTATTCACTTGTGACGTTCATAGCGTGACATACCTAAATCCTGAGTGGGTGGCGGACTATGTATGCTTGAGTTCAAATAGATAAGGAACTAAAAGTCAGTGCATTAGGTAGACTATGTAGTGTCATTCACAACAGTGGAATTCATAGCAAAAATATGGGTAAATGGTATCCTCTTATTGGCATTACATGGTTGATGAAAAGTAAACGTGGCCACGGGTCATCCATCTTTGTGATGGATGACTTGATCACTATTTGATAGTGATTGACACTTCATGAAGTAAGATGTAATGGTTACCATGAGATAAAATAGGATCATATTAGGAGACCAGATATCATCTCAAAGAGATCAAGGATATCCTATGAGAGTAACACACTTATGACAAGGTCATTGGACGAGCACTTAGTAGTTGTTTTTGTAATGGTATGTCATTGAGAAGAGCTCAGTCACGATACTATAGTGAATGACTTCATGACTAAATGAGTTTATAATTAATAGGTGAAAATCCAAATTTTAATTATAAATCATTTGAGCCTCAACTACATACATCCAATTGGTCCCTCCGCTAGCTCGTTGAAACCATAAATGAATTGTGTGTTTGAATAGAAATGAACAGAATAAATAGAAAAAGATAAATGAGAAACATTCAAGAATGATTATGGTTTTCCCTGAAATGGAGAAATAGAATTATTTGGGAATGAATGTAAGTTTCCAAAAATGCAAATGAAAATAAAAATGAAAAATGGAAACTTCAATCTTATATAGGATTACTTAAAAGATGATGGAAGAATAAGTTGTGACATATTGAAGCCCGAAAATGAAAATAAATCATTCAGTCATAGTGAACACGTTGAGTTGTGACATATTGATCAAATTTTCTCAAAATTTTACTGGGGGTAAAATTGTCAAAATTTTACTAGAGTAAAATTGGTATGAAAAAATTATTTAATATGTAAATATTAAAGTTTATTTTGGAAAATAGAAAAATTGAATCAGGTTGGATCACATTTTAAAGTACTAGGTCAAAAAGGCCTAGGAAGTACTCGTAATTGGACCCGATGTGAGAGAGACCCAAAACCCCTCATATAACATGAAAGGCAACAACCCAAGTAGAAATACAAGGGTGAGTTATTTACCCCTCTCCTAGTTTAAGAAGAATGTTGTTTTTCCCTTTAAAATAAACCTCTACAACTCTACAAGGATTCTACCTTCTTTTCCTATAAATAGATGGCACCGGTAAAGCTATTAACACGACTTTTGAGAGATTGTTATTCTAACGAAAATAGAGAGAATTTATTCTCAACTTATAAACATATTTTTCAGAATACAAATTTTACTGGTTTTTATTAAAGAAAAGAGAAATTTCTGTTTTCACCCCAAAAGGAAAACTTTTTTCTAATTCTGTGTTTTAATTCAATTGGTTTGAGCCCACACTCGAAATAGTTCATGGTATGAGAATAGCGGAGAAGATCATTTGGTTGAAAGCCGGAAAACATCAAGGATTCACTTATCCAAAAATAGAGGTGCAAATTTGGTTTAAAGTTTATTGCTATAAATATCACAAACCGAGTCGATTTTTAAATTTTTTATTTTTCGCTGTGCAAGAAAACCATTTTCAAATCGGATTTTTTCCAACATATGTTGAACACGAGGTAGACGAACCTGATGTTGTTGATGATATGATGTTGTTGCCTACCAGTAGGGAAAGGGAATTAAATAGTGGGGGTAGGATGCCAAATTGTTATGAGGAACTAAACAATAGGGTAGACGTATCAAATTGTAATGAGAGAGTAAATAGTGTTGAAAAAATCCAATTTAAAAATGGTTTTCTGGCATAGCAGAAAATTTAAATTTTGAAAATCGACCCGGTTTGTAATATTTATAGCAATAAACCTTAAACTAAAATCGTACCTGTGTTTTTTGGATAAGCGGATCCTTGATTTTTTCGACTTTCAACCAAACAATCTTCTCTGCTATTCTCGTACCATGAACTGCTCGAGTGTGGGCTCGAACCAATTGAATCAAAAAATAGAACAAGAAAAAATTTTCTTTTCTTTTTTGGGTGAAAACGAAAATTCTTTCTCCTTTAAGAGAAACCGGTAGAATTATTATTTTGGAAAAAATATATTTAATAGTTGAGAATAAATTCTCTCTATTTTTTGAGCAGAGTAACAATCTCTTAAAGTTGTTCTATAATGCCCCATTAGCGCCATCTATTTATAAGAAAAGAAGGCAGAACCCTTGTTGAGTTGTAGAAGTGGATGGCAACCCTAGTTAAATGCACTAGGGTTTGTCGTCTCCCTTTATTACATAAGGGGCTTTTTGGGTCTCTTCCATATCAAGTTTGATTACAAATACTTTCCGGGCTTTTGACCCTATACTTTATAATTCGATCTAACCAAATATCTGTTTTTCTATTACTCAAAACAAACTTCAGTATTTATATTAAATAATTTTCTCATCCCTTTTTACCCATAGTAAAAGTATGACGATTTTACCCTTGGTAAAATTTTGAGAAAAATATGTTTAATATTTCACCACTCAACATGTTCACTATGACTGAATGTGTAACACCCCAAACCCGGCCTAGAAGATATGTAACACCCTGAAAATTCGAGTATATTTTTTTTTATTTATTATTGTGTGCTTTGAGTAAGTATTTTAGAAAGTGAAATTTTCTTATTAATTTTCGTGTTTAGTATAGTCCTGAAGAAGAATTAAAATTTATTAGGATGGAATAATATTAATTTTGAGCATTTATGGAAATGGATTAAGTGGCATTGACACATAAATTAATTTAAGTGTCAATGTGTAGCATAAGATGAGTAAATGGCAAAGTGGTGTTGGCGCATGAGCTAGTGCATGAGGGTGAAGGTTCGAATCCCTTAGATAGCAATTAGGTGGCTTTTATTTTTGGTTTTCCTAGCATGTGTCGGCCAAGCTCATATATGGTAAGTGTTGACCATGTTATTTTTGGTTAGTATATCAAAGGAATAAGGAAATAGTTAACTTAAAGAAGGGAATCAAGAAAATAAGGAAAATGTGAAGATATGAGGCAAGAATCAAGGAATATTTTTGGAAACAATATCTTGGCCAATAGACCAAGCATATAGACGGCAATATGGCTAGGGGGAGCCGAATTTTTGGTGATAGTTTGGCTAGGAATTTTAGTCTTTTGTTTTGGTCATTTTCTTAGTTTTTGGCATAGTTTTGCAAATTCTCTCAACCTCTCTCCCTTGGCCGAATTTGTGCATTTGGTAAGCCTTGATTCTTTTTATCAATTGGTTATTTTTGCTTTTCACTTTAGTGTCAATTTTGTGCCTTTCTCTTTGTGCCGATTTTGCCAATACCTAAAAGGCTTTTCTTTTCTTTTCTTTTTACCATTGCCGAATATACACCTATCTTAAAGCTCATCTCTTTCATTCTTTTCTTCTCCATTCTCCTTGAAAATCAAAACAACATCATCATTATTCTTCTCTCTTTTTCTTTCTTTTCACTCATAATTTCTTTCTTTTTCTCCAATGGCCGAATATTAGTGTACCTTAACCGAACCATTTTCTCTTTTTCTTTGATTCTTCATAGCCGAATCCTTCATCAATCAATACCATTCTAAATCCTTTCTTTTCGACGTGGAAAATAGGTAAGAGATTCTTTTCGTTTCGATTAGTTAATAGTGGTTATGGCCGAATATTGATGATGGTTTGAAGGCTTTATTAGATCAAAATAAACGTTCATTCTATTAACGTTTATTTGTTATACTTTAGTGCGATAACGGAAGTTTGGAAATCAAGGAGTCGTGGGTGACACAAATCGTTGGAATCGATTTTTGTGGTAAGGAAATCACATCTTTAAAACCTTAGAATTATTTCGAAATTATTTTAGATTGGATTAACGATCTTCGTCTTTGAAGACATTCAAAATAGGGAAGAAAAGGGCGGTGTTTAGTCTTCGGAAGAGGGGAGGTTCTGTTATTTCCCTTAAGTTCAAGCAAAGGACTATTTCGGGAATCCGGGATTTTCCACCGGGTTGCGGACGTTCAACCGAGGAAAATCAATTGTTCGAAGTCGTTCGCACTCCCGAACCATTATTCGTTCGTGGGTTCGATTCGGTTAACGAACCATCAATCGGGGAGATATCGCAAGTAGAAGTACTACGAAAATCCGAGGGTAAATTCTAGATCGCTATATTTAGACCGATTTTATTATTAGATTAAAGTGTTCTAATTATCGCAAACATATAGGTGTTGAAGAGCGGGAAAGTGTAGTTCTCTCAATAACCAGGTGTGTAACTTCACACTCATTTTCGGGTTAGACATCAAGTTGTGAGTACTGTGCTTAAATCGTAAAATGGTAAAAACGGAGATTTTGGTAGTAATCAATATTTTCTGGTAAATACATGAAAAGGGTGAAAACCGAGAATTATGCGAAAAACTGTTAAATTGCTAAAATGGGCCGTTAACCCGTTAGATTGATAAATTGGGCCAAAATACTCTAGTTCGATAAATTGGGCCAAAATACTCTAGTTTGATAAATTGGGCCAAAATACTCTAGTTCGATAAATTGGGCCAAAATACTCTAGTTCGATAAATTGGGCCAAAATACTCTAGTTCGATAAATTGGGCCAAAATACTCTAGTTCGATAAATTGGGCCAAAATACTCTAGTTCGATAAATGGGCCAAAGCCCACTAAACTGTTAAATGGGCAAATTACTAAATTATTATTATTATATGGGCCAAATGAAATGTTTATTGATAAACCCACCGATGTTATGGATTAATTGAAAAATTGTTATATGACTATATTTTGTTATACGCGCATGATTGCATGGGGTGGGGTATATGAAGAGAAGAATGGCCAGTTGCCAAATATCTAGTTCGGTGGCTCTGCCACAAAATTTCGGCTCAATGCCTCTAGTTCGGTGGCTCTACCACAAATTCGGCTAAATGCCTCTAGTTCGGTGACAATGTCACAGTCTAGTTCGGTAGTGCACTACAAAATTATTTAAAGGCTTAAAGCCTATGATTGGTGTGTTTGGCGGGGTGGGTTGACTTGATCCCCACAGGTGTGTTGGTTGGTACGGGGGTGTTAGCGGATGGATATTAGGTTTGGTTTAGGAAATTCATTTTACATGCATATTACATTGTTTTATTTTATGATATATTGTTGAATTCTGTAATTGGGCTCAAGCCCAGCATAATATCTTGACGATCTGGCCCAATAATGGTGGTAAGTGAGTTGCACACTGAGTTCTTTGTAACTCACCCAATTTTTATTAACCATTTCAGGTAATGGAAATTGACGTGGACTTGGGCCGGAGATGACTTGGTGGAGGCCATACTACAAACTTGGGTTTTTATAAACTATGACTCTATTTAAGTTATTATTTTAAATTTCTGTTATGAGTTTATGTAATAAGGCCTCTTATTATGTTTTTATGGATTTAATGTGTGGATGGTTTTGAATCTTATTATCAAACTTTTAATATGGTTTTATCTTAAATATGTTAAGTTTTCTTAAGAACATTGGTTTTATAACAAATTTCTGGACACTTTAATTATTTTAAATTCTTTCAAAGTTCTTTTAAACTATCATAAGAATTTGATATTTATATTTTGACGATAAGTTTTCAAACAAGTATTTCTCTTAAGCCACTAATTTTCAAATCCTCGAATTTAATTTTATTAAACTCTATTTTCAAAAAGTTTTGTAGCACTATTCTATTTTAACCATTGAGAATAAACGAATGTTTGATTTGTGTGACAAACCAAATCTTGTCTAAACGCATAGACCGGGTTTGGGGTGTTACATTTAATGGTATCAGAGCCCAGTTTCAAAACTCGGCTATGGTTTGGGTTCAATAAAGAATATTTGTTTGAAAAACAATTTAAATTTCTAGACTTTTGATTTAAAAGGTAGTATGGCACCATGAGCATTCCGCGCCAAGTCAAGTAAGTATCTGTATACTGATTGTTTATTATGATTGTGATATGATTGTAAGAAACACTCTAGAACTTCTAGTTTTAGGTGTTGAAAACCGTAGAGATTGAGACAATAGGATATGATTGCGAAAACAAATCTATCTCTTTCATATCATAAAACATCGTTAATAAACAACTGAAATAGTAATCTGATTCATAAAACTCTTAATCAGATTAAATCGAAGTAGTCGCTATGAGCACTAGAGGACGTGGTCGTGGACGCGGTAGACGTGGCCGTGGTAGAGGACGAGGTGTTAGGGGCACAACTGAAGTGTCGGGCTATATGCCAGAAATGGATGCACCTGCGTCACTCGAGAGTGAGACGGGATCACATGATCATATGGAAGAAGATAATGCTCTGACACGAGCAATGCTGCCAGTCCTTGAAAGGGTCGCTGGATCCAGAACTGGACCAACAGCTCGTGGGTCGATATCGGAGCGACTGAAATCCAATGGAGCTGAGGTTTTCAGAGGTGTCTCTGGTGTAGCTCCCAATGTCGCTGAATATTGGCTTGAGGCAGTAGAGCGAATCATGGACGATCTTGAGTGTACTGTAGAACAAAAGCTAAGAGGAGCGGTATCTTTGTTGAGGGACGAAGCTTACCAATGGTGGCTTACTATCCGAGAAGGCACTGATGCTGCGTTGGTTAATTGGGAATTCTTCAAGGCTTCCTTTCAAGGGAAATATGTGGGAACAAGCTATGTGGATGCCCGAAGGAAGGAATTCTTAAACCTGGTGCAAGGAAATAAGACGGTGACAGCATATGAGGCTGAGTTCTTACGTTTGAGTCGCTATGCTCGAACGATAGTGGCGACGGATCATGAGTGTTGTGTACGCTTTGAGGATGGCTTGAAAGATGAGTTGCGGGTTCTGATAGCCCCACAGCAAGTTAGAACTTTTGCCACGCTTGTGGAGAAGGCTAAGATAGCCGAAGAGGCTAAGAATTCGGAACGTCAGAATCGGGAGCAAGTTCGAAGCAAGAGAGATATGAAGTATTCGGGTTCTTCGAAAAGATTTCCGAAGAGGCCCCGGAATGGGGAACCAGCTCAAGGAAGAACACCAGTAGCTGTTAATCAGAGTCGAGACTGTGCTGATTGTGGGAAAAGACATTCTGGAGAATGCTGGAGGAAAACGGGTGCTTGCTATAAATGTGGATCGACGGATCATCAATATAGGAGTTGCCCTCGACGTATGGATACGACTCAAGAAGTTCGTACTACTAATGCACCACCGGCAAGAGGAGCTCAGCAACCACCGAGAGGTCGGGGACCAGGTCGTGGTGGTAATGGGGCTGGACGTGGTCAAGCTGTAGCGGGTCGAGGCAATGGTCCTAGAGGCAACACGGATGCAAGACAGCCAGGATTGGTGTATGCAGTCAGACGTCGTGAGGATGGCAATGCACCTGATGTGATAACTGGTACGTTTTTCATTTCTGATGTACCCGTTATTGCCTTGATTGATATTGGTTCTACTCATTCGTACGTTGCTAGCACCATAACTGGAAACTTGAATTTAGAATCTGAAATTTCTGATAGTGAAATGAAGGTAATTAGTCCCTTAGGACAGTCGGTGTTGGTTAATAAACTGTTTAGAGACATGCCCTTAGAAATTCAAGGAGAAACATTCCTGGCAAATTTGATGGAATTGCCTTTTGGCGAATTCGATATCATTTTGGGCATGGATTGGTTGGTTAAGCACCGGGCGCAATTGGATTGTGCTGAAAAGCGGATGTCGATAAGAACTACGGAGGATAAAGAGATAGTTATGATAGGCGATCGGAGAAATTACTTGGCAAACGTGATTTCTGCGTTAAAGGCGGAGAAGTTGGTGCGAAAAGGGTGTGGAGCATTTTTAGCATTTATTAGTGCTTTAGATGCCAAAGAGCTGTCAGTGGAAGATGTGAAAATTGTGAAGGAGTTCCCTGATGTTTTTCCCGAAGAACTTCCTGGTGTACCTCCAGATCGGGAAGTGGAATTTGGTATTGAGCTTTTGCCCGGAACTGCTCTAGTGTCCATTGCTCCTTATAGAATGGCACCGAAGGAGTTGTCGGAGCTTAAAGCCCAAATTCAAGAACTGCTAGATCGGGGTTTTATTCGACCGAGTGTGTCTCTGTGGGGAGCACCGGTTTTGTTTGTTAAGAAGAAGGATGGGTCGATGCATATGTGTATCGATTACAGACAATTGAATAAGCTGACGATCAAGAATTGGTACCCTCTGCCGAGAATTGACGACCTGTTTGATCAATTGAAGGGAGCTTCAGTTTTCTCCAAAATTGATTTAAGGTCGGGTTATCACCAGCTGAAGGTGAAAGAAGCGGATATTCACAAGACGGCATTTCGAACCCGTTACGGACACTATGAGTTTTTGGTGATGCCGTTTGGGTTGACCAATGCACCAGCTGCATTTATGGATATGATGAACCGGGTCTTTCAACCATTCTTAGACCGGTTTGTGGTGGTATTCATAGATGACATTCTGGTTTATTCGAGGAATGAAGAAGAGCATGACTCGCATTTGCGGATTGTATTGCAAGTGCTTCGAGATAAGCAGTTGTATGCCAAATTCAGTAAATGTGAATTTTGGTTAAGAGAAGTGACTTTCTTGGGTCATGTAGTATCAGCCGAAGGAATAAGGGTGGATCCTCGGAAGATTGAAGCTGTATTGGATTGGAAACCACCGAAGTCGGTAGCTGAGATTCGGAGTTTCTTGGGTTTGGCTGGTTACTATAGACGCTTTGTTGAGGGGTTCTCGTTGATTGCTGCACCTCTAACTAAGCTTTTGCGGAAGGGAGTGTCGTATATATGGACCGACAAACAGCAAGAAAGTTTCGAGAAATTGAAGAAGGTTTTAACGGAAGCGCCGGTATTGATTCAACCTGAAGCTGGAAAGGAGTTTACAGTTTATTGTGATGCGTCGCATACGGGTTTAGGTTGCGTATTGATGCAAAGTGGGAAAGTGGTAGCTTATGCTTCTCGTCAGTTGAGACTGCACGAAGTAAACTACCCTACTCATGATTTGGAGTTAGCAGCAGTGGTGTTTGCCTTAAAGATTTGGAGGCATTACCTATATGGTGAAAAGTCTATCATCTATACGGATCACAAGAGTCTTAAGTATCTTCTTACTCAGAAAGAATTAAACTTGAGACAACGAAGATGGGTGGAACTGTTAAAGGACTATGATTTCTCAATTGAGTATCATCCTGGAAAGGCTAATGTGGTGGCGGACGCATTAAGTCGTAAGGTGGTATCTGATTTGAGAGCTATGTTCGCCCATTTGAGTTTGTATGAGGATGGTAGTTTGATAGCGGAACTTCAAGTGAAGCCTCTGTGGTTGGATCAAATCAAGGAAAAAACAGATATTAGATGAGAAGTTGGGACTTTTAATTCAACAAGTGGAAAATGGTGGGATAGAGGATTTTGGTATAAATTCAGAAGGTGTGTTGTGCTTTCGTGGAAGAGTCTGTATGCCTAAGGACTCAGATCTGAGGCAAATGATTTTGAGGGAGGCGCATAGTAGCCCTTATGCTATGCACCCCGGAGGAAACAAGATGTATCGGGATCTTCGTGAACAGTTTTGGTGGCCTGGATTGAAACGTGAGATTTCAGAATTTGTGGGAAAATGTTTAACTTGTCAGCAAGTGAAAGCGGAGCATCAATTGCCGTCAGGTCTTTTGCAACCAGTTAAGATTCCTCTTTGGAAATGGGAGCGGATAACGATGGATTTTGTTAGTGGGTTACCTTTAACACCTACTAAGAAAAATTCTGTTTGGGTAATTGTTGATCGGTTGACGAAGACTGCTCATTTTCTACTAGTGCGTACGGATTACTCGTTGCAGAAGTTGGTGAAGCTGTATGTATCTGAAATCGTGAGGTTGCATGGGGTACCCGTATCGATTATATTGGATAGGGATCCTAGGTTTACATCTCGATTTTGGAAAGCTTTGCATGAAGCTCTGGGAACAAAGCTAAACTTCAGTACGGCTTTTCATCCTCAGTCAGATGGTCAGTCGGAGAGAGTAATTCAGATTCTAGAAGACATGTTAAGAGGATGTGTAATCGACTTCAAAGGTAGTTGGGAGGATTTTCTACCGTTGGCAGAATTTGCGTATAACAACAGCCACCAGTCTGGCATTCAGATGGCACCCTACGAGGCATTGTATGGTCGTAGGTGTCGTTCTCCTATTTGTTGGACTGAGTTGGGCGAACGACAGATGTTAGGACCTGAAATGATTTCTGAAACGGAAGAAAAAGTGAAAGCTATTCGAGCACGGTTAAAGGAAGCTTCGGATAGACAGAAGTCGTATGCGGATCTGAAGCGTAAGGATATCGAGTATGCCGTAGGAGATCAAGTTTTCTTCAAGGTCTCACCTTGGAAGAAGATATTCAGATTCGGGAAGAAGGGCAAGTTGAGTCCTAGATACATTGGACCTTATCGTGTGGTGAAGCGAATTGGTCCAGTGGCCTATCAGATCGATTTACCTCCGGAATTGAGTCAAATTCATAATGTTTTCCATGTGTCCATGTTGAGGTGCTATAGATCGGATCCTTCGCACATAGTTCAGGTAGAAGAAGTGGAGTTAAAGTCAGACTTGTCTTTTGAGGAGGAACCAGTGGAAATCTTAGACCGAGATGTTAAAGTTCTAAGAAAGAAGACTGTGCCGTTGGTCAAAGTGCTATGGCGTAACCACGGAGTGGAGGAAGCTACGTGGGAGCCTGAGGTTGCAATTCGACAACAATACCCTCACCTTTTTCAACCAGGTAAATTTCGAGGACGAAATTTTCTTTAAGGAGGGTAGAGTTGTAACACCCTGAAAATTCGAGTATATTTTTTTATTTATTATTGTGTGCTTTGAGTAAGTATTTTAGAAAGTGAAATTTTCTTATTAATTTTCGTGTTTAGTATAGTCCTGAAGAAGAATTAAAATTTATTAGGATGGAATAATATTAATTTTGAGCATTTATGGAAATGGATTAAGTGGCATTGACACATAAATTAATTTAAGTGTCAATGTGTAGCATAAGATGAGTAAATGGCAAAGTGGTGTTGGCGCATGAGCTAGTGCATGAGGGTGAAGGTTCGAATCCCTTAGATAGCAATTAGGTGGCTTTTATTTTTGGTTTTCCTAGCATGTGTCGGCCAAGCTCATATATGGTAAGTGTTGACCATGTTATTTTTGGTTAGTATATCAAAGGAATAAGGAAATAGTTAACTTAAGGAAGGGAATCAAGAAAATAAGGAAAATGTGAAGATATGAGGCAAGAATCAAGGAATATTTTTGGAAACAATATCTTGGCCAATAGACCAAGCATATGGACGGCAAATTTAGTCTTTTGTTTTGGTCATTTTCTTAGTTTTTGGCATAGTTTTGCAAATTCTCTCAACCTCTCTCCCTTGGCCGAATTTGTGCATTTGGTAAGCCTTGATTCTTTTTATCAATTGGTTATTTTTGCTTTTCACTTTAGTGTCAATTTTGTGCCTTTCTCTTTGTGCCGATTTTGCCAATACCTAAAAGGCTTTTCTTTTCTTTTCTTTTTACCATTGCCGAATATACACCTATCTTAAAGCTCATCTCTTTCATTCTTTTCTTCTCCATTCTCCTTGAAAATCAAAACAACATCATCATTATTCTTCTCTCTTTTTCTTTCTTTTCACTCATAATTTCTTTCTTTTTCTCCAATGGCCGAATATTAGTGTACCTTAACCGAACCATTTTCTCTTTTTCTTTGATTCTTCATAGCCGAATCCTTCATCAATCAATACCATTCTAAATCCTTTCTTTTCGACGTGGAAAATAGGTAAGAGATTCTTTTTGTTTCGATTAGTTAATAGTGGTTATGGCCGAATATTGATGATGGTTTGAAGGCTTTATTAGATCAAAATAAACGTTCATTCTATTAACGTTTATTTTGTTATACTTTAGTGCGATAACGAAAGTTTGGAAATCAAGGAGTCGTGGGTGACACAAATCGTTGGAATCGATTTTTGTGGTAAGGAAATCACATCTTTAAAACCTTAGAATTATTTCGAAATTATTTTAGATTGGATTAACGATCTTCGTCTTTGAAGACATTCAAAATAGGGAAGAAAAGGGCGGTGTTTAGTCTTCGGAAGAGGGGAGGTTCTGTTATTTCCCTTAAGTTCAAGCAAAGGACTATTTCGGGAATCCGGGATTTTCCACCGGGTTGCGGACGTTCAACCGAGGAAAATCAATTGTTCGAAGTCGTTCGCACTCCCGAACCATTATTCGTTCGTGGGTTCGATTCGGTTAACGAACCATCAATCGGGGAGATATCGCAAGTAGAAGTACTACGAAAATCCGAGGGTAAATTCTAGATCGCTATATTTAGACCGATTTTATTATTAGATTAAAGTGTTCTAATTATCGCAAACATATAGGTGTTGAAGAGCGGGAAAGTGTAGTTCTCTCAATAACCAGGTGTGTAACTTCACACTCATTTTCGGGTTAGACATCAAGTTGTGAGTACTGTGCTTAAATCGTAAAATGGTAAAAACGGAGATTTTGGTAGTAATCAATATTTTCTGGTAAATACATGAAAAGGGTGAAAACCGAGAATTATGCGAAAAACTGTTAAATTGCTAAAATGGGCCGTTAACCCGTTAGATTGATAAATTGGGCCAAAATACTCTAGTTCGATAAATTGGGCCAAAATACTCTAGTTTGATAAATTGGGCCAAAATACTCTAGTTCGATAAATTGGGCCAAAATACTCTAGTTCGATAAATTGGGCCAAAATACTCTAGTTCGATAAATTGGGCCAAAATACTCTAGTTCGATAAATTGGGCCAAAATACTCTAGTTCGATAAATGGGCCAAAGCCCACTAAACTGTTAAATGGGCAAATTACTAAATTATTATTATTATATGGGCCAAATGAAATGTTTATTGATAAACCCACCGATGTTATGGATTAATTGAAAAATTGTTATATGACTATATTTTGTTATACGCGCATGATTGCATGGGGTGGGGTATATGAAGAGAAGAATGGCCAGTTGCCAAATATCTAGTTCGGTGGCTCTGCCACAAAATTTCGGCTCAATGCCTCTAGTTCGGTGGCTCTGCCACAAATTCGGCTAAATGCCTCTAGTTCAGTGACAATGTCACAATCTAGTTCGGTAGTGCACTACAAAATTATTTAAAGGCTTAAAGCCTATGATTGGTGTGTTTGGCGGGGTGGGTTGACTTGATCCCCACAGGTGTGTTGGTTGGTACGGGGGTGTTAGCGGATGGATATTAGGTTTGGTTTGGGAAATTCATTTTACATGCATATTACATTGTTTTATTTTATGATATATTGTTGAATTCTGTAATTGGGCTCAAGCCCAGCATAATATCTTGACGATCTGGCCCAATAATGGTGGTAAGTGAGTTGCACACTGAGTTCTTTGTAACTCACCCAATTTTTATTAACCATTTCAGGTAATGGAAATTGACGTGGACTTGGGCCGGAGATGACTTGGTGGAGGCCATACTACAAACTTGGGTTTTTATAAACTATGACTCTATTTAAGTTATTATTTTAAATTTCTGTTATGGGTTTTATGTAATAAGGCCTCTTATTATGTTTTTATGGATTTAATGTGTGGATGGTTTTGAATCTTATTATCAAACTTTTAATATGGTTTTATCTTAAATATGTTAAGTTTTCTTAAGAACATTGGTTTTATAACAAAATTTCTGGACACTTTAATTATTTTAAATTCTTTCAAAGTTCTTTTAAACTATCATAAGAATTTGATATTTATATTTTGACGATAAGTTTTCAAACAAGTATTTCTCTTAAGCCACTAATTTTCAAATCCTCGAATTTAATTTTATTAAACTCTATTTTCAAAAAGTTTTGTAGCACTATTCTATTTTAACCATTGAGAATAAACGAATGTTTGATTTGTGTGACAAACCAAACCTTGTCTAAACGCATAGACCGGGTTTGGGGTGTTACAAGTTAGGCCCGAATCTGCAATGTCACATTAAAGGCGCACTTCAAAACAATTTACTATTTAACCATTTAAGCCCCAAAAGCCCAAAACAAAAGTTTATTTCGAAAACCATATTCACACTTTAATAATTTTATGAATTTTCTTAAGTGGGTAGTTGAAACAATAATAATAACCCAAAATATAAATTCAATTAGGAGTTACATGGCCTTATCGCAATCCAATGAAAAAAACAAAGTATTTAAAACGAAATCATTTGAATAAATTAAAACATTTGAACAGCTTGTAGTGTGGCCATCTCTGAGTCCTCTCCCACGTCGAGCCGTCTATTCAGGATTACCTGAAACATTAAATTAAAGGGTGTGAGTTTCGAAACTCAGTGTGTACAACCCTTGGCAATCAAATCACATACAATTATTCACATTGGGCCTAAGCCCTATCAATATCGGTGGTCTTGGGCCTTAGCCCACAATGACCTCATATCAAATCACATCGCATCATATACAAACAAGATAATGCGAAACCCACCCCAAAAGTCCATCCGCTACACACACCATTTCCCTTCCAACCTTATGACTCCTGTGGGGAATTCTAGCTCGACCCACCCCTCCGCTATACACCAAGGGTAGCCCGGTTACGGTACTACCGAACGTTGCAGCAAAGCTGCTAATCATATATTGGGCTTAAAGCCTTTGGTGGATCCATACCATACGGCCATGCGATCCTGGATCCATACCATACGGCCATGCGATCCTCAAATCTTCCTCCGTACCATAATTCCCACCCGTATGCATCCTAAGTAGAATATCATATGAATGCATCAAACACACAAGTAACATCTATAAGCTTATGTTCGTCACTTAGGGGTATTTTCGTCATTTCACTACCAGGGTATTTTCGTAATTCTACCCTATAGGGGTATTTTGGTAATTTGGCAAAATAGGGGTATCTAGGTAATTTTACAAAATAAGGGTATTTTGGTACTTTCGCAAAATAGGGGTATTTTGGGTAAATTTGCAAAACATGGGTATTTTGGTAATTTACAAAACTAGGGGTATTTTAGTAATTTTATGAGGATAGGGTATTTGGTCCCTTTCGGGTTTTAGTTATGAACTTTGGCCCATCAACAAGTCCTCGCAGCTAAAGTGAACAAACACTACACACCAGGTAAGATTCCAGAGAAGAGGAGGTGGGCCACTAGGACCGCTTAAGTACCAAGCTCTCCCTAGATCCAATCCTAGACATGCGTATGCCCGTTGCCACACCCTAACCCAGTGACTTGTTTACGGACATGTTTAATTAGATTAAATCTTATGAAATTGAAGAGTTGTTCAAACTAGGCCTAAGTCCATAAACCCTAGCATATTTGTCTACGTCCCCATAAAGCCCATCAAACCCAAATTACAACCTTACAGCCCATTAGGCCCAAATCTTATCATACGGCCTACTAGGCCCAAAACAAATCCAAATCATGTATCATGCTTGACTGACTCAATTCATACATCAAACCAAACAAATTCATCAAACCTAGCCTTAGGGCCCACCGGGCCCATTTAGCCACTTTCGGCTTTTTGGCTTTTCGGCATTGCCAATATCGTGTGTGTAGTGTTTATACACACATGGTAACCTCGCGTGTTACAAACCCCTTAGTCACGAACCTACAATCGACATTACTAGTGATTAACCAAAGCTTTAACATACACTGACTAAAAACCGAAACCTCACCATACCCTTACCGTGTACCTCACGTTCTAGTAGCCCTTCCTTTGCTACTATTGGCGATTATCCTCTAGATCTGCACCCAAACACCTATATCGTCAAAACCAAGTGACCCATATTGATCATAAGTCACCCTATGAGCCACAATAGATTTGGTCACTTATTAAAACTCTACCTGAATCGAGAATACTTACTGCCTTGATAACAATCCTTACCTACCGCGCTTGCGATTGCTAAGCCTCACCCTTGTTAGTACATGGTAACGGCAAAGAGGGGTTAGATAGCCCTTCAGCTTTTAATAAAACACACTAAAAATTCAACTAAGCCCTTACCGAAATCTTCCTTTGATCCTGCGGCTTAAGTCCGGTTTTTGAGACTAGTAAGGTGACAGAGGCAATTCGACAACACTAGGGGGAATAAGAAATGAAAGTGATTTGGCTAGAACCGAGTGGTGAACCAAAAGGGAATTTGAGAAGGGAGGATATGAAGGATTCAGCTTTGGCACACTTAGAAAAAAAAGATGCCCGAGCCTCCCACAAGTGAAGAAATTCGGCCAGAAGGAAAGTAAAAATTCGGCATTAACCTAGGAACTTAATTCGGCACTCATATATATATACTAAAGAAATAAATAAATAAATAAATAAAATAAACCTACACTCCCCAACCGACTCAAACTTATCACCAATTAAATTCCTTTATTTTCTCCAAATTTTATCTTCATCCCCATCCCAAAAATTCCTTTATTTAGCCAAAAATCCAATTTGAATTACATTCAAATTACTTTCCCCAAACAGCCATCTTTTGGCGTTTTGGTCCACTTCAAATACCTTCCCCACGCCAGCAGCAAAATAGCATATTATTGTGCACAAGGCAACTCGAACCTGAGACTTGCAGGAACCACCACTCGCTTCTTGCCACTGCACCACAACCCTTCTTGTGATATGTTCCTTTCTCAACTTTTTTTTAAAGCATATTTTCCAGCGACTGAATCATCCAAAGAAATCTAAAAATATTAGTCAACACCCAGCTTCGAACCTCCGACCTCCACTATGACACACGTCCCTTGCCACTGCGCCGCTTATTTTATTTGAGTCAGATTTCCTCCCTAATTAATTATAACCCTTTCTGCCATGCTCCAGGTTTACTTAAAAAAAACCCAACATTTAGTGCACGTCGCGACTAGAACCTTGCTCCCCCTCCTGCTCCTAACGCCTTTGCCACTGGGCCAGCCGTTTCTTTGTGTTGTAAATCAGCCCCAACTAATTATAAGGCCTAAACTCTGGCCTTCATACTACTGCCAAGTCCAGGACTTGAACCTTTGACCACCAGCTTATTTAAAACGTTCCAAGCAACCAGATCACCTACTTCCTTGTGCTATCTTTTAACCCAAAAATGTTTTAAAAGCCTTTTTACTAACACCAACCTTACTTAAAGGTAAAAAACAATTTTTTTTTTGCTAAAGCCTTAGATCGAGCCCAGGACTTTTCCAACACCACCAACCCTTCCTAAATCACCTAAAAATTAAACTAAACATGCAATCATAATTTTTTTATTTTTTTCACACTTAATTCATTATTCCCTCTTTTTTTTTCGAATGCCAAAATCCATTCTCTCAACACCCGAAACCCATTTATTCTAGGCCCAATTTTTGGGGCGTTACAGAATGGTTTATTTTCATTATCATGCTTTAAAACAGTTTAAAATCATAAAATCATTCTTCCGATCATTTCTAAGTAATCTATGTATATTTGCAAATGTATCATTTCTCATTTTTATTTCCATTTCCATTTCCATTTTGAGAAACCTAAATTCATTTCCAAATGATTCCATTTCTCTATTTCGGAGAAAACCATAATCATTCTTGAATGTTTCCCATTTCTCTATTTCTATCGATTTCGTTCATCTCGATTCAGACAAGCAATTCATTTATGGTTTCAAAGAGCTAGTAGAGGGACTGATTGGACAAATGCAAATCAGACTCAAATGATTTATAATTAAGTTTTAGCTTTTCGCCTATTAATTATAAACTCATTTAGTCACGAAGTCATTCCATTATAGTATCATGAGTAAGCTCTCCCTAACGACATGCCATTATGAAAGCATCTATTTAGTGCTCATCCAATGACCTTTTCATAAATGTGTTATCCTCCTAGGATACCTTTAATCTCTTTAGAATAATATTCTCTCTCCCAATATGATCTTATTTTATCTCATGATAACCATTACATCTTCTTTTATGAAAAATCAATTACTATTAAATAGTAATCAAGTCATTCATCACAAAGACAAAGAACCAGTGGCCACATTTACTTTTCATCAACCATGTAATGTTGTAACCTTCCAAACCTGTCCTAGACGTTATTGCTAGATTGAGAAGGCTACATTAGCCACTGAAATGGCTAAGCTAACTTACGTTACTTTTTAAGACTTTAAATAAACTCATTTTAAATAAAACGGTAGTTATACTTTGAGTTAGCTTCAAAGCATTCATTCATTAGGTCGTGTATGCTTAGGATTCATTTTATTGTTGACAGTGTTTTTTTAGAAAAATCGTTTGCTTGTCGCTCTTCCTTAAAAAAAAAACTCAAAATTAAACTAATGCGGTGAAAAAACTATTTTTCAAGTCATTTTGGAAAATTAGTTGCCTTATCGATTTGTTTTTCAAAAACAGTTCCTTTGTAATGTAGTGGAAACTAGGGAACAGTATCAAATTTTACTTAAACCCGATATCATGCATTATCCAGTTATTATGCTTGAGTAATCCATGCATGCAAAAATCCCCAAAAGAAAAGTTACCAATCCACAGACTAGAAATAATTAAAAATTATAAGCCAAAACCAATAAAAACTTAACAATGCTTAATTAAATAATAATACAAGGTCCAAGTTGATTCTTCGAATGCTGAGTTCGATCCTAATTTTGAGGTTTACCTGAAAAGTTAAACACTATTGGGGGTGAGCTTATGAAAAGCTCAGTGTGAGCAAATAATTATTTAAATGGGCAAAAACATCAAATACAGTTAAACATATTAGCCTCAACAGAAAAAAACAGAACCATCATAGGAATTTCATGTCATTACATAGTCATTATCAAATTGATGTCAAACAATGTATGAGCATAGGTCATCATTCATTCGAGTAATAATCATTAATTTCGATACCCTTCAATTCAAAAAATACAATGTGTAGCATAAACCAATAACAATGCAAAAAGGTTCCTACCCATACCATCCACTACACACCACGAGTTCCCCAGAACCCGTCTGCCAAACTCCAAAACATTATGAGCATAGCTTAATGTGGTAAAACCACCGAATAATCAATAATGCAGAAAATCTGTCGGATATCAAATAGTGCGATACAATCGCCAATAACATATAATATGAGATAAAATCGTCGATCCCCTCGGTACTCCAAGTGCAATGCACTGACTACAAATAATTCGGACTTAATATGTCGCCGATACTCCACAGAACTCCTCCGTCAACCACAAAATCCCAACCCAATGCATATGCAGTATGTCACACAATCTCATACATAATTATATCTCAATACTTTTCACATTCATTTGACATGCTCAGTATGTCCTCAATAATCACATACTTTCAATAAATGGAAACAGTGTTCCAATATTTCAGATTACTACTGTGTTGGTATCAATCAATATCGTTCAATTTCACATACTTTACGGATTTTCATTGTGCATAAATAGCACCCTTTACAGTATACAATATAACAAATATCTTATGCGTTTAAATCGTACATAAGCTTAATATCTCAACACATTATATCATTCAGTCAAACATTCTCACATCTCTTAACTCAAATATACAATTACAAACTCAATCAAACATCCATACTATCAAACTAGGAATTTTGCCAACATGTCAATCTTTCAACGCTCAAAACATACCTGGTTCGGCCACTCACAAAATCAATAATTTGGGTATTAAGCCAATCCATTAAGCAAGCTAATTTACCAAATATAACATGATATTTAACATTTTCAAACAATTTTATGAGTTTAGGACCCACACCTTATTTTTTCGTTTCCTCGCAGCACACTAGCGAATCTTCCAATTTTCCTTAATAATTCCTTAAACGAACCAAAACCAAAATTCAATATAAATTCAATCAATTTAACATTAAAACAGCCCCCAAACACCCACTTATGATTTCAAACCAATTTTTGAAATTATAACTATTTTATGAATCCAAACTAGTTAGATTCCTTACATTGTATCGATGCAAACCTTACGTACAATCGTTCTTCGCCTTTACAGATGATTTGGGGCATTTGGATCAGCACCTAATTCAATAATATACTGGGAAATAAGTATCTAATTAATGATTAAATTTCTTCATTTAATCAATTCATAACCTTAATCACCTAACAACTATGTCGAAATAACAAACTAGTTACCCTTAATTGCACTTACGCTTTACAATTTCTGGGATTTGAATGGCCAATTGATCAAGAACATTTTTCCCTAATTGAAATGGGTTTAAAAGCTGATTAGGAGGGTTCAAGGACTCAAATTAATTCTGGAAAAATATAAGCAAGAACCAAGAAACAAAATAGCCCCCTTTCTTGCACATAGGTGCACGCACCACCACCCATGGTGGCCAAAATTGGGGCTGAATTTTAAAATAGTTTGAGATCTCATTAAATTTTGAAAAAAAATACCTTTAAAATCATTTAAAATCCCCCAAATTCCAGATCTGGAAATTTATATTTTTAATGGACAAGATTAATTAAGAAATTAAAGAGAGAAGAGACATTACCCAAGCTAGTCGAGAGAAACGGCAATGGCACTTTCTTGGCAATGTTTGGGATCGATTTTGGAGTTCAAGATTTCAGATTTAGAGCTAATTTTTGAGGAAAAATGACAGCAATATTCTGGAAAATATGTTAACAAATCTTGTGGCAAAAAGAAAAAGAAAAGAAAGAGATGGTAAATCTAGGTGTAGGCGACGACAACAATGAAGGAAAGGAAAAAAATTAAAATCAAAGAGAAAGAGAGGAGGAGGGAAACGTCTAAGGAAATGAGAAGGAGGATTAAAGGCTGATTATTAGTGAAAATTTAATATTTATACCTAGGTTAACTAGGCTTGGATGGCCCACACATTAAAACCAATAAATTCACATGGGAAGGGAATTGAAGTTAGGACCTCAAAGATAAATTCACTAATATTTAACCATCAAACAAATAACTTATTCTTGATATTCTTTGAAATATTTATTTTAAAAAACAAGGCATGTCACATACTAGGGTTTAAGGCAAAATTTGCAAAATAATAAAAATTATGCGAGAGAAGGGATTTGAACTTGGATTTCAAGAAACGTTACACTAACACTTAACCAACAAACCAATAACTCATTTATTTCCTAAAATGCATAGATAAATTTCAAAATTTAAGGCATGACCACTTTCTCTCGATTCACAAACCTGATTCTACTAACCCCTGATTTTTGGGATGTTACAAATGCCAATGAAATGATATCATTTACCCATGCCTCGAGTTATGACTTCCACTATTGTGAATGACACTAAGTACTGCAGAAGTCATATACTCAACACACCAATTTTCAGTTCCTTATTTATTCGAACTCAGACTTTTACTTATATCAAAGTGTACGAGTCATGTATACATAGTCTTTCATCCACTCAGGATTTATGTATGCCACACTATGAATGTCACAAGTGAATAAATCCATAAACAGATTCATGAACTATTCTGCTTGGGACAAGTCCGATGTACTGTCAATCTAGCGAGTCTCATCTATGTCTCTATCTTCTGGGAGTCGTCTACTTTGATGCCCAAGACAAGGCATCTCCTCATTTGGACTTAATAGACGACATATTACTCTTTCAATCAGTTTGCTCATTCCGGTTATACTAAGTACATGTTTAGGTTCATCTACTAATACGAGTTGTCTTTGTGTATTACGATCCGACCACATAATACTTTAGTATCAATTTAAACAGTAGATGACCAATGAGCAATATTTGTTTCTATTTTGTTTTTCGATTAAAAACCACATGAGGAAAATAATAAAAACTATATAAATTGTAATCAATGAATTTGTTTTATTAACCAATATGTTCAAAAAAATTACAAGTTTACAAACGAATATACTACACTCAGGGCACCAAATCCAACAAATAGTGGGATTGGGGAACCATTTACCGAGTTAGGTGAGGAATCTAATGAGGGGCTAGAGTTGGGTGAAACTAGTGATGCATGTGCTGAGAGTGGGGAACAAAGTTCTGAAAGCAGTGGGTCCACTGATAAAAACAACTCTTTAGGCAGTGAAGATATTTTAGAGGAAAATTCTGAGGATGAAGAAGTGAGAAATATCAAGGCTTGGTATAGAAATTATAAATAAAATAAAAAGAGGCAAATTGAGGCAGTAAATAGGATTAATAATAAAGGTGTAAAGGTAGGTGAAAGTAGTGAAATGAGAGATAAAAATGATGAGGTATCAGATGAATCAGGTAGGGGAACAAATTACGTTGATTCATTAGATTTGGGGTCTTATGGAAGTGACTCAAAAAGTGAGGTAGTCTGTAGGAGAAGCCGACATGTATGTTTTGATCCTACTAACCCAATCCCACATTTAAAGCTTGGTATGGTGTTTAATAGACTAGAGGAATTCAAGATTGCTTTAGCAAATTATGTAGTAAAGAAGAGGTTTGATATTGTCTATCTTAGGAATGAAAAGGGGAGGACTTGGGCTAGGTGTAAGGAAGATGGATGCCCTTTTAGAATATATGCTGGTGTAGATAATAATGATGTGTTTTGCAAGATAAAAACTTTTTATACAAAACCACGAGTGTTTAATAACTTTTAAAAACAAAAGGGCAACTTACAAGTTTGTTAGGGAACATTTCTTAAGTAAAATCAGGGTGATTCAAAAGTTGAAGTTAACTGAGATGCAGAATTTAGCCAAGGAAGAGTTGAAAATTGATCTGAGTAAGGGTACATGCAGCAAGCCTTGGAGATGGGCACTAGAAGAAATCAATGGAAGGATAAGCTATGAGTTTAATAGACTATAGGACAATGCATATGCACTTAGAAAAGCTATTGAGGTTCCCCAGTTTAGGATATTTTATGTAGGGTTTAGTGCATAAAAGAAGGGGTTTAGGGAGTGTTGTAGACCTTTTATTTGTCTGAATGAATGCTTTTTGAAGGGAATATTCAATGGGGAACTTCTGTCTACTGTCACAAAGATGGCAATGACCAAACCTACCCTATTTAATGGGCTTTTATGAAGAATGAAAGCAGAGAAACATGGTGTTAGTTTCTTAAAAATCTTATTTCAGATTTACAAATTGGTGATGGTGTTAGATTCACGTTCATGACTGATAAACAAAAGGTATGTTTGGGACCTTACTTAACTAATTTTGTCCTAGTATGCCTAATTTATTAAATAAACCATCTAATACCATTGTTTTTATTTGTATTTAGGGATTGATAGAGGAGATAACTAAGTTGTTTCCAAGGGTGGAGCACAAAGTCTGTGCAAGGCATTTATATGCTAAATGAAGGAAAGAAAACCCATAAGGAAACTTGCAACAAGCATTTTGGGAAGCATGCAAATCATACATAATTGTTGACTTTGAAGATAATATGAATAAGATTGACCATATTAAACATAATGCCAAGGTAAGTCTACTTAGGACTGATCCTAAGCAATGGTCAAACACATTTTTTTGGTAGGTCTGTATGTGATGCAACTGACAACAATTTTGCTGAGTCCTTTAATGCAGCAATTGTATGAGCTAGGCCAACATTTATCATTTCCATGTTAAAATAAATTAGGCAATATGTAATAGGGAGGATTGTAAACAATTTGGCCAAATGTAAAAATTGGAATGAACAATTTTGTCTTAAGATATGTGCTAAGTTACAGAAGAGTATCCAAATGAGCTCATACTGTCATGTTAAATGGAATGGAGCAAAAGGGTTTGAAGTGGAAAATTTTAGTGATGTTGTAGTTGCCAACTTAAGTGCGCAGTCATGTAGTTGTAGGATATGGGACCTCACTGGCATCCCATGTCCACATGTTGTTACAGCTATTTTATGGAAAAAAGCTTATATTTTTTATTTTGTCTATACGATGTTTAAAAAAGATATGTTTGAATTGTATGCCTTTTTATTTCCTGTTGTCCCTTGTGAAAACTTTTGGTGTAAAAAACTGATATGAGACCAATTGACCCCCATCCTAAGGAAAATGCCTAGGAGACCAAAAAAGAACAAAGTAAGAGAAGAAAGAGAAAGGAGTGGGAGTAAACTGCCTAGAAGAGGAAGAAAGATAAAATGCACTAGTGTTTTATGGTTGGACACAACTCCAGAAGCTGGCAAACTTCATCTATTGTAAGTGTTTCCATGACTAAAAACTTTAATACAATTGTTGGTTAATTTGAGAACTCCTAACATGTGAATTTTACAGAGTACACCTCCACAAGCTCCTACTCCATCAACTCTTACTCAAAAAAATGTATCCGAAGCATTCGCATCATCACCATTGGCTCTAACAACATCACCCTCATTTGTACCAAAACCAACAGTAGCATCTCATTCAACCCCTAATCATGCTACAACTGCATCTTCTGTGGTAATCTTTTTCAAGACTTTTCCATGTTAGAACTAATGCTACAACATCTACTGCAACCACCACCGACTCCTTCAACACAACCAACTCCTCCCACAATGCCAACCGCTTCAACACAAAAAATACTCACAAGAATTCGTAGCAGGGGAAAACAAGTTGTGCAAGGGATTGGGTTATACACCGATGAGAGGTCAGAAATATAAATTTTGAACGCAAGTTACTAATTGTTGAACTGTATAGATTGTATAGCTGTTGTTGTTATGTTTATTTTATTTTGAGGGCATGTTTGTTTATTATGTGTCATTGCATTGCATCTTGGTATGAAAGGAGAAATCATGGTAACTTCCCCAACCAAGTGCACCAATAAATGGAAAGGAAGCACAACATTCAAACTACTGGTGGCACTCAGGAAAATAGGAACACACAAAAATCTAAGTCCAAATATCCACCCAAGCAAAATCCTAAGCCATGGAGATATTGAGTCAAGAAGTCTGATGTTGATGTTAAGTCTAGAATCCTAAGCAAACATGTTTTGTTGATGTGAATCTAATTTTGTTAGGTTGGATGAGTTATGGATTCTATTTTGTTGACATACTATGGATAATTTGAGGGTACAATATTTTGTTAATATTATTTTTAATGGTACAAAAAAAAGATTATCCATTCAATTCATTCTTTCATTCTTAACAACTAATGCAACAAATACATGAACAACAATTCACCATCCATAAGCAAGGTAACTCAAAAACACCATCTATGATACAATTAACATCTCGTATACAACGATTACTTTGTTATTCTTTGACATTTTAGCCTTGTACAATGTGATATTCTCTTCCAAATAAGTTACCTTCAATCGCATTCTTTGCATTTATTTAATATTAAACTCATTGTTCTCAAGTCTTAATCTCCTATTTAGTGTCAAGAACATCTTATTTTGAAGCATTATTTCATCGATTGTGCATCCTTGTTCTTCTGTAGTTGAATCTATGCCCTCATTATTACTTTCAACCCCCCGAAAAAAATTCACTACCCTCGATCTTCGTTTCTCACATAAAACAAAAGAAATCAAAATATTTCTTCAACCCAAATTGCTACAAATGTCAGTATACAAAATCTTCAACTAAAATCACAATTTTTTTTTTCATAGACCCAATAATGGCAGACCAAAACGCAAACACTAACTTCCTTCAACCCAATAATTAAAAATCAAACTTTTACCTTTTTGAACTTTGCACACCCAAAGAATTTTCTCCCTTTGTTTTCATGGAGTATTCACGTTGCAAACTGGAGCTTTTAAACCGTAATGGCCATACAAAATCCTTTTTTAAGCACTTGATGTAACACCCCCTTATCCGAGTCCGAAGCCGGGATTGGCCTTGAGGCATTACCTAACTAATCTCACTTAATATCTCAAAACGGGCTATAAAATTTCAATTAAACTCAACACTTGCTCAATCTCGGCCCACGAGGCCTTATGCATACCTCCGAGAGGTTTCAGAATCAATTCGGGAACTTTTATGAGCGTGGAAAATTTTTCCTCAAAACAAGGGCCACACCCATGTTGGTCTAGGGACACGCCCGTGTACCCCTAAGACATGCCCGTGTCTTCTACCCGTGGTCGATCCTGACCAAAACACACAGCCTAGACATGCCTGTGTGGCTGGTCCGTGGTCACCTCTGATTAATCCACACGGTCGGTCGCACGCCCGTGTGCTACAACCATGTGACAATTTAAATTCCAAATCCTAGGTGCAGACTTCACACGGCCTGGACACACGCCCATGGACTAACCGTGTGTCACACACGCCCGTGTGCCTATCCATGTGGAAAAGAACAAGGCTATTTGTCAAGCTCTTTGCACTCCCCTAGTTCAAACCATATGAATTCGTTCAACTTATCAATAAACAACTCATAATGTAACACCCCAAACCCAGCCAAAGCGTTACGACCGAATCCGGTATGTTACAAGGTGAAATAAAAATGAAGTTTTGATTGTTTAAGGAAAACCGAAGATTTGAAAACTTTTTTTCGTTTAAGGCGATGTCTAGAAAACAGTGGTTTGATAATTTAAGAAAATTTCAATTCGTGTTAAACAAATATTCATTATGTTCAGTGATACTTGGAAGAAAACATCTGCTTTAAGTTATCGTATTTTGAAAATCCCATTTTTTTTAATTTCGTGTTCAAATTTGCATAGTGTCAAGTTCTAAATAATCGATAAACAGATAAAATTAAAACCCAAACATCAATTCAGGAAGGCCTTATTACATCAAAAATCCCCAAATAAAAATAAAAGTTAAGCAGTAAAAAGTTTACGAACAGAAAAGTCTCTATGGCCTCCACAAGTCTGCCTCGGCTCCCAGATCCACAGTCTACTGATTACCTGAAAAAGTTAGGAAAAGGGTGAGTCACAGAGACTCAGTGTGTAAAACCATCAAAACACACAACACGGCCCACGGCCTACCACCTCATATTTAGCCCACACATGATATCATACACTACATGAATTCATCAAACCCAGCCCAACCTAGTATTTTCCATCCTCTACATGCCATCCCGTACCAACCATCACACCGTGAGGATTTCTACAATCAACCCTCCATCCGCTACACGCCGTCTCGACAGTCAAGCTGCCGGTTATAATAACGATCACTATGTGACCTTAAAATCCACTGCGGCTTAGCCACCGATCACTATGTGACCTCATAAATCATTTGTGGCAGAGCCACCGATCACTATGTGACCTTATAATCAAATGTGGCAGAGCCACTGATCACTACGTGACCTTATCACTTCCCCTTTATCATCATTCCCATATCCCATGCACAGCATATATGTCATAACAGATGTAACATGCTAATAACAAGGCAAAGAACTATCACATACATCCAACCTCATATTAAGTCATTACAAACACGTACCTGGCACTCCCTGCCTTACCCACAAGAGTATTTCGACTGTACACACAGCCTTCTCCGACTTTTCAGTCCATACAATCAATAATAAAATAGTTAAAATAAAGTGTGTTAGGGTCTACACACCTGGTAACACGCAAGATAATACTCTCTATGTCGACACTATCGATAGCAGAAACAACTGCTATCTGCCTATGACTCTGTTCTGAAGCCGGCCCACAACTCGGTGGCCAATCTAGTACTGTTGACACGGCACGTCTCTTAAACTTAGGGGCTGGGTTCACCGGTCCAACCCCTTCTTTAGAATTACTGGCGTTTGAGTCCATGGAATAAATCTTGGTCAGAAGACCGAGTTATAACATAGAATAAGATATGAGTAGGATTATACGTTAGCTGAATAGATCTCCTTACCTAGATCGACAAAAGCTGAAAGTTTTAGGCTTGGTTCACAAATCGAGTGAACCCCGAAAGTCTCCCAAAAGAACGCGAACACCACCCCCACCTATATTCAGCCAAAGCATCCAAAACATTAAGCCAATTAGCCATTCGGCTTTGGCTACCAAAAACCGAAAGGGAGATAAAGAAATAGGAGAAATCGCCTCTTACCTTGACACAGAAGATTCGAATGACACCTAAGAGAAATCGGCACAAGCACAGCAGTAGCGAAGGTTCGGCAATGACTATGGTAAAAGAGAACAAGGTGAAAGAACCAAAATAAGAATGAAAGAACTTCAAATAGAGACTTAGAAGTTTCGGCTTTTAGAGAAAACAAGAGAGGAATGTAGGAGAATGGCTAGGGAGATTCGGCCAATAGAAGAAATTAGAGAAGAGAATAATGAACAAGAGATATTCGGCTTTAGCAGAAAAGTGGAGAAGAGAATGAGAGTTTTGGGGTTTCGGCTTCTAGATGAAACAAATGAAAAGAAGAAGAAAAAGAAAGGAATCAGAAGAGATGATGGAAAGGTTCGGCTTTTGGTAATGCAGATGAGAAGAAAGAAAATGAAAAACAGAGAGGATGGTAGAGGTTTCGGCTACACAAAGAAAAGGGTTCCAAAATTGTCAAAAAGGAGAACACCCAAATACCGTAAGGAAAAGAGCTCTCAAACTAAACTATCTAATACCTCAAAAATTCGGCACCCCCTAGAACCAAAACTGAAAATGCACCCTTTCAAAGCCGAAATGCCTATGACCATCACTAAAATTCGGCACACCCCCAACACAAGCCAAAACTGAATCCCCTTATACCAAGTGTTTAAAATTCGGCCAACACCAAGATCATATGCCCATCCCTTTCTTTTCTCCTTAATTTCCTCCTAATCACCCGTTTGGATTATTTTGAATGCTTCAAACTCCTTTATTTTCTCTCAGCCACACATTCAAATATTTTTACTCAATCCACTCTCCCATCCTGAAGTGTCCCAGTTGACTTCTGCTTCTGCTCCCCTTGACGCCAAAAAGACTCCCAAAATGTGCTTCATGCAGCTTGAACTTGCTCCCTCTCAGCTCCCTTGAGGTGTCACTATCTACACCTTAAGTGGCGCCTCCTTGCCACTTTTACCACCTTAGTTCTTGTGTCATCCAAATACAAACAATATCCCTTAAGTCCTATCCTAGCTAGCTCTCCCCTGAAAGTGCCCAAAACTAAAATTTTTGGCCTAGGTTCCGGCTTATCCCTGGGCCATCCCGGAGACCCCAAACACACATAAACAACACACAGAGCATACCAACACATAAAAACAAGATAAATGCAGAGCCCCTAAAATCTCGAATGTTACACATAACCCAGAGGCACATCTAAGAACTCATCAAGACATCCATACACAAGGGCATACACTTCATGAAAATCATCTTCATTAAGCAAAAGAATTTGCCAAGTATTTGCCTAACTTATAAGGCCATTTACAAAATGAATTTAGTAACATATATAACCAACACTTTGGCTAACAAATACAACTTAACAAAATACTCGAGTCCTATACATGCCATACTCAAAATAAGTCTAATTTGTTATACCAAAGTGATGTCGATAGTGTGATTTCTGAACTCTGATGATCCACGTTCCTTGAGTTATCTTGGCAATACTGTAAGGAAAAAGGGTAACGAAAGGGGTAAGCATAAAGGTTAGTAAGTTTGCATGGAAATAAATAGTAAAAATAAGCTCATAATATAATCCATTTATGGCATTAACTAACCATACACAAGTCATAGGCTCCTTGCCATACTTACTTACAATTGCCCTTATTTAGTACAAACCGTGCCACACCTCGTAATCGTTTCTTCGTGACTCATTCACAAGTACCTATTTTCACTCAATCACATGACTTTAGTACAATTCTCAATTCTACTTCTATACTCATCTACTTATCCCCTTAATCACTAGAGATAGTCAAAAACGTATATTCATCGTCATTGATGTGGGTGCGAAGCCAATGCCACATCCCCGATGTGGTCTTACATGGAATCACTTCTAAATGCCAATGCCATATCCCGAATATGGTCTTATATGGATTTTCAAATTAAATATCGATGTCATATCCCGGATATGGTCTTATACGATTTTCATATTCATTACCGAAGCCATATCCCAGATATGGTCTTATACGGGATCTCAACTCGGTGCCAAGGCCATGTCCCGGACATGGTTTTATACGGGACCTTATCTATTTCATATCTCGATGATAGCATTATCATATTCAATATGGTCCACTAGGACTACAACATCTCATTCAACATTAATTTCTCAATTTAGTAAAGCATTATGCATCAATATAATGCCAAGCATTCTCAAACATGCTAACATAATTGTTGAATCTATAACATACAAACTTACCTTGATTTCAAAATGAGCCAACTCATAGGTCTAGTACAAGACTTTGTTCTTTCCCCGATCGAGGCGGATTCTCGGTTCTTCTTGCTCTATAATAGCAATTTAGCTCATTTAAATCACCACATTAATAAAATCATTTCAATAACCATGCTTAGGAAAAATTACTATTTTGCCCCTAAACTTTGGCAAAATTACTATCTTGCCCCTAAACTTTGGCAAAATGACCATTTTGCCCCTAAGCTCAAAAATTAATTCTAATCACATTTCTACCTTCAACAAGCCTAGGTGAACCTTCAATACTCTTATAGCTATCATCAAAACTCAACATTTCACTTAATTACTACAAATTTGTAACCTTTTCATTAAGGTCCAATTAGGTGTTTTCAAGACAACACCTTTCATAAAAGTTGTTCATCTAACAACTAAGACTCAATTTCTTCCATAAAAATGCAGCAAATAACAATGATAGCTCTCATGTAAAAACTCTAAATATTTCACCATAATGCAAGATAATCCCCTCTTTAGAAAGCTTAAGCTCTAGGGGTCTCAAAAGTACAATTTTCTTCAAGAAAGACCATCAAAATCACTTACTAGAAAGGAGGAGAGCTTGCTGAAAATTTTGAGCTTTCAAACCTCTATTTTGCTTGCAAATTTCGGTGGAGAAATATGGAGAGAAAGATGATATCTTCTCTTTCTTTATTCAAATATTAAACTAGTCAATCAATTCACCAACTATCAACTACTTTGACCAATTTTTTTTCCATCTTTGTCTCCTATTGTAGTCTATGGCCGGCCAAGCAACTATTGGAGATCTAATTGCCTTTTAAAGACCTCCAATTATCAATCTATTTCTATTTGGTACGTTTAGCCTATAGAATGGAAATTTTGCACTTTATGCGATTTAGTCCTTTTTCGCGATTAATCGAGAAATCGCTAAAATTAAAGCACCAAAATTTTTATGTAATATTGTAATCATGCTCCGACTCATAAAATGACATGAAAATAAATTTCTCAAATCTCGGATTAGTGATCCCGAGATCACTGTTCCGACTAGCCCCTAAATCGAGCTGTTACACTTGATATTCTATTGCTTGAAGAAGACACTTTCACTTGTTTTCTCCTACGATAGTGTTATGAACAAATAAAACGAAAGAGATGATAATAATAATAATAATAATAATAATAATAATAATAATAATAATAATAATAATAATAATAATAATAATAACAACAACAACAACAACAACAAAGGGGTGAAGGAGAAAACGAAAGAGATGGTGAAAGAAAAAAACGGAAGGATAAACAAAAGAGGTAGAAGACGATGGTGAAAGGGGAAAAACCCAAAAAAATAATATTTAAAGGAAAATGAAAAGAAAAAAAATTAAAGGGATCAAGTCACGTGTCTGAGAGGATGACACATGGCGGCACACGAATGAACAATGCTACTATGTTAGCAAAAAATAACGGCGTTAGGCTCAGGTACCAATATAGTAGACGAAAAAAAAAGTTCGAATACCAATCTAAAAAAAAAGTGGACAAATTTGAGTACCACTTTTATATTTAACCCTAACAAATAAATAAAACATGCTTTAAGAATCCACTTCATCCTTGGTACTATTAACCAACCCAACTAAGGCTTTATTGTCCAAAACACATTTAATTATTATAATTTTTTATAAATTTATTAAGGCTTAAGGGTGTAAAAAGTTCTCATACTTTTTCAAAAAAAAAATTTAAGCCCTTGCTTCTTTTTCTTTTCTTTTTTTTTTTTACTCATTTGAGTACTTGAACTTTCAAAATATATCAAATGCCCTCAAACCTTTTTTAAAAAAGCAATTAAGTCTTCTTCTTCTTTTTTTTTTACACTCAATTAGGTACCTGAACTTTCAAAATGCATTAAAAAAGACTCTCAAACTTTTTCAAAAAAAGCTATTAAGCCAATGATTTTATTAAAAATTAGAAGAAAAAAATTATAAAAAATCAAAATCAATAAAAGCTATAAATATTATTAAATTTTAATAAAAATTCAAATATTAAAAATTAGAAACAAAAATAAAAATTGTAAAATTTTATAAAAATTGTAAAAAAATTATAAAATATATAGAAATAAAAATAATAAAATTTTATAAAGTCTTAAGAAATTATACAAAATGTAAAGAAATATAAATTTCATAAAAAAATATAAAAATTATCGTAACAAAAGAAGTATTTTATAATTTTTCTATAACTTTTATTAATTTTTTATTTTTATCATTTTTCACCACATATCACGCTATATTGTGACACGTGATGACTTTAATTAAAAAAAATAGAGATCACTAATTTTTTTATGATTTTTATAAAATTTTACAATTTTTTATTTTTTTAAGATTTTATAAAAAACTTCTAATTTTTAATAAATTTTAAATTTTTTATATTTTGATTAAAATTTAATAATTTTTCTAAATTTTATTTTTTTATAATTTTTTTTGAATTTTAATAAGAGCATAGGCTTAATTAATTTTTAAAAAATGTTGAGGGTATTTTTTATTTATTTTGAAAATTTAAAAAATAAACTTAATTACTTTTTCTTTCTGAGAAGTTTTAAGATTTTTTTGATGTATTTTAAAAATTTAAGGGTGAAAAAAGAAAAAAATGCTTAATTACTTTTTTTTTTTTTTTACATGCATTTGTCAATATAAAAGTTTTGTAGCATAATTGGACGAAAAGAACAGAAAATTCTGCGAAAGAGTGAAACTAGATAAATATACATAAATAGATGTATAAATGTGAAAAAAAGAATCTTTTACAGAAAAAAAAAATAACGATCGAACTGAAAAAGAAAAGAACACAGAAAGGAATGAGATCTTGGAATTCATCAGTTTTTTTGTTCTTCTTTTCCTTGCCTTTCCTCCTTCCCCTCTCTGCCTCAACTTCTTCAATTCATCACCAACAGTAATTGCCTTATTTTCTTTGCTCTTTTATTTCTTTTTTTTTTTCATGCGAATATAGAATTTTAATTTAATTGCATATTATTTAAGCTTTAAACCCTAATTTTTTTTAAAATATTTTAATGCAGTGAAAGAATCGGACACAGACTTTTGATGAGCTTCAAAGAAATTTCGAAAGAAGCTAACAATACTTTCGATTGCTCTCCCTCTGGACCTTGTGTTCCTTGCCTTTACTCTGAGAAGGTTCTTTTTCTTCCTATTTTATTTGATCTCTTTTTGTTATTCAATTTGTTAATTAAATTGTTGAGTTCCTTATCTTCGATTTATAATGCTGTATATTTTAGCCTTAGTATTCATATATGACAAAATGTATGAAATCCAGTTAAATTTTCTGGGTGCCGCCTTTCTTAATTTACTGGAAATGGAATCTAATTTTCTGAGAAAATCTATAATCTCCCATTTAAGACACTGTTATCAGTGAAAAAAGTAATACACTTAACCATTTTCGATGTAAACATTCTTTTCCTTTACATCAATGTGAACAGATGAACTTTACGTCAATGTGAACAGATGAATTAGATCTGGCATGCCAAAGGTTTTGTTGTTAAGTTGATGTGCTTGCTACTAGACCCAGCAATTTGTGGATCCGGATCATGTTCGTGTCATGTTTAATATATCTTATATTTAAGTAAATTTTGACATGTTAATAATTCTTATTATATATAATGAGACATTTGTGTATTCATGTTGCTTGCGACTGCTCGTATTATATTTTGTCATGATCATGTTTTAGTTTTTTTTAATCGTGTGCAGGTTTCATGTCTAATACTAGGCGTACTTGCTAGGAATCAATGATCTTTTTCAGCTTTTCTTGTTATTACCATTTCAAATCTGAAATAGCTGATATATTTCAATTACATGGTCATCTCTAGGGATTATAGCCATTAAAATGAGATTAACATTGGCTTATATTTTGCTTAGATTTGCTGTTTTATTTGTTTGGAAGGCTTAAATATTTTATTTTATATTTTCATTTCTGTAAATTGTTTGCGGGTTTAATCAGAGTGCTACTTGTTCTTCAGAGTGACCAAAAATATCGATGTAGTGAGACTGGCTATCGTATCCCTTTCAAATGTGTAGAAACTGATGATGGTTCAAAGGCCGAAAATAAACAAAAAACAGAACAGGGTAGGTCTAATCTTGAAATCTCAGTTATCAATGAGAATTTAAGACAACGAAGAAGCTTACTTGATGATTCATCAACATCGGAGAGTGGGTCACGAGCCTATATCACCTATAGGAGCTGTATACCTGCAGTTATCGAGGAGAAGTTATCAGTACTCGGTTTTGAGGTATGTGCCTTTGGTCTTCACTACCTTTCAATTGATTTTGTATAACAGCAGTCTATGTAGCTTTGACACTTCATTTTTCTTAGTATTCATATGCGATAGTCATGTCCAACACACATTTGGACATAAGAATAGGGACATGATCTACCAAATATATGGAAAAACTTAAAAAAGAATAGACCACTCTCGTGTTGGACACATACAGGCATCCAACGCTAATGCTCAAGACTGAGTTATATAGCCAGTAAATCCCAATTGATTGGCTGCTTTAGCCATTACATTTTATAATTAAATTGGTTTTCTGTGTTTAGACCAGAATCCTGCTGTATTTTCCTCGGCTTCATATTCTATTCATGTTCTTTTTGCTTTTGCCCTACCTAAAGGCCTAGCTCATAATCAGAAGAAAAGCTAAATTTTACTATTTTTTTTCCTACTTTGAATTTTAAAAGTTCATAGTAGATTGATCGCACTTCGGCTTCTTTTTTGTTACAGCTGATGGCCTTGTATTAATGAACAACTTGTGGGGGCCATGTAGTCATACTTTGGTTAAGTTAAACCCTAGTTATATTGCTGTGACTGCTGTCTAATTTTGGCATTTCTCTTGGTGACTATATATGCATACCAATAGGGTACATAACATTTTCGACCAATCAATGGTGATATAAAATCATGGATTGATCAACTCTTACATGGAGAAACAAAAACCAAAAACTTAGTCAAGTTATATCCTAGTTATATTTGTTGTGACCGATGTCTAATTTAGACGTCATAAACAGTGGAGCCTGGTATTTCACTTGGCGACGCATACCATTAGGGTGCATAGCATCATATTGTTGACCAAGGGTCCTTGAGAATACAAAATCATGGATCAATTGACTCTTGCACTGACAAATTCACATAACCAAAAGCTTGGTCAAGTTAAATCTTAGTTAATATTTTTTATGACTGATTTATGGTTTAGAAGTTATAGAACAGTGGAGCCGGACTTTTCTCTTGGTGACTATGCACATGCCAATAGGGTGCATAGCATCACATTATCAACCAAGACTCTTAGACAATTAGAGTTGCTAACCGGAGATGAAAGAGCTTGTACTTGGATGATTATATGTCAGCTACGATACATTTACTTGGAACTAATCTGTGCAGGGAATTATTTTTGGGTTACTGCTCATTAGTGGTTCGGTTGTATTCTTGAGAAGAAAGCGGGCCATTACCATGCCTGGAGTTTCAGCAGGGAGGATCCAACCAAACTCTAGGTTTTGATTAAGAAGGCCTTTCATATGAAACCGACTTTGTTGATTGTTGAGGCTTTGGAGTAATTTAGTATAAAACTACATCTACAGGTAAATGCTTTAGCTGCTCTTCCTTCTTTATATATTTTTAAATTTTTCTCCATGTTGCAGTAAAAATTGTTGAAAGTAATTTTCTTAGACCGTAATCGATTTTCCAGCACTCTGTAATTAGCTCTGTAGTTGGTAAACAATGTTAAACTATGTTACACGAGTTCTTCATTCTCCCATTCTTCCTAAAGAGTCCGTCTGACAGCTATATCTGGATTCCCGACACATATTCAAACATTGATATATAACACTATGATTACATCCTCGAAATACATGAAAAGTTGTTAAAAAATAATTGAGGATATGTACACACATGGACAACAAAAAGTTCCTTTCACACCGAGTTCCTACATGTCTGTCCTGCTTTGTTCTATGAGTTTGTTATTTCTCTGCTGTTTGTTTCTTAGACACGAGATTTGGATATTGGATATAGATTGTAAAAATGGGCTACCCGATTTAACTGAAATATGGAATCGGTTGGTCCAGTTGTTCAACCATATATGGTGAAGCAACTAGAACCGGTTAAAAAGCTGCATTGAAATTATAATTTTTAACAGAATGTTTTACTTCATGTTTTGGTCCTTTATATTTTTCTCCAAGACCAGAGGTGTAATCGGCTTGATCTTGGGTTTAGTTTTTTCAACCATTGCTTTTTCTTTATTCGGAAGTTCAGATTCCATGGTGTGGTACAAATAAAGAATTCGGATAACAGTTCTATCTTTGCTTCAAAATGTCATTCTTAGCTCGTTTTATTGTTGTTAGCACCAATTTTGAAATCATAATGTATATCTATATTTCAATACAAGCTTTGTCAATGCATTATAATTCTTTTCTTTTTCTTTTTCTTTTAAATAATGGTTTGACAAATCAAATAAAAATATTTCTGACTTTCGAATGCTCCGCTATTGTTTTAAACTTTATATTATATTATTATTATTTTTAATTATTTTGTACCACCTTTAACTCGTATTTGTTGCCGGATTAGAGTTATAGAGTATTACCGATCAACCGTAAATCATACAACATTATAACATTCAATTAAATTGAACATATTATAAACCATTCATTCATATGCATTTTCTCCCCAAATTGAGCCTTTGAAGCCTTAAAAATAGTTTAGAAGCAATTCGACTAAATGTAACACTTCTAACTCGTCTTTGTTGTCGAATTAGGGTTACAAAGTATTATCAATCAATCGGAAATCATACAACATCATAACATTCAATTAAAACAAATATATTATAAATCATTCATTCATATGCATTTTGTCCCTAAATTTTTGTAACTTTTGCAATTTAGTTCTCTAACTTGAAAATCATCAAATTAACCATTTTCTAAGAATCAAATTATAGCCGAATATACTAGGCCCTATAATAGTCCATATTATACATCAAATTCACTATCAAACCTTTGACATTTTGACATTTTAACATTTTAACAATTCAATCCTTAAATCAAAAACTAACAAAAATTACTTCACAAAACAACCAAATACCACAATCAAAGCTTCAAACACATAGCTATCGTAAAAAACATTCAAGATTCATCAATGGCAACTTCTAAATTTTTTAACAGATTCAAAAACGAAGGAATGGGCTAGCTGGACCTAGTTGAAACAATTTCAAAAACATAAAAATGATTAAAAACGGGACTCGGAATCACTTACGTGCAAGAAATTAAGCTTGGTCGAACCCAGCTTTCTTATTTAATAGCTAAATCGATTTTGACATGAAGAAAACAAGAAGATATCTTATTACCTTTTAATTAACTTAACATTTTAACTTAATTGTCAATGTACCAAATTATCCTTTTAAAACCATTAAAATTTCATCAAAACCTTGTCCATACACATCCACTAGCACCTTAAATGATCTATTTACCATTAGTTTAATATTTCAAAGCTATTTGATCCCTTTAACTAATAGAACTCAATTTTTATACTCTTTATGATTTAGTCATTTTTATCTAATTAACCAATTAAACCTAAAAAAATCTTAACAAATTTTTTATACGACATTAATATAATCCTATAAATATTAAAATTATATTTTACTCACCAGAATTATGGTCCCGAAATCAATGTTTCTGACACCACCAAAAAACAAGATGTTACAACTCTCTCCCCCTTAGGAAATTTCGTTTACTCGAAATTGTTACTTGGGATTAGATTCGGAAATTGTAATTTTATAGATTCCTCGGTTTCCCAGGTAACCTCCTTAGTATCATGCCTATGTCACAAGACTTTCACCAACGGTACTCGTTTATTTCGAAGTTCTTTGACTTCCCAAGCCAAAATTTTCATTGGTTCTTCAGACTATGTCAAATTTGGCTGTAATTCAATTTCATTATAAGGAATCATGTGTGAAGGATTAGATTTGTACTGTTTTAGCAATGAAACGTGAAACATTATGAATTTTCTCGAGTTCAGGAGTTGAAGCTAATCTGTAAGCTAAAGGACCGATTCTTTCGGTAATCTTGTACGGCCTGATAAATATCGGGCTTAACTTTCCTTTCTTGTCGAATCGCAACACTTTATTCCATAGAGAAACTTTTAAAAATACCCGATCGCCAACAGCAAATTTTACATCTTTTCTTTTCAAATTTGCGTACGACTTATGACGATCAGAGGCAACTTTCAAACAATCTCGAATAATTTGAACTTTGTCTTCAATTTCTCGAATCAAATCACTCCCTACCATTTTGGATTCACTCAGCTCAGACCAATACAACGATGTTTTATATTTTCTTTCGTATCAATCTTCAAACGGTGCCATTTTAATACTGAACTGATAACTGTTGTTATAAGCAAACTCAGCTAACGGTAGATGTTTTTCCCAACTACCCTTGAACTCGAGAATACAACATCGTAGCATGTCTTTTACAATATGAATCACTCATTCTGACTGTCCATCCGTCTGAGGATGAAATGCTGTACAGAAATTGAGTTTAGTGCCCAAAGCCTCGTGAAGTTTACACCAAAATCTCGATGTAAACCGCAGATCATGATCAAAAATAATATATATCAGAACTCCGTGCAATCTCACAATCCTTAACACATATTATAAAACCCCTAAACGTATCCGTCGCCGGAACTGAGTTTACGGAACATTACCAAAGTTTACAGAATAATTACATATAGTTCACATCATTTACTATTCATGTCCGATACTAATCATATTGTTCCTTGAATGGGGCCTCGAGGCCCAATATAAACATTATAATCAAATTAGGACTTAATTGGGATTTCAGAAAAATTTCATGAAATTTTAAATTTTTTTCTAGATGCAGGGCTCACACGCCCGTGTGGCTACCGGACACACCCGTGTGACCATATGACACGCCCGTACATCAAGCCATGTCTTGCCCTATGTAACTCTCTAACTTGCATCACACGGCCAAGTCACATGCCCGTGTGCTAGGCCGTGTCACCCACACGACTGAGACAGACACCCGTGCCTCTGCTCGTGTGCTCAATTCTGAGCATTCTGTTTTCTAAAATTTAAGATGCAGGGGACACACGGCAAGACCACACGCCTATGTGCTAAGCCGTGTGTCACACATGGTCAAGACACAGGTCCGTGTGTCTACCCGTGTGGACAAAATAAAGTCATTTCCTAGCTTTATTTTTCACCTCTTTTAGCCTTGCACCTACACCAACACTTATACACAATTTATCACATTCACCGACCACATTTTCATACCAAAATTCAAGTCTTATTCATGTAAATTTATACTCATATTTATCTAGATACCATATTCACATTTGTGTATATTGTATCAAATATGCTAATTTAATTCATTCATACATATCTCATTGTGATTTCTATTAATCAATCATTTTCAAACATATACCATGATATAGTCTTTTATACATAAACACCAAACATGTTCATTAATAGCTATTCCAATAGCTAGTCATTAACAAATATTTACATGTCATTCCTTGACCAATTTAACATATACATGCCATTATAACACAATTGTTTTACCTTATATATCAAATTGAGTCGATGGATAGTGTGAGTGATCTCTGTCAAGCTTGCAATCCAACGAGCTTCCGATTTACTATAGAACAGAAAAACAAAATAAAACAAAGTAAGCATATAATGCTTAATAAGTCCGTTATAACTTGGTAATTAACTTACCAACTATTCATATTAAAAATAAACATGTAATTCACAATAAACCATTTGATCCCAAGCCCTAACACATATTCTCATCACCCTTGTTAGTAACTTATTTCATATAAACATCAAGAAACACATATATGAGCTCAACAATATTCGGATTCTCATACACATATATTTTCCACATCATGTATTCATATAACATATATATAAATTATTTCAATTTTTTTTGGGTACATTCTATAATAATTCATCTCGAGCTTTAGTATATTTCATGTTAGAACTTTGCTTATTATTCAACTGAAATATTGATAATCACACAGATAATACACTCGAGATGTGCAAATCTATTCTCATAGATGAACGTATTCATCAAACAAATGTCCATGTTCATATATCATAATTTCATACTTCCATATTTCATATAACATCATTTTCATGTACTTCAGGCAAATACATGTAAAAACTCATGTCTTTTCATGTCAGGATTTTACCTGTTGAATTATTGAAAATGTTGATGGATACTCAGGTAGTACTCACAAAGTGTACAAATCAGTAAATCCGTAAATTCATATTCAGGAGTACCTATTAGGGCACTTAATCAGGAAACACACTCTCGAGCCACATATCATATAACAAGATTACCAGTTCAGGCTAAATCCTTTCCGCAACATATGCTCAGAAGAGCTTAATTAGGATTACCAGTCCAAGCTAAATACTAATTGTAACATATGCTCAAGAGGGATTTTATCAGGATTACCCGTCCGGTCTAAATCCTATCTGTAATGAGGTCAATAGGATTACTCGTCCGAGCTAAATCCCATCAGCAACAAATACAGGACCTTATTCATTTCGGGAAATCACATATCCATCGATTTTTCATTTATTCAAACGGAATTTGATATTTATCAGGCTTTTCGGGTATGTGATCAATCTCATATAGTTATGCATTTATGCAATTCAAATGTTCACATTCAACTCAAGTATAAAAATAACATTTTTATCATTTATCACTTATCAGGTATTATCATTTATTTCAGGCACTTTCATTTTTCGAGCTTTGACAAATATGTGATCATTTTACATAATTATGGCATTTATACAATTTACATACACAACATTCAATTCAAGCATATAAAAATCTACAATTTAGTTATACGAATTTACCTCAATAAATGTTCGTGTACATAAAGTTTACTAATCCAACATTTTCTCATTTCCTCGTTCTAACTCCATATTTGGTTTATCCGAATCTATACAAGTAAATTTAACATCAATTTAATGTAATTCATACTCAATTCAGTCCAACTTACATTTTAGGTAAAACTATCATTTTGCCCCTAAACTTTTAAATAAATGACAATTTCATCCCTAGGCTCAAAAAATGAAATTCATGCAATTTAATTCTTGTTCTAGCCTAACCGAATTTTTCATGTTATATTTACAGCCCATATATTTCATAAAATTCATAATTTTTCTTCAATTTTCACAACTTTACAATTTAGTCCCTAAATCAAGTTTTCATCAAAATTCACTTTGTAAAAGTTGTTTATCTATCAACAACCTTTTATTTTCTACCATAAATTTCATAATTTCAGCGTATTCATCCATGGTAAAAATTCTATACTTTGATATATTTTCAAATTGATCCCCAAAATAAATAGATTAAGTTACCCCGATCTCAAAAATAAAAAAAATTACTAAAAACGGGGCTTGAACACTTAACTAATTTGACCAAGAAAGCTTGCTTTCTCTTTCCTAGGGTTTCCATGCAAAACATTTGGGGAAGATGATGATAAATGATGATATTTTCATCTTTTATTATTTATCACCTTTATTTTTTTTATTCTTCTAATTGTCCTTTTTTTTAATTTTATTTTCCATGGATGAATTATCATCCTTAATGACTAAGCATTTTTAATGGTTTAATTACCATATAAGGACATCCAATTTAAAGTTCTATAGCTATTTAATCCCTTTAGCTATTAGAACTCAACTTTTGCACCTTGTGTAATTTGGTCCTATATCAATTTAAGCATGTAACCGATAAAATTTCTTTACGAAATTTTCACACAACATTTTTATCATATTATAGACCATAAAATAATATTAAAATGATTTTTTTCGAAATCAGATTTGTGGTCCCGAAACCACTGTTCTGATTTCTCTAAAAATGGGCTGTTACAACTCTCCCTCCTTAAAAATTTGTCCTTGAAAATTTATAACAGTAAAGAGATTTGGATATTACTTTCTCATGTTTTCTTTCAGTTTTCCTAGGTAACTTTCTCTATATCATATCATTATTAGAAAACTTTTACCGAAGCTACCTTTTATTTCTCAGTTTCTCACTTCACGTACCAGAATTCTGATAAATTCTTCACTAAAACTCATGTCAAGCTGAATTTCAATATCTATCGAAGGAATAACTGATAATATATCTGATTAATACAATCTGATATGCAACACTTCCAACTCTTTCAGTAAATTTCATGTAATTCAATAAATTAAGAACATAATTTGCCTTTATAGTCAAACAGGAAAACTTTCTTTCATGGCAAATTTTTCAGAAACACTTTGTCGCCAGTTTGAAACTTTATTTCTTTTCATTTAAAATTTACATAAACATCTGACAATCAAAAGCTGCTTTAAACCTATCTCAGATCTCTTCCACATTTTCTTCTATTTCACGAATCATATCAACCCCATGTATCTTTTCTTACCAAGCTTAGTCCAATAATATGTAGTTTTGACTAAAAATAATTATTTTTTTTCCGTTTGTCTTCAAATTCTAAAATAAAGCATCAAAACATATCTTCAAGAATCAAAATAACACACTCAGACTGACCACCAGTCCGAAAGTGAAATGCGGTATCAAAAATTTGTAACTGCCTACCCAGAGTTTCTTATAATTTATTCCAAAATCAAGAAGTGAACCGTAAACTGTGGATCTCTATCAAACATATTGAAGACTGACACTCCATATAGCTTGATAATTTCAGAAACTTATATCTCATTCAATCTATTAAGTGAATAATCCATTCGTACTGAGATAAAATGTATGAACTTTGTCAAACGATTGGTGATTACCCAAATAACATCTTCTTTTTTCTGAGACAGGAATAATCCCAATATAAAATTAATAATAACTTTATCCCATTTCTGTTCCAGTATCATCACTAGCTGTAACAATTCTAAAAGTATCAGTACCTCATATTCAACTTTAATCTGCTTACATATTAAACATTTAAACATAATTTCAGATACATCACATTTCATTCTGGTTTATCAATACATCTTTTTCAATTTATCATACTTCCCGGATGACAGATATATTACCATAATGAGTTTCGTATAAAATTTTCTGTACAAGCTTTAAATTCTTCAGTACACAGACTCTATCTCGAAATAACAAACAATCATCAGATTCAAATCTGATATCCTAAATCAGTAATTATTTCACTCTGTACCCGTTTAACTTACAACTCATTATCACTTTTCTGGGCTTCAAAAATCTGTTGTAAAAACATCAGCTTAGCTTTAAGCTCAGCTAAAATTAATCTTTCATCAGACAATAGCAATTGAGTATTTATTGCTCATAAAGCAAACAAAGATTTTTTTTACTCAAAATATCAGTAGCTATATTTACTTTTCCTGAATGATAATCAATTACCAAATCAGGGTCTTTCAATAATTCAAACCATCTACTCTGTTTCAGATTCAAATCTTTCTATACCATCGGGTGTTTTAAAGTTTTATAATCAGTACATATATGATATTTTCACCATACAGATACTGTTACCAAATTCTCAGTGCAAACACAATAATTTTCAATTCAAGATCATAAATCAGGTAATTCTTTTTCTGTAGTTTTATCTGGCTGGAAGTATAGACCATGTCTTTGCCTTTCTTTATCAAAATACAGTCTAATCCATTCAATGATATATCACTGTAATAATAAATTCCTTACCCGATTCAGGCTGAACCAGAATTGATGTTTCGGTCATCAGGGCTTCCAACTAGTCAAAACTTTACTAACATTTATCAGTCCATTCAAATCTTACATCTTTCTGTAATATCCATATCATTGATGTAGCTATCACATAAAACACTTTCACAAAAATTAAAAAGGATATCGAAGCTTTAAATTATTCCGAAGCAACAATCATCAGATAGGTTAAAACCATAATACTATTATAGATCTGACGTTTTCAACAATATAAATGGAATAATACCTCAACTTCAATAATTTTTTCAAATAGAAGAGGAAAATCGAGGGTGGCTCCCATTTCAACCAGTGCAATAATACAGTTTCTATAATCTGTGATCCATATTACCAAATTCCTATGATCAAGTTAGAACTCATAACAGTAGTAAGTATAATTACCACTGACCAATGAATATCTTTTTCAGTCAGACCATAAAATAATAAGAAAATCAAGATAACAAAATCCAAATTTCAAAGCTATACTGAATTTTCGAGAAGATGATCCATGTTGAATTATAAAAAGAATGATTACATCTCAGAGAAAGTCCAAAAGAGTAATATTGCACATTTACACTATAAACAATCATAATAGAGACAGTGTAACTTGCACATTTGCCATTCAGAACTTCAACCAACAGAAGTAGAAAATAGTATCATACAAATCTTATCATCGAGTCTTCTATCACCTATAATGGCTTGGAAAACCAAAGAAAAATAAAGTAATACCACTCATGAATCAATCAGACTTGCAATAATTTCCGTGTATTACCATGTTTAGCCAACCTTTTCATATAATGATTATAGTATCCGAACATGAACAGTTACATATATCTCTGAGAATAACAGTACATATAGAATACCCATATAAAATACCCAGAAGAGATTGCTGTAATATACCCGATTATAACAGCTGTATTCAAATATTTTTCCAATTTCATCACTAATCCACTAACATATATAGTCATCAATAATCTCACATCATTCAGTTCACTCACGAAGCTTATTTGGAAGAAATTTTCAGTTAACCCATTCTGTAGATACCATATCTGAATAAATCGATTTCTCATAAATAACTTCTTTCTTTAATAGTGGCATTGCGTATCCCAAATAATTTTTAGAAAAATCTGATATCTTTCTTCAGAACCCATCTTTATTTACTAATCCATTCTCAGTTTTAACTGCTTTATTTATCATTCAGCCACTAAACTCTTCAGTTCCACACTTCTGAACTAAATCAATATAAATCTTATGAATTTCATTACATATAACTGTACTAGTAAGGGGGTGGAGATCGTAAAGCCTCAAAATTTAACTTTCATGTATATACTCATATAACATAACATTTATCATTCTCATGTACTATAAAACATTTATCCGTACCTTTTCGAATTTTGTTTCATCATAATTAACATTTTACTCAGATACTTGAGTATCTCTTTCAGAATTATCAGAATTAGCTCGATTGGAAAGCATCTCTATCTATTTGTGAAACAATTCTCATCAAAGTCTGGAGATATCACACTATCACAGGTTATATAATGACATGTATTAAACTTCACATATGCTACGTTCAGCCCAAGAATCGGCTAAACCGTAGCTCTGATACTAATAAATGTAAAACTCCTAACTTGTATCCGTCACCGAAACAGGGTTACGGAGCATTACCAAAGTTTACAAAATAATTACATATATTTCACATCATTTACTATTCATGTCCAATACTAATCATATTGTTCCTTAAATGGGCCCTCGAGGCCCAATACAAACATTACAATCAAATCGAGACTTAATGGGGATCTCAGAAAAAATTTCATGAAATTTCAAATTTTTTTCCTAGATGCAGGGCTCACACACTCGTGTGACCCTATGACACGCTCGTACATCAAGCCGTGTCCTGCCCCGTGTAACTCTCTGACTTGCATCAGTCACATGCCCATGTGCTAAGCCGTGTTACCCACACGGCTGAGACACATGCCCGTGTCTCTGCTCGTGTGCTCAATTCTGAGCATTTTGTTTTCTAAAATTTAAGATACAGGGGACACACAACCAGACCACACGCCAATGTGCTAAGCCATTTGTCACACACGGTCAAGACACACGTCCGTGTGGACAAAATAAAGCCATTTCTTAGCTTTATTTTTCACTGTTTTTAGCCTTGCACCTACACCAACACTTATACACAATTTATCACATTCACCAACCATATTTTCATACCAAAATTTAAGTTTATTTAGATACCATGTTCACATTTGTGTATATTGTATCAAATATGCTAATTTAATTCATTCATACATATCTCATTGTGATTTCTATTAATCAATCATTTTCAAACATATACCATGATATAATCTTTTATACATAAACACCAAACATGTTCATAACTAGTCATTCCAATAGCTAGTCATTAACAAATATTTACATGCCATTCCTTGGCCGATTTAACCTATACATGTCATTATACCCACAATTGTTTTACCTTATATATCAAGTTGAGTCAATGGATAGTGTGAGTGATCTCCGTTGAGCTTCCAATCCAACGAGCTTCCGATTTACAATAGAACAGGAAAAAAAATAAAATAGAGTAAGCAAATAATGCTTAATAAGTCCGTATAACTTTGTAATTAACTTACCAACTATTCATATTAAAAATAAACATGTAAATCACAATCAACCATTTGATCCCAAGCCCTAACACATATTCTCGTCACTCTTGTTAGTAACTTATTTCATATAAACATCAAGAAACACATATATCAGCTCAACGATATTCAGATTCTCATACACATATGTTTTCAACATCAAGAAACACATATATGAGCTCAACAATATTCGGATTTATTAAAAATAAACATGTAAATCACAATCAACCATTTGATCCCAAGCCCTAACACAAATTCTCATCATCCTTGTTAGTAACTTATTTCATATAAACATCAAGAAACACATATATGAGCTCAACAATATTCGGATTCTCATACACATATGTTTTCCACATCATGTTTTCATATAACATATATATAAATTATTTCCATTTTTTTGTACATTCTGTAATAATTCATCTCGAGTTTTAGTATATTTCATGTCAGGACTTTGCTTATTATTCAACTGAAATATTGATAATCACACAGATAATACACTCGAGTTGTGCAAATCTATTCTCATAGATGAATGTATTCATCAAATAAATTTCCATGTTCATATATTATAATTTCATACTTCCATATTTCATATAACATCATTTTCATGTACTTCAGGCAGATATTTGTAAAAACTCATTTCTTTTCATGTCAAGATTTTACCCGTTGAATTATTGAAAATATCGATGGATACTCAGGTAGTACACACAAAGTGTACAAATCAGTAAATCCGTCAATTCATATTCAGGAGTATCCATTAGGGCACTTAATCAGGAAACACACTCTCGAGCCACATATCATATAACAGGATTACCAATCCAGGCTAAATCCTTTCTGTAACATATGCTCAGAAAAGCTCGGTTAGGATTACCAGTCCAGGCTAAATCCTAATTGTAACATATGCTCAAGAGGGATTTTATCAGGATTACACGTCCAGGCTAAATCCTATCTATAATGAGGTTAATAGGATTACTCGTTCGAGCTAAATCCCATCAGCAACAAATGCAGGACCTCATTCATTTCGAGAAATCACATATCTATCAATTTTTCATTTATTCAAACGGAATTTGACATTTATCAGACAATTGCCGGGTATGTGATCAATCTCATATATTATGCATTTATGCAATTCAAATGTTCACATTCAACTCAAGCATAAAAATAACATCTTTATCATTTATCACTTATCAGATATTATCATTTATTTTAGGCACTTTCATTTATCGGGCTTTAATGAATATGTGATCATTTCACATATTATGACATTTATACAATTTACATACACAACATTCAATTCAAGCATATAAACATATACAATTTAGTTATACTAACTTCCTTCAATAAGTCTACTAATCCGACATTTTCTCATTTCCTCGTTCTAACTCCATATTCGATTTATCCGTATCTATACGAGTAAATTTAACATTAATTAAATGTAATTCATACTCAATTTAGTCCAACTTACACTTTAGGAAAAATTATCATTTTGCCCCTAAACTTTTAATAAATGACGTTTTCATCCTTAGGCTCGAAAAATGAAATTCATGCAATTTAATCCTTGTTCCCAGCCTAACCAAATTTTTCATGTAATATTTACAGCCCATATATTTCATAAAATTCAGAAAAAAATTTCAATTTTCACAACTTTACAATTTAGTCCCTAAATCAAGTTTTCATCAAAATTCACTTTGTAAAAGCTGTTTATCTATCAACAACCTTTTATTTTCTACCATAAATTTCATAATTTCAGCGTATTCATCCATGGTAAAAATTCTATACTTTGATATCTTTTCAAATTGATCCCCAAAATAAATAGATTAAGTTACCCCGATCTCAAAAATATAAAAATTACTAAAAACGGGGCTTGAATACTTATCTAATTTGACCAAGAAAGCTTGCTTTCTCTTTTCTAGGGTTTTCATGAAAAATATTTGGGGAAGATAATAAATGATGATATTTTCATCTTTTATTATTTATCACCTTTATTTTTTTATTCTTCCAATTTTGTCCTTTTCTTTAATTTTATTTTCCATGGATGAATCATCATCCTTAATGACTAAGTATTTTTAATGGTCTAATTACCATATAAGGACCTCCAATTTAAAGTTCTATAGCTATTTAATCCCTTTAGCTATTAGAACTCAACTTTTGCACCTTGTGCAATTTGGTCCTTTATCAATTTAAGCATGTAATCGATAAAATTTCTTTATGAAATTTTCACACAACATTATTATCATATTATATACCATAAAATAATATTAAAAAAAATTTTCTTTCCGAAATCGGATTTGTAGTACTGAAACTACTGTTCTGATTTCTTTAAAAATGGGCTGTTACACATATAATTCTACTAGCCTCCTAAGTGAGTAATTTGTTTTGACTGGAATAAACTGGGCCAACTTAGTCAATCTGTCAATAATCACCCAAATTGAATCTTTTTTTTTTCGAATTTACAAGCAAATCAGATACAAAATCCATCGTGACTCACTCCCATTTCCACTCATGAATCATAACATGCTGTAATAATCCTGACGGCACCTGATGCTTTACTTTTACCTACTAACAAATCAAACATTTAGCTAAGAACTCACAAATCTCACGTTTCATACCCGACTACCAATACATCTATTTCAAATTACAATACATATTCGTGCTATTAGGATGAATGGAATATGTACTACTGTGAGCTTCTGATAGAATGTCACTTTTCAAATTAAAATTTTTCGAAACACAAATTCAGTCACAGTAATGTAATGTACCATCATCACCAATTCTATATTCAGTAGTTAAATTATCCTTAACCAAGTTTCGTTTTATTATCCACTTCGAATTTTCATTTTGCAACTCCCGAATTCGTTGTAGAAACAAGGGTTTAGTCCTCAATTCTACCAATACAGAACCATCGGCTTTCAAATCCAAATGAGCGTTCAATGCTCAAAGTGTAAACAATGATGGCTTTCTGCTGAGTGCATTCACAACTATATTAGCCTTTCTCGGATGATAATCAATAACCAAATCATAATCTTTCAGTAGCTCTAACCAACATCGCTGTCTCAAGTTTAGTCCCTTCTAGGTCATTAAATATTTTAAGCTTTTTTGATCAGTATACATGTGACATTTCTTGCCGAATAAATAATCCCTCCATATCTTCAAAGCAAAGACAATCACGGTCAGTTCAAGATCGTGAATAGAATAATTCTTTTCATGCAGTTTTAACTATTGAGAGGCATAAGCTACCACTTTCTCTGACTGCATTAACACATAACTTAAACCATTGAGAGACGCATCATTGTAAATATATGTCGTTCCAGATTTAGGCTAAGTTAATACTAGAACTTCTGTTAACATGTTTTTCAATTAATTAAAACTTTGTTGACATTTATCAAACCAAACGAATTTGACATTTTTCTGTAGTAACTTGGTTATAGGTGAAGCAATGATTGAGAAGTTTTTAACAAATTGTAACACCCCTTACCCTTATTCAAGCCGGAATCGGGTTTGAGGCATTACCTAACTAACTTTACTTAAACGTCTCAAATAGGGTTACAAAATTTTGTTTAAACCCATCACTTGCGCGTACTCGGTCTAAGAGGCCCTAAACATACCTCATAAAGGTTTGGGAATTATTCCGGGAACTTTTACGAACTCGAGAAACTTTTCAATAAAACAGGGGTCACACGCCCGTGTTGGTCTAGGGGCACGCCCGTGTGCCCCTAAGACATGCCCGTGTCTTCCACCAGTGGTCTATTCTGACTAAGGTCACACGACCTTGACACGCCCGTGGCCCTAGCCCGTGTGCCAAACCTTGGCATTCTAACCTATCCACATGGTCTATGCACACGTCCGTGTGCTTCAGCCGTGTGGCGGTTTAAATTCCATGTGCAAGGTGCAGACTTCACATGGCCTAGGCACACACCTATGTGCAAGCCGTGCCTCCCATACAGTCTAGACACACGCCCGTGTGTCGACCCATGTGGAAGATTAGCAAGCTATTTACCAAGCCCTTATCCACCCTACGATGCACACATACATACTTCCATTCAAAACAATACAACTCCTATCCCAAGGCACATCTAAGTACTCATTCCAATATAAAAGATAATCCATAGGTATCTCTAGGAGCTCAAAGAATCAAGACGTACACAGAGGCATATACTTCATGAAATTCATCTTCATTAAGCAATAGAATTTGCCAGGTATTTGCCTAACTTATAAGGCCATTTACAAAATGACTTTAATAACATACATAGGCAACACTTTGACTAACAATTACAACTTAACAAAATACTCGAGTCCTATACATGCCATATATCTAAATTGTTATACCAAAGTGATGTCGATAGTGTGATTCCTGAACTCCTACGTTCACGATCCCTGAGTTATCTTGGCAATACTACAAGGAAAAAGGGCAATGAAGGGGGTAAGCATAAAGCTTAGTAAGTTTGCATGGAAATAAATAGCAACAATGAGCTCACAATGTAATTCATCCATGGCATTAACTAACCATACACAAGTCATAGGATTTTTGCCATACTTACTCACACTTGCCCTTATTTAGCATATACCATGCCACACATCGTAAATCCTTTCTTCGTGACTCATTCACGAGTACCTGTATTCACTCATTCACATGACTTTAGTACTAATTTCATTTCAACTTCCAAACTCATCTACTCATCCCATAAATTACTAGGGATACGGAAAGACGCATATTCGTCATCATCAATGTAGGTACGAAGCCAATGCCACATCCCAAAGGTGGTCTTACATGGAGTCACCTCTAAATGCCAATGCCATATCTCGGATATGGTCTCATATGGATTTTCCATTTTAATATCTATGCCATATCCTGGATATGGTCTTACACGATTTTCATATTCATTACTGAAGCCATATCCCAGATATGGTCTTATACGGGATCTCAACTTGGTGCCGAGGCCATGTCCCGGACATGGTCTTATAGAGACCTTATCTATTTCATATCTCGATGATAGCATTTCCATATTCATTATAGTCCTCTAGGACTTCAACATCATATTCAACATCAATCATTCAATTTAGTAGAGTATCATGCATCAATATGATACCAAGCATTCTCAATTATGCTAACATGAATGTTGCATTAATCACATACAAACTTACCTCGATTTTAAAATGAGCCAACTCGTCGGTCTAGTCCGAGACCTTGTTCTTTCCCCGATCGAGGCAGATTCTCGATTCTTCTTGCTCTATAATAGCAATTTAGCTCATTTTAATCACCACATTAATGAAAGCATTTCAATAATCACACTTAGGCAAAATTACTATTTTGCCCCTATACTTTGGCAAAATGACCATTATGCCCCTAGGCTCGAAAATTAATTCTAATCACATTTCTACCTTCGACAAGCCTAGGTGAACATTTAATACTCTTATAGCTATCATCAAAACTCAACATTTCACATAATTACTACAAATTTATAACATTTTCATCAAGGTCCAATTAGGTGTTTTCAAGATAACACATTTCACAAAAGTTGTTCATCTAACAACTAAAACTCAATTTCTTCAATAACAATACAGCAAATAACTAAGATAGCTCTCATGGAAAAACTCCAAACTTTTTACCATATTGCACAATAGTCCCCTCATTTGAAAGCTTAAGCTTTAGGGGTCCCTAAAGTACAACTATTTGCAAGAAAAGATCACTAAATCACTTACTTGTATGGATGGGAGCTTGCTGAAATTTTGAGCTTTCAAAAACCCCTATTTGCTTGCTATTTTCGGTGGAGAAGGATGAGTAAAAAGATGGACATTATCTTTTCTTTATTCTAATATTAAACTAGCAATTTAGTCCACCAAACACCACCAACTTTGACCAATTTGGTCAATTCTTTTCTCCTATACTAGTCTATGGCCAGACAAGCACATATTGGGGGTCTAATTGCCTTTTAAAGACCCCTAATTGTCAATCTATGGCTATTTGGTACCTTTAGCTTATAGAATGAAACTTTCACACTTTATGCGATTTAGTCCTTTTTCTCGATTAAACATGAAATCACTAAAAATAAAGTACCAAAATTCTCATGTACATATACCAACATGCTCAGACTCATAAAAATGACATAAAAATAAATTTCTCTAACCTCGGATAGTGATCCCGAGATCACTGTTCTGACTAACCCCTAAATCGTGTTGCTACACAAATTACCGATAGTATCCGGCTAATCCCAAGAAACTTCAAACATCAGAAACATTCTTCAGAATTTCCAATCAACAATCGCAGATATTTTATTTGGATCAACCCTGATTCCATCAGCAGATATAACATGTCCTAGAAAATTAACTTCTCATAGTTAGAATTCACATTTATTAAATTTCACACAGTTATTTTTAACACAAAGTTTGCATCACAACTCTTAAATGTTCAGCATGATCTAACTCGTTCAGTGAGTAAATCAGTATGTCATCAATGAATATACTGTATACCATGCGTTCTTCATTTGGAGAAAGGCTTCCCTAGCCTCTCCTCCTCCTCTATGACTCACAGTCGTCGGTCTATTCTCATTTTTATTAGGCACTGTCCCTTCGGCGGGAGCCGGCGCGTTACTTTCTACATTATCCGCCATAGCTCTATCGAGATCCATTTACTATATGAAAACACAATTTAAATTGCCAGGAGTCATCACACTATTATTATGTAAATACTCATATGTATGGCATGTATAGCTAGACTCATGCTTACGCTATGTTAGTCCGAGAATCGACTAAATCATAGCTCTGATACCACTAAATGTAACACCCCTTACTCGTATTCAACGTCGAAACTGGATACGAGGCATTACCAACTTAACTTGCTCAAACATACAACATCGAGCTACAAAATTTCGTTCTAACTTAAAACTTTTTCATTCATATTCATAACGTCCCTATTATGGGTCTACGAGACCCTAAACATACATATGAGATGATTCAGGATTAAACCGAAAACTTTTGTGCACTTAGTAAATTTTTACTTAAAACAGGGCCACATGCCCGTGTGAAATGAATCACGCCCGTGTAGGCAGGCCGTGAGATCACACACGTCCATGTTCCTAGCCTGTGTGGATTTTATTTTTCATTTTGAACCTACAGGGGTTTTCACACAGCCGAGTACACGCCCGTGTCTGTGGCTCATGTCCCTCACACGGCCTAGACACACCCGTGTCCTGACCCATGTGTGAAAACCTGGGTATTCTGTTTATGACATCAGCAAACACTTAGGGGCACACGGCATAGTCACATGCCCGTGTGCTGGCCCGTGTGACGAATTAAATTCTCGTAAATTTGATGTGGGGGACACACGGCCTATCAACACACCCATGGGGCTAACCGTGGGTCACACACGGCCTAGACACACACCTGTGTGTCTACCTATGTGGACAATTATATGGTTATTTCCCAAGCCAATTGCCACCCTAACAAGTAAACACACCTATACCTCCTCAAGCAACACGTAACTTAACAATAATACACTATGAAAGATCACCAATTCATCATGCATACATTTCACATTTTACTCAATCAATTGCATGAAATTTTACTTAATACAACTCATCATCGTTAAATATATGAAACTTAACAAGTATTAGCCAATTCACAATGGCCATTTACAAAATGGATGAGTAACATTAATAGCCAACACTTAGGCTAACAAATATGACATAACAAAATGACCAAATCCTATACATGCCATACCCAAAATAAATTAACTTTACTATACCAAAAGAATGGTTGATAGTGTGATCCGAACTCTGACGTCTTACTATCCTCGAGCTAGCATTGGCGATACTACAAGGAAAAGGGAAATGAGAGGGGTAAGCATAAAGCTTAGTAAGTTTGAAACACCCCAAACCCGGCCCAGGAGCCCTGACCGGATCTGGCATGTTCCTTGAGTAAAACGGTTCAAAACTTGTTTGTTTCTTTGGAAAACTTTGGTTGGTTTTGAAGAATAATTGATTTGTGTTGTGTTCAAGTTGTAAACGAGTTTATGTTGAAGTCTAGATTTTGATAAAACTTTATTTTCAAAACCATAAGTTGAAAACGTTGTCGAGTTCTTAGAGTTTACTATTTAAACTGAAAATCATTTGTATTTATGTGTCAAAACATTTTAAGATTTATTTTTAAGAAAAGTTACTTAAACTTTAATTTGATAGGAATCGTGTCATAACAAAATAATTAAAATGCATGCATAAACAGTTAATAGCAATGGCCTTTTTACATCAAAAACAAAACCCAAAATAAATTCAAAGTACTTAAAATAAAAAGTCCAAATAAAATAAATTTCGTGCTGAGCATGGCCACCACTAAGCTCCTGCCGACCCAGTCCATCACTGAGCGTCACCTGAAAAATATCCCACAACGGGGTGAGTCAAACAGACTCAGTGTGTAACAGACAACACTAAGTCCCAACAGTTTATGGCATATCAAATCATACATTTACATATAGCACATATAATTAATTATGCATTCCCGAACCCAACCTAGATAACCATCCGCTACACATCACCCGTACCAACCATCACACCGTGGGGACTACTAAGTCGACCCTCCATCCGCTACACACCATCAAAGGCAGTCGCTGCAGACGACGTGCTCATCGCCCTTATATATATTGTGGCATAGCCACCAGATAGTTATTTTGTGACATAAATCACCACATTCAGATTTCGTGACATAAGTCACCACATTCAGATATTGTGGTATAAAACCACCAGATCACTTCCCCTTTTCAAATTCACCCATATGCCCCATGTCATACAAATATGCATAAGCCATGTCATATTCCTTATTCACATTCTTATAGTTTCACATATGTGTCATAACAGATCATATTGTACTCATAGTAGGAGTAGGTAAACATACCTGAATACTTTGTATCATTGCATGGTACTCTTAGCCACATCTTACACATTCTTATTAACACATCTATTAAAACATAACCATAATTCTATTAAGGCTTAGCGTGGGGTACACACCTGATTTACTTAGCGAGTTCACTGAAATCCCGAAGAATCCCGATCTACTGCTCTAGATCTTAGTTCCTACATTCGGCCAACACTTAATGTTTAGTAAAAGCCTATTCGGCTATATAGTCAAATCCCGAAGGATAATTGCAACTAAAATCCTTACCTTGCTACCGATTGATTACTAATCAAATCCTGAAACTTTGTAGAGTTTCTCCCTTGTAATAGCTAGACACTAAATCACTTGACTGGTTAGTTTCGGCTTTTGAACAACTAAGAAATAGATTCGAATCACTAAATATGGCCTTGGCCGATTGTGCATAGTCACTTACCTTATGAATCTTAAATCCTGGAATTAATCCTTGGTTATGGTATCTGTCGAAATCCCTATAGACACATGTTAGATCAATTTCTAACATTTAATCACAACAAATGGCCCTTGGCCGAATGTCACCCATAGCTTACCTTAGTTCTTGAAAGTCCCGAAGACCTCCTCCCTTGTAGTCGACAATAGCAGAATCCCGAAACACTCCTTCATAGTTTCGGCCAAAGAATACTAATGGGGTTAGATTCCATCTTTCGGCTAAAGAAAAGAAAGAAAAGCATCGATAGTTGACCCTTACTCTTATTACAGAAGTCGTCTGCTCCTTGTTGAACCCACAGAGATGTTCGGCTAAGAAGGCTAGGTAGTGATCAACAAGTTTCGGCTTTTGGGGTTTAATGGACAATCGGCTATGGTCTAGAAAAACTCACTTTCGGCTTTTAGAAAATTATGAAAAGAAGAAGAGAAAAGGTTGATCAATTTCTACAATGGAGATAGATAAAGATTTGGCTAGCACAAGAATGAAAAGAGAGAAATATGAGGCTTAGGAGTTTCTGCAATGGTGATTAAGTGAGAAAGAGAGGCGGTTTTTGGTATGGCTTGCGTATGGAAAAGAAAAGGATATGTCTTCAAAACAATCCCTTGGCCGACCAACTCTTCTTCCCTCTATCAACATCCTTCTTTTTCTCCTATTTTCTCTCTTCTATACCCACACAAAATAATTGAAATAAATCAACACTTATCCTTTACTTTAGCCGAAATTTTTAAAAAGAAAAACAAGACTTATCCTCATTTTCCAAAGTCCCTATGCCGTCCACTTCTACTCCCCATGCCGTCCACCTCTGCTCACCTTTGCCACAAAATAAAAACTCCCTTTCTGCTTCCCTTGTGGCTCGAACTCAAGCCCTTCTCCATAGCTTGTGGCGTCACCTACCAAGGCCTTAAGTGGTGCCTTGCAACCACTTTAACACGCTGATTATTATGTCCAATTTCCCCTACTATTTCTCTTAAGGCCTATCAGGCTTAGCTCCCCCTAAAGACTTAAAATCTGATAATTTCTAAGGCACTAACCTAGACTCTAAGGTTCACAAAATTCACAAAACACATTCATAACATACAAAGGCATGCTACTTCACATAATTAAGCAAAAATGCATAAGCCGTAAATCCCGGATATTACAAAGTTTGCATGAAATAAATAGCAACATTAAGACTTATAATAGCATCCATTCATCTCATTGAATAATACACAATTTCTCAAACACATCAACATAACTTACTCATGCATACTCTTACCAATTTACATATCACATTTTGCATTCATTTCTCGTAAGTTACTCATGGGTACCTGTATCACTTCATCACATGACTTTAGCACTTTTACACTCTTTAAACATAGATTTAACTCTTTGTCATTGGTACATAAACTTAGCTCTTTACCCGTTGAACTACTCGAAATATCGAAGGATGCTCAATATCATCATACATGTATCATAATGCCAATGCCATATCCCAGATATGGTTTTACATGGGATCACATCTCGATGCAGATGCCATATCCCAGACATGGTCTTATACGGGACCTACATTCAGTGCCGATGCCATGTCCCAAACATGGTCTTATACGGGACCTACATTCGGTGTCGATGCCATATCCCAGACTTGGCCTTATACGAGACCTTCTTTATCTCATGTGGTGACATTAGTATCCTTGCTATTCTGAATGTTCAACCGGGACTTCAACTTAACATATTTTCATAATACTCTCATCGAGGCATCATTAGTCAATTTCATAGAAATAATATTCATTTCACATGATATCAAGCAATTAAAAACATAACAACATTATGGAGCTTTAATTTCACACAAACTTACCTCGGTACTCAAAATGGGTATAGATATTCGATTTAGTCCACAACCTTGCTCTTGCCTCAGTTTCAGTCAGGGCTTCATGTTTCCTGATCTATAATAACAATTTCACTTGTTTAATATCCACATTGACTAAATTGACCCATGAATCATACTTTGGAAAAATTACAATTTTGCCCCTAAACTTTCACATAATTACACTTTTGCGCCTAGGCTCGTAAAATGATTTTTATTCAACTTTCTTGTATTTTAAGCCTAGCCAAATCATTTTCCTAACTACAACAGCCCCCAATTTCCACTATTTCACTCATGTATGACCATTTTCATGACTTTTATAATTTAGTCCTTTTCATGAATTTCTCATGAAAATCACTTAGAAAAAGATGCTTATCATGCATCAAACTTTCATATTCTTCCATAAATCATCAAAATACTTGCATGTCATACATGGGTAAATTTTTGAACATAAACCCTAGCTGAAAATATAGCTAGAAATAGCTAAATCGAGCTACGAGGATCTAAAAAATACGAAGAACATTAAAAACGAGGCTAGGAGGTACTTACAATCAAGCTTGAAAGATGAAGAAACCCTAGCTATGGAGAGCTTGAAAATTTCGGCACTTAGGAAAAAGATGGACATGAATTTTGACATCTTTTTCCCTTTTAATTCTTTTATTAACCAAATGACAAAAATGCCCTTAAGGCCCATTTCCTGATATTTTTCCTTCCCATGTCTATTTTTGTCCATCTTGACATATATTGGTCTAATTGCTAATAAGGACTTGACATATATTGGTCTAATTGCTAAATAAGGACTTGTAATAATTTTTATAATGCTATTTCATACTTAAATCTTCTAGAATCTCATATTTTCCAATCTTTGCAATTTAGTCCTAATAGACAAATTGTTCACTAGTTCATAGAATTTCTTCATGACATTTTCACACAATTATGCAAACATGCTATAAACCTCATAAAAGCCATAAAACACATATTTTTACCTCAGATTTGTGGTCTTGCAACCACTATTCTGACTAGGCCCTAAATCGGGCTGTCACACCCATAAAGTGTCACCCAATCGAAAAGACCAATCTGTCCTCGAAGGGTTTACAATCTTCTCAAGAATGTTCTTAATTTGTTGACTCGATACTTCAACTTGTCCATTGGTTTGCGGATGATAAGTAGTAGCCATTCTATGATTAACTCATTATCTCTTCAGTGCGGTTGCCACTTGGTTGCAATGAAAGTGTGTACCTTGATCACTAATTAATTCCTTTGGTGTGCTAAAGCGGGTGAGTATATGCTTGTGAAAAAAAATAGCACTGTCTTAGCATCATCCTTTGGGACTGCAACAGCTTCCACCCACTTCAAGACGTAGTCAACAACTACTAATATATAAACATTCCCAAATGAGCTCGGTAACGTTCCCATGAAATCCATACCCCAAACATCGAATAATTCGACCTCCATAATTAGCTACTGCAACATTTCATTGTGTCGGGATATAGAACTGGTGCGCTGACACCTATTGCATTGATTTAGAAAATTGTAGGCGTCTTTGAATAATGTCGGCCAGTAGAATCCTGATTGGAGAACTTTAGCCGTAGTTCTCATACCACTGAAATAACCTCCATAAGGAGCATCATGACAATGCTTCAGGATTGAAAGCATCTCCTGTAACACCCCTAATCCGTATCCATCGCTGGAATAGGGTTACGAAGAATTACCGGAACATTCAGAAACATTTTCAGATAATTCATGCAGGTTACTATTCATTAACCGAGATTATTCGTAACGTCCATAGATGGACCCTCAAGGCCCAATACAAGTATTAGAAACAAGTCAGAACTTAATCGGGACCTCTAAGAATTTTTTGCAAAATTTCAAAATTTTTCTAAGTTGCAGGGCTCACACGCCCATGTGGTCCAAGGGACACGCCCGTGTGACCTTGGGACATGCCCGTGCTATAGGCCGGGTTCAATTTAGGTTGCACTTTGACTTGCGCCACACAGCCATGCCACACGCCCGTGTACTAGGCCGTGTGGTTAATTAATTCGATTCAAATTAGGTGCAGGTTTCACATGGCCAAGACACACGCCCATGTTCTAGGCCTTGTAGCATACACGGCTAAGACACACGGCCTGACTACATGCCCATGTACTTGACCGTTTGTCACACACGCCTATGTGTCTGCCGTGTGGACAAAATAAAGTCATTTCTAACTTGATTTTTCACCCAAAATCACTCCCGAAACCTGCACTTGAAACACACATCCAATACCAACCAATTCAAGCATTCAAAATAAGTAATTCCATCATTCAACATGGCATATCATTTCAAGCACAAGTGTTTCTAAACTTACGTTGGTTTAAACTTAGACATTAACATCATTTGATCATATATACTTAACACAACACATGTGTATATATATATATATATATATATATTTATCATATTAACCTACTTAGTCATACCAAAATGAGCCATTACTAGCCATCCTAATGGCTAGGTTACAAAACATCATTCTCAAGCCACCTATGGCCAAGTTGTCCTATACATGCCATTACACTAAAATGCTTTTATTAAGTATAGCCAAAATGACTAGTTGATAGTGTGACGATGCTCCAATGATCTCCAACCTTCGCGAGCTTCCGAGCACTATAAAACAGGGGAAATAAAATAGAGTAAGCATTACATGCTTAGTAAGTTCGTATAAAGAAACTAAACATACCAATCCCATTTATTAAGACTAAGCATACAATATCATGTTTCCCATCCATTAGCAATATTGCCTTAACACATGCATTCAATCAAACATGTTAGTCACCAAAACCTTCATATCAATCAAGTAAACATAGATGAGCTCATCAAGCAATATTCTTTCAAGTCATTATCATTTCATCTTATCATCCTTATGTTGTGTCAAAAGTTGTGTCCGTTGAATCATTGAAATTTCGATGGATGCTCAAGTAGTACACTCGAGGTGTACAATTTGATAATCTGTCAATTCTTATTCAGGGGTTCCATTTGGGTACTTAACCAAGGAACACACTCTCGAGCCACATATTGTATAACAGGATTATCAATCCAGGCTAAATCCTTTATATAATGTATGCTCAGAAGACCTCGATTAGGATTACCAGTCCAGGCTAAACCCTAATCATGACGTATACTCGAGAGGTATTATATCAGGATTACCCATCTAGGCTAAACCCTTTCTATAATGAGGTTAATAAGATTACTCGTCCGAGCTAAATCCCGTCCGCAACAAATGTTGGACCTCATCCATTTCCGGAAAGCATATATATTCATCAGAATTCAATATTCAATCGGGGCTAACCCTTTTTCACCATTCTCAAGCATGTATTCAAATTTTCATTATAGAAATCAAATAATGCACATAAATATAAATCACATTCCATACAAATACAACATTCATTAAACATAATTACATGCTCGATTAAGTTACACGAACTTACCTCGACACTTGTTCGCGTATTAAATCTAAAAATTCGAAACCTTTTCCTTTCCTTGATCTAACCTCGAATTTGAGTTGTTCAAATATATATAAATAACTTTAATCATCAATTCCATACATTTTATACTCATTAGAACTCAATTTACGTCCTAGGCAAAATTACCATTTTGCCTCTAACTTTTCCATAAATTCCATTTTCATCCCTAGGCTCAGAAAATGAAACTTGTGCAAGTTACTCCCTATTCCAAGCCTAACTAAAGCCCCATTGCAAAATTTACAACACATGTATTCATAAAAATTCAGAATTTTTCATCAAATTTTACAACTTCACATTTTAGTCCCTAAATCATGTTTTCATCAAAAATCACTTTGTAAAAGTTGTTTGTCTATCAACAACCTTTCATTTTCTACCATAAATTTCTAATTTTCAGCATATACATCCATGACCCACTTTCCATACTTTGATAACTTTTCAAATTAATCCCCCAAATAGATAGATTAGACTATCCCGGTTTCAAAAATATCAAAATTACTAAAAACGGGACAAGAAAACTTACCCAATTAGGCCTTGAAAGTTTCTTCTCGCTCTCCTAGGGTTTCCATGTATTTTTAGGTTGAAGATGATGAGAAAATAAGATGATATTTTCTTTTCATCTTTTAATTAATTAAGTGTTATGCTATTTTGAATTTAGTCCTTACCCTTTTTCCATATTTCCATGGATGAGTCACCAAGAAAATCTACATAATTTTCTTAATGGTATAATTACCATATAAGGACCTCTAGTTTTGAATTCCATAGCTATTTAATCCTTATAGCTACTAGAATTTAACTTTAGCATTTTATGTGATTTAGTGCTTCTCGTAATTAAGCACTTAATCGATAAAATTTTTGTATCAAAATTTTCATACGACATGTCTATCATAATATGGAACATATAATAAAATAAAAATAAACTTTATTTTGGGTCAGATTTGTGGTCCTGAAACCACTGTTCCGATTTCACTGAAAAATAGGCTGTTACATCTCCTCTTCTAGAACACAACGTCGAATGATGTTGTCATTGTATACATTGAATAAATACAGTTCGTTCCAATGATACTTCTCTACTTCATGAAGAAATCTTTCTTTTTTATGGCATGTGACACCGAATGGGAGTTTTCTACAAACAAGATAATTAACAAAATCTACATACCAAGGAGTTGCATCTACAGCAAATAACTTCTCATCTGGGAATGCGTCGATAATTTGAAGTATGTTTCCGTCTTTGCTACCAACTTCCAATCGAGACAGATGGCTTGCAACTTGATTCACTGAACCCTTACGGTCATTTATCTCGATGTCAAACTCTTGCAACAGTAATATCTAGCGTATCAGTCTTGGTTTGTCATTCTTTTTTGCAAAGAGATATCTCAACACCGAATGATCATGAATACAGTGACCTTTGTGCCAACAAGATAGGAATGAAACTTGTCAAAAGCAAAGACTACAACCATCAGTTCTTTCTCTGTAGTGGTATAATTGAGTTGAGCCTCTGTAAGAGTTTTGCTAGCATAATAGATGGCGTGAAATATTTTTCCATTTCGTTGTCCTAGAACCGCACCCATAGCAAAGTTGCTTGCATCACACATAACTTCAAAAGGTTGATACCAATCTGGTGCAACAAAAATGGGTGCATTCACTAGCTTATTTTTAACTAAATAAAGGCATCCAGACATGCATCGTCAAAGAAGAGTTTTCGATTCTGTTCCAGCAATGAGCATAAGGTCTTTGCAATTTTTGAAAAATCTCTAATAAACCTTCGATAAAACCATGCATGTCCAAGAAAACTGCGAATACCTTTCACATTTGTTGGTGGAGGGCATTTCTTAATGATTTCCACCTTAGCTTTATCTGCTTGAATGCATTGACAAGAGATACGATGTCCTAACACAATGCCTTCAGTTGCTATGAAATGACATTTTTCCCAATTCAAGACAAGATGTGTGTCCTCACATCACTTCAGTACTTTATCCAAATTGTCAGCACAATGATCAAAATCATTCCCATAGATTAAGAAATCATCCATAAACACCTCTAAAGAGTCTTCGATCATATCTGAGAATACTGCCATCATGCACGTTTGAAATGTGGCTGGTACATTGCAAAGACCGAAAGGCATATGGCGAAATGTGAAAGTACCAAAGGGATAGGTGAAAGTTGTTTTCTCCTAATCCTCCGGTGTAATAGCAATTTTATTGTACCTAGAATAGCCGTCTGAAAAGCAATAATATGCCATTCCAGCAAACCGATCCAACATTTGGTCGATGAAAGGAAGCGAGAAGTGATCCTTCTTTGTGGCTGCATTCAAATTGTGATAATCCATACAAACTCGCCATCCTGTGGGAATGTATGTAGGAATTAATTCTCCTTATCGTTACGAACCACAGTGATGCCACTCTTTTTAAGCACGCATTGCACTGGACTTACCCAATTACTATCAGAAATCGGGTAAATAATTCCAGCATGAAACCATTTTAGGATTTCCTTCTTGACAACTTCTTTCATCATCTCATTTAATCTTCTTTGTTGTTCAATTGATTGCTTGCCTTCATCTTCCAACTTGATCTTGTGCATGCAAAAACAAGGACTAATACCTTGAATGTCAATAATACTCCAAGCAATAGCTCATTTATGTTGCTTGAGAATATGGACTGATTTCTCTTCTTGAGTTACATCCAATGTTGTAGAGACAATAACTGGGAGAGTATTGTAGTCATCTAGAAAGACATATTTAAGATGAGGAGGTAGTGGTTTCAATTCCAGAGAAGGATCTTCTTCAATAAATGGTTTGAAAATTGGGGTTGTTCTATTGGTTTGGTTTAAGGATTCAATCTGCCATCCATACTTGAGTTTAAGATTATTAGCTTCAACCATGCTGTCACAGTCGTCTAAGGATTTGACATCAAATGTCGTTATAAACTCTTCAAAAAGTACTGTGCTTTGTTCATTGTACTCTCCCTCAATTAGATCATCTAGCACATCAACAGTATGACATTCTTCTTTGTCCTTGCATTGAATAGATTCAAAAACACTGAAGGTGACTTTCTCATCATTAAGTCGCATGGTTAGTTCACCTTTGTAAACATTAATAAGAGTTTGGCAAGTGGCTAAAAATGGTCATCTCAAGATTATGGGAACCTCCTTATCTGCCTCGCAATCAAGTATGATAAAATCAGCTAGAAAAACGAATTTATCTATAACACCCCTCACCCATATTCAATGCCGGAATAAGGTTAAGGAGCATTATCGGACTTACAAGACAATAATACCTACTTTTAGCATACAGTTTATCAATTCAGACATTCATCAATCAATCTCAATCAATATGTCCCTAGTGGGCCTACGAGGCCCTAATCATGCATTGCGAGTGGTTCGGAACTAAACCGATAACTTTTAAAACATTTGGATCATTTAGAAAATTTTTCTCCAAAACAAGGGACACACGCCCGTGTAGCCGGCACGAGCACAGGCCATGTGAACATTGGAAATGGAAGCACATGGTTGTGTTCCAACTTATGTCCAACCCCGTGTCCAAACAAGTGAGCTTACTAACTTGGGTCACACAGCCAACCACACGTCTGTGCCCGTGTGCCCTTCGAAGTGGCCACACATGCCCATGTGCTAGGTCGTGTACTAGGCCGTGCCAAACCTATAGGGTATACTGACTTAAGCAACACGGCCAAGTCACACGCCCGGGTGCTAGGTCGTGTCTAGATTATGGGGTATACTGACTTATGCCACACGGTCGATCACACGCTCGTGTGTGAGACCGTGAGGGGCATATTGACTTCATTTCAATTTCAACACCAGGGGACACACGGCCGTGTAACATGACTGTGTGTCACACATGGTTGAGACACACACCCGTGTGAACAAATGTAGGCTATTTACTAAGCCAATTTGCCACCCAAATTATGCACACCTAGACCAAATTCAATGGCACCAAAACATAACACTTAAAAGCAATTAAACAACCTCAATCTTACGTCATTCATACCATCTCAATTCCAACAACTAACATGCTTATTATCTCATGTTTTACTCATTCAAATCATACCAACTTCACATATACAAACCATCTAATTAAACCATTACCCAAAATACATCACTTTGCACCAATTCACAAGCATAACCATTTTCAATTCATCAACCATTAGCTACCTTTAGAATTACATTAAACCAACCATTTCCAATCAAACATGGACCACATCACTAAGAAGCATTAACACTTATATATCTATACATCACATAATATCCAAAATAAGCCAACTTACATGGCTAACATACAACCAAATATGTAATATAAACAAGCCAACACAAATGGCCAAAATCATGCTACAATACCAAAATGACTCAAAGTACCTATACATTCCATATACTTAAAATACCAAAGTTAATAGATACCAATATATAGGTGGATAGTGTGAGCGACCTCCGACAATCCCCGAATCTGAGCTAGCTTGATAACACTATAAAACACGGGAAAAATAAACAAAGTAAGCTATAAAGCTTAGTAAGCTCGTATGAAATAAACTCAACAAATCATAATACACAAATCAGCAATTTGAACTATTTAACATATAATTCATGATAACAAACAAACCTTCCATATGCTTAATCATATGCTTATAGGCAAATTCATAACTTCTTCTATTTGTATCTCAAACTTTCCATGTACATACTTGTATAAATTCGTAACGAGCTCATACCTATTCGGAATACTATCGAATACTCGATATCTCGCACACTGAGTGCCAATACATAGTCGAAGCTATTTTAATCTCGCACACTAAGTGCCATACATAGCCGAAGCTATCTCGAATCGCACACTAAGTGCCATACATAGCCGAATCATCGTCAAACATGACTGTAGTCTCGTATGCACAATTTATGCAATATCAAAGCATTTAAAGCATAATTATAACAGTGCTTATTACATACGAACTTACCTCGTATGTGAAAATGATGACACGATCAACTAATCTGATATCTTGTTCTTTCCTCGATCTAAGTCCATATTCTACTTTTCTTGATCTATATAATATCAAATTTAGCTTATTCAATCACTACTTTATTCAATTAAGCCCAAAACACACATTTAAGCACATTTACACTTTTGCCCGTAAAGTTTCACATTTTTACACTTTAGTCCTTATTTCATAAAATCACAAATTCACACAATTCAATCACAACCCATGCTAGAAGAATTTCAATTAGGCCCCTAGTAGCCCATATTTTTCATTTATTTTTAACCACACATTTTCACATTTTCACAAATAAATCCCTATTTTGCATTTTTACTCAAAATCACTTTACAAAACTTGTTTAACTATCAACAAACATTCAAAATCTATCATCAATCATCAAAACTCATACATATTCATCAATGGAAACATTCAAAATCTTTAATAGTTTTGCAAAATAGTCTCTGGGCTAACAAGACCTAGTTGCAACGATATCAAAAATATAGAAATCATAAAAAACTGAGTCAAAATCACTTACCAATTGAGATACTAAGTGACCGAACCCTAAAATCTTTCCATGGATGTTTTCTTCTTGTCAAATTTGGCTAGGGAAGATGATAACTAATAAAATGTGATTTTTGTTTTATTTATTTTATCTTTAATTATCAATTACCAAAATTAACCTTTAAAAACGTTAGTAATTACACCAAATACCACTCCACTATAATCCACTATCTCATTAATGGGTTAATTACCACATAAGGACCTTGACTTTAAGGTTCTATATCTATTAGACACCTTTAGCTATTAGAACTCAGGTTTTACCCTTATTCAATTTAGTCCTTTTTATTAATTTGACCATTCAAACGATAAAATTTCTTAATGAAATTTTCACACAATCACTCAATCATACTATAAACATTATAATAATAATAAAATAAATATTTTGACCTCAGATTTGTGATTTCAAAACCACTGTTCTGATTTGACCAAAAACAGGCTGTTACATTATCCACATGAACTAAGACGCCTTTTATTTGCCCTTCAGGTTGAGCCAAGGATAGATCGGCTAGTTGTAATGTCACTGTAGTAGATTTCATGTGACCAATTCCCAATTTTCTAAAAGTAGATAGTGGCATTAGGTTAATGCTAGCTCCCAAGTCGCATAAAGCCTTACCCAAATAATGATTGCCAATTGAACATGTGATGGTAAAGCTCCTAGGATCTTTCAATTTAGGGGGCAACTTGTTTGTCAAAATAGCACTACAGCTTTCTGTGAGTGCAATAGTTTCAATATCAGTGAGCTTCTTTTTAGACAAGAGGTCTTTCATAAATTTCCCATAACTCAGAATTTGTACTAGAGCATCTACTAATGAAATGTTGATTTGTAGTTGCTTCAGTGTGTCCAGGAACTACTGATACTGCTTGTCATGCTCATTCTTCCTGAATCTTTGTGTGAAGGGTAAAGGTAGAGATATATTTGCTTGTGCCGACATATTTGATTGCGGCGACAGTTTCGAAGGCTGGACATTAGGCATATGAGTGTCAATTATTGGAACTTCTTTGTCTTTTACATTGACAAACTCTTCAAATTCAACCTTATCATTAGTGATCACTCCATCCGTATCTTGAGGTGCTATAGTAGAGTCGGTAAATGATTCGCTAGTTTTTTTACCACTAATAGCCTTACAATGTTCTTTCCCCCGTGGACTAGGATTTCCTTTGTCACTAGGTAATGAGCCTGGTGGTCGAGTATTCAGATTTGAAGCAAGTTTTCCTAATTGTGCCTCCAATGCTCGAATGGAAGATGAATTCCCTTATACGATGGCTTCCGTGCGAGTAATATGCTCCCTCATTAATGCCTTAAGCGTTGCTAACGGGTTAGAAGTAGAAGCTTGTGTGTACGATTGTTGTCGATGTCCTTGAACATGTTGATTTGGTATTGAAGAGTGTTGTGGTTGCATCAGATTTTGGTGTAGATGTGTCTAGCCTTGTTGTGGATGCATCTGAGTGTGCTGATTGTAGTTCTGCTGTTGTTGAATGTAATTCCCTTATCTGGGATTAGAATTGCCCTGAGTAGATGTATTCCCATATCTGAATGTCATAGCATTTTGTCCACAATTCTGAGTTCCCCAAAATTGTTGGTTGCGTGCAGAGTTGTTGTAAGAATTTCCATAAGAATTGTTGTGGATGTTACTAATATAATAGGCATTCTCTGCATGTTGTGGGCAAACTTCACAGCCATGGTTGTCACTACAAATCTCACAACAAAAAGTAGGAACATCAACTTGCTGAGTGACTTGTATAGGTGCAACTCCACTAGTCCTTAGCATATTTTTAATCATGTTTGTGAGAGAAGAAACTTGACACTTAGTGAGGTTATTGCATCCAATTCGATAACTCTTGGAGTAGTTTTTTCTTGTGTAGCTCTGAAGATAGGGTATTAATAATCATTCTAAGCAATTCTCTCAAGAATTCTCACATCATAATTATAAGTACAATCCAGTAGAAGTCCATTGGCTGATGCATCGACAAGATTCCTTGTATGTGAATTCAGCCCATTATAAAAAATCTCAGTTTGTGTTCTTATGTGGTGTGAAGATATTCATCATCCAGCTAATGATAAGCAGCAATGTCATTTTGAAGACGAGCATTCATTTTCGGCGGGTTAAATCACAAAACAAATTGTGTTTCTAGTGCATTCTAAGAAGTAATTAATCTGGCAGGTAGCCCGAAAAACAAAGTACGAGTTCTTCCTTGTAGGGAATAAGGAAATAATTGCATCTTCAAGGCATCATCAGGAATGCCTTGTTGTCTAAAGGAAGCACAAACCAATAAAAAGGATTTAAGATGTTCTCTCGCATCTTCATGTGACAGTCCAACATATTTTCCATTAGAATTCATAATTTGAAACATTACTGGCTTGAGTTCAAAATTCCCAGCTTGGATTGCTAGCCTAACAAGTCCTGGTTGTAAAAAATCCAAATTAGTACTACAAAATCTCGTATAGTCCTATTTTGTATATGAGCATCTTGCGACAACAATGGGTTATTAGCATTTTGCTGTTGCATCAGGGGTATCTCTGCATTGTTCCCTGGTAGAGCCATATTTCTTTGTTCTCGAAGTCTACTCCAAAAAGTCCTTTCAATTTCTAGATCAAAATCGGCAAGAAAATCCGATTTGCTTCGGGTCATAAAACACCTAAATTGAAGTTAAAGAATTAGCAACAAAGAAAAACCAGTTAGTAAAAACTAAATATTATATAAGGAAAATAAAGTGCAAAAACACACAAAAACACACAAAAACAAAAATAAACATCAAACAAACGCCATCCCCGGTAACGGTGCCAAAAACTTGATTGGTTGTTTAATGTCACAGCAATAATGTGCAAGCGTACACTGTCGATGCAAGTATAATAGACAGATGTGAGTGTGTCAGATATCGATCCCACAAGGATGGTAGTCTTTTGTTCATTAATGTCGGTGCAACAACTAGATGGAAACGAGATAAATTGTGAGAATACTTGTCGATGCAATAACTTAAGAACAATAAAATGATAAATTGGGATCTCCAACATGAATATTCAACATAATACTTATCTCCAACATGAATCTTCAACAGAATACTTATCTCCAACATGAATCTTCAACAAAATACTTAGTACTCACAAGGTATAAAAAGATAGGTGATTATCAAAGCAATAAAGTTTAATGTATATCTTACTCGGCGTCACTCCTCTATTTTAATCAGAGACTTAAACATGCATACTAACCTCACCTTCAGATGATGCCAATATGGACTATTAAGAACAAGTGGAATAAATTCCTTTAATCTTCACTCAACTTCCGTTGTAATGCTTGTTGGCTCAAACTGTCATTGCACTTTCCATGTTCAGTGACTAAAATAACACTTCCGTGTTAAAAAAAATTCAAACCCCAAGATTAAATAATAAAAGCAAGATTGAATAAGATAACATTTAATCAAGTATTCATGTGTACTTCCATACAAATAGAAAACAGATAATAGTCACCAACATTCATAAAGAAATAAGAAAGAATCGAGTGGAGAATACTATTCCTAGACAACTCGACTGAATCTCTCTATTCCCTTTTAACTCGCACTTAGGTCTTCTCGTCAGAAGCTAGTCTGCATCTAGTTTTCACGTTGGCTCATCCGTGAGAGGCTTAAGCTGCCATGGCCCCAAGCTTCAAGATCGAATGATAAAGATGATGACATGAAAAAAAGAAAACTCTCTTTTTCTTCTCACGTCCACCTTTTATGTCCTCCTCCAACAGTTCAGGTGTCCTTTCCTCAAAATTATTCTATCCTTGTACTTACAGGTTGGCTATACCGGACTGGACAACTCACTCAATTTTAATTCTTATCCGAACAACTGTCAGGTGTGGTGAAAATTCTGGACACAATCTGGAATTCACTTATGCAGTATAATTAATGCAAAAAAGATAGAAAAATTAAGGATAAAATAGGTTAGGATTCACTAAGTTATAAAATGCAATTTACTAAACTGAAAATGCTAAAATGTATGCTAAGGATAACTAAAAGGGAACAATTTAACCAATAAGTAAGGGGGAAAACCTATGTTCTTTCTAGTGCTATCAGTTTGGCACATGATATTGTCCCTGATACTCCCCCGAGTATACATATGCTCTCCACCTTATATCCATTCCCCTCACTTTCTTTATTTCTCCATTTACTAAGGCAATTTTTTTTCGAACAAATGTGAGCGTACTTTTTTTCCAACTCACTTTGTCTTTATTTTTTTTTCTCACCGAGATTTTCTCAATTGGCATTTTGCCTTATTTTTCTACAAGCTCAAAAATCTTGTACTCACTATACCATACAATTCCTTAGTTCACTCATTTTTTTTTTCTTTTGAAACCACCGAAATGTATCTACCCAATCCCAAAATATCAATGGTCGGACATCTAAATTCTTACAAGGACCAAGGAATAAAGGGGAAAATAAAATATATAATGGGTTTAGGGTTTCAATTACAGTTCATCAAGAAAATGGATTCAAGCTCAAAATAGGTACTAGGGAAAATATTTACAAGATAACTTTTTGGCTCAAAAAATTGTCTACCAAACAATGCCTTAGGTCATCCCTAGGTAATTTTGTACATGGATTAAATTAGTCAATTCTATCAATTTCTACAACTTATAATTCAATTAAACATGCATGCTATGTGTATATTTAACATCTTAAATCTATTCACAGTGTAATAAATTGAACTGATTAGTCTAAAATTAGAAAATTTAGAATCAACAAATATCAAACCAAATTTACAGTTTATTCACAAAATCCTATTAACATGCTCAACCAATCACTTTTATTTCTACAAGTTCAATCACGTAGAAAACATGCAAAAATAAAAATTTAAAAACAATTAAAAATAAAGAAAAGAAAATAACATCAAAAGAAAATTTTTAAAATTTTCCTAAGTCACCCCTACACTTTATTTGACACATTGTCCCTAAAGTGTAATAAAAATATAAAGGAAAGAGGTTTACCCAATTGGCGTGATTTGTGAAACTCAATTAGTGGCACTACTCCCCCTTTTCTGTTTTAATTCTATATTGTTGTGCCTTCAAAAATCTAGGGCTCCTACTAAGAAAAACTAAACACCACTACATATATATAAAATATTAAAGTCTTAAATAATTAAAAACTAAATTAAAAATTAATAACATCTTGAATAAAAAAATTTAGTCCAAAATTAATGAAAATGTTTAAAATTGTTGGAATCAGGATCCAACGCTTCATCTACTTTGTTGGTTTCACCTTCCGGTTCCACTTTTAGATCTTTTTCAAGGTCTTCCTCTTCCTCCAATTCCTTCTCCTTCCTCATCTTTATTGGTTTGATCTTTACCTTGTACTTAGCTGTTGGGAATTGTGGTAGCCTCAACCCATTTTTCCTTGCATAATCTTCAAAGATTGGTCCAACTTCTTGCATCCATCGAACGATCCATTCCGAATCAAGTAGCTCATTATCGCTTAGATATGGTTATGTCTTTATTGCTTGCTTTCCTTTCTTATTCCCTATAAAATACTCCACACTTGTTTCCAATATGGAAAACTTGTTTGGTTGTAAGACACAAACCGATCGTCCCATCGTAAACTTCGCTTGTCAGCATAAGGCTGTCACTAAATGCGGGAAAAGTAATTTCACCTCATTTTTCCTTATGTATTGGAACATGCTTTGATATATCCATTTTCTCACACATATTGGTTTCTTTGTTAAAATCCCATAAACAAAGTCGTTTGGAATGTATTAATATTGGACATATCTATCACTTGGAAAATTTGAGTACCGATAAATTTCAACCACATTTGTGCCATCGAAGTTAGCTTCATTTGAGAGAAGGATATGGGATAGTTTGTTCCTAAGTGGTGTTTCCACTCACCCTTTTAGTCTGTTAGGAGTTTGACTATGTCGTTCATATTCTCTCTCGGGAAATACATTAGTTGAGTTTGTTTTACAAAATTACAGAGATATAATGGAACTTCACAATACCTTGCTATCCCGGGAGGTGAGACAAAAATTTCCTTCCCTCGCACTCGCATCCGTATCCATGGTGCGCAATTGAAATGAACACCAGATTGGTCGGGTTTTGATAGAACTTCTCCCATCGATGGTATTGTATCAACTCTCTCGTTTCACTCTTCAATGTGCCTATGGATTCAAAACCTCGTTCTTGTAACATGATTTTTCTTTGGAACACTAGGAGGTTACTTTCGACCTCCCTTCTCAGATGAGGGCATTGCTATCCACTATGGATTCTCTATCGAAAAGGTTTCTACGCATGGTTTTAGGGTTAAGAAAAAAAAGAAAAGATGGGAAATTTGCAGATTCCTATTTTTGTTGAATTCGAGGGTGTGTCACACCATAAGTAGGATGTGGCATGACATGATGACAAAATTCTACATTTTTAGGCTCGCAGGGGTTCTTTCACTCCATAGGGTTTTTATGTGGCGGCATGGCTTCGATTTTGCCTCTTTGGGACTCAAAGAAGGCCCTTGGTTGCCTATATATTCACCCTACTAACATGTAACTCCTCTATTTTTCTCGAAAACCTGTTTCCTTCTAATTGAAACAAAAAATAACAATTCTAATTCACAAATTTACAAATTAAAAATAAAATAATATACAGTATTTACAAATAATGAAGTTCGATGGTTTAAGATCCAAGTTGTGTTACTAGACTTTTTTGGCAATTCCTTGAACTTCACCATCGACTTCATCCATCACTCTTGCCCATCTTGAGTCTCCCAATTTCTCCTTCTTCCACCGGATTCTTTCCATTTATCCCATTCTCTCATCATATGTGTACACACACTTGAACAACTCAAAAAATGCCTTTGATCAAGACCGTTAGGGATTAAAATGAATAGAATGTAACATTCCTCCCTAAGAAATCCCTCACTTTGAGAATCTCTGCCACATTTGAATAATTCTATCTCGTCTTTGATTTTTATAATAGGCTTGTTTCGCTTGAGATCGATCTTCGATTTAGAAGTAGCCAAAAATGGCCTACCCAACAGAATGGGGATGTCTCGATCTTCCACAAAGTCGAGGACTACAAAATTGATGGGGATTACAAATCCCTGTACCTTAACCAAAAATCCTTGAGTACACCTTTCGGGTGTACCAAGGATCTATCAGCTCACTGTAGCATTATCGAGGTGTTTTGAAGATTCCCAATCTGAGTTTCTGATAGATCGAGAGGGGTATTAAATGTAATTCCTTTCTCCTCTCTTTCTTTCTTTTCTTTCTTTCTCCCTTAATTGTAAGCGTCACACCCAATTATTGCCACCGTACCATCCACCACCGTTTCAACTGTCAAATCCCTTCCCTTTTCGAATCACCCCATATGCATTCGAATTTTAGTGGAGCTTGAAAATTTCAGTGATTGCTTTTGTTTCCTATTGTTGTAGGTTGGTAAGCATAATCCCTTTTTAATGTTTATACTCCATTTTCATATATGCAACTGAGTGGTCATTCAATCCTTACTGACTTATTCAATCGATTTCCATTAGATCTTAGCATAATCCTTATTTTCAATTCTAGTACAAGTGTGTTTTGTGTATGTATGATATATAAAAAGCCAGATCCAGGTGAACCCGATCAAATCTAAATGGAATGAGTGTCGCACTAGCATGTAGGTGAAGGCTTGTGTCCTAACTATGTTGTGTCAGGTGCATAAGTGGGCTTTGGCCATATGTGTGGTGTGTCAGAGTATGTTTCTCTAATGATTTCATTTATGATTACTAAACAAGCTTGATCTGTGTATCTGAATACACTTAGAAATGTCATATCTAAAAAGGGGTATGTTATTTATTAAATCACTGATAAATTGTAAGTACCTTTTGGATGTAAACCCACTATGTATCATGTTGTCATTTTCATGAATTGGTGTTGTTGGGTATGTTTGGTGTTGCTCTAGTGATATTATTACTCATATCGTCAGTGCATTCTCACTGTTAATATTAAATCTGCAAACTATTACCGCTCTCATGATAATTGCATGTTACAACTGTTATTGTTTTTGGTAATCATTAGCATGCCATACTGCTGCATGAGATTTGGGTTTTGAAGAAGGAAGTGCATGCATTTAATGTTTGATCGGTTTATCGATCAAATTACTGTTTTACAGGCGGTTTATCTACAGCCTATTAATATACTAGCAACTCATTCTCAAATTTACTAGCAGTTCATCCACAAAATACTGTTTGGTGTGTAGGGATGGATGAGTTTTGGGGAACTCTTACTGTGGAGTGTAGCAGATGGTTGGGTAGGAATATTGCACTTCATTCATGCATACTATATATTTACTAAGATCATTGTGAGATTGATAATCTGATATGTATTGTATAGTGCAAACCTGTATGCTATTAATTATTGTTTTATATACTTACAACTTATATGTTAAAACCATACTGAGCTTCATAGTTCACTCTTTAGTTTTTCCCAACTCTTTAGATAACTCGTGAGGTTAGGGCTCAGACTCGGCACTCAAAGCACTGTCGTCAAGTTTTACTTAAAATTGTACATTTTAAACTATTCCATAAAGACTGATTGATTTCGTTATGTTTAATAGATGTGGCATAGACTCTATTTTTTAAACTTTTGGGGATTTTGCATTATTCAGTTTGTCAATAACCTGGAACTTATTAAGAATTTCAAAAATTGTTAAATTATTTTTAAATGGTTCGAATATTATTTTTCTGTTAACTTTGAAACTAAAATTAAGGGGAAAATAACTAAAAATAAAATAATGTTTTCATAAAATGGGTTAAATTAATTTGTGTTTTGAAACTGAAACGAAACTATTTTTTTAAAAAGCCTTTTTTAGATCTGACGAAAAGTATTGATACCTTGGCATCTAATATTGATTCTCGATCATATAAATCGATTTTCAAAGAAAACAGATTGCCAAATAGTATTGATACTTATAAAAGTATCGATACCAATTGATCGCGTTTTATTAACTTCAAAATTGCCGAACTACCCAAATCATATCGATACTTTTCTATTTTGTATTGATACCCTTCGTGGAGTTTTGAAACTCACAATTTAAACCTATTTCATGCTTTAGTTACTAAAGTTATTCCGTAAACGACCATTTTAGATAAATTGAACTAAATTAAGAATTGAATAATCTAGATCCTTTATGAAATGGGCTTCTAGACTATTTTTTGCAAACAGAATGTTGTACTGGGCCATTTCGGTGGCTAGTGTGACTTCCATAATTTGACCATCACTTCTGGGCTGGGTTAGGGAGGTTACTCTAGCTTTGTAATAAAACCACTAGATTTAAGTTTCTTTTAAAAAGCTATTTCCAACCAATAAGCTCTGCTCTAGAAGGTAAATAAACTAAATTCCAAGTTTTTTTTTGTAAAATGGAATTAAGTTTTGCTTTAATAGCATTTTTCCAAAAAGGAGCATCATAAGAAGAAATTTCTTCAAAATAAGTTTTGAATCATTTCAATCCCAAGTGTTTTTTTAATACTCTACCCTATGTTGTCCTGGTTGGTGAACTGTTTGGACAAATAGTTGGCAAAGTTTAAGCCAGGGTAAGGCTGAATGTGCCCTATCTGCCAATTCTATATTATTATTGTTTGTCGCACCCTGATTGGGGGACTGTTTGGTTATTTTGATAAGTTTGTGATGATTTTGGTTGAAGAATTTGCCTTTTGGCGAAGTATAAGTTATGGTCGTTATGTGTTGTCGTGGTCATTGTTGGAACCCGCCAATCAGTGTTTCTCTTTGTAAGATATGTGTGATAGATCTTTTTGTTAGTATCTGCCAGTAGTGGATTGTGTGACTATGGACCAAATTGTTTCTATTCGAACACGTATGTTACTTATGTTATGGTTGGTTTCTTGTTAAGATCTAGTTAGAAATTAACTATGGTGCAATGAATACTTAAGGTGAGTTTTGCCTAGAATGATTATGTTGGCCACATTAAGGTGGTGAGTTAGCTCTGCATGTTAGCCACATGTTAGTTTTGTGAGAGCTGTGAGCTATATATAAATATTTGTGAGACTTTTGTTGACGGGGGATTCTTCTTCCTTTTTGTTTGTGCTTGGTGTTTCTGTAACATCCTAAAAAGGGCCTATGCATTTTTGGTTTAATTGTATGAAATGACATGTCTTATGCGTTATGAATGTATTTTGAACATTTTTGGAAACCTGGAAATGTATGGAAATGTTAAGTTTAAAAGAGGAAAGTGAACATTTTTGGAAACTAAGAAATGTAAGGAAATGATTTAGAAATGATTCAAAAGAGGAAAGTAAACATTTCTGGAAACTTGGAAATGTAAGGAAATGTTAAGTTTAAAGGAGGCAAACGAAAATTTTTGGAAGCTTGGAAATGTAAAGAAATGTCAAGTTTTAAGGTTTAAAAAGAGGAAATTAAGGCAAGGTGGCCTTAAGAAAATTAATACGAAGAATTTGACACACAAACAGGCTTGTCAAAGTGGTTTGAAGGCACCACTTAAAAGCCCAGCAAAGTGACGCCACAAGCTTGTGTATTTGGGCCAGGGTTCGAGTCACTTGGGGAGCAAATAAAGGAGTTTTATTTTTGCTACAAGGAGCAGAGAGATGGACGGCTACAAGGCTTTTAAAAGAGGAGTTTTATTCTCTTTAAATTTCGGCTAAACAGGAGATAAATAATAGATTTAATTTAGATTATTTTCAAGAGATAATTGTGGATTAATTCCTTTTATTTTAATGGATAAAAGAAGAGATAATAGAAAGATTATTATTATTATTATTATTAAGAAAAGTGATAAAGGAGGAAAATATGAGAAGAGTGGTGGCCAAGTAAGGGACTTTAAGTTGGTAATTTCGGCTATAAGAGGGAAAAAATAGGGCTACTCATCAATTTTTCTTCCTTCTCTCTCTCTGCCGAATTTTCCTTGGCCAAGTAGCCTCTCTTTCATCGATTCTTTTCCTCTCCAAAGTCCTTCTTTTCTTCTTTTCTCTTCTGCTGTCAAAGCCAAAACCTTATTGATCCCTATCCAAGTCTTCATAGCCGAATCTTTGAAGGGCTTCAAACAAAGGTGCTGTCGATTTCATCAAGTAAGTGGGGGAGATTTCGGGATTCGAGAATTGTCAACTACAAGAAAGGGTAAGATCAATTCGGTTTCCATTCTTTTTATTAGGCTTATCGAAATCTGAGATCTAATCTCTATTGTTGCTCTATGGCCGAATACTTGAAGGAAGTTTCAGGATCTTTGCTAGTGTCGACTTTTAAGGGTGATAGTCTGAGATCTAGCCAACCAAGGTAAGTACATATTCGGCCAAAGGCCATGTTTTATGTTTTAATGTTAGATTAAATCTAACATATGGTTATAGGAATTTCGACAGCATTAAGGAAGCAAGAATCCAATTCGAGATTTAAGATTTGGAAGGTAAGCACCTATGTGTATTCGGCTAAGGCCTAGATTAGTATCTAGATATGTTCTTTAAATGTTCAAAAGCCGAAAACTAACCAAGTTAATTGATTCAATGATGGCCGATTGAAGGAAGGAATAGCACAAAGTTTTCGGGATTTGGTTAACAGTGAAATCGGCATCAAAGGTAAGTCTCAAGAATACAAATCCTACTAGGATTTGGTTTTATAGCCGAATAGGCTTTATGCTAATATATTAAGGTTACCAAATGTAGGAATTGAGATCTAAAGCAATAGATCAGTTTTTCGGGATTTCAAGGAATTCGTTAAGCAAATCAGGTGTGTACCCCACACTATCTTTAATACGTTATATGGCAATATTTAATATAAGTATGTATAAGAATGTGAATATGGCTAAGGTACCCTAATGTGGTACAAAGTACTCAGGTACGTTTCCTACTCATACTAGGGTTACGAAATATGTTATATTTAACATGTGAAAAGTGACATGAATGTGAATTTTAAGTATTATATGCATGATATGAATAATATGGGGCATTCGGGTTATATGAGAAAGGGGAAGTGAATGTGGTGACTTCGGTCTCACTATCTGAATGTGGTGACTTCGATCACATTATCTGAATGTGGTAACTTCGGTTACATTATCTGAACGTGGTGTCTCATGACACAATTATTTAATCTGGAGGCTATGCCACGAATTTTGTATGGGCGATGAGCACGTCGATTGCAGTGACTGCCTTCGATGGAGTGTAGCAGAAGGAGGGTTGACTTAGTAGTCCCCACGGTGTGCAGGTTGGTAAGGGGATGTGTAGCGGATGGCATCTTGGTTTGGGTTGGGGTTTGCATCATTACCTTGAATTATTATGTGAACATGATATGTATGGTATGCCTAAATCTATTAAATTTTAGTGTTGGTTACACATTGAGTCTGTTTGACTCACCTCGTTGGGGAATATTTTTCAGGTGATGAGCAGTAATGGATCGGGTCGGCAGGAGCTCAAAGGTGGCCATGCACAGCAAGCAAATTATTTAATCTGGACCTTTTATTTTATTTAAGTACTCTACAATTTTATTTTGCTTTTTGTTTTATGTAATAAGGCCATAGTGAACTATTCTATTTCTGCCTTATTGTTTAATTATGTTTACAAATTTTTATTTAGTTAAAGATTAAGTAATTTAATTTTTGAATATGCTCTATATGTTTTATAACTTAAAATTAAAAAGGGTTTTTAATATAGAATCGAATTCGTTTCCAACTCAAGCCCAACCCAAAACAATATTTTTTTAAAAATCGCGCAAGTTTTGCCTAAGAAGGAATAGAATTTGAACCGGTTTTCTTGAGGAACATACCAGATTCGGACCAGGCTCGTGGGCCGGGTGTGGGGTGTTTCAATTTGGTATCAGAGCCCAGTTTTAAACTCTCGACCTGTGGTCTAAGACCAAAACATTTTCAAATCGAGCCCAAATGAGTTCTCATAAAAATATTTTTGAAGATAAGTAGGTTTTCTGGCATGGCACCTAAGTCTCCGACCCGCAGTCCACCAGGTAAGTACCCCTAACCATCTGTGTGATTATGTGATTATATTATGAAGGGTAGAAATAGGAATGGAACGTAGAGTAGTATGATAAGTATGTGAACCCTAGGACTAGTCTACCCCAACTACTACATAAGACTTAAATGCCTAACTAAACAAACCTATGGCTAAGTCAACTGAGTTAGGGTGTGGTAACCTCTGTGCGCATGTCTAGGATTGGATCCGGAAGAGCTTGGTATTTAAGCAGTCCTAGTGACTCACCACCTCTTCGCTGGAATCCTACTTGGTGCGTAGCTTCGGTTCACCCTAACCAAAAGGACTCAGAGAGTGTGGTAACCTCTGTGCGCATGTCTAGGAATGGTTTCAGTGGGGGCTTGGTACTTAAGCAGTCCGCGTGACTCACCTCCTCTCCATTCGAATCCTGCCTGGTGCGTAGCTTTGGTTCACCCTGACCAAGTGGACTCGGTCATAGGCTAAACACACTAACTAAAACCCGAAAGGGAACTAGCCGTGTTTTTATGGAAACCCTAGTTTTAAAAATTCAACAAACCACTCTTTTGAACTGATAAAATTGTTTTTAAAAAAAAATTTTTGAAAAATTTTTGATTTACAAAAATACCCCTAGTGGTAAAATTACAAAAATGCCTTTAGTTTATAAAATGTCCAACTACCCAACAGTTTTACCAAAATTTCATTACTTTATTCAAAAACCCTAATTTGAAAAATATCAAAATACCTTGATTTTTGGAAAATTACAAAATTGCCCCTAACTTATAAAATTACCAAAATGACCCTGATTTCCAAAATTTTGCAACATCATCGTTTTGGAAAGTACAATTCTCAAAAAGAACTCTCAAAGTTTTGCAAAATTTGGAAATACCCCGGAAATATTAAACTTTACAAATTTACCCTGGTTTATTACCAAAATACCCCCGAGGTCCAAAATTACCGAAATACCCCCGGATTTCAAAATTTTCCAAAAACTACCCCGGGAATTTTAAAATTCCAAAAATACTTTTTGACAAAATCACCGAGGAACTTTTTCTTTTGAAAAATGACGAAAATACCCTTGTAGGACAAATTACGAAAATACCCCTGGGTAGTGAGAAAACAACAACAATGAAAATTACAATGTTTCTCTGAATGAACGGAAGTTCATAATTGTTTGATGGTTGAATGAATGAATGAAAAGACTGTGTGCATGTATGAATCCGAAAGAACCACTTCTAAAATTCTTGTCATAAAACTTCTTCGCGGGTAATCAAGTGAAACAAGGACTAATTCATAAAACTTCTTAATCAGATCACGACGTTAGAAATGAGCTCTAGAGGATGTGGTCGTCGTGGACGTGGTAGAGGAAGAATGACTGTGTCGGAACCCGTTAGATCGGGTCAAGGGTCTGATAATGAAATACCACTGCCACCACCATCCCCAGCTGTTGGTGTTGAGCAGCAGGCTCAGACGGGGGAAGATGCTGTATCGCAGGCTGTGCTGCGAGTTTTGGAAATGGTGGCTGGTGCTGGAGGAAATAAGGGAACTAAGAAATCTGTACCCGAGCGACTTCGAGCCAATGGGGCTGAAATGTTTAGAGGAGTATCTGGTGTGTCACCCAGTACGGCTGAATATTGGTTGGAGGCAACCGAGCGAATTATGGATGAGATCGATCTGACCCCTGAGGAGAAGTTAAAAGGAATGGTGGCACTGCTACGCGATGAAACGTATCAATGGTGGTTAACTGTTTGGGATGGTGCTACAGCTGAGGATCTGACCTAGGATTATGTTAAGGAAGCATATCAGAAGAAATATGTCGGCATAAGGTATACTGATGAGAAAAGGAAGGCTTTTCTGGGGCTGGTTCAAGGGAACAAGTCCGTTGCGGAATATGAAGCTGAATTCCTGAGGTTGAGCCGATATGCTCGAGGAGTAGTGGCAACTGAGCATGAACGCTGTGTCCATTTTCAGGACGAACTAAGGGATGATTTAAGATTGTTGATAGCACCGTATCAGGAGAGGGGGTTTTTGCTTTAGTAGAAAAGGCCAAGGTAGCCGAGGGAATTAAGGATGCTACAAAGCAGACTATGGATCAGAATAGGCCAAAAAGAGGTTTTGGATCATCTGGGAAGGTTCAAAAGAGGCCTAGAGTTGATGGGCCGCGAAATCAGCAAGCTGGTACAGGATGGCAGTATCGTCCTTGTGATCATTGTGGAAAGAAGCACTTAGGGGAGTGCTGGAAAAAGACGGGAGGATATTTTTGGTGTGGGTCTAAAGACCATATGCTCAAGGATTGTCCTAAGAAACCAGATGAAAGTCGACCAGCAGCTCAGAATGTTGGTCAGACTGGTAGAGGTGGACAGCAGCCTCAACGAGGTCGTGGTTCGAATAACAGAGGTAATGGTGCTGGTAGAGGACGTGGTACACAGGGCAGAGGTGCTGCTAACACTGGGGCAACCGCTGCTAACACAGGACGTGGTACACATGTGAAAAGTGACATGAATGTGAATTTTAAGTATGATATGAATGATATGAATAATATGGGGCATTCGGGTTATATGAGAAAGGGGAAGTGAATGTGGTGACTTCGGTCTCACTATCTGAATGTGGTGACTTCGGTCACATTATCTGAATGTGGTAACTTCGGTTACATTATCTGAACGTGGTGTCTCATGACACAATTATTTAATCTGGTGGCTATGCCACGAATTTTATATGGGCGATGAGCACGTCGACTGCAGCGACTGCCTTCGATGGAGTGTAGCGGAAGGAGGGTTGACTTAGTAGTCCCCACGGTGTGCAGGTTGGTACGGGGATGTGTAGCGGATGGCATCTAGGTTTGGGTTCGGGTTTGCATCATTACCTTGAATTATTATGTGAACATGATATGTATGGTATGCCTAAATTTATTAAATTTTAGTGTTGGTTACACATTGAGTCTGTTTGACTCACCCCGTTGGGGAATATTTTTCAGGTGATGAGCAGTAATGGACCGGGTCGGCAGGAGATCAAAGGTGGCCATGCACAACAAGCAAATTATTTAATCTGGACCTTTTATTTTATTTAAGTACTCTACAATTTTATTTTGGGTTTTGTTTTATGTAATAAGGCCATAGTGAACTATTCTATTTCTGTCTTATTGTTTAATTATGTTTACAAATTTTTATTTAGTTAAAGATTAAGCAATTTAATTTTTGAATATACTCTATATGTTTTATCACTTAAAATTAAAAAGGGTTTTCAATATAGAATCGAATTCGTTTCCAACTCAAGCCCAACCCAAAACAATATTTTTTAAAAATCGCGCAAGTTTTGCCTAAGAAGGAAAAGAATTTGAACCGGTTTTCTTGAGGAACATACCAGATCCGGACCAGGCTCGTGGGCTGGGTGTGGGGTGTTTCAGTTTCTCTGGTAATCTGCTTAAAGAAGGGTTCTTTGTCGGAGAGGAACCAGCAAAGGTTTGAACATTAGACTAAGTTTGTGAGTGTAGTGAAGGTCTTGGTGAAACCAACTTCATTGAAGTTATTCAGTGAGTATCCAAACTTTGCTACTCTTCTTTGAGGTTCCTTTTAGTTTGGGTATCTTACAAAATTTTGGTTGTTGTAATTTAGAATTCAAATGAGATGTCTTAATAAGGTATGGTAAGTTTCTTCATGTAATGTAACACCCCTAACTCGTATCCGTTGCCGGAATAGGGTTAAGAGGCATTATCTATCAAATCACAACATACAACATACATTTATGCATCCATTCTCAAACACCATTCAATCATAAACACATTGTCCCTTATAAGGGCCTACGAGGCCTTAAACATGCTTTAGAAGTGGTTCGGGACAAAACCGATATCTTTTAAAAAAGTTTGGAAACTTAGAAATTTCTCAAACATACAAGAGCCACACGCCCATGTGAACAGGCCGTGTGCCTCACACAGCTCTAGACACGTCCATGTCTCAGGCCGTGTGAAAACAGGGCTTACATACTCAAATTGGTCACACGGCTGACCACACTCCCGTGTGTCTAGCCCGTGTGCCATTTAGGGGGTATACTGACTTGTGCCGCTCGGCCAGTCACATGCCCGTGTTTGAGGCCGTATGGAGCATACTGACTTTAATTTAATTCCAACACCAGCGGACACACGGCCATGTATCATAACCGTGTGTCGCACACGGCTGAGACACACGCCCGTGTCTATGCCCGGTGGACAAGAATAGGCCATTTGCAAGGCCAAGTTTCCACCCTTTCTCATGCTCACCTAAACAACCAAAATAATACCATTTCAACACATTTATAGGCAACCAAAACATGCCAATTGTAACACCCCCAAACCCGGCCCACGAGCCACGGCCGAATTCAGAAATGCCACTACGGAAAACGTTTGAAAAATAGTTTGACTTACAGTAAGAACATAAAAATTTGTGGTGGTTTGTAAAATCTTGTGTATTTCGAAATTCTGAAATGAGTTGAGTTGTTACAAATTCCCGGTTAAAACTTTATTATATACTTTCAAAATATAAATCGTTAAGAGTAATCGTCCATTCAATAAAAACATGATAACAACTTCAAATACTTTAAGTGGCCCTTATTACATCAAATAATTACTCAAAAATACTTGAAATGATAAATACTTAGAATTACGGAAAATACAAATACGTAATTAATTAAACATCTTCTTCTGCATGGGCCACCTCGTATCGACTCCAACCTGGTCCGAGAATCACGATCACCTGCGATGTTGATAAATATTTGGGTGAGTCACACGGACTCAGTGTGCAATTAGAACACTGATTTCCACCCACATATCAACCGCATATTTACCCACATATCATAAATCAATGCATCTTATTCATGTAATTTCACTTATTGGGCTTGGCCCATTATCACATCTCAGATATTTAGACAACTTGTTCATATAATACCACAATTTGGGTTTGGCCCATATTCATATCGCATATCGGATAATCATATAATTAACCACATGTTTCCACATACTGGGCTTGGCCCATTACCACATTGATCCACATAGCAGACAGATTTATGCAAATTGCACCCAACCCAGCCTAGGGTCCATCCTCGACACACCCCTGTATCCAGCCACCACACACCAAGGGATTAAGAAATCACCCTCCCCTTTTCACTCCAATAAGGCAATCAATGTCGGCCACGCGAACTAAATCGCAAATGATCCACAACGCGACCTCAATCAGCGTCAATCCACGATGTAGCCGAAGCTATCATCAAAACCACGATGAGCACAAAGCCATCATTAACCACGATATGGCACATAGCCTATATCAACCACGTACTCGAAGTACACCCTGTCCTTCATTCATGTTCATATCCCACCCCATGCACATGCAACATACCATAATGTCATGAGGAATAATGCATGCACATGTTATTCAGGTATTTAATCTTATAAGCACATCAATAACCACATTCAATCACACTCCTATAGGCATATTCACATTCACATCAATACTTAATACTGACCTGGTTATCGTTATACCCCTTTAGGGTATCCATCTCCCAGTTTCCACTGCACTAGTTAGCACATACATAATACATATAACATATCACATACATAACATAAACAGTCACATGCAAATATAACTTATATCCCAGAAAACGGTAGGCTAACTACACACCTTATAACTTGAAGAACTATGCTTTCGATCCCGATGCTATCACTAAGTGACACTACGGCTATCTGCCTACTTTGCTGCTCTGACGCTGGTCCACACCCCGGTGGCCAATCCCGAACTACAGAAACTGCTCTCCTCTTGAACTTGGGAATAGGGACTATCCCTTGTCCTCCTTGACTGGTATTCGCCTCCATCACAATACTTAATCAGAATACTCGGTTAATCAACAATGTTATAGATCTAAGTATCGAATCTTACTAAATATTCCTTACCGAAACAAACTTGAATCCCGGAGGCTCCTATATACTTCTGTTGATTTGCCCCTAAGTAAACATAGTACACAATCGGTCAATACTAAATATTCAAGATATGGCCTTAGGCCAAATATCGACATCCCTTACCTTGTATGACCAAATCCCGAAAACCACTACTATCTCTGAAGTTGTCGATATCCCTGCTAATCACTTATTAGAATCGACTATATGACAATAACCCAAGAAAATGGCCTATGGCCGAATACCCTATAGACTTACCTTGAAGAATCGAATTTCAGAAGAACTCCTTTAATGCGTCTTATCGCTGACTACCTTCACAGAAACACATCACAAGACTTAAAGCACATTCGGCCATCCCTAAGGCCTAACTATATGATTTCGGCATACTAATAGAAAAGAGAAGGGAAACCGATTGTTAAGGAAGATCATACTTACCACTATGTCGCTTAGAGAGACTACAAGAGAAAAGTCGACAGCCCCTTAGAGATTCGACTATGGCTACCAATATAGGGAGATTCGGCTTCAATGAATAAGAAGGAAGACTAGCCTGGAGGTTTTAACAAAAAGATGGAGGGAGTGTGAAGCTTAGTTGATTTTGGCAATGGAGAACAATGGTAGCAAAGTTTCGGCTATCACTCTCAATGACAAGGGCATTCGGCTTTCAAAGAAATAGGAAGGAATTTGAGGTTGAAAGAAAATAAGGAAGAAGAGGAGAAGAGTAGAGGAATTTCAGCAAGGAGAAGAATGCTTACTCTAAGTGAAATTTGGCACTTAATCCCCCCTACTCATGACCGAATACATCACCCAAGGAGCCCCCCATTCGGCCACCACCTCTATTCCTTATCACATCCCTCATTTTTCTCTCCTATTTTTCCTCTTTATCACCTTGACAAATAAAATAAAACTTCAATTATCCTTCACTAATCTCCTATATTATCTCTTATCTACCTACTCAAGATAAATAAAATAAAACTATATTTATCTCCTTATCACACATAAAAAAAACAAGCTTAATCCTCATCTTTTGGAAGCCCAAATGCCGTCCAACTCCATCCCCCTCTCTTGACGCCAAAATGACAAATAAAAACCTCCTTTTTGCTGCCATCAAGACTCGAACCCCTTCCCTTGGATCCCCTGCTGACGCAACTCTCCTAGCACCATAGGTAGCGTCCCAAGCCACTTTACCAAGGCGCTTTTTGTGACATGTTTCACCCAGAATTTCTTTTAAGACCTCCTTAGCCAAGCTCCTTCTTGACGCAAAAATAAATGCCCATTTGGTTCCTCTGCAACTCGAGCCAAGGCCCTTCCCCACTGCTCCTGGCGTCATTCTCCAAGGCCCTAAGTGGCGCCTTGCAGCCACTTTACCAAGCCCACTTTCATGTCCAAATTCTCCTACAATTCTCTTTAAGGCCTCCTTAGCCTAGTTTCCCATTTTTCAGTTAAAATTTCATAATTTTTTAAGGCACTCTCCTACATCCTAGGTTTCTCAAAATCCCTAAAACACATCCAGGCATACCCAAAACCTACCAGCACTTGAATTATGCACCAAATGCATAACCCCTAATTCTAGGGTACTACAGTTCTACCCTCCTTAAAAATAATTTCGTCCTCGAAATTACTTACTGTCGAACAATCGTACATCCTAACTCATCACCCTGCGCTACGGCTGCGCACTCTGATCTTAATAAACTAACACATTTCCTATGCACAATCTCAAAGTTTACCATCAAGGTTCCAAGCACTTCACTCGCATTACAAGAACGAACCAACTTATAACCATCAAGGCAATAAAGAGATTCCAGGATTAGGGAACATACCCGTTATCCCATCCTTGGCTGTCTCGGCTCTGAACCTTCAGCACCTCTGCTTGGTGTTCCACGACCTTGGCCTACTGCTCGAGCCCTATTCATCACTAGAGGACACTTTTTAACCAAATGAGCCTTAGATCCACACCGGAAACATTTCTTATTATTTCCCCAACATTCTCCAGCATGAGCTCTCCCACATTGAACACATACACGACTCCGATTCTCAGCAACTGGTACAGGTGCACATACAAAGTTCTCTATCCTTGGCCTTTTCTGAAAATCTCCAGGTGACTCTGACGATCCAAAACTTCTCTTATTCCAGTTCCTATTCTTTTCTCGGTTCTGCTTCACAGTCCTCCTAACTTCCTCAGCTATCCGAGCTTTCTCCACTAAAATAGCAAAGTCTCATTCCCTCTGCGGAGCAATCAACACTCGCAGCTCGTCCCGCAGTCCAACTTCAAATCGGACACACCTCTCATAATCGGTAGCCACGATCCCCTTAGCATACTGACTTAACCGCACAAATTCTGCTTCGTACTCTGCTACCGACATGCTTCCTTGCACCAAGTTCAGAAACGCCTTCCTTTGTGAGTCCAAGTAACTAGCTCCAACATATTTTCCTTCAAACTTAGCCTTGAAGTACCCCCAATCCACTCGATCTGCAGGGGTACCTTGTCTGAGAGTGAGCCACCATCAATAAGCTTCATCCCGAAGCAACGAGGCAGCACCTTTCAGCTTTTCCTCAGCAGTACAGTCCAAGTCATCCATGATCCTTTCGACTGCCTCCAACCAGTACTCCGCCACGTTCGGAGCTACTCCGGATACTCCTCTAAAGATCTCTGCTCCATTTGACTTAAGTCTTTCAGGCACTGATTTCTGAGCTCTATTGCCCGTATTGGCTCCTACGACTCGCTCTAGCACTCGCAGCATAGCTAACGATACTGCGTCATCTCCCCCAGTCTGATCCTGATTCTCCGCGCCCACTGCTGGCGGCGGCACATCGCTTTCTAACCCATGGCCAGACCCAACTGGTTCCGATACTGTCATTCTACCTCGACCACGTCCACTAGAACTCATATCTAACGTCGCGATTTAATCTGATTAAAAAGTTTTATGAATTAGTACTTTGTTCCACTGTTTATCCGCGAACAGTTTTATGAAAAGAAGTTTAATAGTGGTTCTTTCGATCAATCACAGTTTTATCTCAAGTTCACTATTCTAATTCCGAGAGTCACACATTCACATTCATCCACATCAATAGAGACACATTCATTCATCCACAACATTCACCATGCTTCTATGGGCATCCTTGTTCATTCCCCACCCAGGGGTAATTTCGTCATTTTCCTATAGGGATTTTGGTAATAAATCGGGGTCAATTTGAAAAATCTCTATAAATCAAAGGTATTTCAAATTGTACGAAACTTAGGATTCTTTTTAAGAATTTGTTTTCCAAATCGTTGTTGTTGCAGAAATTTTGGAAATCGGGGGTCATTTTGGTAATTTTGTCAATCAGGGGTAATTTCGTAAATTTTTCAAATCAGGGTATCCTGAATTTTCACAAGTTAGGGTTTCATGGATACTTTGCAAAGTCAGAAAATTTTATTGAATCGAGGGTAATATGGAAATTTTAGAAACCGAGGGCATTTTAGTAATTTTACCACTAGGGGTATTTTAGTAATTTTATAAATCAGAAATATCTTGGAAAAAATTTTCAGAGTATATCTTGCTACAAATCAAAAGGAGTAACTTGGTGATTTTAAAACTAAGGTTTTTATAAAACAGCGTGGCTAGTCCCTTTCGGGTTTTAATTATCGGGTTTAGCCCGTGAATAAGTCCTCTTGGTTAGGGTGAACCGTCACTACGCACCAGGTAGGATTCGAGTAAAGAGGAGGTGAGTCACTAGGACTGCTTAAATACCAAGCTCTTACCGAATCCACTCCTAGACATGCGCACAACAGTTGCCACACCTTAACTCGGCGACTTACTTCACAGGTTTGTTCGGTTGTTTTTAAGTCTTATGCATGTGTTTGAGTAGACTAGTCCTAGGGTTCAACAGATCCTAGTTCACTAATCTACGTTCCCTTCATGCCCATATAGTTCACATACAAATCATTTCAATAGTCAGAGTGTAACATCCTAAAATTTGAGTATTTTCTTGTGTTAGCTTGGATATGAATGTTATTGTGTGCTTAGTATATTTGTGTGAAGGCTTGGAAATATTAGGAAGCTAGAATAATTCTAATATGGTTTATTTAATGAAGTGGATTAAGTGAGCTTGACACTTAAGTTTATTTAAGTGTTAAATTAAAGCATAAGGGAGTTAATGGCATAGTGGTTAAGGAGTTTGAAAGGTTACTTGAGGGAAGTGGTTCGAGTAGCTTGGAAAGCATTTTTAGGATTATATTTTTACATTCTAGCATTGATGGACGGTCAAACTTATTTATGATAGGTTGGACTATTAATTTTGGAAAGTTGAATATTGGTTTAAGGAAAGCATGAAATTGGGGATAAGAATCTTAAGGTTATGGTATGATGACGGGACAAAGGCATGGAATATGGAGGATGTTTTGGAAAGTAATCTTAGGCCTTTAGTGCATGTATGTGGACGGTATGGGTGTCTAGGGGGTGGCCGAATGTTGATAGGTGTTTTGGGGGGGATTGTTGGCCAACTTTTGCCTTTGTGCATCTTTGGCTTTGTTTTTCATTCTCTCCAAAAACTTCCCACCTTGGCCGAATGTCTATTGTGCTTTTGGTGCAAAATTCTTTTGATTTTAGCCTCATTTTGTTGAACCAAATCATACCATTTTTCTTTCTTTCATTGTTCTTTTGAAACCGGAAATACAATTTGAACTTTGTGCATTTTTGTGCACTTTTCTTCTTTGACAAAATAGAGTTTGGCTGAATCTCTCTCTCTCCCACATCTCTCTCTTTTTCTTCTTTGACATTGGTTCATAATCATATTTCTCCTACTTTCTCTTGGCCGAAACTTTCATCTCTCCATCTCTCTTTACTTTCTTTTATTTTTATTCAAAGACATAAACATTCCTCTCTCATTGAAATCTCTTCCATCTTCTTCTTTTGTTTTCCTTTCTCTTTCTCAACTTTAATTGAATCCTTATTGTCAATACAAATCAACTATAGCCGAATTTCTTAGACCATTTGATCATTTTACCGAAACTTTCCCTTTCTCTTATTGTTTTGTTTTGGCCGAATATTCAAGGGTAGATTCTCTTGTGCTTTCTTCAATCGATTTTGGTTAATAAGTAAGTATTCTTGGCCGATTTTCCTATTATATTTTTCTCCTCTCTATGACATTTTCTTGTGGACAAAGGCCGAACCTTTGGGCAATTGTTGCAAGGTTCTAACTATTTTAGGAACCAATCATTCTTTTAGGCTCTCGGGACGTTGGGAGCAATCAACCTAAGCCTCGTATCTTTGTCTATCGTTTTGGGTAAGTATAGGTAAGACTTGGTATTACAAGTGAAACTCTTTGGGATTTAGTGGAATGGCCGAATGGCCTTTGTTTATAATTTTAGTATTGACCGATTGTAGGACAAGGTGACCTAGTGCGATAGATCGGATCGTTGGAAGATAGTTCTTGCGTTGGTGAAAGGTGTGTATCTTACACACTTTATAACTTGGTTCATATTTGTATATATGTGTGTTAAATAACTATTCATGTTGTTAAAGCAGAAATGATGAGATTTTGAGATGATACCATGATGGTATGAATGAGGATTCGGGTAAGTCCGTTTCGATATGTTGTTAATACATGAGGATTGAAATCATGATCTACGATTTATGATATTTTGTTATGTGATTCATATCAAAGTATATTGACATGATTTGTTTATTGCATTGGTATGGGCAACATGAGAGGAGGGGGAAGATTGATAATGTGACTTCGGTCACCAGTGATTTGGTATCACATTTGTGTATTCGGACACCAGAGATTTGGTATCTCTATTGATTTGGTATCACATTTGTGTCTTCGGACACCAGAGGTTTGGTACCTCATAGCGTCTCGTCCCTGTGGTTAATACGACCGTGGGTTGGCCCCACTTTTGAGATATGGGATCGACGCCAGTGATTTGGTATCACACATGGGTTGGCCCCACAACTTGATGATTCGTGACTTCGGTCACCAGTGATTTGGTATCACATTTGTGTCTTTGGGACACCAGAGGTTTGGCACCTCATAGCGACTCGTCCCTGTGATCTAGCATCACCGTGGGTTGGCCCCACTTTTGAGATATGGGATCGTCGCTAGTGATTTGGTATCACACGTGGGTTGGCCCCACAGATGGATTATTAGTGACTACGGTCACCAGTGATTTGGTATCACAATTGTGTCTTTGGACACTAGTGGTTTGGCACCACCAGTGGTAGAAAAGGAGTTATGGATGGCTAGGTTGGGTGCATTATGCATATATGTTACTTTGTTATAATTTGTGTAAGTATGTGGTATTTACCCGGGAGAGGGAATATGCACTGAGTCTTGGTGACTCACCTTCTCCCTTATCTTTTCAGGTGATTCGTGAGATTGCGGATAAGGAGCCGGATGAACTCGAGGAGGCCATGCAATAAAAGTTGGTTTTATATGAACTTCCATTTGGGTATTTTATTTTAATTTGGTTTTCATATTTTATGGATTTGTAGTAAGGCCTGTTTAATTATGTTTTGGATTATCTTTATGTTTTGAACATGTTTTAAATATGGTTTATAAATTTCATGATTATTATAATAAATTGAGTACAAAGTTTTCTAAACTACACAACGCGATGGTTTTTAAAACGTTACAATTGGGTAACATAAATCATTTGATAATTTTAACAACTTAAGTGTTTTCGATAATTTAAATGATTTTCAAAAAATTAAGTTTCTACAATCAAGTGCAAATGGTTTTCAAAGTAATAATTCGAGTTTTCTTAAAATGATATAAATCTTTTCTAACTTATGAATTATTTACTTATTTTAAAGTTTTATGTAATTTCAAATTAAATTTCAGTTTTAACTTATTTTCTACAAAGAAAGAATTTCAAAGAGTTCTTCACAAAAATTTAATTGTTAATTCGATTCCTTCAAAAATATTTTCCTTAGTGACATACCAAATTCGGTCATGGCGTATTGACCGGGTTTGGGGTGTTACAAATTGGTATCAGAGCTAAGTTCAAAAGCTCGGCTGTGGCCCGAGGCCCAAAATGTTTTAAAGTATGGTTTTAAAATGTTATTGTTGAAAATTATATGGTTTGAAAGGCATGGCCCCGAGTCTCCAGCATCAATCCGCCCTGGTAAGTACATCAAAACTGTTGATTTTGATGATATGATTATAGTGATGTTGATATGACTATATAGTAGTAGGGACTACTCTAGAGACCCAAAACTATAGGTTGGATGTACTCGCGAAACAACCATTTATAGAAACTTTTTCATAAAACTGTGCTTTAAAGAAAGTGGAATATTGACTAATGCATAAAACTCTTAAATCAGATAAGTCGATATCTAAGATATGAGTACTCGAGGTCGAGGTCGTGTTATGCGTGGACGTGGTCGAGGTAGGATGGCTATGTCTGAGCCAGTGAGGTCGGGTCAAGGATCCGAGAATGAAGTACCACCAGCTCCACCACCAGCGGTTGGAGTTGAGCATCAGGATCAAACGGGGGATGACGCAGTGTCTCAGGCGATGCTGCGAGTTCTTGAGAGGGTAGCTGGAGTAGGTGGAGGCGCGGGTGCTCGAAAGTCAGTACCTGAGCGACTCCGAGCCAACGGAGCCGAGGTATTTCGAGGTGTTCCGGGTGTAGCTCCCAGTTCGGCTGAATATTGGCTAGAGGCGATGGAGCGAATCATGGATGATCTAGATCTGAATGCCGAGGAAAAGCTGAAAGGGATTGTATCGCTTCTTCGTGATGAGTCATATCAGTGGTGGCTCACGGTTTGGAATGGTGCTCCGACGGAAGATCTCACTTGGGATTACTTTAAGCCAGCGTATCAGAAGAAGTATATTGGGTCTAGTTACGTTGATGAGCAGCGTAAGGCATTTCTGAGTTTGGTCCAAGGGAGTAAATCCGTATCAGAGTATGAGGCTGAGTTCCTAAGATTGAGCCGGTATGCTGGAGGTATTGTGGCTTCGGAGCACGAGCGATGTGTTCGATTTGAAGATGGTTTGAAGGACGAGCTGAGATTGCTGATTGCTCCACATCAGGAGCGAGAATTTGCTGCGTTGGTTGAAAAGGCTAAAATAGCCGAAGGAATAAAGGAAACTAGAAGACAGAGCTACGACCGGAATAAGCATAAGAGAGGATATGGATCATCTGGGTCAGCCGGTAATGTTCAGAAGAGGGCTAGGCAAAATGGGCCGAATCAGTCTGGGAGGCCTCGTACTGCTAATTAGGGACTAGCACGGTGTAACTGATGTGGGAAATTTCATTGGGGCGAATGTTGGACCGGAGGAAAAGGATGTTTCGAGTGTGGCTCGCTGGATCATCATGTGAGAGATTGTCCACGTAAGCAAGCCAGGAATCAATCTCAAGGACAAGGTCATGCTCAGTTCAGAAAGGAGGGACCAGCACCGCAGAGAGGTCGTGGTAATGGTAGAGGAGGTAATGGCTCTGGTCGAGGCCGCGGAGCATCTGGCAGAGGTGTAAGTAACACTGAAGCAAGGCAGCCTGGTTTGGTGTATGCTGCGAGGCGATGAGAGGAGGGCGACGCACCGGATGTCATAACCGGTACGTTCTTAATCTTTGGTGTTCCATATACTGCTTTGATAGATGTGGGTTCGACGCACTCGTATGTTGCTAGTAGTATTGTAGAGACCATGAGTTTAGATTCTGAGACTGCTTCTAGGAGAATGACAGTACTTAGTCCTCTAGGTCATTCTGTAGAAGTAGATAAGCTGTATAGAGACGTACCCCTAGAACTCCAAGGGGTAGTGTTCGTGGCTGATCTGATGGAACTGCCGTTTGAGGAGTTCGATCTGATTCTTGGGATGGACTGGTTGGTCAAGTACCAAGCAAGTCTGGATTGCGCTGCTAAGTGCATGGTTTTGAAGACAGCTGATGGCGAAGAAGTGGTCATGATAGGTAATAGGAGAGATTATCTATCCAACGTGGTATCTGCGTTAAAAGCTGTAAAGATGGTTAGGAAGGGCTGTGAAGCATTTGTGGTCCATGTGTGTGCTTTGGAAGCTAAGGAGTCTTCTGTGGGGAATGTTTGAACTGTAAAGGAATATGCTGACGTATTTCTTGAAGAACTTCTGGGACTGCCTCCGGATCGTGAAGTCGAATTTGGTATAGATCTGTTACCCGGAACGGCGCCAGTGTCTATAGCTCCGTATAGGATGGCACCGAAGGAATTGATGGAATTGAAGGCTCAGATTCAGGAGTTGTTGGATCGTGGTTTCATTCGACCAAGTGTTTCGCCTTGGGGAGCGCCGGTACTTTTTGTCAAGAAGAAGGATGGTACGATGCGGATGTGTATTGACTACCGCCAGTTGAATAAACTGGCGATCAAAAACAAGTATCCTTTGCCGAGGATAGATGACTTGTTTGATCAGCTTAAAGGGGCAGCGGTTTTCTCCAAGATTGATTTAAGGTTTGGATATCATCAGCTAAAGGTGAAAGAGGCTGATATCTATAAGACGGCTTTTCGCACTCGGTATAGGCACTACGAGTTTCTGGTGATGCCGTTTGGGTTAACTAACGCGCCTGCAGCATTCATGGACATGATGAATCGAGTATTCCAGCAGTTTTTGGATCAGTTTGTTGTGGTATTTATAGACGATATTTTGGTATACTCGAAGTCAGAGGAGGAGCATGATGCGCATTTGCGAGTAGTGTTGCAGATTTTGAGGGAAGAACAGCTTTTTGCTAAGTTTAGTAAGTGCGAGTTCTGGCTTAGGGAAGTGACTTTCTTGGGTCACGTTGTATCAGCCGAGGGGATTAGAGTGGACCCTCGGAAGATTGAGGCAGTGTTGGATTGGAAGCCGCCTATGTCTGTGGCTGAGATTCGGAGTTTTCTAGGTCTGGCGGGGTATTACCGAAGATTTGTGGAAGGATTTTCTTTGATCGCCGCACCGATGACTAAGTTGTTGAGGAAAGGAGTTCCATTTGTGTGGACCGAGAAGCAGCAAGAAAGTTTCGACAAGTTGAAGAAGATTCTGACTGAAGCTCCGGTTTTGATTCAACCTGAGGCAGGCAAGGAATTCACGGTTTATTGTGATGCATCACATACTGGTTTGGGATGTGTGCTGATGCAGGAAGGGAAGGTAGTGGCTTATGCATCTCGGCAGTTGAGACCACATGAGGTTAATTATCCGACGCATGACTTGGAATTAGCAGCAGTGGTTTTCGCTTTGAAGATATGGAGGCACTATTTGTACGGAGAGAAGTCGATAGTCTACACGGATCACAAGAGTCTTAAGTATCTTTTGACTCAAAAGGATTTGAACTTAAGGCAGCATAGATGGATCAAATTGTTGAAGGACTACGACTGTTCCATTGAGTATCATCCCGGTAAGGCTAACGTGGTGGCAGACGCATTGAGCCGTAAGGTTGTGTCAGACTTAAGATCGATGTTTGCTCGACTTAGCTTGTATGATGATGGGAGCCTTTTGGCGGAATTACAAGTCAAGCCGACTTGGTTAGATCAGATCAAGGAGAAACAATTAGAGGATGATGGTTTGAATGATCGGAGGTTGCGGGTTCAGAATGGTGGTTTAGAGGATTATAGTATGTCCAGTGATGGAGTTTTGTGTTTTAAAGGGAGAGCTTGTATGTCGAAGGATGTCGAGTTGAGGCAAAAGATTCTTCGAGACGCACATAGCAGCCCATATGCTATGCATCCTGGAGGTAGCAAGATGTATCGAGATCTAAGAGAGCAATTTTGGTGGCCAGGTATGAAGCGGGAGGTAACTGAGTTTGTGGGTAAATGTCTGACGTGTCAGCAAGTCAAGGCTGAACATCAGTTGCCGTCTGGATTACTTCAGCCGGTGAAGATTCCACAGTGGAAGTGGGAGAGGATCACCATGGATTTTGTCAGTGGATTACCTCTTACGCCTAGTAAGAAGGACTCAGTTTGGGTGATTGTGGATCGTCTAACTAAGTCAGCTCATTTCATTTTGATAAGGATGGATTATTCACTTCAGAGGTTAGCTAAGTTGTATGTGGCGGAGATAGTGAGGTTGCACGGTGTGCCAGTGTCGATCATCTCAGACAGGGATCCCAGATTTACGTCGAGGTTTTGGAGAGCGCTATATCAGGCTTTGGGTACGCGGTTGGATTTCAGTACCGCATTTCATCCACAGTCTGACGGGCAGTCGAAAAGAGTTATTCAGATTTTAGAGGATATGTTGAGAGGCTGTGTTTTGGATTTCCGAGGCAGCTGGGAAGAGTTTTTGCCGTTAGCTGAGTTCGCATACAACAATAGTTATAAGGCAAGCATTAAGATGGCACCATATGAGGCGTTGTATGGTAGGCGATGTCGCACACCTACATGTTGGACAGAGTTGGGTGAGCGTCAGATGTTAGGACCAGAGTTGGTTGCAGAAACTGAGGATAAGGTGAAGTTGATTCAGGCTCGTCTGAAGGAAGCTTCAGATAGGCAAAAGTCTTATGCCGATCTCAAGCAGAGGGATATAGAGTTTGCCGTGGGTGACAAAGTAATTCTGAAGGTCTCGCCATGGAAGAAAGTGTTAAGATTTGGGAAAAAAGGCAAGTTAAGTCCAAGGTTCATTGGACCGTTTAAGGTGTTGAGGCGAATGGGACCAGTAGCTTATCAGCTTGAGTTGCCAGCAGAATTGAGTCAGATTCACGATGTGTTCCATGTCTCCATGCTTAGACGCTATCGTTCTGATCCATCGCATGTCGTGGCAGTAGAGGAAATAAAAGTGAGTCCAGATTTGACGATATTAGAAGAACCTGTGCAGATTCTAGATCGAGACGTGAAAGTTTTGCGGAAGGAGTCAGTTTCTTTAGTGAAAGTCTTATGGCGGAATCATGATGTGGAAGAAGCTACGTGGGAACCAGAGGATGCGATGAGACAGCAATATCCTCAACTCTTTTGATCAGGTAATTTTGAGGACGAAATTTTCTTAAGGGGGTAGAATTGTAACATCCAAAAATTTGAGTATTTTCTTGTGTTAGCTTGGATATGAATGTTATTGTATGCTTAGTATATTTGTGTGAAGGCTTGGAAATATTAGGAAGCTAGAATAATTCTAGTATGGTTTATTTAATGAAGTGGATTAAGTGAGCTTGACACTTAAGTTTATTTAAGTGTTAAATTAAAGCATAAGGGAGTTAATGGCATAGTGGTTAAGGAGTTTGAAAGGTTGCTTGAGGGAAGTGGTTCGAGTAGCTTGGAAACCATTTTTAGGATTATATTTTTACATTCTAGCATTGATGGACGGTCAAACTTATTTATGATAGGTTGGACTATTAATTTTGGAAAGTTGAATATTGGTTTAAGGAAAGCATGAAATTGGGGATAAGAATCTTAAGGTTATGGTATGATGAGGGGACAAAGGCATGGAACATGGAGTATGTTTTGGAAAGTAATCTTAGGCCTTTAGTGCATGTATGTGGACGGTATGGGTGTCTAAGGGGGTGGCCGAATGTTGATAGGTGTTTTGGGGGGGGATTGTTGGCCAACTTTTGCCTTTGTGCATCTTTGGCTTTGTTTTTCTTTCTCTCCAAAAACTTCCCACCTTGGCCGAATGTCTATTGTGCTTTTGGTGCAAATTTCTTTTGATTTTAGCCTCATTTTGTTGAACCAAATCATACCATTTTTCTTTCTTTCATTGTTCTTTTGAAACCGAAAATACAATTTGAACTTTGTGCATTTTTGTGCACTTTTCTTCTTTGACAAAATAGAGTTTGGCCGAATCTCTCTCTCTCCCACATCTCTCTCTTTTTCTTCTTTGACATTGGTTCATAATCATATTTCTCCTACTTTCTCTTGGCTGAAACTTTCATCTCTCCATCTCTCTTTACTTTCTTTTATTTTTATTCAAAGACATAAACATTCCTCTCTCATTGAAATCTCTTCCATCTTCTTCTTTTGTTTTCCTTTCTCTTTCTCAACTTTAATCGAATCCTTATTGTCAATACAAATCAACCATAGCTGAATTTCTTAGACCATTTGATCATTTTACCGAAACTTTCCCTTTCTCTTATTGTTTTGTTTTGGCTGAATATTCAAGGGTAGATTCTCTTGTGCTTTCTTCAATCGATTTTGGTTAATAAGTAAGTATTCTTGGCCGATTTTCCTATTATATTTTTCTCCTCTCTATGACGTTTTCTTGTGGACAAAGGCCGAACCTTTGGGCAATTTTTCAAGGTTCTAACCATTTTAGGAATCAATCATTCTTTTAGGCTCTCGGGACGTTGGGAGCAATCAACCTAAGCCTCGTATCTTTGTCTATCGTTTTGGGTAAGTATAGGTAAGACTTGGTATTACAAGTGAAACTCTTTGGGATTTTGTGGAATGGCCGAATGGCCTTTGTTTATAATTTTAGTATTGACCGATTGTAGGACAAGGTGACCTAGTGCGATAGATCGGATCGTTGGAAGATAGTTCTTGCGTTGGTGAAAGGTGTGTATCTTACACACTTTATAACTTGGTTCATATTTGTATATATGTGTGTTAAATAACTATTCATGTTGTTAAAGCCGAAATGATGAGATTTTGAGATGATACCATGATGGTATGAATGAGGATTCGGGTAAGTCCGTTTCGATATGTTGTTAATACATGAGGATTGAAATCATGGTCTACGATTTATGATATTTTGTTATGTGATTCATATCAAAGTATATTGACATGATTTGTTTATTGCATTGGTATGGGCAACATGAGAGGAGGGGGAAGATTGATAATGTGACTTCGGTCACCAGTGATTTGGTATCACATTTGTGTCTTCGGACACCAGAGGTTTGGTACCTCATAGCGTCTCGTCCCTGTGGTTAATACCACCGTGGGTTGGCCCCACTTTTGAGATATGGGATCGACGCCAGTGATTTGGTATCACACGTGGGTTGGCCCCACAACTTGATGATTCGTGACTTCAGTCACCAGTGATTTGGTATCACATTTGTGTCTTTGGGACACCAGATGTTTGGCACCTCATAGCGACTCGTCCCTGTGATCTAGCATCACCATGGGTTGGCCCCACTTTTGAGATATGGGATCGTCGCCAGTGATTTGGTATCACACGTGGGTTGGCCCCACAGATGGATTATTCGTGACTACGGTCACCAGTGATTTGGTATCACAATTGTGTCTTTGGACACTAGTGGTTTGGCACCACCAGTGGTTTGGTACCACACGGGGTAGAAAAGGAGTTATGGATGGCTAGGTTGGGTGCATTATGCATATATGTTACTTTGTTATAATTTGTGTAAGTATGTGGTATTTACCCGGGAGAGGGGATATGCACTGAGTCTTGGTGACTCACCTTCTCCCTTATCTTTTCAGGTGATTCGTGAGATTGCGGATAAGGAGCCGGATGAACTCGAGGAGGCCATGCAATAAAAGTTGGTTTTATATGAACTTCCATTTAGGTATTTTATTTTAAGTTGGTTTTCATATTTTATGGATTTGTAGTAAGGCTTGTTTAATTATGTTTTGGATTATCTTTATGTTTTGAACATGTTTTAAATATGGTTTATAAATTTCATGATTATTATAATAAATTGAGTACAAAGTTTTCTAAACTACACAACGCGATGGTTTTTAAAACGTTACCATCGGGTAACATAAATCATTTGATAATTTTAACAACTTAAGTGTTTTCGATAATTTAAATGATTTTCAAAAAATTAAGTTTCTACAATCAAGTGCAAATGGTTTTCAAAGTAATAATTCGAGTTTTCTTAAAATGATATAAATCTTTTCTAACTTATGAATTATTTACTTATTTTAAAGTTTTATGTAATTTCAAATTAAATTTCAGTTTTAACTTATTTTCTACAAATAAAGAATTTCAAAGAGTTTTTCACAAAAATTTAATTGTTAATTCGATTCCTTCAAAAATATTTTCCTTAGTGACATACCAAATTCGGTCGTGGCGTATTGACCGGGTTTGGGGTGTTACACAGAGGTACTTACCTGGTGGACTTCGGGTCGGAGATACAGGTGCCATGCCAGAATATCCTGAAATAGTTCATAAAATTCTATGTTTTTGAAAAGCCCATTTTGAAAAAAATGTTTTTGGGCCCAAATCCCTCAGAGCCGAGTTTTGAATCGGGCTCTGATACCAAACTGTAACACCCTCAAACCCGGCCCACGAGCCACGGCCGAATTCAGAAATGCCACTGCGGAAAACGTTTGAAAAATAGTTTGACTTACAGTAAGAACATAAAAATTTGTGGTGGTTTGTAAAATCTTGTGTATTTCGAAATTCTGAAATGAGTTGAGTTGTTACAAATTCCCGGTTAAAACTTTATTATATACTTTCAAAATATAAATCGTTAAGAGTAATCGTCCATTCAATAAAAACATGATAACAACTTCAAATACTTTAAGTGGCCCTTATTACATCAAATAATTACTCAAAAATACTTGAAATGATAAATACTTAGAATTACGGAAAATACAAATATGTAATTAATTAAACATCTTCTTCTGCATGGGCCACCTCGTATCCACTCCAACCCGGTCCGAGAATCACTATCACCTGCGATGTTGATAAATATTTGGGTGAGTCACACGGACTCAGTGTGCAATTAGACCACTGATTTCCACCCACATATCAACCGCATATTTACCCACATATCATAAATCAATGCATCTTATTCATGTAATTTCACTTATCGGCTTGGCCCATTATCACATCTCAGATATTTAGACAACTTGTTCATATAATACCACAATTTGGGTTTGGCCCATATTCATATCACATATCGGATAATCATATAATTAACCACATGTTTCCACATACTGGGCTTGGCCCATTACCACATTGATCCACATAGCAGACAGATTTATGCAAAATGCACCCAACCCGGCCTAGGGTCCATCCTCTACACACCCCCGTATCCAGCCACCACACACCAGGGGATTAAGAAATCACCCTCCCCTTTTCACTCCAATAAGGCAATCAATGCCGGCCACGCGAACTAAATCGCAAATGATCCACAACGCGACCTCAGTCAGCGTCAATCCACGATGTAGCCGAAGCTATCATCAAAACCACGATGAGCACAAAGCCATCATTAACCACGATATGGCACATAGCCTATATCAACCACGTACTCGAAGTACACCCTGTCCTTCATTCATGTTCATATCCCACCCCATGCACATGCAACATACCATAATGTCATGAGGAATAATGCATGCACATGTTATTCAGGTATTTAATCTTATAAGCACATCAATAACCACATTCATTCACACTCCTATAGGCATATTCACATTCACATCAATACTTAATACTGACCTGGTCATCGTTATACCCCTTTAGGGTATCCATCTCCCAGTTTCCACTGCACTAGTTAGCACATACATAATACATATAACATATCACATACATAACATAAACAGTCACATGCAAATATAACTTATATCCCGGAAAATGGTAGGCTAACTACAAACCTTATAACTTGAAGAACTACGCTTTCGATCCCGATGCTATCACTAAGTGACACTACGGCTATCTGCCTACTTTGCTGCTCTGACGCTGGTCCACACCCCGGTGGCCAATCCCGAACTGCAGAAACTGCTCTCCTCTTGAACTTGGGAATAGGGACTATCCCTTGTCCTCCTTGACTGGTATTCGCCTCCATCACAATACTTAATTAGAATACTCGGTTAATCAACAATGTCATAGATCTAAGTATCGAATCTTACTAAATATTCCTTACCGAAACAAACTTGAATCCCGGAGGCTCCTATATACTTCTGTCGATTTGCCCCTAAGTAAACATAGTACACAATCGGTCAATACTAAATATTCAAGATATGGCCTTAGGCCAAATATAAACATCCCTTACCTTGTATGACCAAATCCCGAAAACCACTACTATCTCTGAAGTTGTCGATATCCCTGCTAATCACTTGTTAGAATCGACTATATGACAATAACCCAAGAAAATGGCCTATGGCCGAATACCCTATAGACTTACCTTGAAGAATCGAATTTCAAAAGAACTCCTTTGATGCGTCTTATCGCTGGCTACCTTCACAGAAACACATCACAAGACTTAAAGCACATTCGGCCATCCTTAAGGCCTAACTATATGATTTCGGCATACTAATAGAAAAGAGAAGGGAAACCGATTGTTAAGGAAGATCATACTTACCACTATGTCGCTTGGAGAGACTACAAGAGAAAAGTCGACAGCCCCTTAGAGATTCGGCTATGGCTACCAATATAGGGAGATTCGGCTTCAATGAATAAGAAGGAAGACTAGCCTGGAGGTTTTAACAAAAAGATGGAGGGAGTGTGGAGCTTAGTTGATTTCGGCAATGGAGAACAATGGTAGCAAAGTTTCGGCTATCACTCTCAATGACAAGGGCATTCGACTTTCAAAGAAATAGGAAGGAATTTGAGGTTGAAAGAAAATAAGGAAGAAGAGGAGAAGAGTAGAGGAATTTCGGCAAGGAGAAGAATGCTTACTCTAAGTGAAATTCGGCACTTAATCCCCTCTACTCATGACCGAATACATCACCCAAGGAGCCCCCCATTCGGCCACCACCTCTATTCCTTATCACGTCCATCATTTTTCTCTCCTATTTTTCCTCTTTATCACCTTGACAAATAAAATAAAACTTCAATTATCCTTCACTAATCTCCTATATTATCTCTTATCTACCTACTCAAGATAAATAAAATAAAACTATATTTATCTCCTTATCACACATAAAAAAAACAAGCTTAATCCTCATCTTTTGGAAGCCCAAATGCCGTCCAACTCCATCCCCCTCTCTTGACGCCAAAATGACAAATAAAAACCTCCTTTTTGCTGCCATCAAGACTCGAACCCCTTCCCTTGGATCCCCTGCTGACTCAACTCTCCTAGCACCGTAGGTAGCGTCCCAAGCCACTTTACCAAGGCACTTTTTGTGACATGTTTCACCCAGAATTTCTTTTAAGACCTCCTTAGCCAAGCTCCTTCTTGACGCAAAAATAAATGCCCATTTGCTTCCTCTGCAACTCGAACCAAGGCCCTTCCCCACTGCTCCTGTCGTCATTCTCCAAGGCCCTAAGTGACGCCTTGCAGCCACTTTACCAAGCCCACTTTCATGTCCAAATTCTCCTACAATTCTCTTTAAGGCCTCCATAGCCTAGTTTCCCATTTTTCACTTAAAATTTCATAATTTCTTAAGGCACTCTCCTACATCCTAGGTTTCTCAAAATCCCTAAAACACATCCAGGCATACCCAAAACCTACCAGCACTTGAATTATGCACCAAACGCATAACCCCTAATTCTAGGGTACTACACCAATTCATATACAAATCATGCCATTTCATCTTCAACCATTTCACTACTCAAATCAAAACCATAAGCATACCAAAACAATATGTCATTACCAACAATTTCACCTGTTTTCCCTATGCATTTTTCTCATCATTTTATCAACTAATTCATGCCACAAAATATACCAATTCATCATTCCTATATCATACCAAAAACATGCCAAAACACAAGGCCATATATATACATCAAATATCACTTACCAAATTCATAAATTAAGCCAACTTAGATGGCCAAATACACACCAACATGTACATCATTTACAAGCCAACTCTCATGGCTAAAATTACAACTCAAAACATATCATCTTAACACTCACCTATACATGCCATATACCATATATACGTAACATCAAAAGTACCAACAAGTTGATCGATAGTGTGATGATGTTCCTAATGATCCTCGAGTCCGAGCTAGCTTCGATTATCTATTAAACAGGAAAAGAACACACAAAGTAAGCTTTAAAAGCTTAGTAAGCCATATACAAATAAAATTACCACATGAATCAACATTATTTCCATCAATAGGTAAAATACGAATAAACACATAAAAGCTCCCAAACCTTTCCCAATGTATACATATTCAATATCATAAGTGAATTCATCAAATACTTCCCTTTTCAATACTTATATGAATCTCGTACGTACCTAAGCCACTTAACTCATTAACACATTCTTTCTTGACTTGACTTTGCCCGTTGAACCATTCGGAATCATTAAGGATACTCGAAAATCACATATAACTCGTACAATGCCATATCTCGGATATGGTCTTACATGTTATCACATATCGATGCCACTGTCCCAGACAGGGTCTTACACGAAATCAAATAACGATGCCAATGACCCAGACATGGTCTTACACGTAATCACATAATGATGCCAATGTCCCAGACATGGTCTTACATATAATCACATCTCGATAATCCTAATGTCATGACATTTGTATCCTATATTATTCCTAAGGTTCGTACGAGACTTTCAGTTATTGTAACCCTGTTGATTCTTGCTAATATTTGATCATTCAACATTCATAGCAGTTCAAGACAATTAAACATATATAATTCAATTTAAAGACATTTATTTGCATATGAACTTATTTTGTATTAGGGATAAACGGACTGGATCGACTATTCAATAACCTTTGATTTTCCCCGATCTAAATCCGATTTCTTTTGTTCTTGATCTATATACATTAAAAATTAGCTCATTTATTCATCAAATCATTCAATTCAGTCCACCAACACATATTTTGGCATTTTTGCACTTTGCCCCTAAATATCCATATTTTTACAATTTAGTCCCTATTTCATAAAAACAAAATTTACACAAAATTTAACAAAACACATGCTTAGCTGAATTACCATAGTACCCCTAGCAGCCCATATTTCATATTTCAACCACATAATTTATACTATTCACTATTTAATCCCTAAATACCAAGAATCACTGAACAAAATATGATAATCTATCAACAAATATCCATTTTTCATCATCAAACATTTAAAAGCTTAAATAATCATCAATGGCACTTTACAAAATCATGAACAAACTCAAAAACTAAGGCACGGGCTAGCTAGAACACGAAGCAACGATTACAAAAATATAGAAATCATCAAAAAATGAGCTCAAACCTTACATTAATCAAGCCAAATGTGTGCCGAACCCTATTGTTCTCCCATGGCTTCTTTCTCTTTTAAACTTTTGGTGAAGATGATGATATTTAGGCTTATTTTTAACTTTGTTTTATTTATTTCATGTATATTATCATTTTTACTAAATCAACCTTTACTAAACCATTTAAAATCATCATATTAATGCCCATTTATGTCAAATTCCACTATCAATGGTTTAATAACATCATAAGGACCTCTCATTTAATAAATCATAGCAATTAAACACATTTAAAATATAGAATGCCACTTTTGCATTTTATGCGATTAAATCTTTTTTCTCAAATTAAGCATTCAAATGCTAAAATTATTTCACAAAACATTCACACATATATAATCACATGCTATAAACACCAAAAATAATATTAAAATAATTTTCCAACATCGAATTTTTGGTTCTGAGACCACTGTTATGATTTAGCTAAAACTGGGTTGTTACAACTTTCCCCCCTTAAGGATTTTCGTCCCAGAAAATCTTACCGGTGAATAGGTTCGGGTATTGATTTCTCATAGCATCCTCAGTTTCCCACATAGCTTCTTCAACCCCTGTTGATGCCACAAGACTTTCACTAATGCAATTTTCTTATTTCTTATTTCTTAATTCTTTGATCTCGCGAGCTAAAATTCAAATTGGTTCTTCATCATATGACATATCTGACTGAATTTCAATCTCAGTCGGGGAAATGACGTGTGAAGGGTCGGATCGGTATCCTCGTAGCATTGATACGTGAAATACATTATGTATTTTCTCTAATTCAGATGGTAAGGATAAACGATACGCAATTGGCCCGATCGCTCCATAATCTAGTAAGGTTCGATATATCACGGACTCAATTTCCCTTTTCGACCAAATCGCAATATCGTTTTCCATGGTGACACTTTCAGAAACACTCTATCCCCGATCTAAAACTCAATATCTTTTCGTTTCAAGTCTGCATATGATTTCTATCGATCTGACGCTACTTTCAGACTATCACGAATTACTTTTTCTTTTTCTTCAGTCTCTCTGATCAGATCAACCTCGTGAATCTTATTTTCGTTGAGCTCACTCCAATACAACGGTGTTCGACATTTACGACCGTATAGAGCTTCGTATGGTGCCATATTTATACTCGATTGAAAGCTATTATTGTAAGCAAATTCAACAATGGTAGGTATTTCTCCAGCTACCTTCAAACTCAAGAATGCAACATCTCAACATATCTTCAAGTATCTGAATAACTCGCTCAGACTGACCATCCATTTGCGGGAGAAATGCAGTACTGAAATGTAGCTTTGTACCCAGTGCGTCTTGCAGTTTCTTCCAAAATCATGAAGTGAATCTCGGATCTCTATCCGAAACAATAGATTGTGGCACCCCGTGTAATCGAACAATCTTTGAGATATACAGCTCAACTAATTTATCAAGCGAGCAATCTGTACGCACCGAAATGAAATGTGCAGATTTCGTTAATCTATCAACAACAATCCAGATTGCATCTTTCTTTCTCGGAGTTAAGGGTAAACCTGAAACAAAATCCATGGTTACTCTGTCTCATTTCCACTTAGGAATCATGATAGGTTGTAATAAACCTGATGGCACTTGATGTTTAGCTTTGACTTGCTGGGGAATGAAACATTTCGAAACAAATTCTAAGATATCCCTTTTCATGCCATGCCACCAATAAAACTGTTTCAAATCATTAATCATTCTCATGCTTCCTAGGTGTACTAATAGACAATTACTATGAGTTTCATTCAAAATCATCTGAATCAACTCTGAATTTCTTTGAACACATATTCGATCATTGAATCTCAAACAATCATCGGAATCAATTTGAAACTTTGAATCATAATTTGACTCACACTGAACCCGTTTTGCTTGTAGTTTATTATCAAGATTTTGAGCCTCATAAATCTGCTGTATAAACAACGGTCTTGCTTTCAACTTGGCTACTAACGAACCATCATTGGACAAAGCCAAATTTGTATTTAAAGTACATAAGGCAAACAAGGACTTTTGGCTTAAAGCATCAACAACTACATTTGCTTTCCCCGAATGATAGTCTATCACTAATTGATAGTCTTTTGGCAATTCTAACCATCTCCGCTATCATAAATTCAATTCTTCTAAGTCATTAGATATTTCAAACTTTTGTGATTAGTATAAATATGACACTTCTCACCAAATAAATAATGATGCCAGATTTTCAATGCGAACACTATCGCAACTAACTCAAGATCGTGCATCAGATAATCCTTTTCCTGTGGTTTCAACTGTCTCGAGGGATAAGCTACAACTTTGCCTTCCTACATCAAAACACAACCCAGGCCATTTAACGATGCATTACTGAAAGTTATGAATTCTTTACCTGACTCAAGCTGAACTAACATTGGAGCTTCAGTCAATAAAGCTTTTAACTGCTCAAAACTTTTCTGGCATTTATCTGACCACTCGAACTTAACATCTTTTTGAAGCAATCTAGTCATCGGAGTTGCAATCATCAAATAGTCTTTTACAAACCGTCTATAATATCCAGCTAGTCCTAGAAAACTACAGACCTCAGAAACATTTCTCAGAGGCTTCCAATCTATAATCACAGATACCTTACTCGGATCAACCCGGATACCATCAGCTGAAACAATATGTCCTAGAAATCCAACTTCTCATAGCCAAAACTCACATTTGCTAAACTTTACAAACAACTGTTTATCTCTCAAAGTTTGTAGTATGATTCTCAAATGCTCAGCATACTCAGATTCATCACGAGAGTAAATCAATATGTCATCAATGAACACAATTACAAATCGATCTAAATACGACCTGAAAATCCGGTTCATCAGGTCCATAAAAACAGCATGTGCATTCCTTAGCCCGAAAGGCATAACAAGAAATTCATAGTGTCCGTACCTTATTCTAAATGCAGCCTTTGGCACATCCGAGTCTTTTACTCGCAACTGGTAATAACCTGATCTCAAATCGATTTTCGAAAACACTGTTGCCCCTTTTAGTTGATCAAACAAATCATCTATTCGTGGCAAAGGGTATTTATTCTTGATCGTCACTTTGTTGAGTTGTCGATAGTCTATACACATTCTCATCGTGCTATCTTTCTTTTTCACAAATAAAACTGGTGCACCCCAGGGAGAGAAACTCGGTCTAGCAAAACATTTATCTATCAACTCTTGCAACTGAGCTTTCAATTCTTTGAACTCTTTCGAGGTCATTCTGTACGGAATTATCAATATCGATGTAGTTCCCGGCACTAACTCAATGCCAAACTCAACCTCTCGGATCGGTGGTAAACCTAGTAATTCTTCAGGAAACACATCCGGATACTCACACACAACTGGCACTGATTTGATCTTCTTTTCAGTCACTTTTGTATCAAGCACATAGGCAAAATAAGCTTCGCAGCCCTTTCTCGCATATTTCTGAGCTAACATCGATGAAATCACTACTAGTAAACCATTCAAATCATCTGACTCAATCCGGATAATCTCATTATTCTGACATCTCAGATCAATCGTCTTTCATTTACAATTTACTATAGCATCATGTAGCGTTGGACAATCCATACCCAGAATTATATCAAATTCATCAAATGGCAACAACATCAGATCAACAAATAAATAGAAATCCCGAATAATCAATGGATAGTTCTTGCACACTTTATCAACCAAAACACACTTGCCTAAGGGGTTCGATACTCTAATCAAAAATTCAATAGACTCTACAGGAAAAGTCTTACTAGATACTAAATTCATGCATATATAAGAATGAGTTGATGCTGGATCTATCAATACAATCACGTTAAAATCATAGAGAGTGAAAGTACTGGTGATAACATCTGGAGATGACGATTCTTCGCGAGCGCGAATAGCGTAGGCTCGTGCAGGTGCTCTGGCCTCAGACCTCACAACAGAGTCTTTTGTCGCTCTCTGGCTACCACTCATATTACCAGAATTTCTGGGTGGTCTCCCTCTAACTGCAGTATTACTCGGCCTCGTACTCTGAGCATTATCTTTTTCAGCTAACTCTGGGCAATCTCTGATAAAATGATCTAACGATCCACATTTAAAACAAGCCCGATCATTCAATCTACAATCACTGAAATTCCATTTTCCACACTATTTACATTCGAGTCAATTTGGTTTTGCACTCCCGACACTAGCTATCGAGATAGTCGGAGTTTTAAAGCTCAAATGTTTCCTTTCACGATCTTTGTTTGAATGTCCCACTAATGCATTAGAATGATTAAATGAGTCTTAGAATTTCTTCAATGCAGACTGATAAGATTTACTAGTTGATCTCTTTCTCGAATCTCTTGCTTCAAAATCAGCTTTTCTCTTTTCTTTACTAAGATCCTTGGCTTTACAAGCCCTCTCAACCAGAACGATGAATTCTTCCAACTCTAGAATTCCAACTAGTAGTTTTATATCTTCATTCAATCCATCTACAAATCGTTTGCACATAATCTCCTCAGTTGACACATACTCTCGAGCATACTTGCTTAATCGTACGAACTCTCTTTCATACTCAATGACAGTCATACGGCCTTGATTTAACTCTAAAAAGTCTTTATACTTTAGATCAAGGAATCACTGACTTATATATTTCTTTCGAAACTCTGTCTGAAAGAATTCCCAAGTCACTCGTTCTATCGGTACCACAGATACTAATGTTTTCCAATAATGGTACGCATTATCTCTCAACAAAGATACAACACATTTGATACACTCATCAGAAGTACAAGGAAATTCATCGAATACTAGGATAGTATTTTCGAGCCAGTACTCGGCTCTCTCAACATCATCATCAACGGTAGCCCAAAAATCTTGAGCCCCATGTTTACGAATCTTATCTACTGGCAGCTTATTCAATCGTATCGGATCTACAACTTAAGGATAAACAGGGGTTTGTTGAGGAACAGTTGGGGGTGGAGGTTTTTGAGCATCCGAATTCGTTCAAAAGAACTCCGTGAACTTCTCCCTCATCATCTGGAAAAAGGCTTGTTTAGCCTCTCCCTCATGGCTACTAGATACAGAACTTAGAGTTAGATTGCGCTGCCCTTTGGTTAGAAGCGGGCGCATTGCTCTCTACATCATCAGCTATAGCTCTTTCGGGATCTATTTCTATACGAAAATACAAATTAAGCTGTTAGGAATCATCACACTATCACAGAGTATATATGGCATGTATAGCTAGACTCTCAGATATGCCACGTTAGTCCTAAAATCGACTAAACTGTAGCTTTGATACCAATAAATGAAACACCCTTAACCCGTATCCATTACCAAAATACGGTTACTAGGAATTACCTATCAAATCAAAATATACAACGTAAATTTATGCATTCATTCTCAAACACCATTCAGTCATAAACACATTGTCCCTTATAAAGGCCTACGAGGCCTTAAACATGCTTTAGAAGAGGTTCGGGACTAAAACAATAACTTAAAAAGTTTTGGAAACTTAGGAAATTTTCAAACATACAAGAGTCACAAGCCCGTGGGAACAGGCCATGTGCCTCACACGGCTCCAGACACGCCCGTGTCTCAGGCCGTGTGAAAATAGGGCATACATACTGACTTGGGTCACACGGCTGACCACACTCCCGTGTGTCAAGCTCGTGTGCCCTTCGAAATGGCCACACACGCCTGTGTCCCAGGTCGTGTGCTAGGCCTTGCCAATCCTGTAGGGTATACTGACTTATGCAACACGGCCAAGTCACACGCTTGTGTGCTAGGCTGTGTGCCATTTAGGGGGTATAATGACTTGTGCCAAACGGCCGGTCACACTCCCATGTGTGAGGCCGTATGGAGCATACTGAGCTCAATTTAATTCCAACACCAGGGGACACACGGTCATGTATCATGATCGTGTGTCGCATAGGCTGAGACACACGCTCGTGTCTCTGCCTGTGTGGACAAGAATAGGCCATTTGCAAGGCCAATTTGCCACCCTTTCTCATGCTCACCTAAAAAACCAAAATAGTACCATTTCAACACATTTATAAGCAACCAAAACATAACAATTCATATACAAATCATGCCATTTCATCTTCAACCATTTCACTACTCAAATTAAAACCATAAACATACCAAAACAATATGTCATTACCAACAATTTCACCTGTTTTCCTATGCATTTTTTGCATCATTTTATCAACTAATTCATGTCACAAAATATACCAATTCATCATCCCTATATCATACCAAAACATGCCAAAACATAAGGCCATATATATACATCACATATCACTTACCAACTTCATAAAGTAAGCCAACTTAGATGGCCAAATACACACCAACATGTACATCATTTACAAGCCAATTCTCATGGCTAAAATCACAACTCAAAACATATCATCTTAACACTAGCCTATACATGCCATATACCATATATACATAACATCAAAAGTACCAAAAAGTTGATCGATAGTGTGACGATGTTCCTCATGATCCCCGAGTCTGAGCTAACTTCGATTATCTATAAAATAGGAAAGAACATGTAACACCCCATACCCGTGTTCGACGCTGGAATTGGGTACGAGGCATTACCGGACTCATCTTTCCTAAACGTACAACTTTGAATTATAAAAATTCATTCCAACTTAAAGCTTTTCAAACACATTCATATCATCCTTATTATGGGCCTTCGAGGCCTTATACATGCGAACGAAGGGTCTCAGAATCAAACAGAGAACTTTTGTAGACTTAGAAATATTTAGCCTTAGTAGGGCTACACACCCGTGTGAAATGGAACACGCCCATGTGGGCAGGCCGTGTGGTCACACACGCCCATGTCCATAGCCTGTGTGGAATTTATTTTTCCTTACGAACCTACAGGGGTTTTCACACAGCTGGACACATGCCCATGTCTTTGGCCCGTGTCCTCACCCATGTTTGATAACCTTGGTATTTTGTTTATGATGTCAGCAACCTTATAAAGGGCACACGACCTAGGCACACGCCCGTGTGTCTAGCCCGTGGTCGACACTGACCTGCAACATTAACATGTAGGGGACACACAGCCCAGCCACATGCCCATGGGACTGACCGTGTGCCACACACGGCCTAGACACACGCTCATGTGCCTACCCGTGTGGACAAGAATAAGGCTATTTGCCAAGCTCTTTTTATCACCCTAACTCATACAACATAAGTACCATTCAACCATTACCAAGCAACCCAATCATGCATCATACATATTCATGAATAACCTCATCTTGTCATAAATAAGTAATAATGAGCCATCAACTATGGATATTTACAAAAGAGTTCATCTTTAAAAGAGCCAACACACTTGGCCAAAACAACAAGACATTTCCATAAGTCTAGCCCTTATACATGCCATACTAAAAATGCTTAGTCTAAATATACCGAGATGAGCTGATAGAGTGGGTGATCTTTCGATTATCTTCGTATCCCGAACCGGCCCTTTGACACTATAAAACAAGAGAAAAGAAAGGGAGTGAGCTTTAAGCTTAGTAAGTTTACATGTAAACAATAAGCATCATAACATATGTTAATCCATCAATAACATTACATACTAAGAAATAATAATGCACTTTTCCATAATCATGCTTACTTATTTCATCTCTTACCACATTCCAACCATATATCAATTATATTGCTCACAATTGCTTGTACACATTCCCTGCACTCATCACCACAAAGCAACATGAAACATTTACTTAAATAATTTCTCGATGAACCCCTCAGAATAATACTAACCACCGGTGGTTTCGCACACAACCCACCATTAATCAATGATAGGGTGGTATCGCCCTTAGCCCACCAAATGATAATATAAACGATGGTATCGCACACAGCCCATCGTGAATAAGTAATAAGGTGGCATCGCACAGAGCCCATCGTGAATAAGTAATAAGGTGGCATCGCACACAGTCCACCAAAAAGGATAATTACGGTGGTATCGCACACAACCCACCAAGTAATTATTACGAATATTTTTCCACGGTTACATATTTATTCCGAGGTTCATACGAGAATTAATCACTATCTACCAATATCAATCAATCTCACTCATAATTTATCTCATTCATACAATGCATCAATAAGTAACAACATATGTATTAAAGATGTATCGTTCACACATAAACTTACCTCGTTGCAAAATGTATTAGTCGACGGTTCAGTCCGTAACCTTGCATTTTCCACAGTCAAGGTTGTTTTTGCGCTCTTCTTAATCTATAATAATAAAATTTACTCATTCAATCACTTTATAACTCATGATACATCAAAATTTACACTTAGGCAAAAATGACCATTTTGCCCTTATATTTTGGTAAAATTATGATTTTTCCCCTAGGCTCGTAAATCGTTTTTTATCACATTTCCTCATTAAACAAGCCTAGATAAACATTTATTTCTCTTAAAACAACTCACAAAACCAATTATTTCATTCATTTATTGCACAATTACAACCTTTACAAATAAGCCCTCTTTAGGTGTTTTCATGATAACACCTTTCACAAAAGTTGTTCCTTAACCCACTAGCATTCATTTTCTTCCATAAAAACTCAACAAACAACATGAACACTCTCATGAAAAGTCCCTAAAATTTCAACCATTTTACAAAATAGTCCCCTCATTAGCTAGCTTAAGCTTTGGGGGTTCCAAAAGTACAAAAATTATCAAGAAAGACCTCTAAAATCACTTACTTGCAAGAGATTTGTTTTGCTGAAAATTTGAACTCCAAGAACTCTAATTTCCCTTCAATTTTCGGTGGTAAAAGAAGCATGAATAGTAAAAGATGATATCTCTTTTACTCATATTATTTTATTCATTTTTTATCGCCTAATTTCACCAAATTTTGACCAAAATTTAATGCTCTTGTCTCCTTGTCTCTATGGTCGGCCAACACACCCTTAATGGCCTAATTGCACTTTAACAACCTCCAATTTAATATTCTATAGCTATTAGACACTTCTACCTTGTATAATAGAACTTTTGCACTTTATGCGATTTAGTCTTTTTTTCATAAATAAGCATGAAATCACTAAAATTAATGCACCAAAATTTTCATACATCCTTATAAACATGATATAACACATAAAATAATATCAAAATAATTTTCTTCAACCTCAGATTAGCAGTCCCGAAATCACTATTTCGACTAGCCCAAAAATCGAGTTGTTACAACTCTCTCCCCTTTAGAGATTTTTGTCTCTGAAACTCTTACCGGTAAAAAGGTTTGGGTATTGTTCCCTCATGGCTTCTTCCAGTTCCCACATAGCCTCTTCCATATCGTGTTTTTGCCATAACACTTTTACTAAGGCTATGCTCTTGTTCCCCAACTGTTTAACCTCTCGAGCCAATATCTTAATTGGTTCCTCTTCATAAGTCATATTCGGTCGTATCTCAATTTCTGTTGAGGGGATCACATGCGAAGGATCGGAACGATATCGCCGCAACATCGACACATGAAACACGTTGTGTATCCTCTCTAACTCTGCTGGCAAAGCCAACCGGTATGCTACTGGTCTATTCCTTTCAATAACCTCATACGGCCTTATAAATCGTGGACTCAATTTGCCCTTTCGACCAAATCTCAATATTTTCTTCCACGGGGATACTTTCAGAAATACTTCATCACCCACTTGAAACTCGATTTCTTTCCTTTTTAAATCCGCGTATGACTTTTGTCGATCTGAAATAGCTTTCAAACAATCACGGATCACTTTCACTTTCTCCTCAGTCTTTTTAACTAAATCGACCCCGTAAATTTGCTTCTCTCTAAGCTCGGTCCAATGCACAGGAGTCCGACACTTGCAACCATATAAATCTTCGTACGATGCCATCCGTATACTCGACTGATAACTGTTGTTATAGGAAAACTCAACCAATGGTAGATATTTTTCCCAACTACCTTCGAACTCTAACACACAACATCAAAACATATCCTCAAGAACTTGAATCACTCTTTCAGATTGGCCATCAGTTTGAGGATGGAACGCTGTACTAAAATTCAATCTCGTACCCGAGATAATAGATGTAAGCACTCTAAGCAATCTCACTACGTCAGCAATATACAACGTGGCTAACTTATCAAGTGAATAATCCACACGCACCGGTATAAAGTGAGCCAACTTCGTTAATCTATCAACAATGACCCACACAACATCTTTCTTTCTCGAAGTCATAGGTAACCCCATTACAAAATCCATGGTAATTCGATCCCATTTCTGCTCAGGAACCATCACTGGTTGAAGCAATCCCGAAGGTACTTGATGTTCGGCTTTCACCTGTTGACAGATCAAACACTTTGTAACAAACTCAGAGATGTCTCTTTTCATACCCGGCCACCAATACAACTTCTTCAAATCATTGTACATTTTTGTACTGCCCAGATGTACTTACAAGCCACCACTTTTTGCTTCATGTAAAATTTTCCGGATTAACTCATCATCCTTTGGTACACAAATTCTATCATGAAATATCAAACAATCCTCTGAACTAACCCGAAAATCAGAGTTATTCCCCAATTCGCACTGAGCTCTCTTAACTTGCATCTCACTATCATTCTTTTGAGCTTCACATATCTGCTGAATAAATAATGGTCTAGCCCTCAACTCAGCCAATATAGCACCATCATCAGACAACACTAAGCTTGCACTCATAGCTCTCAAAGCATACAGGGATTTTCTGCTCAAGGCATCCGCAACCACATTCGCTTTCCCTGAATGGTAATCAATTACGAACTCATAATCCTTCAATAATTCGAGCCACCGCCGTTGTCGTAAATTCAAATCCTTTTGGTCCATCAAGTACTTAAAACTCTTATGATCGGTGAAGATTCAGCACTTCTCACCATATAAATAATGACACCAAATCTTCAAAGCAAAGACGATCGCAACCAACTTCAAATCATGAGGCGGATAATTTTTCTCATGCAGTTTTAGTTCTCTCGAGGCATAAGCTACTACCTTACCCTATTGCACCAACACACAACTAAGACCATTTAATGATGCATCACTGTAGACCACAAACTCTTTCCCTAACTCAAGTTGTACTAAAACCAGTGCCTCAGTCAACAATGCTTTCAATTTCTCGAAACTCTGTTGGCATTTTTCAGTCCATTCAAACTTAACATCTTTATGCAATAGTTTTGTCATCAGGATATTAATCATGGAGAACCCCTTTACGAAACGTCTGTAGTACCCCACTAAACCCAAAAAGCTTCTAATTTCTGTCACATTTCTTGGCGGTTTCCACTCCACAATAGCCGAGATCTTACTCGGATCAACTCTAATGCCATCACTCGACACAATGTGTCCTAAGAATCTAACCTCTCGGATCCAAAACTCATTTTTTTTTGAATTTAGCATATAACTGCTTGTCTCTTAAAGTCTGCAAAACAATTCTCAGGTGCTTTGCATGCTCACTCTCATCCCAAGAATAAATTAATATGTCGTCGATAAAAACAACCATAAATTTATCCAAATACGGTCGGAAGATACGGTTCATTAAACCTATAGAAATCGCAGGAGCATTCGTTAAGCCAAATGGCATGACAAGAAACTCATAATGGCCATACCTCGTCTGAAATGCAGTTTTCAACACATCTTGCTCCTTAACTCTCAACTGGTAATAGCCAGACCTTAGATCTATCTTAGAAAACATTGTAGCTCCCTTCAGTTGGTCAAATAAGTCTCTATCCTTGGCAAAGGATACTTATTCTTCACTGTCACCTTGTTGAGTACAGTCTATGCACAATCTCATCGACCCATCTTTCTTTTTAACAAAAAGTATCAGAGCACCCCACAGTGAATAGCTCGGTCTTGCAAAACCCTTATCCGTTAACTCTTAGAACTGAACCTTCAACTCTTTCAACTCCAATGGTGCCATCCTATACGAGGCAACCGAAATAGGTGTGGTACCCGAAACTAACTCAATCCCAAACTCACCTCTCTAACTGGAGGCAATCCTAGTAACTCTTCCAGCGACACATCTGGATACTCGCATACCACTGGCATTGATTCAATCTTTACCTCTAACTCTTGAGTATTCAGCACAAAGGCGAGAGAGGACTTATATCCTTTTCTGAAGTATCTCTCGGCTACCATAGATGAAATTATCACAGGCAAACTATCTGATCTACCTGATTCAACTCGAATGACATCTCCATTTCAATTCAATAAACTTACTACCACAATTCACTAAAACATTATGAGTAGTCAACCAATCCATACCAAGAATCAAGACAAATTCATCAAATGGCAACAACATGAGATTTACCAGAAAACAATGACCTCTAATTGTCAAAGGACAATTTCTACACACCTTGCCAACTAGCACATGTTTGCCTAACGGGTTTGACACCTTTACTACAAATTCCATAGACTCAACAACCATACTCATGCTAGATGCAATTTTATGCAAATATAAGAATGGGTAGACCCCAGATCAATCAAAGCAACAACAGAGATATCATGAAGAGAAAAAGTACTCGTTACCACATCTGGAGAGGATGCCTCTTCGCGAGCGCGAATGACATAAGTCCTTACAGGTGCTCGACCCTCTGATCTCACAGCAGAGTCTCTGGGTGCACCTCTACTACTAGTCCCACCTCCCGGGTTCTTTTATGATCTACCTCTCGAAGATACATTGCTTGATCTCCCTTCTTGCTTTTTTTCCTTTTCATCCCTTTCTGGACAATTCCGGATGAAGTGGTTGGGTGAACCACACTCGTAACAATTACGATTATTCCCCCAACACTCCCCAGTATGTTGCCTACCACAATTTGGACACTCTGGTTTGTTTGACTTTGGATTGCCCACACTTGCCATCAAGGTGGCTTGAACCCTCGAGCCCAAGTAAGTATTACCTTAACCTCGTTGTGAATATCCAACCGACGCAATTGCCCGAGGGTTTATTTCCTTTGAGCTTGAAATGATTTACTCATTGGCCACTTTCTTGCATCTCGAGCCTCACTCATGGCTTTTCTCTTTTCCTTATTCAACTCCTCAGCTTTGCATGCCCTATCAACCAACACCACAAATTCTTTCAATTCTAGAATCCCAACTAGCAGTCTGATATCCTCATTCAGCCTGTCTTCAAACCTTTTGCACAAAATAGCTTTCATAGACACACACTCTTGTGCATACTTGCTGAGCCTAACAAACTCGCGCTCATACTCTGCCACAGTCATTTTGCCTTGCTTCAATTCAAGGAATTATTTCCGTTTCTTGTCCACGAATCTCTGACTTATGTACTTCTTCGGAACTCTTCCAAAAAGAAGTCCCATGTTACTCTCTCCCTTGGAACTACCGAAGTCAACATTTTCCACCAACGATATGCCGAGTCCTTCAACAATGACACGACACATTTCAAACTCTTCTCAGGTGTGCAGAAGAGTTCATCAAATACTCACATTGAGTTCTCAAGCAAGAACTCCGCCCTCTCGGGGTCATCGTCTATATTCGCTCTGAATTCCTCAGCCCCTTGCTTCCGAATCTTATTGACCAGGGGTTTGGTCATTCTCACCAAATCTATACCTTGAGGAGCCACAGCAACTGGCTGAGGTATAGGAGGAGGTGGAGGAGGTTGAGCATTAGGGTTCGCTCGTACATACTCTGTGTACCAATTACTCATCATTTGGAGAAAGGCCTCCCGAGCCTCTTCTCCTTTACCCATAGTCTTGGGTCTACTCTCTACAGGTGCAGTCCCTTGCACAGGAGCTGGCACGTTACTAGCAGCGTCATCAGTAGCCGCTCGGTCGGGATCCATTTACAATACAAAAACAAGGTTTTAAATTGTCAAAAGTCACCACACTATCAATATACGTTTATGGCATGTATAGCTAGACTCTTACACACGCTACAGTAATCCGAGAACAAACTAAACCATGCTCTGATACCACTAAATGTAACACCCCTTACCCGTGTTCGACGCCGAAATCAGGTACGAGGCATTACCGAACTCATCTTTCTTGAACGTACAACTTTGAATTAAAAAATTTCATTCCAACTTAAAGCTTTTCAAACACATTCATATCATCCTTATTATGGGCCTTCAAGGCCTTAAACATGCAAACGGAGGGTCTCAGAATCAAACCGAGAACTTTTGTAGACTTAGAAAAATTTTCCCTTACCAGGGCCACACGCCCGTGTGAAATGGGACACGCCCGTGTGGGCAGGCCGTGTGATCACACACACCCATGTCCCTAGCGCATGTGGAATTTATTTTTCCTTTCGAACCTACAGGGGTTTTCACACAGTCAGACACACACCCATGTCTGTGGCCCGTGTCCTTCACACGGCCTAGCCACACTAGTGACCTCACCCGTGTGTGAAAACCTGGGTATTCTATTTATGACGTCAGTAACCTTATCAGGGGCATAAGACCTAGGCACACGCCCGTGTGTCTAGCCCGTGGTTGACATTGACTTGCAATATTAACATGTAGGGGACACACAGCCCAGCCACATGCCCATGGGACTGACCGTGTGTCACACACGGCCTAGACACACGCATGTGTGCCTACCCGTGTGGACAAGAACAGGGCTATTTGCAAAGCTCTTTTTATCACCCTAACTCATACAACATAAGTCCCATTCAACCATTACCAAGCAACCCAATCATGCATCATACATATTCATGAATAACCTCATCTTGTCATAAATAAGTAATAATGAGCCATCAACTATGGCTATTTACAAAAGAGTTCATCTTTAAAAGAGCCAACACACTTGGCCAAGACAACAAGACATTTCCATAAGTCTAGCCCCTATACATGCCATACTCAAAATGCTAAGTCTAAATATACTGAGATGAGCTGATAGTGTGGGTGATCATTCAATTATCTTCGTATCTCGAACCAGCTCTTTGACACTATAAAACAAAGGAAAAGAAAGGGAGTAAGCTTTAAGCTTAGTAAGTTTACATGTAAACAATAAGCATCATAACATATGTTAATTCATCAATAACATTACATACTAAGCAAGAATAATGCACTTTTCCATAATCATGCTTACACGTTTTATCTCTTACCATATTCCAACCATATATCAATTATATTGCTCACAATTACTTGTACACATTCCATGCACTCATCACCACAAAGCAACATGAAACATTTACTTAAACAATATCTCGATGAACCCCTCGGAATAATACTAAGTACCGGTGGTTTCGCACACAGCCCACCATTAATCAATGATAGGGTGGTATCGCACATAGCCCACCAAATGATAATATAAATGATGGTATCGCACACAGCCTATCGTGAATAAGTAATAAGGTGGTATCGCACATAGCCCACCAAAAAGGATAATTACGGTGGTATCGCACACAGCCCACCAAGTAATTATTACGGATATTTTTTCACACTTACATATTTATTCCGAAGTTCATACGATAATTAATCACTATCTACCAATATCAATAAATCTCACTCATAATTGATATCATTCATACAATGCATCAATAAGTAAAAACATATGTATTAAAGATGTATCGCTTACACTTAAACATACCTTGGTGCAAAATGTATTAGTCGACGGTTTAGTCCGTAACCTTGCATTTTCCACGGTCAAGGTTGTTTCCGCGCTCTTCTTAATCTATAATAATAAAGTTTACTCATTCAATCACTTTATAACTCATGATACATCAAAATTTACACTTAGGCAAAAATGACCATTTTGCCCTTATACTTTGGTAAAATTATGATTTTTCCCCTAGGCTCGTAAATCATTTTTCATCACATTTCCTCATTAAACAAGCCTAGCTAAACATTTATTTCTCTTACAACAACTCACGAAACCAATTATTTCCTGCATTTATTACACAATTAGAACCTTTACAAATGAGCCCTATCTAGGTGTTTTCATGATAACACCTTTCACAAAAGTTGTTCCTTAACCCACTAGCATTCATTTTCTTCTATAAAAACTCAGCAAACAACATGAACACTCTCATGGCAAGCCCCTAAACTTTAACCATTTTGCAAAATAGTCCCCTCATTAGCTAGCTTAAGCTTTGGGGTTCCAAAAGTACAAAAATTATCAAGAAAGACCTCTAAAATCACTTACTTGCAAGAGATTTGTTTTGCTGAAAACTTGAACTCCAAGAACTCTAATTTCCCTTCAATTTTTAGTGGTAGAAGAAGCATGATTAGTAAAAGATGATATCTCTTTTACTCATCTTATTTTTTTTTATCACCTGATTTTTCCAAATTTTGACCAAAATTTAAAGTTCTTGTCTCCTTGTCTCTATGGTGAGCCAACACACCCTTAATGGCCTAATTCACTTTAAGGACCTTCAATTTAATATTCTATAGCTATTAGACACTTGTAACACCCCAAACCGACCTAGAAGTTAGGCCTGAATCCGGTGTGTCACATCGAATTGTTTTTTTGAAACTCAGGTTTTCATTGAACAACCCTTTTTACAAATAAAACTTGTTGCCATTTGAAAACCTCATAATTTTGTTTGCTTGTTTTTATAACGTGGTTTATTAAAAGTCATTCTCTTGTAAAACGCTATTACCTTTAACACCTTATTTGTTGCGGAAGCTTAATTTAAAACAGTTGTTGGTTTGGTGTTCTACTTCTAGCAATTATAAACCTATAAATAAGATTGCAAATTTAAAACCCAAAAATTAGAAAGGCCTTATTACAACCCAAAAATTTGTAAATAAGGTAAATAAAATCCAAAGCAAGTTTAAATGTGTGGCCAGCTCCAAGTCCCTCGCAGCTCCGAACCATCTATGTATGGGGATTACCTGCACAACTAAACAGTTGGGTGAGTTTACGAAAACTCAGTGTGCACCCCAAATACAAACAGCGATCAATCAGTACAGTGTGGGCCTAGACCCGTCTCAGAAGCAGTGTCTAACTGGGCCTAAGCCCATTACAGAACAGATGCAGTATGGGCCTTAGCCCTAAACAAAACAGAATCAGAATAATCAAGCATGCAAAAACCCAAACCATCCAGCCTCTAAACACCGGCTCCGTCCAACCATACACACCATGTGGGGATATAGTATCAGCCCACCCATCCCTACACACCACATGATAATACCGATGCGTCACTAAACAGAATTTACAACAGAGTTGCCAGAACGATAGGCTAATAGCCATCAGAAATATGCAGCAGTGCTGCAAGAACAGAATACTTCCTCCAATCACATAACCCAAGCCCATGCAACATAATATCACATGAATACAACTATATCATAAATAGCATACAATAACAATCATATAACATGTAGGGGCATTTTAGTCATTTTACCCTGTGGGGGTATTTCGGTCATTTTACCCTGTGGGGGTATTTTGATCATTTTACAACCTTTTCGAAGGTCTACATTCGTCTCGAGCGACACAGATAACATATATCATCAAAACGGTGTTATTGGGCCCAAATCCCAATACTCGGCCCAAGTGGGCCTACATGCTCGTATGGCCCACTAAGCCTAAAACTGCCTTTTGCCATGTGATCGCCATTGACGGCTCATTATTTCTTATCCAACCAAAAAAATTACTCGCGTAGGGCCCACTAGGCCCACTCGGCCCATTCTGGTCCATTTGGCCCCAAAAATGGCCTAAGCCCGTGAGAGCGCTCACGGTGGCCTCTACAGACTAACGCCCATGTTCGTGGGCTCGATTCACCACACGCACGATTGCACGATCGTGTGGCAACCGTTGTCTTACTTTCAGCTTTTCAACATTCCGGCATTTGCCAATCTACGATTTGGGTGGTATGCGTACACATCTTGTTTACGAAATGTGTCGAAGTCCACGACCACAAACCTTGACTGACTTAGTGTGATTTTAGCCCACCCAAAACGCTGACAAAGATTGCTAACAACCTCATTGACGGTTATATGCACATTAAGCGGATTCATTACTCATGTTACTTAAACTTGTGGCTTGAATCCACATATATTGGCCTATGGAAAACGCAAATCCTAAAGTGAGAAAAAGGCATTCGGCCAATACCAACCCAAGCCAACATAATCTAGTTCAGATCAATCACAACGAACAGGATTACCTTCGGTCAAGAACGAGCAAAAAGGTTCCAATCATATCTGCAACGCTAGAGAACTCCTTCACTCCTCGAGGATTACTTAAACTCGAAAGAACACCATAACTAAGAAAAAAAAGATAAGAATCGGCATTAGATAAAAAGAGGAGCAAAGCCGAAAAATAGAGACATAGAGACTTATCGATCGATATTTAGTCAATAGAAATAGATTGAATGAAAGGAAAAAGAGGATAGGATCGAGAGAGAAAGAGAGGGAGAGTAGAAAGAATCGGTAATGAAGGACTAGGAAAAATATTGATGGAGCAACACAATATTCGGCTACAAGGGAGGAAAATGTTCAGTTACACAAAACCAAATGTGAGTAAAGTCAAAGTACCAACAATATTCAAGAGGAGGAAAGTGAGGGAGAGAAAAGAAGTTGATCAAGCAAAGTATGACAATGGAGAGCAAAACCACAACTTGGCGAAATCCCGAAATGAGAATGACCAATTACCAATACCTAGCCGAAATTTACCCCAAAAGAACTCTCTAATTTCGTTCAGCCTTCCACACACTAAATTTCCCCCCAACACCCCTTTATAATCGAAACACTAAGTGCCAGAGTTTGAACCCAGCAAGACTCTTCTCCAAATTCAAACTTGCTTGATTTTCTCCTTAATTTCCTCCCATCCATCTCTTCAAATTCGGCTAACAACCACCCCATTCAAATTTGTTCAAACTCTTGGTGTTTCGGTCAAACACAACTTTCTCCCAAGGCCACTAGCAAAAATAATCCCCATTTGCACAAGCAGGGATTCGAACCTCAAACCAAATAGCACACTCCACACGTCACTATCCACTAGACCACATTGCTCCTTGTGTCATACTTTACCAAATTTTATTTATAACCCTACTAACCAAAAATAGGGGTTTTATTCACTTAAAACGAAAATTTTGCTAAAGCCTAGGTTTGAACCGAGGACTTCTCCAACACTCCCAAACACTCCTAATCACTTAACCATTAAAGCAAATATGCAGTTGTGATAATTCTTGCACACATAAACTTTTATGTGTAGCCTCCTAGCGGCTCCCACACACAAGGCCCAATTCTACTAGGCCCAAATTCAGGGCATTACAACACTTTTACCTTGTATAATAGAACTTTCGCACTTTATGAGATTTAGTCCTTTTTCATAATTAATCATGAAATCACCAAAATTAATGCACCAAAATTTTCATACATCCTTATAAACATGATATAACACATAAAATAATATCAAAATAATTTTCTTCAACCTCAGACTAGCGGTCCCAAAACCACTATTCTGACTAGCCCCAAAATCGGGCTGTTACAGAACACACAAAGTAAGCTTTAAAAGCTTAGTATGCCATATACAAATAAAATTACCACATGAATCAACATTATTTCCATCAATAGGTAAACTATGAATAAACACATATCAGCTCACAAACCTTTCCCAATGTATACATATTCAATATCATAAGTGAATTCATCAAATACTTCCCTTTTCAATACTTATATGAATCTCGTACGTACTTCAGCTACTTAACTCATTCACACATTGTTTCTTGACTTGACTTTACCGTTGAACCATTTGGAATCGTTAAGGATACTCGAAAATCACATATAGTTCGTATAATGCCATATCCCGAATATGGTCTTACATGTTATCACATATCGATGCCACTGTCCCAGACAGGGTCTTACACGAAATCAAATAACGATGCCATTGCCCAGACATGGTCTTACACATAATTACATAATGATGCCAATATCCCAAACATGGTCTTACACTTAATCACATCTCGATAATCCTAATGTCATGACATTCGTATCCTATACTGTTCCTAAGGTTTGTACGTGACTTTCGGATATTGTAACCCTGTCAATTCTTGCTCGTATTTGATAATTCAACATTCATAGCAGTTCAATAATAATTAATCATTAAACATTCATTGTAGTTCAATAATAATTAAACATATACAATTCAATTTAAAGAAATTTATTTGCATATGAACTTACCTTGTATTCGGGATAAACAGACTAGACCGACTATTCAATAACCTTTGATTTTCCCTGATCTAAATCTGATTTCTTTTGTTCTTGATGTATATACATTAAAAATTAACTCATTTATTCATCAAATCATTTAATTCAGTCCACAAACACATATTTGGTCATTTTTACACTTTAGACCCTAAAGTTCCACATTTTTACAATTTAGTCCCTATTTCATAAAAACACAATTTACACAAAATTTAACAAAAACACATGCTTAGCTGAATTACCATAGTACCCCTAGTAGCCAATATTTCACATTCATTTCACATTTCAACCACATAATTTGTACTATTCACAATTTAATCCCTAAATAGTATTATTACCAAAAATCACTTAACAAAATATGATAATCTATCAACAAATATCCATTTTTCATCATCAAACATTTAAAAGCTTAAATAATCATCAATGGCACTTCACAAAATCATGAACAAATTCAAAAACTAAGGCACGGGTTAGCTAGAACACGAAGCAACGATTACAAAAACATAGAAATCATCAAAAACTGAGCTCAAACCGTACCTTAATCAAGCCAAATGTGTGTCAAACCCTAATGTTCTCCCATGGCTTCATTCTCTTTTAAATTTTCGATGAAGATGATGGTATTTAGGCTTATTTTTAACTTTGTTTTATTTATTTCATGTATATTATCATTTTTACTAGATTTACCTTTACTAAACCATTTAAAAACATCATATTAATGCCTATTTATGTCAAATTACACTATCATTGGTCTAATAGCATCATAAGGACCTCTCATTTAATAAATCATAGTAATTAAACACATTTAACATATAGAATGCTACTTTTGCATTTTACGAATTAAGTCCTTTTTCTCAAATTAAGCATTCAAACGCTTAAATTATTTCACGAAACTTTCACACATATATAATCACAAGATATAAACACCAAAACTAATATTAAAATATTTTTTTGACACCGGATTTTTTGTTTCAAACCCACTATTCTGATTTAGCTAAAACTAGGCTGTTACATGTAATCATCTACATGTGCTTGTATGTAATATGAAACAGATACGACTTCCTTGGGGTGAAAGTTTGATATTCGGTTCTGATGGGCCACTATTAGGGCATGATAATTGCTAACAAGATTAGCGTATATGATGAACCATTGGTAGGGCATGTTAGTTTCTAACTAGGAGAGAGTATATGATGGGCCACTAGTAGGGCATAATAGTTGCTAACCAAGTTGGTGGGCTATTGGTAGGGTATGTTAGTTACTAACCAGTTGGCGTGAGTGTTGGGATTCTGGTAGGGGTGCTGTCATAGGTAGGAATGTTAGTTGTTAAACCTAGAAAAGAGCCCTGAACTCATGGAAACACACATGTGTTCAAAATAGTAAGAAATGTGATATCTGTTTTGATATGTAATTGGGATTCAAGGTTTTACCCAAGGAAGGACAACACAAGAGTAAGAAAAATATGATTATGGATGTGTGTCATGATAAGCATATTTGGTTAATATGAACTTTTGATAAGATTGAATGCTAAGTGATAAATCATGTTTTTGTTCCTTTTTGTTGTGTTGAGCTTGTAGCATAATGGTTAAATTTTGTAGTTGGCACATTAAAATTTGCCATAGTGAATGTGAGCTTAGAATGAAGGTAAGAGTAAATCTGATGATGTGCTTGAGATGTAAGGGTAGTGTTGATAGAATTTGTATTCTGAGGGAAAAGTGTCAGCTCTGTTAAGGTAAGGCTGTAAGAAAGAATGTAACACCCCTAACCCGAATTCGTCGTTGGAACAGGATTACGGAGCATTTCCAGAGTTTACAGAACAAATAACAGACATTCATAATTCTTTGGTATTCATATTTAATTTCAATCAAATTACATCATATAGTCCCATATATATGCCCTCAAGGCCCAAATCATGCATTAGAATCATATCGGGACTAAATCGGGTGCTCAGAGAATTTTTCTCAAAATCACAAAATTTATCCTAGGTGCAAAGGTCACACGCCCGTGTCTCAAGCCGTGTCACTCTCTAACTTGGGTCACACAATCAGGTCACACGCCCATGTGCTAGACCGTGTGTAGGTGCAACGGTCACACGGCCAATCCACACGCTCGTGTGTCAAGCCGTGTGATCAATCCTGAGCATTCAGTTTTGAGATTTTAAAGATGTAAGGGACACACACCCATGTGCTAGGCCGTGTGTCACACACGATTAAGACACACGCTCGTGTCTCTGCCCGTGTGGACCAAAATAGGCTATTTTTCAAGCCACATTTCTCACCCAACTTATCTTCCACCTACACCAACACTTAAACACATTCACAAATCATACCCAAACATTTAAAACAAGTCCAAATCATGTCTTATACATGACATAATTTCACATTCAATCAATGTGCTCTTAAGCACCTCAAATGACATTTTATCAAATATGCTAAAATTTAATCATCATTATGTCAATATGATTACAATCAATCAACCATTTAAATACACATTAAAAATGTTATAGCCTTATTTATTCATATCAAAACATGTTTATCACAAGCCATTCCAATGGCTAGTCATAACCCAAACATTTACATGCCAACATTGGCTAGTTAACCTATACATGCAATTATAACTATAAATAATTTACCATATATACCAAGATCAACCGATGGATAGTGTGAATAATCTCCGCCAATGCTTCCAATCCAACGAGCTTCCGAATTACTATAAGACATGGGAAAGTAAAATAGAGTAAGCATGAAATGCTTAGTAAGTTCGTATAATATGGTAAACAACTTACCATATATTTATATTCAAAATAAACATGCAAGGCACAATCAACAAATTTGGTTGCAAGCCCTAAATGCATATCCTCATCATGTTAGCAAAGTAATCACTTGTAATAGTCTTTAATCATGGATGAACAAAGTCATCGAGCATGATCCACATTCATGTAATAACCAATTCATACATCATTATATCAAGTAATGTCTTTTCCATGTACATCATGTACATACAGGTAATAATTCGTTTCTAAGTCATACTATCTCAGATAAACATCAAGAAACATGTATGGGCTCAATAATAACCAAATTCCTATATGCATATACTTTTTTCACATCATCAATTCAAATAACATATACAATTCATATCCCTGTATTTCAAGTGCATTTTCATAACAATTCATCTCGTGTTTATATTTTCTCATGTCAGAATTTTGCCCATTGAATTTATTTGAAATATCGATGAATACGCAGGTAGTACACTAGAAGTGTACAAATCAGAAATCCATCAATTCATAATCAGGGGTACTCATTAGAGTACATAATCAGGAAGTACTCTCTCGAACCTTATATCACGAATGCTCATATGAGCCATTTAACAGGAAGCTTATCCGAGCTAAATCAAGAAACTCATAAGAGTTTAAAATGGGAAGTCCACAAAGAAATTTTGATCAGGATGCTCACGAAGAGCCTATCAGGAATTTTCACAAAGAGCCATGTAACAGGAGCTCCGGATAGCCATATATCAGGGAGTTCAGGCGAGCCATATGAGGACGCTCATAAAGAGCTGCGTTTATGTCCGCAACATATGAAGGATCACAACCGATCGCATAACAGGACGCTCACAAAGAGCTGTCGTAGTCGCAACACATTGAAGATTACTACCGATCAGGATGTTTGCTGAACTATATAACAGGAAACTCGAGAGTGCTAACAACAGAATGCTCGTCTGAGCTATAGTATGTCTGCAACATTTGCAAGACTACAACCATTACAGGAAATCCAGTAATCCATCGAATTTCATTTATTCAAGCAGGGCTTGACATTTTTCGGGCATTATCATTTATCGGGTTTTGTTGGATATGTTTTCACTTTCATATATATATAATATTTATACAATTCACATGCACATCATTCGACTCAAGTATACAATTATATATAATTTAGTTACAAGAACTTATTTCGACAAATGTTCGTTTATGTAAAATCTACTAATCCGACGTTTTTTCACTTTTCCATGTTCTAACTCCAAATTTTGTCATCCAGATCTATACGAGTAAATTTAACATCAATTTAATAAAATTCATACTCAATTCAATCCAATTCACATTTTAGGCAAAATTATTATTTTGCACCTAAACTTTTAATTAATGGCTATTTTGTCACTAGGCTTGGAAAATAAAATTTAGACAATTTAATCCTTATTCCAAGCCTAGCCTGAAACACCCCAAACCCGGCCCACGAGCCTTGACTGGATCTGGTATGTTCCTCGAAGTAAACCGGTTCAAAATTCTTTTGTTACTTACGAAAACTTGTGTGTTTTGAAAGAAAGATTGTTTTGGGTTGGGCTTGAATTGAAAACGAGTTTATTTTATATTGAAAACCCATTTATTTCAGGTGACGAAATATTTAGAGTTTATTTTAAATTAAATTTACTTAAAACTTTGCTTGATAAAAATTCGTACATAGTAAATAAGAGTAAAATAAAGTAGTCCAACTATGGCCTTATTACATCAAATAATTCCCCAAAAATAAATTAAAATGCTTAAATAGAATAAAAGTCCAAATAATAAAATTTTCCTTGATGTGCATGGCCACCTTTAAGCCCCTGCCGACCCGGTCCATTACTGATCATCACCTGGAAGAAAATATTCCCCAACGGGGTGAGTCAAACAGACTCAATGTGTAACCAACACTAAAACTTAACAATTCAGGCATACAATATCATATCACATACTTATTCATATAACAGATATAAAATAATGATGCAACCCGAATCCAAACCTATATGCCATCCGCTACACATCACCCGTACCAACCTGCACACCGTGGGGACTACTAAGTCAACCCTCCATCCGCTACACACCATCGAAGGCAGTCGCTGCAGTCGACGTGCTCATCGCCCTTATAAATTCGTGGCATAACCACCAGATACATATTTTGTGTCATGAGACACCATATTCAGATAACGTGGTCTTAGGTCACCACATTCAGATATCGTGGTCTTAGGTCACCACATTCACTTCCCCCTTTTCATAAAACCCATATGCCCCATAACATACATATCATACATTAACATACCAAATTCTTATCTCACATTTTTATAATTTCGTATGTGTGTCATATCAGATATTTAACATATTCCTAGTAGGAGTAGGAAAACATACCTGAGTTCTTTGTACCATTGCATGGTACCTTAGCCTTATTTTCACATTCTTATATTCACATACAATAGGTTAAAGCCATAAAACTATTAAGGTTTAGTGTGGGGTATACACCTGATTCGCTTAGGGTTTCCAATCCAAATCCCGAAAAGCTTGATCTAATGCCTTAGATCTTAGATCTCTACATTTAATCAATCATTTAATACTTAGTAAAGAACCATTCGGCCATAAATCCAAATCCTAGTAGGATTAGTACACTAAAACTTACCTTGTTGCCGATTGACTTAAGAATCAAGTCCCAAAACTTTGTATCCTTCTTTCTTGAAATCGGCAATCACTAGATTACTTGAATAGATTAGTTTCGGCTTTTGAATAATTAATGAACACATATATTTACCAAACATGGCCTTGGCTGAATGCTATAGACACTTACCTCGTGGATTTTAAATCCCGAAACTCACGGAATAACTAGGGAACATGCGGCCTATGGTGTACCTTTGGGAAAAGAACTTCTCCTTCCTTGTAGTCGACACTTAGTAAATCCCAAAAGATCTCTTCAAAGTTTCGGCAACAATATATTAAGGGTATTAGAATCTTAATTTCGACAGACTTAAAAGAAATAGAATGAGAATCGAACCTAATCTTACCCTTACTGAAGAATTCGATGGAACTCTTGCCTGAGCCCTTAGCAGTATTCGACTATGGCCCTGATATGTAACACAATTTCGGCTTTTGAGAGGTAAAGAAGAAGAAAAGAAGAACTTTGGGAGAGGAAAAGAGTCACTAAGAAATTCGGCAATGGTGGATTTAGGGAGAAGAAGTAGATTTCGGCTTGACAAAATAAAAAAAAAGAAAAGAGAGAGTTTGCTAGAGACTTTCGGCAGAGACTTAGAAAGAATGAATAATGGCCTTATTTCCTCCTCTTTGCCGAAATTATCACCTAAGGAATCCCTTACTTGGCCATCACTCTTCTATTTTGATAGCTTTATCTCTTTAATTATCACCTAAAAGAAAATAAAAGATAATTCAGCAATTATCCTTAACTTAGCCGAAATTTTAAGAGAATTTAAACTCCTCCCTTGAGTTCCTTAGTGTCGTCCACTTCTCTGCTCCTTGTACAAAAATAAAATTCCCTTATTTGCTCCCCAAGTGACTCGAACCCAGGCCCAATTGCACCTGCTTGTGGCATCACTTACTGGGCTTTAAGTGGCATCTCCAAGCCACTCTTCCATGCCCATTTGTGTGTCAAATTTCTTCTTTTAATTTTCTTAAGGCCACCTTGCCTTAGCTTTCTCCTTTTAAGCTTTAAAACTTAACATTTCCTTACATTTCCAAGTTTCCAAAAATGTTCGTTTACCTCCTTTAAACTTAACATTTCTAAATCATTTCCTTACATTTCCAAGTTTCCAAAAATGTTTACTTTCCTCTTTTGAAACTTAACATTCCTAAAGCATTTCCTGACATTTCCAAGATTCCAAAAATGTTCACAATACATTCATAACACATAAGACATGCCATTTCGTATAATTAAATCAAAATGCATAGGCCCATTTTCAGGATTTTACAGTTCTACCCCCCTTAAAATAATTTCGTCCTCGAAATTACCTGACTGAAATAGGTGAGGGTATTGCTATCGCATTGCCTCTTCTGGCTCCCACGAAGCTTATTCCGATCCATGATTTCTTCATAGTACTTTGACTAAAGGCACTGATTTCCGTCTTAACACTTTCACATCTCGTTCTATAATCTGCATCGGCTCTTCCTCGTAGGACAAATCCGGCCTTATCTCCACTTCTTCAACTGGAACCACATGAGATGGATCCGATCGGTAGCGACGTAGCATGGATACATGGAATACGTCGTGCATCTGCTGCAACTCTAGTGGCAACTCTAACTGGTATGCCACTGGTCCAACTTGCTTCAACACTCGATAGGGCCTTATGAACCTTGGGCTTAACTTCCCTTTCCGACAAAATCTCATCACCTTCTTCCAAGGCGAAACCTTAAGAAATACTTGATCTCCCACATCAAATTCTATCTCTTTCCGTTTGAGATCTGCATACGACTTTTGTCTATCAGACGCTTCCTTCAACCGTGCCCGAATTATCTCAACCTTCTCCTCCGATTCTGCCACTAACTCTGGACCCAAAACTCGACGTTCTCCTAACTCTGTCCAACACGTAGGTGTGCGACACTTCCATCCATACAGTGTTTCATACGGTGCCATCCGAATACTGGCCTGATAGCTGTTGTTGTAGGCAAATTCCGCTAGAGGCAAATACTCTTCCCAACTACCTCTGAAATCTATCACACAGCCTCTCAACATATCCTCCAACACTTGGATTACCCGCTCAGACTGCCCGTCTGATTGTGGATGAAAAGTCATAGTGAAGTCCAACTTAGTGCCTAAAGCTTGATGAAGTGCCCTCCAAAATCGAGAAGTAAACCTTGGGTCCCTATCTGAGATAATTGACACCGGCACTCCATGCAACCTCACAATTTCCGCCACATATAACTTTGCCAACTTCTGCAAAGAATAGTCGACTCTCACTGGAATAAAGTGCGCGGACTTAGTCAACCTGTCCACTATAACCCATACCGAGTCCTTCTTAGTAGGCGTAAGAGGAAGCCCACTAACGAAGTCCATGGTAATTCTCTCCCATTTCCACTGCGGAATCATGATTGGCTGAAGCAATCCAGACGGAACTTGGTGTTCAGCCTTAACTTGCTGACACATTAGAAACTTTCCCACGAATTCCGTAACTTCTCTCTTAAGTCCAGGCCACCAAAATTGTTCCCTTAAATCTCGGTACAACTTACTTCCTCCAGGATGCATAGCATAGGAGCTACTATGCGACTCCTGAAGAATCTTCCGCCTTAACTCCTGATCCTTAGGCATACAGACCTTACCCTTGAAGCACAACACTCCCTCGTCATTAATACCATAACCCTCCAACTCCTCGTTCTGTACTTGCTGTAGCTTAACACTTAATTCATCATCAACCAACTGTCCCTCTTTCACTTCATTTTACCACGTCGGCTTGACTTGCAACTCTACCAACAGGCTTCCATCCTCATACAGACTCAAGTGTGCAAACATCGCCCTCAGATCTGACACAACCTTCCGACTTAGGGCATCAGCCACTACGTTCGCCTTGCCCGGATGATACTCTATAGAGCAGTCATAATCCTTCAGTAATTCCACCCACCTTCGCTGTCTCAAGTTCAACTCCTTCTGAGTCAACAGATACTTAAGACTCTTGTGGTCTGTGCAGATCACTGACTTTTCTCCATAAAGATAGTGCCTCCACACCTTCAGAGCAAAGACCACTGCCGCCAATTCCAAGTCATGAGTCGGGTAGTTAACTTCATGTGGCCTTAACTGTCGAGACGCATACGCAACTACTTTCCCATCTTACATTAGTACACATCCCAATCCTGTATGAGAAGCGTCACAGTACACCGTGAAATCCTTTCCTGCCTCCGGCTGAATCAAAATCGGAGCTTCAGTTAAAACCCTCTTAAGCTTCTCAAAGCTCTCCTGCTGCTTATCCGTCCACACGAAAGGTATTTCCTTCCTCAATAACTTTGTCAAAGGCGCGGCTATTGACGAGAACCCTTCCACAAACCTTCGGTAGTAGCCTGCCAATCCCAAGAAACTACGAATCTCTGCCACAGACCTAGGTGGTTTCCAATCCAACACTGCTTCGATCTTCCTAGGATCCACCCTTATTCCTTCTGCAGATACCACATGTCATAAGAACGCAACTCGAAGATGCTCATCATGCTCCTCTTCAGACTTGGAATATACCAAGATATCATCGATAAACACCACGACGAACCTATCCAAGTAAGGTTAGAAAACCCAATTCATCATATCCATGAACGCAGCTGGGGCGTTCGTCAAACCAAACGACATTACAACAAACTCATAGTGGTTGTACCTTGTCCTAAAGGCTGTCTTATGGATATCTGCCTCCTTTACCTTCAACTGAAGATATCCCGACCTTAAGTCTATCTTGGAGAATACCGCTGCCCCCTTCAGCTGATCGAACAAGTCGTCTATCCTTGGCAAGGGATACTTGTTCTTGATGGTCAGCTTATTCAACTGACGATAGTCTATGCACATACGCATAGTTCCATCCTTCTTCTTCACAAACAGGACCGGTGCTCCCCATGGAGACACACTGGGTCGGATAAACCCACGATTCAGCAATTCTTGGATTTCAGCCTTAAGCTCCACCAACTCCTTCGATGCCATTCTGTACGGAGCAATTGATACAGGAGCTGTTCCCGGTAGCAAATCTATTCCAAACTCCACCTTCCTATCTGGGGGTATTCCTGGCAATTCCTCTAGGAACACATCTTCAAAGTCCCTTACCGTTCTAACTCCACTAACCCCCCCTTCTTTTACGTCCACAGCACTAACGAAGGCCAGAAATGCCTCGCACCCTTTCCTAACCATTTTCTCAGCCTTCAACGCTGAAACTACATTAGACAGGTAGTTTCTTCTTTCTCCTATCATGATGACCACCTCATCTTCCGGGTTCCTTAACTCCATTCGCTTAGCTGCACAGTCCAACACAGCTCGATGCTCTACTAACCAATCCATACCAAGTATAAGTTCAAACTCCCTAAAGGGTAGTTCCATCAAGTCAGCCCGAAAGTTCACTCCCTGAATCTCTAGAAGTACACTCCGAAAGATCTTATCCACCACTACAGTTTGGCCTAATGGTCTTACTACAGTCATTTGCCTATCAAAGAGTTTAGAGTCTAAGCCTAGTGTCTCGACTACACTACGTGCAACATAAGAATGGGTCGAGCCCACATCAATTAAGGCATAATAAGGCTTGCCATAAATAAGGAACGTACTGGTTATAACGTCCGGCGCGTCTCCATCCTCCCTTCAGCGAACCACATAAACCAAACCCGGCTGCCTTGCCTCAGTATTAGCAGCACCTCTGCCCTGTGTTCCATATCCTCTTCCAGCGCCATTACCTCGGCCATTCGGACCACGACCTCGCTGAGGCTGCTGACCACCTCTACCAGCCTGATTAACATTCTGAGCCACCGGTTTATTCCCCTCCGGCCTCATTGGACATTCCTTAATCATATGGTCCTTGGACCCACATCTAAAGCATCCTCTAGTCTTTTTCCAACATTCTCCTAAGTGTTTCTTCCCACACTGATCACAAGTACGATGTTGCCCTCCATTACCAACTTGCTGACCTCGCGGCCCATCAACTCTAGGTTTTTTCTGAGTATTCCCAGATCATCCAAATCCTTTTTTCTGCTTATTCCGATCGGTGTTCTGCTTCACCGTGTCCTTAATCCCTTCCGCTATTTTAGCTTTCTCTACTAACGCAGAAAATTCTCGTTCCTGATGTGGAGCAACTAACAACCTCAGGTCATCCCTTAGTCCGTCCTCAAACTGGACACATCTTTCATGTTCAGTGGCCACTACTCCTCGAGCATATCGGCTCAATCTCAGAAATTCAACCTCATATTCTGCCACAGACTTGTTCCCTTGAACCAGCCCCAGAAAAGCCTTCCTTTGCTCATCAGTATACCGTGTGCCAACATATTTCTTCTGATATGCTGCCTTAACATATTCCCAGGTCAGATCCTCGGCTGTGGCTCCATCCCGAACTGTGAGCCACCACTGATACGCTTCATCGCATAGCAGTGCCACCATTCCTTTTAACTTCTCCTCAGGGGTCAGATCAAGCTCATCCATAATCCGTTCGGTTGCTTCCAACCAATATTCAGCTGTACTGGGTGCTACACCAGATACTCCACGAAACATCTCAGCCCCATTGGCTCGGAGTCACTCAGGTACAGATTTCCTAGTTCCCATGCTTCCACCTACTCCAGCCACCATTTCCAACACTCGCAACACAGCCTGCGACATAGCATCATCCCCCGTCTGAGCTTGCTGCTCAACACCAACAGTTGGGGGTGGTGGTGGCGGTGGTATCTCATTATCAGATCCTTGACCCGATCTAACAGGTTCTGACACAGTCATTCCTCCTCTACTGCGTCCACGACAACCGCGTCCTCTACAACTCATTCTTAACGACTGCGCTTTAATCTGATTAAGAAATTTTATGGATTAGTTCTTGTTTCATTGATTATCCGCGAAGAAATTTTACGAGAAGAATTTTAGGAGTGATTCTTTCGTATTCATACATGCACACAGTCTTTACATTCATACATTCATCACTCAATTATGAACTTTCGTTCATTCAGAGAAATGTTGTAGTTTTTCATTGTTGTAGTTTTTCCACTACCCAGGGGTATTTTCGTAATTTGCCCTACAGGGTATTGTCGTAATTTTTTTTCAAAATAAGGTTCCTTATGAATTTTTTCAATAAGGGTATTTTGGTAATTTTTGAAATCCCGAGGGTATTTCAGAAATTTTGAAATCTGAGGGTATTTCGGTAATTTTAGAACTCAGGAATATTTTAGTAATAGACCGGGGTAAATTTGTAAATCTTAATATATCAAGGGTATTTCCAAAATTTGCAAAACTTGAGGGTTCTTTTTGAGAATTTGTTTTCCAAATCGGTGATGTTGCAAAAATTTTAAAATTCAGGGTCATTTTGGTAATTTTGTAAGTTAGGGGCAATTTCGTAAATTTTTCCAAGTTGGAATATTTTAATGTTTCGCAGAAGTAGAGTTTTTGAATATTTTATAAAATAAGGAAATTTTAATTAAACCGTGGGTAGTTTGGACATTTTCTAAACCAAGGGCATTTTTGCAATTTTACAACTAGGGGTAATTTAGTAATTTTTCATAAATCAAGAATATTTCAGAAAAAATTTTATGGAATAGCTTTATAAATCAAAAGGGTAATTTAGTCATTTTAAAACTAGGGTGTCCATAAAAATACGGCTAGTCCCTTTCGGGTTTTAGTTAGGGGTTTAGCCTATGAGTAAGTCCTCTTGGTTAGGGTGAACCGAAGCTACGCACCAGGTAGGATTCGAGTGGAGAGGAGGTGTGTCACGTGGACTGCTTAAATACCAAGCTCCCACCGAATACCAATCCTAAACATGCGCACAATGGTTGCCACACCCTAACTCGGCGACTTAACCATAGGTTTGTTTAATTAAGCATTTAAGTCTTATGTAATTGTTGGGGTAAACTAGTCCTAGGGTTCAAGTACCTATCATACTATTCTACGTTCCATTCCATTTCTACCCTTCTACACATCATAATATAATCACACAAAGGATCGGGGTACTTACCTGGTGGACTACGGGTCGGAGACTTAGGTGCCATGCCAGAAAACCCGCTTTTCACAAAAATTTTCACAAAATTTCTTTTGGGCTTAATTTTGAAAACGCTTTGGGCCTTAAACCCAAGGCCGAGAGTTTAAAACTGGGCTCTGACACCAAATTGAAACACCCCTAACCTGGTCCACGAGCCTTGACCGGATCTGGTATGTTCCTCGAAGTAAACCGGTTCAAAATTCTTTTGTTACTTAGGAAAACTTGTATGTTTTGAAAGAAAGATTGTTTTGGGTTGGGCTTGAATTGAAAACGAGTTTATTTTATATTGAAAACCCATTTATTTCAGGTGACGAAATATTTAGAGTTTATTTTAAATTAAATTTACTTAAAACTTTGCTTGATAAAAATTCGTACATGGTAAATAAGAGTAAAATAAAGTAGTCCAACTATGGCCTTATTACATCAAATAATTTCCCAAAAATAAATTAAAATGCTTAAATAGAATAAAAGTCCAAATAATAAAATTTTCCTTGATGTGCATGGCCACCTTTAAGCTCCTGCCGACCCGGTCCATTACTGATCATCACCTGGAAGAAAATATTCCCCAACGGGGTGAGTCAAACAGACTCAATGTGTAACCAAAACTAAAACTTAACAATTCAGGCATACAATATCATATCACATACTTATTCATATAACAGATATAAAATAATGATGCAACCCGAATCCAAACCTATATGCCATCCGCTACACATCACCCATACCAACCTGCACACCGTGGGGACTACTAAGTCAACCATCCATCCGCTACACACCATTGAATGCAGTCGCTGCAGTCGACGTGCTCATCGCCCTTATAAAATTCGTGGCATAGCCACCAGATACATATTTTGTGTCATGAGACACCATATTCAGATAACGTGGTCTTAGGTCACCACATTCAGATATCGTGGTCTTAGGTCACCACATTCACTTCCCCCTTTTCATAAAACCCATATGCCCCATAACATACATATCATACATTAACATACCAAATTCTTATCTCACATTTTTATAATTTCGTATGTGTGTCATATCAGATATTTAACATATTCCTAGTATGAGTAGGAAAACATACCTGAGTTCTTTGTACCATTGCATGGTACCTTAGCCTTATTTTCACATTCTTATATTCACATACAATAGTTTAAAGCCATAAAACTATTAAGGTTTAGTGTGGGGTACACACCTGATTCGCTTAGGGTTTCCAATCCAAATCCCTAAAAGCTTGATCTAATGCCTTAGATCTTAGATCTCTACATTTAATCAATCATTTAATACTTAGTAAAGAGCCATTCAGCCATAAATCCAAATCTTAGTAGGATTAGTACACTAAAACTTACCTTGTTGCCGATTGACTTAAGAATCAAGTCCCGAAACTTTGTATCCTTCTTTCTTGAAATCGGCAATCACTAGATTACTTGAATAGATTAGTTTCGGCTTTTGAATAATTAATGAACACATATATTTACCAAACATGGCCTTGGCTGAATGCTATAGACACTTACCTCGTGGATTTTAAATCCCGAAACTCACGGAATAACTAGGGAACATGCGGCCTATGGTGTACCTTCGGGAAAAGAACTTCTTCTTCCTTGTAGTCGACACTTAGTAAATCCCGAAAGATCTCTTCAAAGTTTCGGCAACAAGATATTAAGGGTATTAGAATCTTAATTTCGACAGACTTAAAAGAAATAGAATGAGAATCGAACCTAATCATACCCTTACTGAAGAATTCGATGGAACTCTTGCTTGAACCCTTAGCAGTATTCGGCTATGGCCCTGATATGTAACACAATTTCGGCTTTTGAGAGGTAAAGAAGAAGAAAAGAAGAATTTTGGGAGAGGAAAAGAGTCACTAAGAAATTCGGCAATGGTGGATTTAGGGAGAAGAAGTAGATTTCGGCTTGACAAAATAAAAATAAAAAAAGAAAAGAGAGAGTTTGCTAGAGACTTTCGGCAGAGACTTAGAAAGAATGAATAATGGCCTTATTTCCTCCTCTTTGCCGAAATTATCACCTAAGGAATCCCTTACTTGGCCATCACTCTTCTATTTTGATAGCTTTATCTCTTTAATTATCACCTAAAAGAAAATAAAAGATAATTCAGCAATTATCCTTAACTTAGCCGAAATTTTAAGAGAATTTAAACTCCTCCCTTGAGTTCCTTAGTGCCATCCACTTCTCTGCTCCTTGTACAAAAATAAAATTCCCTTATTTGCTCCCCAAGTGACTCGAACCCAGGCCCAATTGCACCTGCTTGTGGCGTCACTTACTGGGCTTTAAGTGGCATCTCCAAGCCACTTTTCCATGCCCATTTGTGTGTCAAATTTCTTCTTTTAATTTTCTTAAGGCCACCTTGCCTTAGCTTTCTCCTTTTAAGCTTTAAAACTTAACATTTCCTTACATTTCCAAGTTTCCAAAAATGTTCGGTTGCCTTCTTTAAACTTAACATTTCTAAATCATTTCCTTACGTTTCCAAGTTTCCAAAAATGTTTACTTTCCTCTTTTGAAACTTAACATTCCTAAAGCATTTCCTGACATTTCCAAGATTCCAAAAATGTTCACAATACATTCATAACACATAAGACATGCCATTTCGTATAATTAAATCAAAATGCATAGGCCCATTTTCAGGATGTTACATAGCCATATTTTACAAGTAACATTTATAGTCCATGTATTTCACAAAATTTAGAATTTTTTCATAAATTTTACAACTTTACAATTTAGTCCATAATTCACATTTTCACCAAAATTCACTTTACAAAAGTTGTTTATCTATCAACAACCTTTCATTTTCTACCATAAATTTCAAAATTTCAGTATATTCATCCATGGAAAATTTCCTATACTTTGATAACTTTTCAAATTAATCCGCAAAATAGCTAGATTAGGTTATAGCAATCTCAAAAATATAAAAATTACTAAAAACGGGACTTGAATACTTACCTAATTTGGCCAAATAATTTTTCTCTTTCTTCCATTCTCCATGGCTAGGGTTTACATATTTATTTGGGAAAGATGATGATAAAATGATGATATTTTCTTTATTTTATTATTTATCATCTCTATTTTTCATCTTTCCAATTTTGTCCTTTTCTTTATTTTATTTTCCATGGATGATTCATCATACTTATCAACTAAGTATTTTTTAATGGACTATTTGCCATATAAGGACCTCAAATTTTGAATTCCATAGCTATTTAGTCCCTTTAGCTATTAGAACTCAACTTTTGCACTTTGTGCAATTTGGTCCTTTATCAAATTAAACATGTAATCGATAAAATTTCTTTACAAAATTTTTATATGACATTATTATCATACTATAGATCATAAAATAATATTAAAATAAATTTCCTTTCTAGAATCAGATTTGTGATCCCGAAACCACTGTTCCAATTTTACTGAAAACGGGTTGTTACAACTCTCCCCCTTAAAAATTTTCGTCCTTGAAAATTGTACCAATAAAGAAGTATGGATATTTCTTTCTCTTTACATGCCAGAATTTCAATCAGTCTCTCACTGTAATTGTCAAGCTTAATTTCAATATCTATCAAAGAAATATCATGTGACGGTTATGATCGATACCATCGTAGTATATACACATGAATAACATTGTGAATTCTGTCAAGCTTTGGTAATAACGCCAATCATTACATAGCAAACCCGATTCTTCTCAATGATCTCATATGTCCTAATAAGTTGCGGACTTAATTTTCCTTTACAGCCAAATCGGAGAATTTTCTTCTCAGGTGAAATTTTCAAGAATACCTTGTCGCCAGATTGAAATTTTATTTCTTCCCATTTAAAATCCACATAGGATTTCTGACAATCAGAAACTGCCTTAAAACTATCTCAGATCACCTTCACTTTTTCTTCAGTTTCCCGAATCAAATTAACTCCATGTATTCTTTCTCTTACTAAACTCAGTCCATTACTATGGAGTTTTACATTTATGACCATACAGAACTTCGTACGGTGTCATTTTAATACTTAACTGGAAATTCTTATTATATGCGAATTCGACTGACGGCAATTATTTCTTTTCCAATTGCCTTCAAATTATAAAATACAGCACCGAAACATATCTTTAAGAATCCAAATCACACATTCAGATTGACCATCCTTCTAAGAATGAAACGCGGTACCAAAATGTAACCGCGTACCCAGAACTTCTTGTAACTTGTTCTAGAATAGGAATGTGAATCGTGGATCTCAATCAAAAATAATAGAAATTTGCATACCTTGTAATCTGACAATCTCAGAAACATATAATTTAGAAAATCTATTAAGAAAGAAATTCGTTCATACCAGGATAAAATATGCAGACTTCATCAAACGATCGACAATCACTCAAATAGCATCTTTCTTTTTTCACGGACAGGGGTAATTCCAATACAAAATCCATAGAAATTTTTATCCTAATTCTATTCCAGTATCATCACTGGCTGTAATAGTCCTGAAGGTATCAGTACCTAATGTTTAGCTTTAACTTGCTAACATATCAAACATTTAAATACAAATTCAAAAATATCACATTTCATTCCGGACTATTAGTACATCTTTTTCAAATAATTATGCATTTTATTATTTCTCGGATGAACAGACATAATACCACTATGAGCACTCGTATAAAATTTTCTATAAAAGCTCTGAATCCTATAATACACAGGCTCTTCCTCTGAATAATAGACAATTACCAGATCCATTCTGAAATTCTAAATCAGAAATTGACTCACTTTGTATTCGTTTAACTTGCAACTAGTTTTCGCTTTTCTAAGCTTCACAGATTTATTGTAGAAACATTAATTTAGCTTTAAGCTCAGCTAAAATTAAACTTTTATCAGACAATGATAATTGGATATTCACTATTCATAGGGTAAACAGAGACTTTCTTTCTAAAGTATCCACAACTACCTTTGCTTTTCCCGGATGATAGTCAATTACTAAATCATAATCTTTCAACAGTTCAAGCCATCTACACTGTCTCAGTTTCAAATCTTTTTGCAACTTCAGATAATTTAAACTTTTATGATAAGTAAATATATGGTATTTTTCACCAAGTAGATAATGTCGCCAATATTCAATGCAAATACAATAGTTGCGAATTCTAGTTCATATATCGGGTAATTCTTTTCATGTGGTCTTAACTGTCTGGAAACATAAGTTATTACTTTGCTTCACTATATTAAAACACAATCTAACCCATTCTATGATGCATCACAGTAAATCACAATTTCCTTACCCGATTTAGGCTAATCTAGAACTGATGTTTCAGTCAACAGGGCTTTCAACTGATCCAAACTTTATTAACATTTATCGATCCACTCAAATCTTTCATCTTTCTGTAGTAATCATGTCATTGCTATAGCTATTTCAATTATTAACATCGAAGCTTTGAATTATTCCGAAGCCATAATCGTCAGATAGATTAAAAATCATAGTGCTATAATAGGACCAACATTTCAACAGTATAGGTGGAACAATACCTCAACATCAATAGAATACTTCAAAATTGAAAAGGAAAAACCAAAAGTAATCCCAGTAATAACCAGTTTCACAATATAATTTCAATAATCTGATATCCATATCACTGAATTCCCATAATGTGAAGCTATACGGAATTTCTGAAAATACAACCTATATTGAATGATAAAGAGAAAGATAATTTCCCAGAGAAAATCTAAAAGAACAATATTCCTCATACGTACTTAAAACAGTCGTGATAGAGATAGTGTAAATTGCATATTTGCAATTCAGAGCTTTAATCAGTAGAAGTGGAAATAGTATCATATAAATCTTATCATCAAGTTTTCTCTCAAACATAATTGATTAGAAAACCAAAGAAAGATAGAGCAATATCGCTCATGAATCAATCGAACTTACAATAATTTCCATCTAATATGATAATTGGCTAACCTTTTATATGATAGATATTTCACCTAAAAATGAACAGTTAAATATGTATTCTCTGAGAATAACAGAACATACGAAATACCCAGAAGAGATTGTTGTAATATACCAGATTATAACAATTGTATTCAGATATTTTTGCAACTTCGTCACTATGCCACTGACTACTAAAGTCATCAATAATCTCACATTATTCAGTTCACTAAAGGAACCAATTCAGGACAAATTTCTGGCTAATCCGTTCTGAAAATACCATACCAGAATAAGTCAATTTTTCATGAATGACTTCTTCCTTAACAGTGACATTGCGTATCCCGAATAAATCTTTAGAATCTTCTGATGCCTTCTTTAAAAACCATCTTTACTTACTAACTCATTCTCAGCTCTGACCACATTATTAATCATTCAGCCACTAAACTTTTCAATTTCACACTTTTGAACTGAATCAATATAAATCTTGTGAATTTCATTATTTAAAACTGTACTGGTGAGGGGGTGGAGGTCGTAAAGCCTCAAAATTTAACTTTCATACATACACACGTATAACATAACATTTATCATCAACATGTTCATTATAAAACATTTATTTTATACCTTTATGAATCTCTACTCATCATAAGCAACATTTTTACTCAGATACTTGAGTATCACCTTCAACATTATCGGAATTAGTTCAGTTGGAAAGCATCTTTTTCTATTAGTAAAACAATTCTCATTAGAGTCGGGAGAAATCGCACTATCACAGGTTATATAATGGCATGTATTTCTAGACTTCACATATGCAACATTCGGTCCGAGAACTGACTAAAACATAGCTCTAATACCAATAAATGTAACACTCCTAACCCGAATCCGTCGCTGGAACAGGGTTATGGAGCATTACCAGAGTTTACAGAACAAATAACAGACATTTCATAATTCTTTGCTATTCATATTTAATTTCAAAAAAATTACATCATATAGTCCCTTATATATGCCCTCGAGGCCAAAATCATGCATTAGAATCATATCGAGACTAATCCGGGTGCTTAGAGAATTTTTCGCAAAATTTCAAAATTTTTCCTAGGTGCATAGGTCACACGCCTGTGCAGTCAAGACATGCGGTTGACACGGCCAAAGACACGCCCGTGTCTCAGGCTGTGTACCTCTCTAACTTGGGCCACACGGTCAGGTCACACGCCCGTGTGCTATACCGTGTGTAGGTGTAGGGGTCACACGGCCAATCCACATGCCCGTGTGTCAAGCCGTGTGATCAATTCTGAGCATTCTGTTTTGACATTTTAAAGATACAGGGGACACACGGCCAGATCACATGCCCATGTGCTAGGCCGTATGTCACACACGGTTAAGACACACGCCCGTTTATCTGTCCGTGTGGATGAAAATAGGCTATTTTCCAAGCCACATTTCTCCCTCAACTTGTCTTCCACCTACACCAACACTTAAACACATTCACAAATCATATCCAAACATTTAAAACAAGTCCAAATCATGTCTTATACATGACATAATTTCACCTACAATCAATGTGCTCTTAAGCACCTCAAATGACATTTTATCAAATATGCTAAAATTTAATCATCATTATGTCAATATGGTTCCTATCAACCAACCATTTAGATACACATTAAAAATGTTATAGCCTTATTTATTCATATCAAAACATGTTTATCACAAGCCATTCCAATGGCTAGTCATAACCCAAACACTTACATGCCAACATTGGCTAGTTAACCTATACATGCCATTATAACTATAATTAATTTACCATATATACCAAGATGAGCCAATGGACAATGTGAATAATCTCCACCAATGCTTCCAATCCAATGAGCTTCCGAATTACTATAAGACACAGGAAAGTAAAACAAAGTAAGCATGAAATGCTTAGTAAGTTCATATAACATGGTAAACAAATTACCATATATTTATATTCAAAATAAGCATGCAAGGCGCTATCAACCAATTTGGTTACAAGCCCCAAACGCATATCCTCATCATGTTAGCCAAGTAATCACATGTAATAGTCTTTAATCATGGATGAACAAAGTCATCAAGCATGATCCACATTCATGTAATAACCAATTCATACATCATTATATCAAGTAATGTCTTTTCCATGTACATCATGTACATACAGGTAATAATTCATTTCTAAGTCATACTATCTCAGGTAAACATCAAGAAACATGTATGGGCTCAATAATAACCAAATTCCCATATGCATATATTTTTTTTCACATCAAGAATCCAAATAACATATACAATGCATATCCCTGTATTTCAAGTAAATTTTCATAATAATTCATCTCGTGTTCATATTTTCTCATGTCAGAATTTTGCCCGTTGAATTTATTTGAAATATCGATGTATATGCAGGTAGTACACTCGAAGTGTACAAATCAGAAATCTATCATTTCATAATCAGGGGTACTTATTAGAGTACATAATCAGGAAGTACTCTCTCGAGCCTTATATCAAGAATGCTTATATGAGCCATGCAACAGGAAGCTTATCTGAGCTAAATCAAGAAACTCATAAGAGTTTAAAATGGGAAGTCCACAAAGAACTTTTGATCAGGATGCTCACGAAGAGCCTATCAGGAATGCTCTCAAAGATCCATGTAACAGAAGCTCCGGATAGCCATATATCTGGGAGTTCAGGCGAGTCATATCAAGACGCTCATAAAGATCTGCGTTTATGTCCGCAACATATTCAGGATCACAATCGATCGCATAACAGGACGCTTACAAAGAGCTGTCGTAGCTGCAACACATGTAAGATTACTACCGATCAGGATGTTCGCTGAACTATATAACAGGAAACTCGAGAGTGCTAGTAACAGAATGCTCGACCGATCTATAGTATGTTTGCAACATTTGCAAGACTACAACCATTATAGAAAATCCAGTAATCCATCTAATTTCATTTATTCAAACGGGACTTGACAGTTTTCGAGCATTATCATTTATAAGGTTTTGTCGAATATGTTTTCAATTTCATATATATATAATATTTATATATAATATTTATACAATTCACATGCACAGCATTCAATTCAAGTATACAATTATACATAATTTAGTTCCATAAACTTATTTCGACAAATGTTTGTTTATGTAAAATCTACTAATCCGGCTTTTTTTCTCTTTTCCTCGTTCTAACTCCAAATTTGGTCTATCCGGATCTATACGAGTACATTTAACATCAATTTAATACAATTCATACTCAATTCAGTCCAATTCACAATTTAGACAAAATTACTATTTTGCCCCTAAACTTTTAATTAATGATGATTTCGCCCCTAGGCTCGGAAAATGAAATTCATGCAATTTAATCCTTATTCCAAGCCTAGCCAAATTTTCCAAGTAACATTTATAGTCCATGTATTTCACAAATTTCATAATTTTTCCATAAATTTTACAACTTTACAATTTAGTCCCTAGTTCACATTTTCATCAAAATTCACTTTACAAAAGTTGTTCATCTATCAACAACCTTTCTGTAACACCCCAGACCCGGCCCAGACGTTATGGCAGAATCTGGTGATGTCACATGATAGCAATTTAGAAAACATAATTACAATAATGCCATTTTTGATATTTTAGGTTACCGTAAAAAACGTGTCGTTTATTCATTCATTAACCGTTTTCAAAACATTATGCGTTGTGGAAGCTTTTAAAAATTAATTTGTGGATTCGTGTATATTTTGGTAAAGCCTTTGTTTATTTTGAAAACTCACGTCTTATCCTACTGCTAGCAGTTATAAATAAAAATCCCAAAGTTAAGAAAAAATCCGTAAAGGCCATATTACACAAACTTTTTCAAGATATAATTAAACCATGAATATAATCAAAACCATAAATGAAATAAGTAAAATAAAACCATAAGGGTTTAGAACCCTGGTCACCGCCGAGTCCTCTGCTGCACCAACCCGTCTACTGTTGGGGATTACCTGAATGATTAAATAGAAAAAGGTGAGTTTTCGTAAACTTAGTGTGTAATCCCCACAGAAAACATACACACAGTCATATCAAAAAATAGACATAAATTCAAAGTTCATGTCTAAGCCCATTACAGAAATGGTAGGGCCTTAGCCCACTCGGATACAGATTCTGATATAATCTAGAGCCTTAGCCCGATTCAGACATAAAATGCAGAACAGAACAGAATAGCAGAGTCCTACCCACCAACCTCTACACACCAACTCCGTCCAACCTTACACACCATGTGAGGATAAAATCAACCCACCCATTCCTACACATCATGCTGTATCGAATGCGGCACACAATCAGAAATTTACAGCTGAGCTGCTAGATAACAGGCTTAAACACTTTTCAAATACTTCCTCCAGTAAAACAACAACCCACCCCGATGCAATGCAACATAAATAAAATGTCATGCCATTATGCCAATACAGTTCATACACTCAGATATCAGAATTCATGCTCAGTACAAAAATCAGAATGTCAAGTCACAGAATTAGGGGTCTAGGTAAAGCTTACTGACCCTACAATAGGTCCACAGTCGACTAGGGCGACCCGTGCAACCGTATAGAACTTCTCAAAAAAATGGGCGCACACGTCCATGTGCCCTGCCCATGTGGACCCACACACCCGTGTGGCCCACACGACCCACATTGGCCTTGGCCGTGTGGATCACACGCCTGGCCCAGAATCCCACACGCTCGTGTGGTTCACCCATGTGGGCCCACATGCCCGTGTGGCCCACACAGCTCAATTGGTCTAGCCTCTGTCTCGTACATGGCCTCGCTCGGCCATCACACAGCTGTGTCACCTGCATACGGCCTGCCTCGTTGATCACACGGTCGTGTGGTGACTTACAGTCTTGCATACGACCTACCACACGGGCGACCACACGCCCATGTGCCTTCAATAGAGAGGTTTTTGGCTTTCACCGAAACCTTAGTTTCTACGTTTCTGGGTACACACCTGGTTTCGATTGAAGCTAAAACCACACCTCAAACCATCAGCAACTAAAAATTGATCAATCAAACGCTACATTAGTCTTAATTCACGATTTGCACGAAACTACAAAACCGGCAATACTTCCAATTCATTTGAACAACACCTACCTCGAAGCCCCAAACGAACAAGACTAAAATTTCGCAGAAGAGGAACATAACCCAATTGATTCTTTGCTGTCAAACAAAAGATATAAACCTCCAATCAATAACTTAAAATCGAAACTAGAACGCACTTAAACTACTCACCAACTAACGACGAGACGGTGCAATGAATTTCAGAAAACCCCAATTGGATGAATGAAGTAAGAAGAATAATAATCGAAAACAAAAAAGAGAAAGGGAGGAAAGGGGAAAAACGTCAGAATGGTGAAGATGAGAGGAAACTGAATTTTGCCAATTGCACCAACTGGTTAGATTCTGATAATTTCCCCCTCCCATACTCCTTAATTCTCTCCTTCAACCACCCCACTATCAGCATTTAACTAAAACTCAAACTCTAACACGACACTAGCAGCAAAAATAATTCCCTCGCTCGCATAGAGGTTCAAACTCTAGACCTCTAGCAACCTTTACACTCCACTTAACCACCAAACCAGCAGGCCCATTATATTAATTACTTACACACTTTTTCTTATAAGCCTACTAACCAGAGATAGGGCTTTATTCATAAAAATACCAAAATTTGCCCAAGTCTAGGCTTGAACTTGGGACCTCTCACACACACCCAAAACATATAACCACTGAAGCAGATAGACATTGTGTGCCACAAATTTACAAAAGTTGAAATTAAAGAAAAAATCGGGGCATTACAACACTACCACTCTAAAAGAAAATTTTGTCCTCGAAATTTTACCTGATCAAAAAAAGTGAGGATACTGCTGACGCATCGAATCCTCCGGCTCCCACGTAGCCTCCTCAGTGCTATGATTCCTCCATAGCACTTTGACTAGGGGAATAGACTTCCTTCGCAGGACTTTAACATCGCGATCGAGGATCTGAATCGGCTCCTCCTCAAATGTCTAATCTGGTTTAACCTCAATGTCTTCAATAGGTACAAAGTGCGTGGGATCAGAGTGGTAACATCTCAACATTGAGACGTGGAACACATCGTGAATGCGGTCTAACTTCAGAGGAAGTTCCAAATAATATACGACTGGCCCCACTCTTTTCAGAATATGGTACGGCCCAATAAATCGAGGGCTCAGCTTACCCTTGCGACCGAACCTCAAGACCTTCTTCCATGGCTAGACCCTGAGAAAAACTAAGTCTCCCACAGAATACTCAATATCCTTTCTCTTCACATCAGCATAGGATTTCTTCCTATCAGATGCCATTTTTAGTCGATCCCGAATCAATCGGACCTTATCCTCAGTTTCAAAAACCAACTGCGGACCCAAAGCACGTCGCTCACCCAACTCAGTCCAGCACAAGGGAGTGCGACACTTACGACCATACAAGGCCTCGTAAGGTGCCATCTGGATGCTAGACTGATAGCTGTTGTTATAGGCGAACTCTACCAACGAAAAATATTCCTCTCAACTAGCTCAAAAATCTATAACACAGCCCCTCAACATATCCTCCAGTACTTGAATCACCCTCTCCTACTGACCATCTATCTGAGGATGGAAAGCAGTACTGAAGTCTAACCTTGAACCCAGAGCCTCGTGCAATTTCTTCCAGAACTGAGACATGAAGCGAGGATCCCTATCAAAGATGATCAAGATAGGAACCCTATGCAGTCTTACAATTTCAGATACATATAGCTTAGCCAATTTCTGGAGCGAAAAGTCTGTCCTGACCGAAATGAAGTGTGTGGACTTGGTCAATCGATCCACAATGACCCAGACAAAATCCTTTTTATTGGGTGTTAAAGGCAACCCACTAACGAAGTCCACAGTTACTCGTTCCCATTTCCACATCAGTATCTTCATCGGCTGCAGCAACCCCGAAGGCAACTGATGCTCAGCCTTAACCTGTTGACAAGTCAAACAGTGAGCAACGAAATCTGTAACCTCGCGCTTCAATCCTAGCCACCAATACAACTTTCAGAGATCTCAGTACATCTTGTTCCCACCGGGATGTATAGCATAAGGGATACTATGCGCCTCCTTCAGAATCAACTGTCTTAAATCCTCATCATTTGACACACAGATCCGACCACGGAAACAAAGTATCCCATCACCGTTAATCCCAAAATCAGTAGTATCTCCATTCTCAACCTGACGGAACCACAAAACAAGTGACTTATCCCCCATATATTTACCTCTGATCTGATCAATCCATGTAGGCTTAACTGAAGTTCCGCTAACAGACTCCCATAATCGAATAAATTGAGTCGAGTGAACATCACTCTCAGATCAGTCATCGCCCTACGGCTCAAAGCATCTGCCACCACATTGGCCTTACCAGGATGGTAGTCGATGGTGCAGTGATAATCCTTAAGGAATTCAACCCATCTACGCTGCTTAAGGTTTAATTCCTTCTGAGTGAGGAGATATTTGAGGCTTTTGTGATCAGTGTAGATAGTACACTTCTCACCATACAGATAATGCCTTCAGATTTTTAGAGCGAAGACTACCGCTGCCAACTCCAAATTGTGCATCGGATAATTGGCCTCATGCGTCCTGAGCTGACAAGACGCATAAGCTACCACCTTACCATCTTGCCTCAGAATGCAACCTAGACCCACATGTGATACATCACTGTATACAACGAAATGCCTCCCAGATTTAGGTTGTATCAGAACTGGAGCCTGTATCAAAATAGATTTGAGCTTCTCGAAGCTCTCTTGTTACTTATCAGTCCAAACAAAGGGAACTCCCTTACGTAGAAGCTTGGTCAATGGCGTTGCGATCAAAGAGAACCCTTCTATGAAGCATTGATAATAACCCATCAGCCCTAGAAAACTATAGATTTCAGACACATTCTTTAACCTTTTCCACTCCAACACAGCCTCAATCTTATGAGGGTCAACACGAATCCCCTCCACAGAAACTACATGCCAAGGTTACTTTTCGGAGCCAATATTCAAACTTACTGAAATTTGCATACAACTATTTCTTGCGAAGCGTCTGTAATACCACTCGAAGATGCTCATCGTGTTCATCCTCAGTCTTCGAATACACCAAAATGTCGTCAATGAAGACTACCACGAACCAATCTAGATAGGGCTGAAACACTCGATTCATCAGATCCATAAAAGCTGCTGGTGCATTCGTCAGTCCAAATGGCATCACTAGGAACTTGTAATGTCCGTACCGAGTCCTGAATGTCGTCTTTTGCACATCGGCCTCCTTAACCTTCAGTTGATGATATCCTGACCGAAGATCAATCTTGGAGAACAGAGAAGCCCCTCTGAACTGGTCAAAAAGATTATATGTTCTCGGTAGTAGCTATTTGTTCTTAATTGTTAGCCTGTTCAGCTACTGAAAGTCGATACACATCCTTATTGTCCCATTTTTCTTCTTCAATAACAACACCGGTGCTCTCTATGGAGACACACTAGGACGAATAAACCCTCGATCTAACAGTTCTTAAATTTGAGCCCTAAGCTCTGTAAGCTCCTTCGGTGCCATTCGGTAGGGCACAATAGACACCGAAGCTGTACCCGGAATGAGCTCAATCCCAAATTCTACCTCTCGGTTCAAAGGAAGACCTAGTAATTCTCTAGGAAAAACATCTGGAAGGTCCCTTACGATTCTGATGTCCTTAACCGAAGAGTCCCTAGAATCAGAAACACTGATGTAGGCCAAGAATGCCTCACATCCTTTTCGTACCAACTTCTCTGCCACCAACATAGAAATCACATTAGTCAGATAGTCTCGATGTTCCCCAATCACCACTACCTCGTTGTTCTCATTGGTTCTCAAAACAACCCTTTTTGTCGCACAGTCCAAACTCACCCGGTGCTTGACCAGTCAGTCCATTCCCAGAATCAAATCGAACTCCCCAAATGGAAGCTCCATCAGGTCGGCCAGAAATAATGTCCCCTGTACCTCTAACAGGACATACCTAAATAGTTTACTCACTCAAATAGACTGTCCCGACGGACTCACAACAGTTACCTCACTAGAAGTACCCTCAATCGACATCCCCAGAGTTTTAGACACAGCCCATGTCTATCACTAGAATGACCTAGGGTGTAGTAGAATGCTTTGGGAAATTATGAGATTTTAAGTGAAAAAGGGGAAGCTAGGCTAAGGAGGCTTTAAGGGAATTTGTAAGGGATTTGTGGCATAAGAACCAGCTTGGTAAAGTGGCTGCAAGGCGCCACTTAGGGCCTGGGAGGATGACGCCATGAGCAGGGGGGAAGGGGGAAGGTTCGAGCAACGTGGGAAGCAAATGAACAGTTGTTTTTACGTTAAGACAAGGGAGAAGGTTGGACGGCATATGGACTTCAAAGGATGAGATAAAGGCTTGGTTATCTCTTTAAATTTCGGCTAGGATATAGGATAATTTTAATTTTATTTTATTTATTTTGAGTGAGCAGATAAGAGATAAAATAAGAGATTAAGTGAAAGATAATTGTAGTTTTATTTTGATTATTTTGAATAGGTGATATAGAGATAATAAAGGAGATTATCAAGGAGTTTGATAAGAGCAAGGATATAGTAGCCGAATTCTTTATAAGGGGGAGTAATCATCTTTGATATCTTTTTCTTCTTTAAATTTCTTTGTGCCGAAATTCTCCTAACTTCTCTCCCTATTCTTTTCCTTTCTTCAAACCTCAATTTTACATATTTCTTTGAATAGCCAAATGTTCTTCTTAAAGGCTTAGCCAAAACCTCTCCACCATTATTCACATTTGTCGACTTCCTTTGATGAGCCATAGCCGAATCTTTATTTGAACCTCTTTGTCACTTCTTTTTATCTCTTGTCCTCATCTAAGCCGAAAGTTAAGGGCCTAACTTCATTTCTTTGGTGTTGCCGAACCTAGGAAGGTGATTTCGGGAAATTGATCAACATGGTGGTAAGTGATCTTCTCTTTTAGTAATCGATTTTAGTTTCATGGGAGTGCCGAATCAAGTGTTTGGCCTTGATTTCTATGGAGAGCCGAATGTCCTTTAAGCCTCACTATATGTTCTTTTGTGTTTAGCCGAAGGGAGGCAGCGATAAAGGAGCCTTCGGGATTTGAGTGATCAAGGTAAGTATAGCATTCGGCCAAGGGCCATTGTTCATAGATTTATGTGTTAGGCCGATTCTAACAATAGTGTAGCAGGAATTTCGACAACTCAAGAAGTAAGCCAATATTTCGGGACTTGGAAAAGCTAGGGGCTAATCGACAGTGGTTAAAGAAAGCTGTTGGGATTCAAGATCATTTTGGTAAGTATGTTAGATTATAGTCTATTCGGTTAAGACCTTGTATTTACCGTTTGATTCTGATTAAGTGATCTGCGATGGACGCAAATGTCAGTCAAGGATGACAAGGGGTAGTCCCTATCCCTAAGTTCAAGAAGAGATCCGTTTCTGCAGTTCGGGATTGGCCACCAGGGTGTGGACCAGCGTCAGAACAGCAAAGTAGGCAGATAGCCGTAGTGTCGCTTAGCAATAGCATCGGTATCGAAAGCGTAGTGCTTCAAGTTATAAGGTGTGTAGTTAGCCTACTGTTTTCCGGGATGTATGCCATGTATGTGATATGTGTATATGTTATGAATGTGCTAACTAGTGTAGTGGAAATTGCGATATGGATACCCTCATGGGGTATGTCGATAATCCGATAAGTACCAAATCTGATAGAATGTGATTGTTAATATGAATATATGAATATATGCTTGATGAGCATGCTCATGCATTATTATATTATGTCACTATGGTATGTTGCATGTGCATGGGTGGGATATGAATATGAATGAAGGACAGGGTGTACTTCGAGTACGTGGTTGATATAGGCTTTGTGCCATATCGTGGTTATTGATGGCTTTGTGCTCATCGTGGCTTTGGTGTTAGCTTCGGCTACATCGTGGATTGACGCTGACTGAGGTCGCGTTGTGGATTAATTGCGATTAAGTTCGCGTGGACGGCTTTAATTGCCAAAATGGATGTGTAGCGGTTGGAGGGCGATTTAGTAATCCCCTGGTGTGTGGTAGGCTGGGTACAGGGGTGTGTACAGGATGGACCCTAGGCTGGGTGGGTGCATTTTGCATAAGCCCAATATGCTATGTGAATCAATGTGAAAATGGCCCAAGCCCAATATGATATGTGGACTAAAGTGGTAATGGGCCAAGCCCAGTATGTGGAAACACGTGGTTAAATATGTTACTAGCCGATATGTGGTATGGGTATGGGCCAAGCCCAAATTGTGGAATTATGTGAACAAGTTGAATTATTATCTGATATGTGATCTGATAATGGGCCAAGCCCAATAAGTGAAACCATGTGATGAAGTGCATTGATATCTGATATATGGGTTAATATGTGGTTTATATGTGGGTGGAATTCAGTGGCCTAATTGCACACTGAGTCTGTTTGACTCACCCAATTTTTATCAACCTTACAGGTGATGCATATAGCTCGTACCGGGTTGGAGTTGATACGAGGTGGCCCATGCAGAAGAAGATGTTTCCAATTATTTTATTAAATTTATTATTTTCAGTATTTTAAGTATTCAATCATTGTAATAATGGCCGCTTAAAGTATCTGAAGTTTGTTAAAAGGTTTAAGTATTTTTATTAAGTATCTTTATTATGTTTTAAGATGGATTAATAAGTGAATTATTAGTTGGAAATGTTTTATTTTCGGCAAACTATATCTTCAAAAATATATACTAAAGTTTTTAAATCCGGATAATTTGTAACAACTCAACTTATTTCAGAATTTTAAAATTCACAAGATTTTACAAACAACCACAAATTTTAATGTTTTCACTTCTAAGTCAAAAATATTTTTCGAACGTTTTCCGCAGTGACATACCAGATCCGGTCAAGGCTCGTGGGCCGAGTTTGTGGATGTTACAGATTCCCTTTTATTCTTTCCTTTCTCGTAGTTTTGGCACTCAGTGCGCTTAGCCTCCTCGACGATCTTCGCCTACTCCACTAGAGCAGAGAAATCATGCTCCCTCTGCGGAGCTATCTGAACCCGTAAACTGTCCCTGAGTCCATCCTCAAAATGGACGCAACGCTCATACTCGGTCGCCACCATGCCCCGGGCATAGCGACTCATTATCAGGAACTTGGCCACTGAACGATGCTCTTGGGTGTGATTAAGAAACTTACGCCTCCTAGCATCGATGTAGTTGGCTCCCACATACTTACTCTGGAAAGCCGTCTTAAAGTAGTCCCAAGTCAAACGGTCGAGCTAAGTGCCCTCCTTAATAGTCAGCCACCAATGGAAAGCTTCATCGTGAAGCAAGGCGACAGACCCTTAAGCTTTTACTCCGTAGAAAAATCCAGATCGCCTATAATTCTTTTCATGGCCTCCATCCAATATTCGACCACATTAGGGGTGACTCTAGTGACACCCCTGAATAATTCAGCCCCATTGGACCGGAGTCGTTTCGTAACCGACCCACGGCCCCTAAATCCAATATTGGGCCCATCGACCCTCTCTAAAATCCGTAGCATGGCTCGGGATAGTGCGTCATCCCCAGCCTCACGATCATGAGACCTAGTCTCTATAGCAGGTGAGATCGATGTCTCGCTCGTATCTAGATTAGGCAGATTTTCAGATGTCGATGACCCTAGTACCCTCTACGTCATCTACCACGGCCTCTAGTACCCCGTCCACGGATACCTCGTGCACTTATTGTAAATTTGAATTTATATGTGTTACAGTTTTATGCATTAGTTACAGTTCCAATTTTTGTTAACAGATATTTTATGCAGAACAGTATCAGAAGTTCAGAGTTCGTTATCGCGAATCGTAGTCTCACTACAATTTTCAGTTTCCCTACAGTTTTCAATTTACACTACCTAAAGTGTTTCAGTACAGTATACTACCTATTGGCTATTTCAGGCATGGAAGTAGTATTTTCAGACAATTTTAAACGGAATTTAGAACACTTACAGAATCGGCGCTGGAGACTCGGTGTACCATATACTCAGTTAAAAATATTTTAAATCAAAAATAAAATCATTTCAGAAAACACAATTTTTAAAAACCAAAATCCACAGTCGAGTTCTGCAACCTGGCTCTAATACCACTAAATGTAACACCCCAAACTCGGCCTAGACATTATGGTCGAATCTAGCGATGTCACATGATAGCGCTTTAAAAAACGTAATTACAATAATGCCATTTTCGTTATTTTAGGTTACCGTAAAAAATGTGTCGTTTATCTGTTCATTAACCATTTTCAAAACATTATGCGTTGTGGAAGCTATTAAAAATTAATTTGCGGATTCGTGTATATTTTGGTAAAACCTTTGTTTATTTAGAAAACTCGCGTCTTATCCTACTGCTAGCAGTTATAAATAAAAATCCCAAAGTTAAGCAAAAATCTGTAAAGGCCATATTACACAAAATTTTTCAAGATATAATTAAACCATGAATGTAATCAAAACCATAAATGAAATAAGTAAAATAAAACTCTAAGGGTTTAGAACCGTGGTCACCTTCGAGTCCTCCGCTGCACCGACCCGTTTACTGCTGGGAGTTACCTGAACAGATTAAACAGAAGGGTGAGTTTTCGCAAACTCAGTGTGTAAACCCGACAGAAAACATACACACAGACATATCAGAAAACAAACATAAATTCAAAGTTCGGGTCTGAGCCCATTACAGAAACGGTGCCGGCCTTAGCACACTCGGATACAGATTCAGATATAATCTAGGTCCTTAGCCCAATTCAGACATAAAATGCAGAACATAATAGAATAGCAGAGTTCTACCCACCAGCCTCTACACACCAACTCCGTCCAACCCTACACACCATGTGGGGATAAAATCAACCCACCCATCCCTACACACCACGCTGTACCGAATGCGGCACATAATCAAAAATTTGCAGCTGAGCTAGCAGATAACAGGCCTAAAAGCCTTTCAGATACTTCCTCCAGTAAAACATCAACCCACCCCGATGCAATGCAACATACATAAAATGTCAGGCCATTATGCAAATATAGTTCATACACTCAGATATCAGAATTCATGCTCAGTACAGAAATCAAAATGTCAAGTCACAGAATTAGGGGTCTAGGTAAACCTTACCGACCCTACAATAGGTCCACAGTCGACTAGGGCGACCCGTGCAACCGTACAGAACTTCTCAGAAAAATGGGCTCACACACCCATGTGGCCTGCTCGTGTGGGCCCATACGCCCGTGTGGCCCACATTGGCCTTGAACGTGTGGATCACATGGCCTGGCCCAGAATCCCACACGCCCGTGTAGTTCACCAATCACACACCCGTGTGGCCCACACGACCCAATTGGTCGAGCCTGTGTCTCGCACACGACCTCGCTCGGCCATCACACGGCCTGGCTCGTCGATCACACGGTCGTGTGGTGACTTACAGTCTTGCACACGGCCTACCACACGGGCAACCACACGCCCATGTGCTGTCAACAGAGAGGTTTTTGGCTTTCACCGAAACCTCAGTTTCTGTGTTTCTGGGTACACACCTGGTTTCGATTGAAGTTAAAACCACACCTCAGACGATCAGCACCTAAAAATTGATCAATCAAATGCTACATTAGTCTTAATTCATGATTTGCACGAAACTACAAAGCCGACAATACTTCCAGTTCATTTGAACAACACCTACCTCGAAGCCCCAAACGAACAAGACTAAAATTCCGCAAAAGAGGAACACAGTTCCAAACGATTCCTTGCTGTCAAACAAAAGATATAAACCTCCAATCAATAACTTAAAATCGAAACTATAATGCACTTAGACTACTCACCAACTAACGACAGGACAGCGCAATGAATTTTGAAAGACCCCAATTGGATGAACAGAGTAAGAAGAACAATAATCGAAAACGAAAAAGAGAAAGAGAGGAAAGGGGAATAACGTCAGAATGGTGAAGATGAGAGGAAACTGAATTTTGCCAATTGCTAATAATTTCCCCCTCCCATACTCCTTAATTTTCTTCTTCAACCACTCCACTATCAGCATTTAACTAAAACTCAAACTCTAACACGGTACTAACAGCAAAAATAATTCCCTCGCTCGCACAGGGATTCAAACTCCAGACCTCCAACAACCTTTACACTCCACTTAACCACCAGACGAGCAGACCCGTTCTGTTAATTACTTAAACACTTTTTCTTATAAGCCTACTAACCAGAGATAGGGTTTTATTCATAAAAAGACCAAAATTTTCCCAAGTTAAGGCTTGAACTTGGGACCTCACACACACACCTAGAACACATAACCACTAAAGCAGATAGACGTTGTGTGCCACAAATTTACAAAAGCCGAAATTAAAGAAAAATCGTGGCGTTACACTTTCATTTTCTACCATAAATTTCAACATTTCAGCATAATGATCCATGGAAAATTTTCTATACTTTGATAACTTTTCAACTTAATCCCCAAAATAGTTAGATTAGGTTATCCCGGTCTCAAAAATATAAAATTACTAAAAACGAGACTTGAATACTTACCTAATTTGGCCAAATAAGTTTTCTCTTTCTTCCATTCTCCATGGCTAGGGTTTCTATATTTATTAGGGAAAGATAATGATAAAATGATTATATTTTCTTTATTTTATTATTTATCATCTTTATTTTTCATCTTTCCAATTTTGTCCTTTTTTTTATTTTATTTTCCATGGATGATTCATCATCCTTATCAACTGAGTGTTTTTTTAATGGTCTATTTGCCATATAAGGACCTCAAATTTTAAATTCCATAGATATTTAATCCCTTTCGCTATTAGAACTCAACTTTTGCACTTTGTGCAATTTGGTCCTTTATCAAATTAAACATGTAATCGGTAAAATTTCATTACAAAATTTTTATATGACATTATTATCATACTATAGATCATAAAATAATATTAAAATAATTTTCCTTTCCAGAATCGGATTTGTGGTCCCGAAACCACTATTCTGATTTTACTGAAAACGGGTTGTTACAAAGAAAGTATACGCCTGATTTTAGAATTCACCAGGAGTTGTTATTCACCATGGTTAGGTATTTTCCAATCATATGAGAGTGTTCGCCTGAATGTCTCAGCATGTAATGTCGATGTATTAGTCTTTGTGCATGAGTTTGTAGTTGTAGTATCATTCTTGCTTTTGTATTTCATCTATAAGGGTTGAATTTTCCTTGCTAAAGCTCACTATGTTATTTTAAACTTACTCATCTCTTTGATCCCCCCCTTCCAGGTGGTAATTCGTCGTAGGCTTGTTGAAAGGGCTCAGCCAGAAAAAGCAACCTCTGTAGTGAGCTTCGCCTATGTTAGTTTTATAACATGCATATGTTCTTTTGGGGGTGGCATGTACTTCTATTTGGGAGTTGAGTATGTAATTAAGTACTTTTTTTATTTAATTATAGTTTTAAAAGAATGTTATCCCTTGAGGGATTAGTTAAAGTTTTTATGAGTTATGTTTTGTGAAGTGATTTCTACTTGTATACGCCAAATTGTTTTATATGTTATTGTCACTACCAGTATTGTATTTCAAAGGAAATATTTCAACTGAAAGTTTTAAATTCAATTTCGTTTATCTTATGGTGTATACCAATCGGTTACTTGTGTTTTAAAAACTTTCTTAAGATAATACCCCAATTAAATTGTTGTTCATCAAAATTGTGTATAAGTCTACTTTTTGTGAAACACCTCAGTCGACCGTCGAGGATTGGGGTGTTACAGTTTTAGACTTTCTAAAATTCTCATGTCTACAATCATTTTGTAAAATAGGTGCATGAGAAACATTATCAATTTTTAAAGGAAAAATATGCTAAAAAATCAACATGTTTTTCTCAAGTATAATATTACGATCAAACATGTCACTATTTGCAACATGAAATATTATATATATGCAACACTATGTTTAGCATGGTCAACGACATGCAATCAAAATTCATATTCCTTTTCTTAAGATTAAAAGACATAATCTTTAGACACCCCCACATTTTCATACATTTTAAGTTAGAAACAATAATATTCAAAACATAAGGTGTATTATCATTTTCTTATAAGGAATCTAACATACACAAATGAAATGCAAATAATTTTCAAGTGTACTTGAATTAACAATCACACATTTTAGTAAGTATTTTAATGTCTAATTTTGTTTAAGTTACAGGACAACATATATTCACAGATTTCACTACTAACATGCCACATAGATCATGATAGTTCAATCAGGCAAGCAAATAGACTAATATTGCCATTAATAATTTCAAAATAAAACAACAAATAATATATGGTTACAAAAGTCTTTTCTCATCAAAGTATATTTTTAGTCATTATGACCTTGTCATATTCGAAGGAAACTTTCACTTCAACTTTTCCTATTGTAACACCCTAAAAATTTGAGTATCAATATGTTGCTTATCTTTGGTGTTAGCACGGGTATGATTTTATTATGTGATAATTATTGTCTTGAGAAGGCTCGGGTTTACTTAGAATTAGAATAAATTTTAGTACAGAGTACTTTAGTGTAGAGAAATCAGGTGACCTTGAAGTTAAGTTAATTAAGTGATAAAAGATGGCATAAGATGAGCAATTGGCAAAGTGATGATGGCGCCATAAGTTGGACTTGAGAGGAGAGGTTCGAATCTTCTAGCATGCAATTTGGGAGCTTTTATTTTTGCTTTTTCCTAGCATGTGTCGGCCAAGCATCAATCATGGATAAGATGGACTAAATTTTTATGGTAAGGATATTAAATTTTATGGCAAGCATGATTTAAGGGATGGAATTGCTTGATTTTGGGGATAGGATTTCTCAAACTTTAGGAAAAGGGAGGATTGCAAGGCTTGAATCAAGGTTGATGTTTTGGTAACTTTTTCATGGCCATTTTGAGCATGAATGGGGACGGTTTTGTGGACTAAAGGGGGGAGCCGATTTTGGGTGGTGAATTTTTGGTGATAGGCTAGTTGGTTGGTAACTTTTGGGGGTATTACCTTTTGGTCATTTTTGCTTTTGCAATACAGTCTTTTTTCTCCATCCATTTTCTCCTTAGCCGAATGTGCCAAAAACTTTGAGTAAGCAATTGTTTCTTTTTGCCATTTCTTTTGACCATTTCGGATTTAGTTGCTCTTTCTCTCCAAATATTTTTCTTCTCTTTGTGACCGAAACCACATAGCCATCAAGGACTTTTTCTTTTCTTCTCTTTTTCCTCCCCAATGCCGAATGCATATTGCTCCTAAATTCATCTCTTTTTTTTCTCTTTTCCCTCTTGAAAACTAAATCATCATCATCTTTCTTTTATCTTTTATTTTATTTTCAACCATATTTTCTTCAATATTTTTCTCTCATGGTCGAATGTTAGATTACTCCATAGCCGAACCAGTTTTCTTTTCTTTGTTTATTCATACCTGAATCTTCCATTATACGAAAGTATTCTTCTCAATCATTCTTATTTCAAGCCGTGGAAAATAGGTAAGAGTTTTCTTTTTGGTTTCTATGTTGGCTTAAGGGATGTTTTGGCCGAATCTTTATGGTGGTAAGAAGAATCTCTTTGATCGAAATCATCGTTCATTCTATTAAACGTTTTCTTTCGTTATATTTTAGTGTGATAGTGGAGGGCCGAAACTCAAGTGTTCGTGAGCATCGTGGAATGTTGGAATCGATTTAAGGTGTTAAGGTAAGGGTTTGTTAAGGACTCTCATTTTACTCGTCATATTGATATAGATGGAATATTAATCGATTTCGTTTTAGGGGACGTTTTTGCTCGATTCAGATATTGTGGAACAAGGATATTTTGTGGTAAGGCAATCTCACCCTTAAAACCGTTAGTCATAATTTCGATATATTATTAGTCGGACTAATGATCTTTTGTCAATGGAGACAATCAAGATAGGGACGAAAAGGGCGGTGAATAGTGTTCGGAAGAGGGGTGGTTCTGCTATTCCCCCTAAGTTAAGCGAAGGGCTGTTTCGAGAAATCTGAGATTTTCCACCGGGTTGTGGACGCTCATCCGAGGAGAATCAGTTGTTTGAAGTCGTTCGTACTCCCGAACCTTTTTTTGTTTGTGGATTTTTATCGGGTAACGAACCAACAATCGGGGAGAAACCGCAAAGAGAAGTGGTTCGAAATTCTGAGGGTAAAAGTCTAGATCGTTATTTCTAAGATTCGATTTGTAAATAAATTATAGTGTTCTAATTTATCGTGATGCATTTAGGTATCGACGAGCAGGAAATTCTAGTTCTAACAGTAACCAGGTGTGTAACTTCACACTTATCTCGGGTTAGAAACTATACCGTAAGTATTGGGATAAAATCGTAAAGATGGCAAAATCAGAAAATACGTAGTAATTAACACTTTTGTGTAAATGCATGAAAATAGTTAAGTCATGAAATTTACGAAAAACTGCTAGATCGTTAAATGGGCCAAAAAATTGCTAGATCGTTAAATGGGCCGAAAAACTGCTAGATCGATATATGGGCCAAAGTTTGCTAGATTGCTAAATAGGCTAAATGCTATTTTGTCTTATGGGCCAAAATGAAAATTTGAAATATAGACTCACATGTATTATGGGCTTCTTGTTAAGTTATCATATGGATATAGATTGTTATGCATACATGATTGCATGGGTTGGGATAATTGATGAAGAGAAGAAATGCCTGTTGCCAAAATCTAGTTCGGTGGCTCTGCCACAAATTTTTAATGGCTTAATGCCTCTAGTTTGGTGACTTTGTCACAATCTAGTTCAGTGGTGCACCACAATATTATTTAAAATAGCTTTATGCCTACGATTGGTGTGTTGGCGGGGTAGGTTGACTTGATCCCTACAGGTGTGTTGGTTGGTACGGGTGGTGTGTAGCGGATGGAAATTAGGTTTGGTTGGGAAATTTCATTTTACATGCATTTCATTTATTATATTGTTAAATCCGTAAATGGGCTCAAGCCCAAAATAATGTCTTGATGATCTGGCCCAATGAATGTGGTCAGTGAGTTATACACTGAGTTCTGAGTAACTCACTCTGTTTAATTATCCATCTCAGGTAATGGCAATTGACGGAGGCTTGGGCCGAGGATGACTTCGAGGAGGCCATACTGTGAATATGGGTTTTATAAACTATGAACTTTTATTAAGTGATTTCTTTTAATTACTATTTTGGGTATGATGTAATAAGGCCTCTATTAATATTTTTATGGATTTTTATGTGGGAATGGATTTAATTTTGTTTTAAAACATTTGAGATACTTTAACTATTCTTGATTTCAAATTCTTTTGAACTCTTTAAAAACTACTTTAAGGTTTTTGACAATTAAATACTAAATGATAAGATTTCAAACTAGTATTTCTTAATTCATCGATTTTAAATCATTTTTCTTAATTTTTACTAAACTTCACTTTCAAAAGGTTTTGTAGAATTGTTTTGCCTAAATCATTAGAGAATTTAATAGATGTTCGATCTGTGTGACAAACCAAATCTCGTCTTAACGCATAGACCTGGTTTGGGGTGTTACATTTAATGGTATCAGAGCCAGTTTCAAAACTCGGCTGTGGTTGGGTTCAACAAATAACTTCCATATGAAATTATTTTAATTATGTTTTAAAGTTAGTATGGCACCACAAGCATCCGGCACCAAGTCAAGTAAGTATTCATTACTGAATGATTATTATGATGATATGATCATAGGAACACTCTAGAATTTCTAGTTTTAGATGTTGAAAATCGTAGAGATTGAGACTATAGGATGTGTTTGCGAAAAACAACTTTATCTCTTGAATCTCATAAAAATCGTTAATAAACACGGAAACAGTTTTCTAAATCATAAAATTCGTAACCAGATTAAAACGAGTTAGTCAGTATGAGCGCCAGAGGATGCGGATGTGGTAGACGTGGCCGTGGTAGAGGCCGAGGAGCTAGAGCTGTGTCTGCGGAATCGGGACATATTCTGGAAATGGATGCACCGGCATCACCAGCGTCGGAAAATGAATCACAAGAGAATAGGAGATAAGACAATGCTTTGACACGAGCAATGTTGCGAGTCCTTGAAAGGGTCGCTGGAACTAGAGTTGGGCCAGCAGCTCGTTGGTCGATATCGGAGCGACTGAAATCAAGTGGTGCTGAGGTTTTCAGAGGTGTCTCAGGTGTAACTCCAAATGTTGCTGAATATTGGCTTAAGGCGATGGAGCGAATTATGGACGACCTAGAGTGCACTGTAGAACAGAAACTAAGAGGAGCGGTGTGCTTGTTAAGGGACGAAGCATATCAATGGTGGCTTACTGTCCGAGAAGGCACTGAAGCTGCATTAGTTACTTGGGAATTCTTCAAAGCTGCCTTTCAGGGGAAATATGTAGGAACAAGTTATGTGAATGCCCGAAGGAAGGAATTTCTGAATCTGGTTCAAGGAAATAAGACGGTGGCAGCGTATGAGGCTGAGTTTTTACGCTTGAGTCGCTATGCTCGGACAATAGTGCCAACGGATCATGAGCGTTGTGTACGCTTTGAGGATGGGTTGAGTGATGAGTTGCGGGTTCTGATAGCCCACAACAAGTTATAACTTTTTCCACGCTTGTAGAGAAAGCCAAGATAGCCGAAGAGGCTAAGAGCTCAGAACGTCAGAATCGGGAAAGAGTTAGAGGCAAGAGAGATGATGAGCCAGCTCAAGGTAGAGCACCTGTAGCTATTAATCAGAGTCGAGACTGTACTGAATGTGGGAAACGACATTCCGGAGAGTGCTGGAGGAAAATTGGTGCTTGTTATAAATGTGGTTCAATGGATCATCAATATAAGAATTGCCCTCGACGGATGGATACGACTCAGGAAGCTCGTAATCCTGATGCACAGCCGGCCAGAGGAACTCAGCAGCCACCGAGAGGCCGTGGACCAGGTCGTGGTGGTAATGGGGCTGGACGTGGTCAAGGTGCACCGGGTCGAGGCAATGGTTCTAGAGGTAACGCGGATGCAAGACAGCTAGGATTGGTCTATGCAGTTAGACGCCGTGAGGATGGCAATGCACCTGATGTGATAACTGGTACGTTCTTCATCTTTGATGTACCTGTTATTGCTTTGATAGATATTGGTTCTACCCACTCGTATGTTGCTAGTGCCATATCTGGAAACTTGAATCTAGAATCTGAAATTACAGATAGTGAGATGACGGTAATTAGTCTTTTAGGACAGTCAGTAATTGTAAATAAACTGTTTAGAGACGTGCCCTTAGAAATCCAAAGAGAAATATTCTTGGCGAATTTGATGGAATTGCCTTTTGGCGAGTTCGATCTCATTTTGGGCATGGATTGGTTGGTTAAGCACTGAGCGCATTTGGATTGTGCTAAAAAGTGGATGTCAGTAAGGACTTCGGATGATAAGGAAGTAGTAATGATAGGCAAACGAAGGAATTACTTGGCAAATGTGGTATCTGCGTTAAAGGCAGAAAAGTTGGTGCGGGAAGGGTATGAAGCATTCCTAGCTTTTATTAGTGCTTTGGATGCCAACGAGTTATCAGTGGAAGATGTGAGAACGGTAAGGAATTTCCAGATGTATTTCCCGAAGAACATCCTAGTATACCTCCAGATCGGGAAGTAGAATTTGGTATTGAGCTTTTGTCCGGAACGGCTCCAGTGTCCATTGCTCCTTATAGAATGGCACCGAAGGAGTTGGCGGAGCTTAAAGCTCAATTTCAAGAATTGCTGGATCGGGGTTTTATTCGACTGAATGTGTCTCCGTGGGGAGCACCGGTTTTGTTCGTTAAGAAGAAGGATGGGTCGATGCGTATGTACATTGATTATAGGCAGTTAAATAAATTGACGATCAAGAATAGGTATCCTTTGCCGAGAATTGATGACCTGTTTGATCAATTGAAATGAGCTTCAGTTTTCTCCAAAATTGATTTGAGATCGGGTTATCACCAACTTAAGGTGAAAGAAGTAGATATTCATAAGACAACATTCCGAACTCGTTATGGACATTATGAGTTTTTGGTTATGCCGTTTGCGTTGACCAATGCACCAGCTGCATTTATGGACATGATGAACCGGGTCTTTCAACCATATTTAGACCGGTTTGTGGTAGTGTTCATAGATGACATTTTGGTATATTCAAGGAATGAAGAGGAGCATGACTCGCATTTGCGTATAGTATTGCAGTTACTTCGAGATAAGCAACTTTATGCCAAATTCAGTAAATGTGAATTTTGGTTAAGGGAAGTGACTTTCTTGGGTCATGTGGTATCAACTGAAGGAATAAGGGTGGATCCTCAGAAGATTGAGGCTGTACTGGATTGGAAACCACCAAAGTCAGTAGCTGAGATTCGGAGTTTCTTGGGTTTGGCTGGTTATTATAGACGCTTTGTTGAGGGGTTTTCGCTGATTGCTGCACCCCTAACTAAGCTGTTGTGGAAGGGAGTACCGTATATATGGACTGAAAACAACAAGAGAGTTTCGAGAAATTGAAGAAGATTCTGACGAAAGCACCAGTTTTGATTCAGCCTGAGGCTGGAAAAGAATTTACAATTTATTGTGATGCGTCTCACACGGGTTTAGGTTGTGTGATGATGCAAAATGGAAAAGTGGTGGCTTATGCTTCTCGTCAGTTGAGACCGCACGAAGTAAACTACCCTACTCATGACTTGGAGTTAGCTGCAGTAGTGTTTGCTTTAAAGATTTGGAGGCACTATCTTTGCGGTGAGAAGTCTATCATCTATACGGATCACAAGAGTCTTAAGTATCTTCTTACTCAGAAGGAGTTAAACTTGAGACAAAGAAGATGGGTAGAACTGTTAAAGGATTATGATTTCTCAATCGAGTATCATCCTGGAAAGGCTAATGTGGTAGCTGACACGTTAAGTCGTAAGGTGGTATCTAATTTGAGAGCAATGTTTGTTCATCTGAGTTTGTATGAGGATGGTAGTCTGTTAGCGGAACTTCAGGTGAAGCCTCTGGGGTTAGAACAAATCAAGGAAATGCAGATATCAGATAAAAAGTTGGGATCCTTATTTCAGCAAGTTGAAAGTGGTGAAATAGGGGATTTTGGTATAAACACGGATGGAGTGCTATGTTTTCGTGGAAGAGTTTGTATGCCTAAGGACTCAGATTTGAAACAAATGATTCTGCGGGAGGCGCATAGTAGCCCTTATGCTATGCACCTCGGAGGAAATAAGATGTATCGAGATCTCCGTGAACAGTATTGGTGGCCAGGGTTAAAGCGTGAGATTTCTGAGTTTGTCAGAAAATGTTTGACTTGTCAACAACTGAAGGCGGAGCATCAATTGCCGTCAGGCTTATTACAACCGGTAAAGATTCCTCTTTGGAAATGGGAGCGGATAACAATGGATTTTGTTAGTGGGTTACCTTTAACACCTACTAAGAAAAATTCCGTTTGGGTAATAGTTGATCGATTGACGAAGACTGCTCATTTTCTACCAGTTCGTACGGATTACTCATTACAGAAGTTGGCTAAGCTGTATGTATCTGAAATCGTGAAGTTGCATGGGGTATCAGTGTCTATTATATCAGATAGGGATCCTAGGTTTACATCACGATTTTGGAAAGCTCTGCATGAAGCTTTGGGAAAAAAGTTAAACTTCAGTACGGCTTTTCATCCTCAATCAGATGGTCAGTCGAAAAGAGTAATTCAGTTATTGGAAGACATGTTAAGGGGATGTGTGATTGATTTCAAAGGTAGTTGGGAGGATTTTCTACCGTTGGTAGAATTTGCGTATAACAACAGCTATCAGTCTAGCATTCAGATGGTACCCTACGAGGCATTGTATGGTCGTAGGTGTCGTACTCCTACTTGTTGGACTGAATTGGGCAAATGGCAGATGTTGGGTCCTGAGTTGATATATGAGACGGAAGAAAAGGTAAAAGTTATTCGAGCACGGTTAAAGGAAGCTTCAGATAGACAAAAGTTGTATGCAGATCTGAAGCGTAAGGATATCGAGTTTGCTGTGGGGGAGCAGGTCTTTCTGAAGGTCTCACCTTGGAAGAAGATTTTCAGATTTGGAAGGAAGGGCAAGTTGAGCCCTAGGTTCATTGGACCATATCGTGTGATGAAGCGTGTTGGTCCAGTGGCCTATCAGATTGAATTACCTTCGGAGTTGAGTCAAATTCATAATGTTTTCCATGTTTCCATGCTGAGGCACTATAGATCGGATCCGTCTCACATAGTACCGGTAGAAGAAGTGGAGTTGAGATCAGACTTGTCTTTCGAGGAGGAACCAGTGGAAATCTTAGATCGGGATGTTAAGGTGCTAAGAAAGAAGACCGTGCCATTGGTTAAGGTTTTATGGCTTAATCACGGTGCGGAGGAAGCTACGTGGGAGCCTGAGGATGCAATTCGGCAACAATATCCTCACCTCTTTTAATCAGGTAAATTTCGAGGACGAAATTTTCTTTAACGGGGTAGAATTGTAACATCCTAAAAATTTGAGTATCAATATGTTGCTTGTCTCTGGTGTTAGCTCGGGTATGATTTTATTATGTGCTAATTATAATCTTGAGAAGGCTCGGGTTTACTTGGAATTAGAATAAATTTTAGTAAAGAGTACTTTAGTGTAGAGAAATCAGGTGACCTTGAAGTTAAGTTAGTTAAGTGATAAAAGATGACATAAGATGAGCAATTGGCAAAGTGGTGATGGCGCCATAAGTTGGATTTGAGGGGAGAGATTCGAATCTCCTAGCATGCAATTTGGGGGCTTTTATTTTTGCTTTTTCCTAGCATGTGTCAACCAAGCATCAATCATGGATAAGATGGACTAAATTTTTATGGTAAGGATATTAAAGTTTATGAAAAGCATGATTTAAGGGATGGAATTGCTTGATTTTGGGGATAGGATTTCTCAAACTTTAGGAAAAGGGAGGATTGCAAGACTTGAATCAAGGTTGATGTTTTGGTAACTTTTTCATGGCCATTTTGACCATGAATGGGGACGGTTTTGTGGACTAAATGGGGGAGCCGATTTTGGGTGGTGAATTTTTGGTGATAGGCTAGTTGGTTGGTAGCTTTTGGGGGTATTACCTTTTGGTCATTTTTGCTTTTGCAAGACACTCTTTTTTCTCCATCCATTTTCTCCCTAGCCGAATGTGCCAAAAACTTTGAGTAAGCAATTGTTTCTTTTTGCCATTTCTTTTGACCATTTCGGATTTAGTTGCTCTTTCTCTCCAAATATTTTTCTTCTCTTTGTGACCGAAACCACATAGCCATCAAGGACCTTTTCTTTTCTTCTCTTTTTCCTCCCCAATGCCGAATGCATATTGCTCCTAAATTCATCTCTTTTTTTTCTCTTTTCCCTCTTGAAAACCGAATCATCATTATCTTTCTTTTATCTTTTATTTTCTTTTCAACCATATTTTCTTCAATATTTTTCTCTTATGGCCGAATGTTAGATTACTCCATAGCCGAACCATTTTTCTTTTCTTTGTTTATTCATACCTGAATCTTCCATTATACGAAAGTATTCTTCTCAATCATTCTTATTTCAAGCCGTGGACAATAGGTAAGAGTTTTCTTTTTGGTTTCTATGTTGGCTTAAGGGATGTTTTGGCCGAATCTTTATGGTGGTAAGAAGAATCTCTTTGATCAAAATCATCGTTCATTCTATTAAACGTTTTCTTTCGTTATATTTTAGTGTGATAGTGGAGGGCCGAAACTCAAGTGTTCGTGAGCATCGTGGAACATTGGAATCGATTTAAGGTGTTAAGGTAAGGGTTTGTTAAGGACTCTCATTTTACTCGTCATATTGATATAGATGGAATATTAATCGATTTCGTTTTAGGGGACGTTTTTGCTCGATTCTCATATTGTGGAACAAGGATATTTTGTGGTAAGGCAATCTCACCCTTAAAACCGTTAGTCATAATTTCGATATATTATTAGTCGGACTAATGATCTTTTGTCAATGGAGACAATCAAGATAGGGACAAAAAGGGCGGTGAATAGTGTTCGGAAGAGGGGTGGTTCCGCTATTCCCCCTAAGTTTAAGCGAAGGGCTATTTCAGGAATCCGAGATTTTCCACCGGGTTGTGGACGCTCATCCGAGGAGAATCAGTTGTTTGAAGTCGTTCATACTCTCGAACCTTTGTTTGTTTGTGGATTTTCATCGGGTAACGAACCAACAATCGGGGAGAAACCGCAAAGAGAAGTGGTTCAAAATTCTGAGGGTAAAAGTCTAGATCGTTATTTCTAAGATTCGATTTGTAAATAAATTATAGTGTTCTAATTTATCGTGATCCATTTAGGTATCGACGAGCGGGCAATTCTAGTTCTCACAGTAACTAGGTGTGTAACTTTACACTTATCTCAGGTTAGATACTATACCGTAAGTATTGGGATAAAATCATAAAGATGGCAAAATCAGAAAATACGTAGTAATTAACACTTTTGTGTAAATGCATGAAAACAGTTAAGTCGTGAAATTTACGAAAAACTGCTAGATCGTTAAATGGGCCGAAAAACTGCTAGATCGTTAAATGGGCCGAAAAAAACTGCTAGATCGATATATGGGCCAAAGTTTGCTAGATTGCTAAATGGGCTAAATGCTATTGTGTCTTATGGGCCAAAATGATAATTTGAAATATAGACTCACATGTATTATGGGCTTCTTGTTAAATTATCATATGGATATAGATTGTTATGCATACATGATTGCATGGGTTGGGATAATTGATGAAGAGAAGAAAGGCCTGTTGCCAAAATCTAGTTCGGTGGCTCTGCCACAAATTTTTAATGGCTTAATGCCTCTAGTTCGGTGACTTTGTCACAATCTAGTTCAGTGGTGCACCACAATATTATTTAAAATGGCTTTATGCCTACGATTGGTGTGTTGGCGGGGTGGGTTGACTTGATCCCCATAGGTGTGTTGGTTGGTACGGGTGGTGTGTAGCGGATGGAAATTAGGTTTGGTTGGGAAATTTCATTTTACATGCATTTCATTTATTATATTGTTAAATCCGTAAATGGGCTCAAGCCCAAAATAATGTCTTGATGATCTGGCCCAATGAATGTGGTAAGTGAGTTATACACTGAGTTCTGAGTAACTCACTCTGTTTAATTATCCATCTCAGGTAATAGCAATTGACGGAGGCTTGGGCCGAGGATGACTTCGTGGAGGCCATACTGCGAATATGGGTTTTATAAACTATGAACTTTTATTAAGTGATTTCTTTTAATTACTATTTTGGGTATGATGTAATAAGGCCTTTATTAATATTTTTATGGATTTTTATGTGTGGATGGATTTAATTTTGTTTTAAAACATTTGAGATACTTTAACTATTCTTGATTTCAAATTCTTTTGAACTCTTTAAAAACTACTTTAAGGTTTTTGACAATTAAATACTAAATGATAAGATTTCAAACTAGTATTTCTTAATTCATCGATTTTAAATCATTTTTCTTAATTTTTACTAAACTTCACTTTCAAAAAGTTTTGTAGAACTGTTTTGCCTAAATCATTAGAGAATTTAATGGATGTTCGATCTGTGTGACAAACCAAATCTCGTCTTAATGCATAGACCTGGTTTGGGGCGTTACACCTATTAATCCAGCGGAAGCCAAACTAGTTTAAACATTAGGAATATGAACACCTCACTTAGGCTAATGTCTTTTTAGATGTAAGTTTGAACAAAACCTTGCCTTTTGCAAACACATGTGCAGTTTTAAGAGTTTCTAAGATAGATAGCCTCTTCTCTTTCTTCCATTTGGAAGTAGGACGTAAAAGGTTATTTTAATTGCCATAAATGTGTCGAACGGCACCACTGTCCATCACCTATTTTTCATATTAGTCATAATATTGACTTGAGAAATGACCATAAAAATTATATCATCTGATTCAACAATATTGACATTTGGCTTAACAGAATTATCATTTCTCCTTTCTTGATTTCTGTAGAGTTATAATGGCTTAGTTTGTCGTCGCAATTGGATACTAGAATAGTAATCATAGTTGATGAATAAAGCACCAAGTAGGTTCCCAAGAAAGAGAGGTAGTGTACATGATACACTTAAGTACCAAGTCTTACCTAGCTAGAAACATTTTTAGGCATGCACTTTCACACGATCATACTTATTTCCAACAACCACTAAAACAAATCAATCAATTAGTGATAAATTTTCAATGTAATGCTCAAAATAACGTTACAAAATATCCTAAAACTATGACGAATATAAATAGTCACCACATTTAATAAGTGATAGTATATCTTATATGACAATTTCAAGAAACATCATAAGTTTATGTCACTAAATGTCTAGCACCAAAATTTACCACTGAAAGGATTTGGTGAAAAATGTTTTTGTGATGTCTTGACCAAATTGGTGATTATTATTTATCGTCACAAACATGATTTTTTTATTAGTAACGAATTATTAATCTTTTTTTTCTTTGAAGAAATTTTTTATCTTTATGCCACTATTATTAATAATATTTATTTGTGACAATTTGATTGTTATGTTTATAATATATAAAAAAGTGGCATATTATTTTTGTCACAAAAAATAGGTTGAACGTGACAAATATAGGTTAAACCTCAAACCCGGCCCAAACACCACGACCGGATCTAGCATGTCACTTGAAAAGAGTTTACAAAACACCGTGCATTTTCAAGGAAAACCTCTGCTGGAAATCCGAGTTTTGTATTCTTTGAGAAAACTTCATGATAATTATCATTGCTATATATTTTCCTTAAACAACAGTTTAGCCTACCAAATTTCGGAATTCAACGACTTTTGGAAAACCCATGTTATTCGTTTAGGGTATGGGAGTTTTGCCGAAAAAGATAATAGCTACTTTAGTAATTTAGGTGTATGAAAACTTTGTTGCTTTTATGTTTTCAAAACGGGTCGTTATTACAGTTGGTCGTATAATTTATGTAACTGAAACTTATAATCCAACTTTAAAACCCAAATATTAGTGGCCTTATTACAATGTGAAACCGAAACCAGTTATAAAAGTAAAATAGGGGAAAATAAAGTTTTTACTAAAAAGAAATAAACCACGCATGGCCACCTTGTGCTCCTCTCCAGCCCGGTCCGTTGCACTACGTGCTACCTGAAAAGATGTTAAATCAACAAGGTGAGTAGCAGGACTCAGTGTGCAACACTCATGCACCAACAGATTGGGCCTTTGCCCTACAGAACAGAGTAACAGTACAACAGATGCCGAAATGATGCAGAACCCATCCCAATCCTAGATTTCCATCCGCTACACACCATCCGTACCTGCCAAACACCAATGGGGATTTCTACAATCAACCCTCACCGCTACACACCATTGATGGCAGTCTTGCTGCTCATCGTCAAATTCGTGACATAGTCACCAGAACAGATCGTAGCAGAGCCACTACAACAGATCGTGGCGGAGCCACTACAACAGATCATGGCAGAGCCACTACAACAGATCATGGCAGAGCCACTACAGCACTTCCCCTTTCATCACATATTCCCAAACCCCATGCAAGCATAGATTACAGATGTATATATGCAACAGATTTCAACAAGCATGTACGGAATACTAATAGCATGGATCGATATAATATACCATAACCACTTCACTTTATCAGAACTGAAATCACTAACCTGATGTTTCGCACACACCAGCCATACCGAGATTCCGGCATTTAACAGAATATACATAAACACATATGTATTAACGGAACGATATAAAACAGAACCATATCAATGGTGTGAGAAGTTACACACCTGATAACACGTAATATCATGCCCTCTACGTTGACACTATCGCTAATCGACACTACCGCTATTTGCCTACGATCCTGCTCAGAAGCTGGCCCTCACCTAGGTGGCCAATCACGAACAGCAGACACAGCCCTTTTCTTGAACTTAGGGATCGAACCCGAAGGTTTACTTCCCTCGCCAAACTGTGTATTACTTGCATCCATCAAAAGCTTCAGTCAATAAATCACGACGAGAGATACGATTTGAGTATTTCTCCCAACAAGGTTAAGCGACAGATAGAAAATAAATCAGATAATAGAACGACCAGAATGAATCTTCTTACCTAAGTCGATGGAATCCCGAAGTTAACAGACTTGGCTAAAACATTGATTGAACCCCTACACCACAACCAAATGAGATTCGGCTAATGGAGAATGGATTAAAGAGAAGTGGCCTTTCGGCCAAACAGGGGACATAAGTCCACCCTCCACCAAACGGCCACACAAAAACCCTATCTCCTTACCTTCAGTTTCCTTCAAGATTCGGCACAAGCAGACACAACAGAGGGGATTCGGCTTCAAGGAATAAAGAGTGAAAAGAAAAGAAAAACCCATCGAGATATTAAGGAAGTGATTCGGTTTAGAATAAAGATGAGAAAGAACAGATATAGCAAAGAATAAAACAACAGAGAACTTACCAACCCTGAGATGATGATTAGGCTATGGTGAAACTTCGGGAAATGAGGCTGAACTTTGAAGGTTTCGGATATGTGAGGAAATGAGAGTGTGGTTTCGACTTTTGTGAAAGGAAAAGAACAATCCCAATTCAATGAAGAAGATACGGCTAGAGAGGGTTTCAAGAAAGAAAATGAAAATAAAAGTGAAAAGGGAGGAAGATGTGATGTTTTCAGCTTTTAAAAGTGAGAAGAAAAGATGAACAAAAGTGACCCTAATGGTCTTCTAAGTTTCGACTATGGATCAAAAGAAGAGAACTGTGGAAAATGCATAGATGACTTGCGGCACAAGAGAAAATGAGAAGAAAACTAAAACGAAAATGTGAGCACACACCCTAATGCCGAAAGATAACCCACTACCCCCTAGCAACCTGATCACCAAATTTCGGCACCCACATCCAAAGCCAAAACCGAATGTTTCCCCCTCTCAAACTCCTCAGGAATTCGGCTAGCACTCTCCCACTAAGCCGTCCCTTCAATCTCTCCCTGCTCACCTCTCCTCCACACATTCATACCAGTTTGAATTATTCAAACTCCTCAAATTTCTCTCCATCTCTCATTCAAAATATTTGGCCAAGTCTTACCTCTCTCCTCCAGAGTTTGATTGTCATCCAACCACTTTCCTTGCCTGAGCTAAAAATACTACTCCCATGCTGCTCAAGAGTTTTGAACCTCTTCCCTTTCAGCACCCTGTGACGCCACCTCCTTGCATGCTATGTGGCGTCACCTTGCCATCCTTCCACTGTACTTCTTTGTGTCACCAAAAGCGAACTAAAATCCCTTAAGTCCTACCCCTATTCGGCTATCTCCTCTTAGGTGCCCAAAACTAAAATTTTACCAAGGCCTCGACTTAACCCCGAGACTTCTCGAGACCCCCAAACAGAACCAAATAACAAGCAAAACAGTTCGACATGTAGAAAACATAAAAACGCAAAGCCCTAAATCCCGGATTTTACAGTTCTACCCCTTAAAATAATTTCGACCCCGAAATTACCTGATCAAAAGAGATGGGGATACTACTGCCGTATAACATCCTCCGGTTCCCACGTCGCTTCCTCTGAACCGTGATTTCGCCAGAGAACCTTCACCAAAGGAACTGATTTCCTACGCTAAACTTTGACGTCCCTATCCAAGATCTGCATTGGTTCCTCCCTATAAGATAAATCTAGGCTTACCTCAATTTCTTCTACTGGCACAACATGCGACGGATTCGAATAGCGTCGAAACATAGAAACATGAAATACGTCATGGATCTGACTCAATTCTGAAGGCAAATCAAGCTGATAGGCTACAGGACCCACACGTTTCAACACCCGATAAGGCCCAATAAACCTAGGGCTCAACTTGCCCTTTCGACCAAATCTTAGCACTTTCTTCCACGACGACGCCTTTAAGGAAACTTTGTCTCCCACCGCAAATTCTATATCTTTCCGCTTTAGATCAGCATAGGACTTTTGCCTGTCTGAAGCTTCCTTCAATCGGGCTCAAATCAACTTAACCTTATCCTCTGTTTCAGCAACCAACTCTAGACCCAACAACTGACGTTCACTCAACTCTGTCCAACACGTAGGTGTACGACACTTTTGACAATACAATGCTTCATACAGTGCCATCTAAATACTCGACTGATAGCTGTTGTTATACGCGAACTCCGCCAACGGTAGAAATTCCTCCTAGCTACCCCTGAAATCTAAGACACAGCCCCTCAACATGTCCTCCAAAATCTGAATTACTCTCTTTGACTGTCCATCAGACTGTGGATGAAACGCCGTACTAAAATCCAACTTCGTACCCAAAGCCTGATGCAATGCCTTCCAGAACCTTGACGTGAATCTAGGGTCCCTGTCTAAAATGATCGACACTGGCATCCCATGCAACCTTACGATCTCTGCTATGTACAACTTAGCCAACTTTTGCAGAGAGTAATCGACCCAAACCGGTATAAAATGAGCAGACTTCGTTAAACAATCGACTATTACCCAAACCGAATCCTTCCTAGTAGGCGTAAGAGGTAGCCCACTAACGAAATCCATCGTGATCCTTTCCCACTTCCACTGCGGAATCTTCACTGGTTGCAACAATCCCGAAGGCAACTGATGTTCTGCCTTTACTTGTTGACACGTCAAACACTTACCCACAAACTCGGTTACCTCTCGCTTTAAACCCGGCCACCAAAACTGTTCTCGTAAATCCTGGTACATTTTACTACCTCCAGGGTGCATAGCGTATGGACTACTATGCGCTTCCTGGAGAATCTTTTGCCTCAAATCCACATCTTTCGGCATGCAAACTTTCCCACGGATACACAAAACTCCATCGCTGCTCAAACTGTAACCCTCTAATCCACCATCCTGTACCTGCAGAAGTCCAGCACTCAAAACATCATCTACCAACTGCTTCTCTTTAACCTGATTCACCCACATCGATTTTACTTGCAGTTCCGCTAATAAGCTTCCGTCATCATACAAACTAAGGTGGGCAAACATTGCTCTTAAGTCCGATATTACCTTACGGCTCAACGCGTCAGCCACCACGTTAGCCTTACCTGGATGGTATTCAATCGAGCAATCGTAATCCTTCAACAACTCGATCCACCTCCGCTGTCTTAGGTTTAACTCCTTCTGGGTAAGGAGGTATTTCAGACTCTTGTGATCCGTGTAAACTATAGACTTCTCCCCATACAGGTAATGTCTCCAAATCATGCGCCAGATAATTCACTTGGTGAGGCCTCAGCTGCAGAGAAGCATACGCTACTACCTTCCCCCTTGCATCAGCACACATCCTAACCCTATGTGCGACGTATCACAATAGACGGTAAACTCTTTCCCCGCTTCAGGCTGAATCAAAACCGGAGCCTCCGTCAAAATTCTCTTTAACCTCTCAAAACTTTCTTGTTGCTTGTCAGACCACACAAATGGAACTCCTTTCCTTAACAACTTGGTCAACGGTGCTGCAATCAGGGAAAACCCCTCCACAAATCTTCTGTAATACCCAGCTAAACCAAGAAAACTCTGAATCTCCACCACAGACTTAGGTGGCTTCCAGTTCAACACAGCTTCAATCTTCCGAGGGTCCACCCTGATCCCCTCAGCTGACACTACATGACCCAAGAAGGTAACCTCCCTCAGCCAGAACTCGCACTTACTAAACTTAGCAAACAACTGCTTCTCCCTCAAAATTTGCAGAACCACCCGAAGATGTGAATCATGCTCCTCTTTGGACTTTGAGTACACCAGAATGTCGTCTATAAACACTACCACGAATCGATCCAGATATGGTTGAAAAACCTGATTCATCATATCCATAAACGCTGCTGGCGCGTTGGTCAAACAAAATGGCATCACCAAAAATTCATAGTGACCATAACGAGTACGAAATGCCGTCTTATGAATGTCCGCCTCCTTGACCTTAGCTGATGGTACCCCGACCTTAAATCAATCTTGGAGAATACCGAAGCCCCTTTGAGCTGATCAAACAAGTCATCTATCCTCGGCAGCGGGTACTTGTTCTTGATTGTCAGCTTATTCAACTGACTGTAATCAATACACATCCGCATTGATCCGTCCTTCTTCTTTACGAAAAGCACAAGTGCTCCCCAAGGCGAAACACTCGGCCGGATAAAACCTCAGTCCAACAACACTTGAATCTATGCTTTCAGCTCCACTAACTCTATCGGTGCCATTCTATACGGAGCAATAGACACTGGCGCTGTTCCCGGTAGAAGGTCAATACCAAACTCCACCTCGCGATCTGGAGGCAATCCCGGAAGCTCTTCGGGAAACACATTTTCACCGTTCGAGCATCCCCCACAACTGATTCCTTGGCCTCCAAAGCACAAACATGAACCATGAATGCCTTACATCCCTTTCTCACCATTCTCTCGGCCTTCAACACAGATACCACATTGGACAGATAATCCCTTCTCTCACCTATCACCACCACCTCTAAACCATCTACGGTTCTTAACACCATACGCTTGGCTGCACAGTCCAGATTTGCTTGATACTTCACTAGCCAATCCATTCCTAAGATCAAATCAAACTCTCCAAACAACAGTTCCATCAGATCAGCCCGAAAAACTACCCCTTGAACCTACAGGGGTACGTCCTTATACAGTTTGTTCACTACTACAGTTTGTCCTAGAGGGCTCACTACAGTCATCTCCCTAGAAGAAGTCTCATAGTCTAAGTTCAAAGTCCCAGCTATAGCACTAACGACATAAGAGTGCGTCGAACCAATATCAATCAAGGCAGTATATGGCGAACCATAAATTAGAAACGTACCGGTTATGATGTCAGGTGCGTCGCCCTCCTCACGGTGGCTAGCTGCATATACCAACCCCGGCTGTCTTACATCAGTGTTACCAGCACCCCTACCAGATACTCCACGGCCCCGACTGAAACCATTACCTCCTCTGGCTGGACCACGACCCTTCGGCACTGGCTGACCACCTCTTCTGACCTGATCATAATCTCGCCCCGCTGGCTGTGCTTGATCCACCTGTGGGCAGTCTTTAATCATATGATCCGTAGAACCGCACCTGAAACATCCTCCAGTTCTCCTCCTGCATTCCCCAAAATGCACCTTCCCACACAAAGCACATGGTCGATACTGACCCCTGCAGCAGATGTCGGAGCACGGGCTGGGCCACTAGACCTCAGCCTCTTCTGAAAACCCCCAGATTGACTTGACGCCCTAAAACTCCTCTTATTCCTACCCCTATCCTTATCCCTATCCTGTCTTTCGGTCTGTTTCACCTCCTCAGCTATCTTATCTTTCTCAACCAGGACAGCAAAGTCTCTCTTTCGCTGCGGCGCTATCAATACCCTTAACTCATTCCGCAGTCCATCCTCGAACCATACACAACGTTCGTAGTCAGTCGCTACCACTCCTCGGGCGTAACGGCTAAAGCACAGGAACTCTGCCTCATATTCGGCCACAGATTTGCTCCCTTGAACCAAATTTAAAAATGCCTTCCTCCGGGCGTCCACATAGCTGGCCCCGACGTACTTCCCCTGAAATGACACCTTAAAGAAATCCCAGTCAATCCGATCTGCTAGAGTACCCTCTTTTACCGTGAGCCACCACTGATAGGCCTCGTCTCGAAGAAGAGACACCACCCCTTTCAACTTCTCCTCCACTGTGAAGTCAAGATCATCCATTATGCGCTCGCTTGCCTCTAACCAATACTCAGCTGTATTAGGGGCTACGCTAGAAACGCCCCTAAACATTTCCACTCCGTTGGCTCGAAGTCGTTCGGACACAGACTTCCGAGCCCCAGTACCCCTGCTTGCCCCCGCAACTCTCTTCAAGACCCACAGCATCGCCTGAGACACCGCACCATCTCCACCCGTTTAGTTTTGAAACTCTTCTGCCACAGTCGGCGGTGGCGGCACCTCATTTCCTGACCCATGACCAGACCCTACTGGTTCCGATATGGTAATTCTACCCCTTTCACGAACACGTACATTACGTCCACGTCCTCTACAACTAATCTCTATCGTATCGTCTTAATCTGATTTAGAAATTTTATGCATTAGCAATTCTTTTCACTTTTTTATTAAAGAGAAATTTTATGGAATATAATTACGAGTAGTTTCCACGATTCACACACACAACCTAAAAGTTTCCATTTCTATAGTATAGTTCCTTAGTTCTAACATCCATGGCAATATATCCACATGGCACTTGCAATTCAAACTCAAACAGAACTTACCTGGCGGACTTGGGCCGGAGACGCAGGAGCCATGTAGAAAAATCATGTATTTCATTTTACTACGTTTTAAAACCATTTTTAGAAAATGTTTTGAACCCAAAATCGAGCCTTTGAACCAGGCTCTGATACCAAATTGTAACACCCCAAACTCGGCCCAAACACCACGATTGGATCTGGCATGTCACCTGAAAAGAGTTTACAAAACACCGTGCATTTTCAAGGAAAACCTCTGCTGGAAATCCGAGTTTTGTATTCTTTGAGAAAACTTCGTGATAATTATCATTGCTATATATTTTCCTTAAAACACAGTTTAGCCTACCAAATTTCGGAATTCAACGACTTTTGGAAAACCCTTGTTATTCGTTTAGGGTATGGGAGTTTTGCCGAAAAAGATAATAGCTACTTTAGTAATTTAGGTGTATGAAAACTTCGTTGCTTTTATGTTTTCAAAACGGGTCGTTATTATAGTTGGTCGTATAATTTAAGTAACTGAAACTCATAATCCAAATTTAAAACCCAAATATTAGTGGCCTTATTACAATGTGAAACTGAAACCTGTTATAAAAGTAAAATAGGGGAAAACAAAGTTTTTACTGAAAAGAAATAAACCACACATGGCCACCTCATGCTCCTCTCCAGCCCGGTCCGTTGCACCACATGCTACCTTAAAAGATGTTAAATCAACAAGGTGAGTTGCAAGACTCAGTGTGCAACACTTATGCACCAACAGATTGGGCCTTAGCCCTACAGAATAGAGTAACAGTACAACAGATGTTGAAATGATACAGAACCCATCCCAATCCTAGATTTCCATCCGCTACACACCACCCGTACCTGCCAAACACCAATGGGGATTTCTACAATCAACCATCACCGCTACACACCATTGATGGCAGTCTTGCTGCTCATCGTCAAATTCGTGACATAGTCACCAGAACAGATCATGGCAGAGCCACTACAACAGATCGTGGCGGAGCCACTACAACAGATCATGGCAGAGCCACTACCGCACTTCCCCTTTCATCACATATTCCCAAACCCCATGCAAGCATAGATTACAGATGTATATATGCAACAGATTTCAACAAGCATGTACGGAATACTCATAGCATGGATTGATATAATTTACCATAACCACTTTACTTTATCAGAACTGAAATCACTAACCTGATGTTTCGCACACACCAGCCATACCGAGATTCCGGCATTTAACAGAATATACATAAACACATATGTATTAACGGAACGATATAAAACAGAACCATATCAATGGTGTGAGAAGTTACACACCTGATAACACGTAATATCATGCCCTCTACATCGACACTATCGCTAATCAACAATACCGCTATTTGCCTACGATCCTGCTCAGAAGCTAGCCCACACCCAGGTGGCCAATCACGAACAGCAGACACAGCCCTTTTCTTGAACTTAGGGATCGAACCCGAAGGTTTACTTCCCTCGCCAAACTACGTATTGCTTGCATCCATCCAAAGCTTCGGTCAATAAATCACTACGAGAGATACGATTTGAGTATTTCTTCCAACAAGGTTAAGCGACAGATAGAAAAAATATCAGATAATAGAACGGCCAAAACGAATCTTCTTACCTAAGTCGATGGAATCCCAAGGTTAACAGACTTGGCTAAAACGTTGATTAAACCCCTACACCACAACCAAATGAGATTCGGCTAATAGAGAATGGATTAAAGAGAAGTGGCCTTTCGGCCAAACAGGGGACATAAGTCCACCCTCCACCAAACAGCCACAAAAAAACCCTATCTCCTTACCTTCAGTTTCCTTCAAGATTCAGCACAAGCAGACACCACAGAGGGGATTCGGCTTCAAGGAATAAAGAGTGAAAAGAAAAGAACAACCCATCGAGATATTAAGAAAGTGATTCGGTTTAGAATAAAGATGAGAAAGAAAAGAGATAGCAAAGAAGAAAACGAAAAAAAACTTACCAACCCTGAGATGATGATTCGGCTATGGTGAAACTTCGGGAAATGAGGCTGAACTTTAGAGGTTTCAGCTATGTGAGGAATTGAGAGTGTGGTTTCGACTTTTGTGAAAGGAAAAGAACAATCCCAATTCAATGAAGAAGATACGGCTAGAGAGTGTTTCAAGAAAGAAAATGAAAATAAAAGTGAAAAGGGAGGAAGATGTGATGTTTTTGGCTTTTGAAAGTGAGAAGAAAAGATGAACAAAAGTGACCCTAATGGTCTTCTAAGTTTCGGCTATGGATCAAAAGAAGAGAAGTGTGGAAAATGGTTAGATGACTTACGGCACAAGAGAAAATGAGAAATAAACTAAAACAAAAATGTTAGCACACACCCTAATGCCGAAAGATAACCCACTACCCCCTAGCAACCTGATCACCAAATTTCGGCACCCACATCCAAAGCCAAAACCGAATGTTTCCCCCTTTCAAACTCCTCAGGAATTTGGCTAGCACTCCCCCACTAAATCGTCCCTTCAATATCTCCTTGCTCACCTCTCCTCCACACATTCAAACCAGTTTGAATTATTCAAACTCCTCAAATTTCTCTCCATCTCTCATTCAATATATTTGACCAAGTCTTACCTCTCTCCTCCAGAGTTTTATTGTCATCCAACCACTTACCTTGCCTGAGCCAAAAATACTACTCCTATGCTGCTCAAGAGTTTCGAACCTCTTCCCTCTCAGCACCCTGTGACGCCACCTCCTTGCATGCTATGTGGTGTCACCTTGCTATCCTTCCACTGCACTTCTTTGTGTCACCAAAAGCGAACTAAAATCCCTTAAGTCCTACCCCTATTCGGCTATCTCCTCTTAGGTGCCCAAAACTAAAATTTTACCAAGGCCTCGGCTTAACCCCGAGACTTTCCGAGACCCCCAAACACAACCAAATAACAAGCAAAACAGTTCGACATGCAGAAAACATAAAAACACGAAGCCCCTAAATCTCGGATGTTACAAGCTCTTTCTGAAGCAATAGAGAATGCTTAGAATTTTCTGCAACTTGAACCCTTAATGCACACGTAGCTCATGTTCCATATCCATGACTTTGCTTGGTTAGTGCAGTATTTTGATTTGTTTAGTCTCTTGAACCTCCTTCATTAGTTCTTCCAGGTCCTGTTTTCCTGGAGTTTGAGACATTTGTTGTAACATCTCGAGATTTGGCCTGAAAGTTTTGGTTTTGCAAGTGAGTGTTCACCAAGATTAGGCGAGCTAGGGTTCGCTTTGTAAGTTGCAAACCGAGGTTCATCAGTCAAAGATACAATCATACTCAAATTAGAAAATAAAGATATAGTGTATCTAGGAATACTTTACTTGAAAGTAACATCTTCCCTAAGTCAAGTAGGGTTTCCTAAGATTTCCAAGACTTTTAGGTCTATAAATATGATCCTTAATCCTATGAAATTCTTCACTAAATATTCTACCGTCAAAGTCTTTGTCTTATTAGGTATGATTGTTCTGATTATAAAAGCCCGGTGTAGACCCTAGTTAGAATAGTGGTTTCAAGACCACAAATCTGAGGTCAAAAAAATATTTTAATATTATTTTTCGTGTTTACGGTGTGTGAATAAGCATGTGTGAAAGTTCTATGTGAAAATTTTATCGATTGTGTGCTTAATTTGTAAAAGGGACTAAATCGCATAAAATGCAAAAGCCGTGTGCTAATTGTTAAAGTGTTTATTTTTCATGGCTTTCTACATGATAAGTCCTTATGTTGTTAATAAACCATTAAAAGAATGGATGGACAAAAATGGGCTTTAGTTGGTGGAAATTTTAATGAAATAATAAAAGGGCATAATAGTAAAAAGCATATTAATGTGTATTACATAAAACAAAAAGATGAAAACATGTTCATCTTTGTTTCTTTCAACCAAAAATAGGAAAATAGATAGGGCTTGGAAGCTTTGAAACATTCAGCTACTTCAAGGCTCAATTGTAAGTTCATTTTTGTTCGATTTTTGATGATTTTTATGTTTTTGTGATCGTTGCTTCATGTTCTTTCAAACCCATGCTTTAATTTTAGAATTTTATGGTGATTTTGATATATTCCATTGAAGAATGTTTGAGCTTTCTGATAGTTGACGATGAAAAATGAAAGATATGTGAAAGATGAACATGTTTTTCTTTGAAATTTTGGTGAAATTGAGTAATTTGGACTAAATTGTGAAAATAATATTTTGAGTGACTAAAATGTGAAATAAATGAAATATATGGGCTTGTATGAGCATGGGGAAAATTCGGCTAGGCATGGTTGAAGTGAAATTTTGTGTATTTTTTTATTTTTTGAAATAGGGACTAAAGTGTCGAAATGTGAAAATGTGAGGGCTATTTTTTAAAATGCCCTAAATATGTGTGTTTGGACTACATTGAACGAATTGGAGATTAAATGAGTTAAATTTTAATATGTATAGACCAAGAAAGGAGATATTCGGATCGAGATTGAAGCAAAGACAAAGTATTCGATTGATCGACTAGTTTCAATTTTTCAACGTTCGAGGTAAGTTCGGAAATAATACAAGTTGTTTAATTTGTATCTATGTGGTGAGAAATGAATGAATGTATAGTTATTGAACTAGAAATGTTATATGTGATATTGAGAAATGAGGCACTGAGTGTGCGAGATAAGAATCGGGACAGAAGTGATTAGCACTGTGTGTGCAAAATAATAGAAGCTATAGCCTTAATGTTTGGCACTATGTGTGCGATACCGAATTACGTTAAGTTTTATATTGTGGCACTAAGTGTGCAATGTTATATAAGCTTCAGCTATGAATTGAGCACTATGTGTGCGATTGAATTGAAAAGATAGAGAATAGTGAATAAATTATGGTATCAAACATTGAATAGCAAGAACGTTTGCTAACTGAGTGTTGGCAAAGGTATGTTTTGAACCTATGTCGTTGATGATATTGTTTAAATTTGAATTGACAGATGTATAAGTATATGGTTGAGAATGACGACATTGTGTTTAGTTGTAAATCTAAGTGATGGTTTACTTATGTTTTAATGTTGTATTATTGAGTAATATGTATTATATTACGGACTTACTAAGCTTTAAAAGCTTACTATGTGATGTGTTTCTCTCTTTTACAGTGTTAGTAAAGCTAGTTCGGATCCAAGGATTGTCAGTGACTCAATCACACTATCGACAATCTATTTTGGTACTTTTGAAAGATGTGTATATTGAATATGGCATGTATAGGCTAGTTAATATGGCATGTTTTGAAATGTATGGACTTTGCCATGTGATATGGCTTGGAAGTTGAAAGATGTTAATACATATATGAAGGTTATGAAATGATGAATGTGGTATGAAATAGTGGGAATTGAAATGGTAAAATTTATGCTTGAATTGGTTGATGAAAATGGTGGTTTGTGTGGATTTGTGGTATGATTATATTATGCTTAGTTTATAAGATTTGAGTTGTGAAAATGATGTTTTGGATGGACTTATTTGAGTAGGAATTGAGTATGGAAATAAATGATGTAGTAGATGATTAAGTGGTGCTTGTATTAGTATGTTTTGATTGCATTTGAGGCATGAATTGGTGTTGGATTGATGGATATAGACGATTCCAAAGTATGGATGGTAATTTGGCCTTGAAAATGGCCTATAATTGCCTACACGGTCGAGCACACGGGCGTGTGGCTCGACTGTGTCGTATAAGTTTTTAGTTTGGTGCAAAATAGGCTCGACCACGGGCTGGACACATGGGCATGTGACTGGCCGTATGGTGCAAGTTAGTGTCGACCACGGGTGAGACACACGGGCGTGTCTCAGGCCGTGTGGACAAGTCAGTATGTATGTCCTGTTTTACCACAGCTTGGACGCACGGGTGTGTCTGAGGCCGTGTAAGGCACACAGCCTACCCACACGGGCGTGTGACCTCTGTAACTTAGAAAATTGTTAAAATTTCAGAAATTCTCGTATGAGTTCGGTTTAGTCCCAACCCCTTTCTAACATGTGTTTAAGGTCTCATTTACCTATTTAAGGGACTATATGTTTATATGTGGACATGTTTGATTGATGATTGACTTTGTGTTGTGAAATAAATTTAAATATTCTGGAATGATTGGTAATGCCTCTTAACCTTATTTCAACGACGAGTTCGGGTTAGGGGTGTTACATTTTATTGGTATTAGAGCTACGGTTTAGTCGATTCTAGGACTAACGTAGTGCGTGTGAGTCTAGCTATATAATTCCATATATATAATTGCGATAGTATGATGAATCCTGACAGTTAAAAATATGTTTTCATATAGTAAATGGATCCCGATTGAGCAGTTGTTGATGATATAGAGAGCAATGCGCCTGCTCTCGCTCAAGGGACAGCGCTGGTCGCATCTAGGCCTAATGATAGTAGCCAAGAGGAAGAGGCTAAGCAAGTCTTTTTTCAAATGATGAGTGAGTGGTTTTCGGAGTTCTTTCGAATGAATCCGGCTGCTCCACAACCTCTACCCCTACAAGTACCTGTAGTGCCACAAGTCACAGATCCAATCCGGTTGAATAAACCTCCTGTAGATAAAATCCAAAAGTATGGGGCCGAATATTTTAGGTCCACAGCTAAGGATGATGCCGAGCGAGCTGAGTTCTGGCTCAAGAATACCATTTGAGTGTTTGATGAGATGTCGTTGACTCTTGATGAATGCATTAAATGTGTTGTTTCCTTGTTGAGAGATACGGTATATAATTGGTGGAAAACGTTGATATCCGTGGTTTTGAGAGAGAGTCACCTGGGATTTCTTTCAAGTTGAATTTCGAAAGAAGTATATCAGTTAACGATTTATAGATCAGAAACGTAAAGAATTCCTCGAGCTGAAACAAGGTTGTATGTCAGTTACTGAGTATGAACGAGAGTTTGTGAGATTAAGTCAGTATGCATGGGAATTTGTTTCGACTGAAGCTACTATGTGTAAACATTTCATTGAAGCGCTGAATAAAGACATTAAATTAATGGTTGGAATACTTGACATAAATGAATTTGTTGTGTTAGTTGAAAGAGCCTGCAAAGCCGAGGAGCTTAGCAAAGAAAAGAAGAAAGTAGATTCTAAGGATAGAGATGAAAGAAAAAGATTGATGAGTAAGTCGTCTCAACCTTCAACGAAGAGATTTAGAGATGTAAGCAATCGTTCAAATTCTTCTTTTGGACATTCGAATAGAGACCGTGTGAGACAAAGTGTGGGTCCAAGAGCTGAAATCCCAATTGAATCAAGTGTTGGAAGTGTCAAAAGCAACAAGCCTGAGTGTAGACAATGTGGAAGACGACACGTCGGAGAATGCTGGGGCAAGTACAATAATAGAACTTGTTATAAGTGTGGATCACGAGATCATTTCATTCGAGATTGCCCAGAGTTAGCTGAAAAAGAAAATATTCAGAGTGTGAGGCCGAGTATTACGACGGCTAGGGGTAGACCACCCAGAAATACCAAAAATATGAGTGGAAGTCAAAGAGGGACTACCGATACAGCTGTGAGATCCAAGGCGAGAGCACCTGCCCAAGTCTATACTATTCGTGCACGAGAAAAAGCGTCATCTCCAGACGTCATTACTGGTACTTTTACTCTATTTAATACTAATGTGATTGCATTGATAGATCCAGGATCTACTCATTCTTATGTGTGTGTAAAATTAGTATCAAGTAAGACTCTACCTGTTGAGTCTACTGAGTTTGTGATTAGAGTATCGAACCCTTTAGGCAAGTGTGTCTTGGTTGATAAAGTGTGCAAGAACTGCCCGTTGATGTTTCGGGATATTTTCTTTCTGGCTAATTTGATGTTGCTACCTTTTGATGAATTTGATATCATTCTGGGAATGGATTGGCTCACTTTGCATAATGTTATTGTGAATTGTAAACGGAAGAGTATTGATTTGAGAAGTCAGAATGGTGAGATAGTTCAAATTGAATCCAGTGATTTGAATGGGTTGTCGACTGTTATATCTTCGATATAAGCTTTGAACTATGTGAAAAAAGGGCTGCGAAGCTTATCTTGCATATGTGATTGATACAAAAGTGAAAGAAAAGAAAGTTGAATCAGTGCCTGTAGTTTGTGAGTTTCTAGATGTGTTTCCTGAAGAACTACCAGGATTACCTTCGATTCGAGAAGTGGATTTTGGTATTGATTTAGTGCTGGGGACGACTCCTATCCCAATAGCTCTGTATAGAATGGCACCAACAGAATTGAAAGAGTTGAAATCTCAGTTGCAAAAGTTGACGGATAGAGGATTTGCACGATCGAGTTTTTCGCCCTAGGGTGCTCCTGTGTTGTTTGTGAAAAAGAAAGATGGTACTATGAGGATGTGCATTGATTAACAACAGTTGAACAAAGTGACGATAAAGAATAAGTATCCCCTGCCACGTATTGATGATTTGTTTGATCAATTCAAAGGAGCTACAGTATTTTCTAAGATAGATTTGAGATTGGGCTATTATCAGTTGAGAGTTAAAGAATCATATGTACCGAAAACTGCTTTCAGAACGAGGTACGGACATTATGGATTCTTAGTTATGCCTTTTGGACTAACGAATGCACCTACAGTGTTTATGGATTTGATGAATCGGATATTTAGACCGTACTTAGATCGCTTTGTTATGGTGTTTATTGATGATATTCTGATTTATTCCTGTGATGAGACGCAACATGCCGAGCATTTGAGAATTGTGGTAGAGACTCTGTGTGAGAAGCAATTGTATGTAAAGTTCAGCAAATGTGAGTTTTGGCTGCGTGAGGTTGGTTTTCTGGCGCAAATTGTATCAGCTGCGGGAATACGAGTTGATTCGAGTAAGATTTCTGCTATTTTAGAATGGAAGCCTCCGAGAAATGTGTCTGAAGTCCGTAGTTTTCTGGGACTAGTGGGATATTATAGGCGGTTTGTGAAAGGTTTCTTGATAATTGTGACTCCGTTAACAAAGTTGTTATAGAAAGATGTTAAATTCGAGTGGTCAGAAAAGTGCCAGCAGAGTTTTGAGCAGTTGAAAGCATTGTTGACAGATACACCAGTTTAGTTCAACCTAAATCGGGAAAGAATTCATAGTTTACAGTGTTGCATCGTTGAATGGTTTGGGTTGTGTGTTGATGCAAGAAGGCAAATTTATTGCTTATGCTTCGAGGCAGTTAAAGCCGCATGAAAAGAATTATTCGACGCACGATCTTGAGTTAGCCGCGGTTGTATTTGCATTAAATAATTGGCGTCATTACCTATTTGGTGAGAAATGTTATATTTATACTGATCACAAGAGTTTGAAGTATTTGATGACTCAAAAAGAATTGAATTTGCGACAAAGAATATGGTTAGAACTGTAGAAAAACTACGAGCATGTGATAGATTATCATTCGGGTAAAGCTAATGTTGTTGCTGATGCTTTGAGCTGAAAGTCTATATGTGCTTGTAACACCCCTTACCCGTGTTCAAAGCCGGAACAGAATTTGAGGCATTACCTAACTTAACTTGCTTAAACATATCACATTGGGCTATAAAATTTCTTTTTACCATAAAGAGTTTCCATATAAACCCATATTCTACTCATTCTCGGCCTACAAGGCCCTAAACATACTTCCGAGAGGTTTCCAAATTAAACCGGGAACTTTTACGAACTTAGAAAATTTTTCATCAAAACAGGGGTCACACACCCGTGTTGTCCTCGGGACACGCCCGTGTGCCCCTAAGACATGCCCGTGTCTTTCACCCATGGTCGACACTAACTTATTTCACACGGCCGGACACACACTCGTGTCCCTGGCCCGTGTCCCCCACACGTCCTCGACACGCCCATGTCTTAGCCCGTGTGCCAAAACCTTGGCACTCTATTTATGACGTTATCATCTCACTATGGTCACATGGCCAAGGCACATGCCCATGTCCTTAGACCGTGTGTCGAACTAAATTCCACACTTAAAGTGCAGACTTCACACGACCTGGGCACACGCCCATGTCCAAGGTCGTGCCTCCCACACGGCTGAGACACACGGCCGTGTCTCTGCTCGTGTGTTTACTACTGAGCATACTGACTTGTAAGCCTAGCATGCAAGGGGACACACGGCCGATCAACACGCCCATGGGGCTGATCGTGTGTCTCACACGGCCTCGACACACGCCCGTGTGTCTACCCGTGTGGACATTAAAAAGGCTATATTCCAAGCCAAATGCCACCCTGCATTGCAAACATGCTTACTCCAACTCATATCAACACAACTCATAGCCCAAAGGCACATCCAAGAACTCAATTCAAAACATTCATACAAGCATAAACTTCATAATTTCATCCTCATATAATTTATATATACTTATCAAGTATTGGCCAAATTCCAATGACCATTTACAAAATGACTTTAATAACATACATAGCCAACACTTTGGCTAACAATTACAACCTAACAAAATACCCAAGTCCTATACATATCATACTCAAAATAAGTCTAAATTGTTATACCAAAGTGATGTCGATAGTTTGATTTCCAAAATCCGACGTTCCACGTTCCTCGAGTTATCTTGGCAATGCTACAAGGAAAAAGAGCAATAAAAAGGGGTAAGCATAAAGCTTAGTAAGTTTCCATGGAAATAAATAGCAACAATAAGATCATGATAAAATCCATCCATGACAATAATTAACCATACACCAGGTTATAGGCTACTTGCCATACTTACTCATACTTGCCCTTATTTGGCACATACCATACCACATGTCGCAATTATTTCTTCGTGAATCGTTAACGAGTACCTGTATTCACTCATTCACATGTCTTTAGTACTAATATCATTTCTATTTCCAAACTCATCTATTTATCCCATTAATTACTAGGGATACTCAAATATGCATTTTCATCGTCATTAATATAAGTACAAAGCCAATGCCACACCCCAGATGTGGTCTTACATGGGGTCACCTCTAAGTTTCGATGTCATATCCCTGATATGGTCTTATACGAAAATCTCACCTCAAGTATCGATACCATATCTCGGATATGGTCTTATATGATTCTCATATTCAATACCGAAGCCATATCCCAGATATGGTCTTATACGGGATCTCAATTCGGTGCCGAGGCCATGTCCCAGACATGGTCTTAAAAGGGACCTTATCCATTTTATGTCTCGATGATAGCATTTTTACATTCATTATAGTCCACTAGGACTTCAACATCTCAACTTACTCATTCAACATCAAATACTCAATTTAGTAGAACATCATGTATCAATATAATACCAAATATTCTCAAACGTGCTAACATAACGTTGAATTTATCACATACAAACTTACCTCAATTTGGAAATAAGCTAGATTGTCGATCTAGTCCGAGACTTTATTCTTTCCCCGATCGAGGTGGATTCTTGGTTCTTCTTGCTCTATAATAGAAAATTAGCTCGTTTTAATCATCACATTAATAAAAGCATTTTAATAATCATGCTTTGGCAAAATTACTATTTTACCCCTAGGCTCAAAAATTTTTTCTAACCAAATTTCTATCTTCAACAAGCCTAGGTGAACATTTATTTCACTTATGGCTATCATCAAAACCCAACATTTCACACATCTACAACCATTTTTATAACCTTTCCGATAATGTTCTTTTAGGTGTTTTCATGACAACACCTTTCACAAAAGTTGTTCATCTAACAACTAAGACTCAATTTCTTCCATAAAAATGCAGCAAATAACTATGAAAGCTCTCATGGAAAAACTCTAAACTTTTCACCATATTGCAAATTAGTCCCCTCATTTGAAAGCTTAAGCTCTAGGGGTTCTAAAGTACAACTATCTTCAAAAAAAATCATTAAAATCACTTACTTGAATGGAGAAAAGCTTGCTGAAATTTTAAGCTTTCAAAAACCCCTATTTTCTTGCTATTTTCGGTGGAGAAAGATGAAGAGAAAAGATGGATATCATTTTTTCTTTATTTTATTCTATTTATCAATTAGTCAACAACTATTACCAACCTTGACCAATTTGTCAATTCTTATCTCCTATGATCTACTATGGCCGGCCAACCATTTACAAAGGGGCTAATTGCCTTTTAAAGACCTCCTATTAACATTCTATGGCTATTTGGCACCTTTAGCTAATAAAAGGAACTTTCACACTTTATGCGATTTAGTCCTTTTTCGCGATTAAGCAAGAAATTGATAAAATTAAAGCACCAAAATTTTCATACACTTATACCATCACACTATAACTCATAAAATATCGTGGAAATAATTTTCTCTAACCTCGGATTAGTGATCCCGAGATCACTATTTCGACTAGCCCCTAAATCGGGCTGTTACAGTGCTTTACAAGCAATGAGTACTTAGATAGATCTGTGTGATGATAATTCAGTTTTGGCTGAGTTGAAAGTTAGGCCGATGTTTATACGTCAGATTTGTGACGCTCAGAAAAGTGATGATGAGATGATGGCAAAACGAGCCCAATGTGGATTGAATTCTGATTCAGAATTTCGAGTTGATAATGACGATTTTTTGAGATTCAGAGATCGGATTTGTGTTCTGAGGAATTCTGAGTTAATTTAGTTGATTTTGAATGAAGCTCACAATAGTCATTTGGCTATTCATCTGGGGAGTACAAAAATGTATAATGATCTAAAACAGTTTTATTGGTGGCATGGTATGAAACGGGATATCTCAGAGTTTGTTTTGAGATGTTTGGTTTGTCAGCAAGTTAAAGCTGAACATCAGGTTCCATCCGATTTATTACAACCGATTATGATTCCTGAGTGGAAATGAGAGAGAATCACGATGGACTTTGTGTTAGGATTACCTTTATCTCCAGGAAAGAAAGATGCAATCTGGGTGATAGTTGACAGATTGACGAAATCATCTCATTTTGTTCCAGTGAGAACAGATTATTCACTTGATAAGTTAGCTGAACTGTATATTGCTGAGATTGTGAGATTGCACGGGGTGCCACTATCTATTGTGTCTGACAGGGATCCGAGATTTACTTTGCGGTTTTGGAAGAAATTACAAGAGGCTCTAGGTCTGCATTTCATCCACAAACGGATGGACAATCCGAGCGAATCATTCAAATTCTTGAAGATTTGTTGAGATGCTGCATTCTTGAATTTGAAAGTATGTGGGAAAAACATTTGCCGTTGATTGAATTATATGGGAAAAACATTTGCCGTTGATTGAATTCGCATACAATAATAGTTTTCAATCTAGCATTAAAATGGCACCGTACGAGGCTCTTTACAGTTGAAAAAGTCGAACTCTATTGTATTGGACAGAGCTGAGTGAGAATAAGCTTCACGGGGTTGATTTGATAAAAGAAATAGAACAAAAAGTAAAAGTGATTCGTGACAGTTTGAAAACAGCATCAGATCGTCAGAAGTCTTATGCAGACTTGAAACAAAAAGATATCAAATTTGAGGTTGTGACAAAGTATTTTTAAAAGTGTCTTCGTGGAAGAAAATACTTAGATTTGGCCGAAAAAGCAAGCTGAGTCCGAGGTTCATCGGGCCGTATAAGATTATTGAAAGAATTGGGTCAGTTGCTTATAAATTGTTGTTACCACCTGAATTAGAGAAGATTCATAATGTATTTCATGTATCGATGCTTCGACGGTACAGATCAGATCCATCTCATGTCATTGCTCCTACTGAGGTTGAGATTCAATCAGATTTATCGTATACTGAAGAACCGATTCGGATTTTGGCACGTGAGATCAAATAGTTAAGGAATAAGAAGATTTCTTTAGTGAAAGTGTTGTGGCACAAACACAGAGTTGAAGAGGCTACGTGGGAGCCTGAAAATGTTATGAAAGAACAATATCCGAACCTATTCACTGGTAAGATTTTGGGGGACGAAAATCCCTAAGGGGGGAGAGTTTTAACAGCCCGGTTTAGACCTTAGTCAAAACAGTGGTTTCGAGACCACAAATCTGAGGTCGAAAAAATATTTTAAAATTATTTTTCGTGTTTACAGTATGTGAATAAGCATGTGTGAAAGTTCTGTGTGAAAATTTTATCGACTGTGTGCTTAATTTGTAAAAAAGACTAAATCGCATAAAATGCAAAAGCTGTGTGCTGATTGTTAAAGTGTTTATTTGTCATGGCTTTCTAAATGAGAAGTCCTTATGTTGTTAATAAACCATTAAAAGAATGGATGGACAAAAATGGGCTTTAATTGGTGGAAATTTTAATGAAATAATAAAAGGGAAAAAAAGTAAAAAGCCTATTAATGTGTATCAAATAAAACAAAAGATGAAAACATATTCATCTTTGTTTCTTTCAACCAAAAATAGGAAAATAGATAGGGCTTCGAAGCTTTGAAACATTTGGCTACTTCAAGGCTCAATTGTAAGTTCGTTTTTGTTCGATTTTTGATATTTTTATGTTTTTGTGATCGTTGCTTCGTGTTCTTTCAAACCCATGCTTTAATTTTAGAATTTTATGGTGATTTTGAGATATGCTATTCAAGAATGTTTGAGCTTTGTGATAGTTGATGTTGAAAAATGAAAGATATGTGAAAGATTAACATGTTTTGTCTTTGAAATTTTGGTGCAATTGAGTAATTTGGACTAAATTGTGAAAATAATATTTTGAGGGACTAAAATGTGAAATAAATGAAATATAAGGGCTTGTATGAGCATGGGGAAAATTCGGCTAGGCATGGTTGAAGTGAAATTTTGTGTATTTTGTGATTTTGTGAAATAGGGACTAAAGTGTCGAAATGTGAAAATGTGAGGGCTATTTTGTAAAATGCCCTAAATATGTGTGTTTGGACTAAATTGAATGAATTGGAGATTAAATGAGCTAAATTTGAATATGTATGGACCAAGAAATGAGAGATTCGGATCAAGATCGAGGCAAAGACAAAGTATTCGATTGATCGACTAGTTTTGGTATTTCGACGTCCGAGGTAAGTTCGGATATAATACAAGTTGTTTAATTTGTATCTATGTGATAAGAAATGAATGAATGTATAGTTATTGAATTAGAAATGTTATATGTGATATTGGGAAATGAGGCACTAAGTGTGCGAGATAAGAATCTAGACAGAAGTGATTAGCACTGTGTGTGCGAAATAATAGAAGCTACGGCTTTAATGATTGGCACTGTGTGTGCGATACCGAATTACATTCGGTTTTATATTATGGCACTAAGTGTGCGATGTTATATAAGCTTCGACTATGAATTGAGCACTACGTGTGCGATTGAATTGAAGAGATAGAGAACAGTGAATAAATTATGGTATCAAGCATTGAATAGCAAGAATGTTTGTTAGCTAAGTGTTGGCAAAGGTATGTTTCGAACCTATGTGGTTGATGATATTGTTTAAAGTTGAATTGATAGATGTATGAGTATATGGTTGAGAATGACATTGTGTTTAGTTGTGAATCTATCTAAGTGATGGTTTACTTATGTTTTGATGTTGAACTGTTGAGTAATATGTATTATATTACGGACTTATTAAGCTTTAAAAGCTTACTGTGTGATGTGTTTCTCTGTTTTATAGTGTTATTAGAGCTAGTTCGGATCCAGGGATTGTCAGCGACTCAATCACACTATCGGCAATCTATTTTGGTACTTTTGAAAGAAGTGTATATTGAATATGGCATGTATAGGCTAGTTAATATTGCATGTTTTGAAATGTATGGACTTTGCCATGTGATATGGCTTGGAAGTTGAATGATGTTAGTACATATATGAAGGCTATGAAAATGATGAATGTGGTATGAAATTGTGGGAATGGAAATGGTAAATTTATGCTTGAATTGGTCGATGAAAATGGTGGTTTAAGTGTGGATTTCTGGTATGATTATATTATGATTAGTTTATAAGATTTGAGTTGTGAAAATGATGTTTTGGATGGACTTATTTGAGTAGGAATTGAGTACGGAAATAAATGATGTAGTAGATGATTAATTGGTGCTTGAATTGGTATGTTTTGATTGCATTTGAGGCATGAATTGGTATTGGTTTGATGGATATAGACGATTCCAAAGTGTGGATGGTAATTTGGCCTTGAAAATGGCCTATAATTGCCCACATGGTTGAACACACGGGCGTGTGGCTCGACCGTGTCGTATAAGTTTTTATTTTGGTGCAAAATAGGCTCGACCACCGGCTGGAAACAGAGGCTTGTGACTGGCCGTGTGGTGCAAGTCAATGTCGACCACGGGTGAGGGACACGGGCGTGTCTCAGGCCGTGTGGACAAGTCAGTGTCTATGCCCTGTTTTACCATGGCTTGGACGCATGGGCATGTCCGAGGCCGTGTGAGGCACACGACCTACCCACACGGGCATGTGACCTCTGTAACTTAGAAAAATGTTAAAATTTCAGAAATTCTCGTATGAGTTTGATTTAGTCCCGACCCCTTTCTAACATGTGTTTAAGGTCTCATTGACCTATTTAAGGGACTAAATGTTTATATTTGGACATGTTTGATTGATGATTGACTTTGTGTTGTGAAATGAATTTAAATGTTCCGGAATGATTGGTAATGCCTCTTAACCCTATTTCGACGACGATTTCGGGTTTGGGGTGTTACACTGATAGCTAGGTTCGTTTGCATGTTGTAAACTCGAAATTATATAGGGTTTTCTAGTTACTTTTACCACCTTTTTACTTAATAATTATGTTTATCTTGAGTAATTGATATTAAAATAAGTTAATTTTACTTAATTAGTAATATTTCTTAATTAGTAATATTGGACATGAATTTATAAAGTATGTGAAATTGTGCTTAATTACATGATTTTTGTACATATTTTATATTATTTCATGTTAATTTATCAATATGTGATTTTTCACTATGTAGGAGGACCATTGAAGATGTGATTAATGTGAATGAAACATGGACATGCAAAAATTAATTCATGTGGATGGCAAGACCATGCAATTTGGATCATGAGGTTGATAATTTGACCCAGTAAAATAGGTGCTAAAAGATGGATATGTCTGCTAAATTATTGGACTGAGAAACTGTCCAACAAGGGGAAACTAAAGCCCAGTTTCAGCACAAGTAGATGGCACCCCAAAAGCAAGCTTTAGGGTATTTAATTGAAGGTTCTTACAATTGGAAAATAATCAGAAATCAACCCAACTACTTTGCTGTTGAAACCGTCCACCCTATGGTTGTTAATAGCCTTGGTTTGAATCCAAAATGAGGAGACTTAGTCATCCACTTCTCCTTGAAATATGGTCAGCCATGTGTGGTAGAAAAAGAAGGAATTTTGAATCTATTTTTAGCTAACTCTACCCTTTAACTTCACCTATAAATGCCATGCACCAATCTTTTAATCTCTCATCTCTCATCCCTCACATCTCATTTATCTTCTCTCATTAGCATTTTCTCCACATTCCATTTCCCTTTTCCTTCCCCTTGCATAGTCGCCCATCTCCTTCCCATCCTTTAGCCACAAAAGCTTTGTCAAAAGCATTCTTTGGCTGGCCACCTTAGGAACTCCTTAGCAACAAAAGCACCAAGCAGAACGGAGGAGCGCATCAATCAGAATAGATCCAAAAGGCTACTGAACTGAACCAGTCAAAATAGATCTGAAATGTTGCTGAACTGAATCAGTCAGAATAGATCCGAAAGGCTGTTGAACTAAATAGAGTTTACTCTTTCCTCTTGTTATCTATTTTATTTATGTTTTCTTTGAGTTTATTGTTTTTGACGTCAACAATGATATTTTAAATCCTATTTGCTAGGATGATTATGTTAATTCAATAAGATCTATTTTATTCATTTTTAGGCCTCAGTCAATCATTTTTTCAATTAATATCATTATGCATTTCATTCATACGTGATTGGGTGCACTCAGATTAGCTGAGCGATCTTAACCAGACAACGGCTAGTAGACACATAATTGAAAAGTGCAATGATCAATTTAGATTCTTAAACCCGACTAAGTTGAGGTTCGTAATATCTTTAGTTAGTTGTATTACCTTGCATAATTTTTAGGTTTATGTAATTAAACTGTTGCAAACATAAATGACCCTGTGACCTTACATAAATGCTAAGAAACTCTTAGTTAATATGATCAGTAAAATGCATATTTAACTAAGTAAAAGACTCCGAAAGGACTTAATTTGGTTTCCAAACTCATGAAAGATCGAGTTTCCGTAGAAGTATTTCCAAACATTGTTAAGCATGATAAAGTACATTGAATTGATTAATATCATTACCCTAGCCCATTTAATGTTGATTGTTTTTGTTGCTAAAGCCATTCATTCATACATTTACGTAAATTGTATCTAGAATAGAATTGCACAGAGATCAATCTTTGCATCTAGTTAATTTTACTTAGTTTAATCATCACCATCCAAATTATTGAGTTTTTACATCAAATTTTTAATCATAATTTTACAATTAATCGGTTAAGCTTATACAACCCCTGTGGAGACAATAACTCATTTTACTTACGTATTACTTGAACAACTTTGTACACTTGCACAAACCCCTTTACACATGTGTGAAATCTGTATGTTTTGTTTTGTTTAAGTACTCAGTGTGTGTTTATGTATGTCGCAAACCAACTAGACCATCTACCAACAAGGATAAAGGCAAATCCATTCTTGTTTAAGTTTCTCAATATTTTGGTGAGTGATCTAGGATTTGTCAGAAATATGCTAACTGCAATGTTTTCAGTATGAGTGATTTGGATCATCATATTTGAATCTATATTTTCAAAAGGGTAATATGGGTTTTGTCGTAAGTATATTAATTGATATGCTTTCTAAAGTACTTTGTTTCCGAAACCAAGTTTCCAAGGTAAGTTTTCTACAAAACCCTAGTTTTAAGCTACAAGACTCTGATTCAAAATATGAACTTGAAAATATGATTTTAAGCTAAGTTTTAAGCTAGCTCCCTATGCGGACTATCTCTTTATGTCTCTATACATGCTCCTTTGTGAGTCATGTTGGGTATATTAGAATACCAAAGGATTGTGAGTACTCACCTATAAGATTTTCAATAAAGCTTGTCATTAATTTGAGGTGTTGAGGCATTAGGACATGTGGAGGGAGAAGGGAATGTTAAGCTATGCTCCATTCACTAGGATATGGTGTAAAAGAGAGTGTATTGCCTCGTGTTTCACATATGGGACATGTTTCTAGACTCTTTGAGTCATTCTGAGGTGTTATAAGGAGATTTGCATATCCAACAAGATAATATTTTGATAAGCGAACTAGTCTTACAACCTAAGGCAGACCATGTTCGTGTTCTCTAATAAGTATGTGCGAACCAGTTTTGCGACCTAAGGCGGACCTTGTTCAAGTTTTTTGAAAAAGTATGTAAAAGTTGGCTTCACAACCTAAGGCGAACCCAAACATGAGTTTTAAATGTTTCTTTTAAGTGAAACAGGCCTCGCGACTTAAGGCATGCCCTGTTAGCAAAATTTTATATTTGGCTACTAAGTTTTTGAAACTGCTTTTACAAAACTTATGTTTTCTGATAGGATCTAAGAACCTCACCCGCAAACCCAACACGCGAAACAATTTTAAGATTAAGTCTTTTTTCTATTTTAAGCTTTGTGTTTAAGCATATCATGTGGATTTCTAGTTATTCACTGAGTTCGCAATGAGCTCACTCACTCCTCTATTACTTCGCAAGTAAGTAGGTCATGGATAGCTATGGCAAGGTTGATGACTTGGCGAGGCTCACTCCTGTATTGATATTGGCGAACTTTCAGTGATAGGGTTTATATTATCATGTGGGTTTAGAATTTTCATAAGTTGACTCTATTTGAAGTAATCTCTTTTATGTTAAGTCTACTTGTTGTTGCAAACCATATATGGAATATCCTACTATCATTAAGTATTATGAATAAAGATCGATGTTTATTTATGCATGGGTGTTATGCATATTCCTTCGGCTATAATATGTAAATCTGATTTGTTGAAAGTACAGTTTTTCTGCAACCTTAATAATTACATAGTACCCTTCACTTAGCAAACCCATATATGTGTGCGAACCCATGTATTTTTAAGTACTCCTCTAAAGTATAGTAACCTTTGCATGCATGTTTCCTTTGTATGCTAAGTCTATTTATATGCGAACCTTTGATGTATGTTCATATTGCAAACTTAAGTAATACACGAACTATTAGTATTTAGCGAACCTATGTTTTTGGTGCGAACTAGTACTTTGTGTGAAATTAAATCGTGTTAGATATTATTACGCAAATTATTGTTATTTAATGTTTGCGAACTCGTAAGTCTTGTTGTTGTTAAGACATGCGAACCTTTCTTTGTGGTTTTGTAAACTCACATGTTTCCACTGTGTGTGAATTATTTTTGCTGTTGTGTTTTAATTTAACACATTATTTGTTGTTTATAAGTGGTGTGTTGGAGGTTAGGTTGGGAGTTAACGGGGAGTCACTTCGGTGTCTAATGTGGCACACTGGATTCAGGTTGAACCTACTTGGCCGAGTCTTGGGGTGTTACATTTCTTCCTTCTCCTGGAGAGCCTCTTCCGCTCTTTAAGTTGTTGCTCTAGCATTCCCAATTTCAGCACGAGCAAAAGTTCTTTCCTCATTGACAAGTTTTTTAGCATCTTCTGAAGTTTGCTTTAGGAAAGTTGCTAGTTTCTTCGTTTTTTCCTTTTCTGGAATAAACTCTCCTTTTTAAGTAAGTTGAACTGCCAGAGCTTCCACCATGGCTGTAGCTTCCTCTAAATCATCCTTATTTCTTCCAGCCACGCATCCTTTTAAAGATCCCAGTGCATCTCTAAGCTTCTTCAAACAGACATGTTTCCCCCAATGATGTTACCTTTCTAAGTCTAGCATCTTCTTACAACTTAGCAGCAATAGCTAACCCCTTCTCGAATTTATTAGCAAGGTCACCAACAGAGGCGGTTCTTATAACACCCCATACCCGACCAGATCGTCGGATCCAGATTACAAGTTGTTAGACTTCAAAATTGAAAATTTACTAACACATTTTTTAATGTGAATTCCACCATTATGACTTAATGTGGTCATTATTAAAATACAATTATCCAAATGGTCATGCTATATGAATTTATTTTAGTTATGTAAATTTAGTATTCACAACTAAAGAATGGAATACAATGGATGATTTACAACTGAGGGGGGCTCTATTTATAGTTGAGCTCCCCCAAATACGACAGTATAGATCGAGTTACATTGACGGAAGAGATGAAGCATGTCTCTATAATTGAGGGATTTACAAGATTACATAATTAAATCAAATATAATCTTATCAGATATTATTCCCTTCAATCTTCTAAGATTAGTTTCCTTATTTACCAAGGTAGCCTAACTTTCCATATATGCTTCATTGGTCCACCCAAGCTTCAAATAGACAGGCTTCTTCATCAATTCTTTGAATCAGGCCAATTCTCGTGGGTCAAATGATTCTCATCTAATTGATAGACCTCAATGGGATGCATTTTGTATGATGGTTGCGAGCTTTGCACCTTGGCCTATGACATTCTCCCCCACCTATTCTCGTAACGCCTTCGTTGCGCCCTCGGAATGGCACTAACTTGATTTGTCTGGAAACTTTCCTGATGCCTTAGCTCTTTCCCAACTAGTCTCACTATCGAGTCATCTCACCCCTCGAAAATTTTGCCTTAGCTTTCGTCGCCTCTTAACTCCATCTATTCCACTCGTTGGCACATCTCGTTAGCAAGAAGCCATCTCTTTCACTTACCCTGATTATGACTTGCCTCGATTCAGATCCTCTTAATCCACACAACTAGGCTTTGGCTTACCCATAGCCCCTCAGCTTCCTTACTTCAGAACTTTGAAAGGGCCTCTATGTTCTTGCTAAGGTAATGGTAAGTCCAAATGTAAAACACTACTACAGTGTTCAAGATTTACCTTATTCGATGCATTTACTCGGCTTAACTATCCAATTTGCATCACCACTTTCCTAAAGTCTGATGCATAACTCACCTCTCCCTTAGGTGGTAGCTCGTCCGATGATCCAACATAAATTAGCCTCATTGATCCTAACTTCAATATTTGCATCCCTATTTTTTCCTCAAAGCCTGATGCATAAGTCACCTCTTCCTTAGGTGAAAGCCTCTCCGACAATTTAGCAAGCTTCGTCATTTTACCTAATTAAGCCTTATTGGTCCTAGATTCAATGTTTGCATCACTACTATTTCCTCTAAGTTTGATGCATAACTCACCTCTTCCTTGGGTGAAAGCCCCTCTAATAACTCAACAAGCTCCGTCGTTACCTTTCTCTTGACCATGGCTAGCTTGGATTGTTCTAGATAGTTTTGCAATTCATGCGGACCACAACATAAGAAGCATTTCACTTGCTTATTCTTGTTCCTATTTACCTTCTTGGCTTCAACACCTCTTACACTCGAACCAAGTTTCTTAGGCTCTTTGACTGACCCATCGTCCCTTCGAAGGAAGACTTCTTTGCATAGCTTCACAACCTATGCGGACTACCACATAAGAAGCACTACACTAACATCTTGTTTTATTTGTCCTCATTAGCTTCGACACCAGTTATGCTCGACCCAAGTCTCTCGGCCCCTCTTTCCAGCTTGTCATTTCTTGAAAGCACAGATCTCTTCAGACATCTCTTTAACACATGTGAACCATCACAAAGGAAGCATCTCATCTTGCTCCTCTTTTTCTTCGGGTTCTTGGATTTCCTCTTCCTATCTCGTGGTTTCCCATTACCACCATTGTCGTTGCCATTGCCACTATCTTCCTCGTGGTTAACCCCACATACGCCACTTTTCTTGAACTCAAAAGACTCAAGTTTGTCTTTCCCTAGACCTAGCTTGATCATGAACTCCACTACCGTCATGGCTTTCAAGCAAACACCTCATTATCGTTCACATCTGAAATTTGGAGCTTGAGTTCCCTGAATTCTTAAACATACTCTACAACTGTGCCTCATTTCATAAGCTGTCACAACTTTTCCTGAGCTTCCTCCTTGGCATATTCCGAGTAAAACTGACATTTCAACTCATGTTGGAACTCTTCCCAAGTCCCAATCTCACTATGCCTTTTACTTCTGGACCTACTCCTCCACCATAAAAGTGCAAAATCAGCAAGAAACATAGTAATAGTGTTTAGCTTACTAGCATCGTCCATGATGCTTTTGGCACAGAAGTATTGCTCCATCCTCTACAAGAAATTATCCACATTGCATGTGGACTGTATCCTCGCAAACTCTTACAGCTTTGGGACATCTACCTCGCAATTGAGTGTTGCACTCAAAACTCCTCTATCCATGGTTGCTCGACAAAAGGCAAGCTCTCCTTTGAGCTCCTCTATTCTTGTGCTCAAAGCCCTCGTTGTGGTCATTGTTTCCTCCTTCAAAGCCATCACCATGGCCTCAAAAGCATCATTCCTCTCTGTCAACTTATTCCTAATGGAATTGAGCAACTTTTGCAGCTTTTCCACATTGGAACTAAAAGACTCCATCACAAAGTCTTTGAGCTGCTCTTTCAAGTCTTCTATGCATCTTTTGACCACATCAAGTGTCTCTCTCACGTCCCCCGTGGACTTCTTGAGATTGGCCACTCGTTCCTCTACATCTGACAACTTGTAATTCAATAGGATTGGTTTTCTAACCCACTAATGGGTCTCCACTAACTCATTCTTATCGGTAACTTCTTTCGATATCTCGAATGGTGCCTTTGCAACCTAAGCTCGGATACCAACTATCACAGGGCTTGAACTTTAGTCTTGCAATCCGTGAAGCCTTAGAGTATTCCTTCGTTTCAAGCACACCTAAGTCAGCCTAACTCCTAACAAAGTGAGGATTATCTCATAATTCCTTCAAGGCACCAATTTATATAACGGAAGCAACACAAGTAAAAAAAAATGCTCAAAATAACAGAATAGCCACAGAAAATAATGCACAAGCGGTGTTTGAGTAAATGCTCTCACTTTAGTATTCATAACTAAAAAATGGATTACAATGGATGATGTACAACTGAGGGGAGGCTCTCTATTTATAGTTGAGCTCCCCCAAAACCGACGGCATATATCGATTTACATTGACGGACGAGATGAAGTTTATCCCTACAATTAAGGGATTTACAAGATTACATAATCAAATCAAATATAATCTTATCAAATATTATTCCATTCAATCTTCTAAAATTAGTTTTCCTATTTACCAAGGTAGTCTAACTTTCCATATCTGCTTCATTGGGCCACCCATGCTTCAAATAGACAGGTTTCTTCATTAGTTCTTTTAATCGGGCCAATTCTCGTGGGTCAACTGATCCTCATCTAACCGATAGACCTCCATGGGATGTATTTTGTGCGATAGTCACGAGCTTTTCACCTTGGCCGGTGACACTAGAACGCACTTGATCTTTGAATGGATTCAATTTCATTAATTAATTAATTAATTTAAAATTTTCCATAAATTAGTAATTATTTTGGGTTTCGGGAATTGGACCTCAAACAAGAGAAAAACTTTTATAGTATCTATTTTTTCCATTAAAATTTGAAAAATTGATATTGTGATATTTTTCAATGTTCATATTTCAATGGGATATAAGTGATGAGAATGTGATTATCAAGAAAGTAATATTGCAATGTTTGATATACATAGGAAAATACTAACTAAATTTTTTAAAAAAAAAAATCGTTGATACATTTGATTCACTACATATTTTACTAGGAATATGATGATAGGTTTCAAAATTATTTTTATTAAATAAAATAAAAAATATTAATTTTATCATTTTCAAATTTTAATGAATTTTATTATTATTAAAAATATGTTTAATGGTTTAAGAAGCAGCATAACATTTTCAAAAAAAAAAAATTAAATTATTGAATAGGAACGCACTCAATATAGTTCTTATATTCAAAAATTGCATCAATTAAACTCTTTAATTATTAGTATCCGTTTTTTACCGTTAATGTATTGGCATGATTATTAACTAATAAACTTAGGTGTTACTTTTTGACATGTCATGCTATCGTGGATCATCATGTTAGCAAAAACTTACAAAGATTAAAACATTACAGAATATGATCATTTTTTAAAAATTATTTTTAATTATAAAAATTATAAATTATAAATTATAAAAATTTATTAAAATATTAGAGAATCCTCGTATCTTTTGGATGAAACAAAGCAACTTGATAATTAAATAACACCGATGGAAACAGAATCAAATTTAGCATTAAGTAACTAAGGCCTCCTTTGGTTTACCAATGGAAGCCAGTGAAGTGTAGTTGGGGCAAAAAACTGTCACCAATCTCACTGCTTTAGTGTTTGGTTTAGGGTCAAAGTTCAGTGAAAATTTTTTTTAATCGCACTGAGGGGTTAAAAATCAGCTGGCTATTTGAGCAACAATTAGAATTGAGAGGCCAGTTGGTATTTTTAACTTCCAAAAATACCCATACTTTTATTTATTATTTTACCATTTTATCTTTGAAAGTTAAATTAATTTCTTGCCCAATCATATTTATTTTCAGATTTGATCCAAATATATTGTTACTATTTGCTAAATAATATTTATCACTGTTATAAAAGTATATTTAACTATAAAAAATTAAAAATAATTTTCATTTTATCTAATAAATAATTTAAATTGATTATATAATTCATTAAAATATTCATAATAAAATATTGGAAGACACATTTTAATATTTTATTAAATGAATTTATAAATTCACATATTTTAATAATTTTATATAAGTAAAATAATTTAAAAACTTCTATTATATATCAATTCTAATCTAATATCCTTAATAGTCATTTTTTATTTTCACCTCAACGCTACAGCTGCGTTTGAATCCAAACACACACTCCACCGCTATTTCTAATCTCACTGCTACAGTGTCCAATCTCACCGCTACAGTAATTAATCTCACCGCCACCGCTGTTTTTAATCTCACCGGAGGTAAACACACCGCTCATCCAAACTAAGCCTAAGTAAAAGGATATAAAACATAGGTATATTACATCATCATAACTTAATTATTAATAATTTTAAACTTTGGTCCCTTAATTATAAAAATTACAATTTAATTATTTAATTATTGAAAATTGATAATTTCATTAATAGATATGAAAAGGGCTATTTAAGACACTATTCTTCAAATACACCGTTAGTCATACAATTATGCTAATTTCATGATCCACATTAATATTGACATGGTTTACCACATCAACAAATAATGACTGAGTCGGTCATTGTTAATAGTCACATCAGTACAATATCAATCAAAGATGAAATCTATAAATTAAAAGATTAATTAATACACATTAAATGCATTTTTTTAAGAGCTTAATTAATTATTTTAAAAAAATTAAATATCTTACAAGACTCTTAAACCTTTAAAATAATATTAGTTTACATTAAAAAAATATAGTAATACAATTTTATAGTTACAAAAAATCAAAATTTTTAAAATCAAATCCGTGATCAAATCGATTAAGTCACTGATTTACGGGTTCAACCAGTCCAACTAATTTGATTAAATAAATTATTAAAAAGTAACAAAAATAAAATACTATTATAAATCAATTTAATATGTTCAACTAATTTTTTAACTCAGTTTATATCGATTTCTATATCAATTGATCTACAATTTTTTTCAAAATCAATATCCCAATCCATTTCTAATCAGATTGATTAATTCAATCCTATTTAAATAATCATAAAAAATTATAAAATATAAATAAATAAAAAGAAAAAAAAGAAATTTTATTTTAAATTATATTTTAACTTTTCAACTATAGAGAGAAAACATTATTGAAAAAGTGGTGATTCTTTATATTCCCAAAACATTAATACTTTTTTTTTATTATACAAAATATGAGGATGACCATCTTTATCAAATATGTATCACATCACAATGTAACAATTAAATTCTCTCTTTAAAGCTATCTTTAAAGCTATCAAATCATATTGGAGGATATAATTTTACGTATATAATTTATGATTACTTCTTTTAATAATATTATTTTTAATATTTAAATTTGAATTCTCCTCTGAAAAGTGTAATATGATTTACCATTACACCCGACTATTCGTTAGTGGATAAACATCTTTTATCACTTAGTCTAACAAATTAAAGAAAAAACGAGTTTGAAAAAAAAAAGAATTATAATACTTTAAGAAATAAAAGTTGGTCATAAATGCTCAGTATTTCAAAATAAAATCTAATCCAACGCATTTTTGCCTTTTTGGGTTCTATCAGCCCAAACATGCTCCACCTGGCTTCCCCATTAACCACCATTCCAAGCACGATATAATTATTATTCCATACAAACATTATATTTAATTTAATCTCACCAATTAATTAAATATATATTGAGCGTGAGAAGCAATAAAAATATATAAAATAAAACATTGTTTATCTTTCACTATTTTTAAAATTAAATTTCTTTAAAAATGTATATATATGCACTCATATTTTCTTGTGTCAATTTTCAAAATTTATTTAATATATAATTTAATTAATATAGTTGTGGTTGCGCATGCATTTTAGCTCATTGAATGTTGTTTAGGGAGTTAGGCATTGTACAATTATATTTAATCATTCTGTTTGTCTTTAGACAGTTATTAGCCAATGCCTTTAGATGATTCTAATTCAAAACTCTTGTTATCCAAGTATTAAAATTACTATTATTCTGCTTCTGCTTCCTCCCCATGTATCACCTTCAATTCTCAGCTCATTCTTTCATACGAAATTTTTTTCCTCAACTCCTGCAGAATCGTCAATAATTTTAGCAATCTCAATTTATTTATTTTTTTATTATGATTGCTTTTTAAAACAAAAAACCCATTACTGATCTTGTATTTTTTTATTTCTTTGGTGGGGTTAAGCAAATTTTAAATTCATTACTCATGCAAAACGTTAGTGTAAGGAAAACAGAAAAAAGGAGTAATCATGGAAGTCTTTTTTTATGCGGAAAATCTGGAGTACATACAGTAAATAAGATGATTAGAGGACTTTTGGGACCTGAAATTCAAACTGGTTAGAGCAGAGTATTGTTGTGAAGGAGGACGAATTTGCAACAGTTGATGAAATGCCGAGAGAAATGGGGAAGGTGAAAGATAAAGCAAATATAAACCCAGTCCTTCTCAACTCTCCAAAAAGAAAGTTACAGTAATTTAATTGCTATCAATATTTTGAAACAGGACAATTAATTAGTCATGACATAATTAATTTCTGTCAATTGTATATAATTTTATTTGGTATAACATTCGATATTTATATATTTTGTTATTTTGACCTTAATTTTAAAATATTCAACCTCAGCATTTATACAGATATTGCAGGATAAATTTATTAAATAAATGCCAAATTAATAATATGTAAACTTTTGTGAATTAAATTTATTATTGTCACAATAAAAAGTATGCATAATTAATGGAAAATATTAAATCGTGATTAATTATCATTAGTTGCTCACTTTCAAAATTGATAGAAATTAATTTAATTTAATTTCTTTTAAGAGAAAAATAATTTCGAAATTAAGAAAAACTGAAAATATATTTTTACCTATTAATTTTAAAGAGGTGGATTGATGGTCGAAAAAGAAGATAAAGACGGAGAGAGAAATATAATATGAAATAATATTTTAATTTTATTTTTTGATACAAATTTCAATTTAATTTTTAAACCTTAAAATATCATAACTGATATAATATAATATAATAAATAAAACAGGAACATGTGCGTTAAGATCTTTCCATCTAATTTGATATTGTCTATAAATGAAACCCCTCCAACCAAGCAGCCCTCACTCAATGCGTGATAGAGATAGAGAGAGAGGGGGAGCACTTAGCAAAGAAATGGAGGACAGACAAATGAAAGGGCATGTACTAGTACTCCCATACCCAAGTCAAGGCCACATTAACCCTCTTCTCCAATTTGCAAAACGTTTAGCCTCTAAAGGTGTGAAGGCAACACTAGCCACCACCCATTACACCCTCAACTCCATATCCGCTGCTCACATTGGGGTGGAACCTATCTCGGATGGGTTCGATGAAGGTGGTTTTTCTCAGGCAGGAAATGTAGACTTTTACCTCAAGTCATTCAGGGACCATGGTTCCAGAACCCTGGCTGAACTCATCCAAAAGTTCAGCAACTCAGCCACCCCAGTTAACTGTGTGGTGTACGACTCATTTCTACCGTGGGCTCTTGATGTAGCCAAGCAGCATGGGATTTATGGAGCTGCATTTTTCACCAACTCTGCAACTGTGTGTAGCATCTTTGCTCATATTCACCATGGTCTTCTCACTCTACCATTCACTCCTGAAACGACGCCGTTGCTTTTACCGGGACTGCCTCCGTTGAACTTCCCGGACTTGCCCAGTTTTCTGCGGTTTCCTGATAGTTACCCTGCCTACTTGGCCATGAAGTTGAGTCAGTATTCGAATTTGAACCAAGCAGATTGGGTTTTCAGTAACACCTTCGAAGAACTCGAAGGAAAGGTATGTTTAGAATCACTAACTGCAAATATTTTTCTTAATTTGGTGGTGATAGTTTTAATTACATGCTGCTATAGGAAGCAAGAGGGGTGTCAGAGATCTGGCCAGCCAAGTTGATTGGCCCGATGGTACCATCCGCATACTTAGATGAAAGGATCAAAGGTGATAGAGGGTACGGTTCGAGTCTATGGAAGCCACTTAGCGAAGAGTGCATAGAATGGCTTGAAACAAAGCCATCTAACTCAGTGGTCTACGTTTCCTTTGGAAGCATGGTTTCATTATCCGAAGAACAAATAGCAGAGCTCGCATGGGGTTTAAAGGAAAGCAATATGTATTTCCTATGGGTCGTAAGAGACTCAGAACAGCAAAAATTGCCTAAATGGTTCCTAGACTTGGTTCAAGAGAAGGGCAAGGTCGTAACATGGTGTAACCAGCTAGAAATGCTGGCACATAGAACCGTGGGCTGCTTCGTGACACACTGTGGGTGGAACTCAACCTTAGAAGGGCTGAGCCTCGGTGTGCCGATGATCGGTGTGCCGAAATGGACCGATCAATTAACCGATGCGAAGTTCGTGGAGGAGATTTGGGAGATTGGGGTGAGAGCCAAGGAAGATGAGGTGGGTGTAGTGAGGAAAGATGAGCTGTTGAGGTGCTTGAAGGAAGTAATGGAAGGGGAGAAAAGCGAAGAGATAAAGAGAAATGCCAACAAATGGAGGGATTCAGCCATGAAAACAATCAATGAAGGAGGGAGCTCGGACAAGTGTATCGATGAGTTTGTGCAACATTTGATGGATTCTTACCAAAACTTGAACGGACTTTGAGCAAGGTTTTAGGATATGCATGGATCGTGTACACCATACCTATGTTGTTGTGTTGTTTTGTTTTGTGCCTTTCCTTATTATTATTTTCAATTGTGTTTGGACTGTGTGTCAAATTATTTGATGGAGTACTTTTGTTTGTTTCCATATAATAATAATAATAATAATAATAAGTCCTTACGTAATGATATGTGATAGTATGCACTCAGCTTTCTTAGTTTCTAGTGTTATTCTTTCTTTTTCTTATTGGAGAAGTTTCTAGCATTATTCTCATGTAGCGTCTAATTCAAAGTTGTCCTTATATTTCTTTCACTTGCTCCCTTTTTAAGTTGAACGACTTTTTAGCATATCGATTTGAATATATCACCATGGAATAAATGATATTTAATTTTAATAATTATTAATATGTCACAACAAAAATAACAATTACTTATTTTTTTTAGTGAAAAGAAATAAGGATTACACTAAAATTAATTGATCACAAATACAATCTACTATATCGAATTGCATGAGATCTCAAACCTCCCTTGGCATACTGTCAAAAACCTACAGATCTTCCTTCTTGTTAAGTGACATTTTGGCTAGGCAATCAACAACTTGATTCTTTTTCCTGGAGACATGTCTTATACTCTATGCTCAACTTTCGACAAAATTTGATGAATCTGTCTAATCAAAGCAAAGTTTGAATCTACCAATGAACTATCTTAGATGCTTTTCATCAACAACAGACTATCAGAATGAATCACTATCTTACTGTAGCCTTTGCCCGTTGGAGGAGGACCAAACCATCTAATATACCTCATAATTCTGCATCAAAGGTCGAGCATTTCCCCACATGTCTGTTATACCCGAAAATCCACTCCCCCACCTCATTACGCATCATTCCCCCGGCACCCCTAATCTCAAGTCATGTTTAATCGTTCCATCAGAATTTAAATGGACCCAATTTTCTGACAAAGACTAACTAGGATTATTTTCCTAATAGCTACTCTGAATAACCTCATGAATTATGTAACACCCCATGCCCGACATGTTCGTCGGATCCGGGTATGAAGCGTCACAAAAGACCTATACTTGAACTTACTAAATTAATAATTATAAACAATCTAAAATGAAATCTATTAAATAAATAAATTAATAATAATAATTCTTACAACTAAAGCATTAAACTATTGAATGCTTAATCCTTCAAATTATTTCTGTCTCTACTCAGATTCGTTTGTTTACAAATAATTTTCCTAAGATTTGGCTAGGGCTAACTGATTCAAAATCCAGACCCTAAAGATGTCATCTGGCTACACCATATTTTAAGTTGAGGTGAAGCCTCTAATGATACCATCTCCCTATGTGCATGCTTTAATACATCAGCAATCCTCGATCTCCACTCCATTTGGCTTGGTCCCTCATCGAAGTCCTCGACCATCCTTACAAGTCCTGCGAACATCTATCAAATTCGTAAGTTTGAATGAACTTAGTGAGTGCCTTAGTTGTACCATAATTAAACCCCATCACACGAGGGTAACGAATAATAAATAAACTAAATATAAATACTCACTATTCGATCAACGCGGGCATTCTACATCTAGGTGGCAAATTCCACTGTAATCTAGACACCTACCCACATCTGCGAGTCCTATCTTTATTTCTTGTCTTTCTTTCTTCTTTTCTTACACCCCACATGCAAGGTGTTCACCAACCCTCACTTCACTTGGCTATATGCCTATATTCCCATCTTGTACCTCTGTGGTAGCCCTTTTTACCTGTCTGCCCAAGGGTCTGTAGGACATACCTTTCTTGGCGGACTCCCTATTACCCTTATGCTAGTCCCGAAGATCTTGTTGACATGTTTGTATCATGTTATCCGTTAGCATAACTTGCCACTCAAGCGAGCCCGTTCGTATTTTTTCCCTTACTTGGGAACCCGTCGATCTCATACGTGAAGGCCGATCGGATTTGTTGGACCTACAGGCTAATGTCCATGTGGTTATTCAAGCCTGCCATCTTACTTATTTGTTTCCTCCATACAAGGATATCTTGGTAGCCGTATCCCCGCCCTAGACATCCCTCACAGAAGAATAGTATTAACTGACATATTGTCCTTGGACAGTATCCTTATCTTGGTAGGGCACTTCTTCATCCTCCCACAAGATTTTCTTCTCTCATACAACTTATTTGAGCACTTCTTGGCTACTCTTCTTCTCGGATCCTTTCTTGTGATCCTCGGACATTTTTCCTTCTTACCTTTCTATACTTAGGTCAATTCGTGCACTAGCTTATCTTTCTCTAATTCTCGTTGGGTCCTCGCTTATGCCTTATTGGCTTCCATCTTTATCACCAATTTTGGTGGTTTCTTCATGATCCGCTACCATGCTTACACTTTCTTTACTCTTCTTCCACCTGCGTGGATTTTCATACTTCGCGCATAGGCCCATACTCCTGACTTGAGGTTTTGGCGTACTTTCCGCATCTATTTCCTGGTGGACTATATGGGATGTCGTAGCCTAACTATGGTCTTATACCCTTCTCATCTTCCTGTTTACGTCCCATTGGAATTACCTCGTGTTTACTGTCTCAGTGGACTTTATCTCGTGTTTATTGTCCCGACGCACTATCTCTGTTCCGTGTTTACTAGCCTGGCGGACTTACATAATTTTGTGTTTACTGTCCCAATGGCTTACTCTATTATGTGTTTATTGTCCCTATGGACTTACTTTATTTTGTGTTTACTCTCTTGGTAGACTTACTCTACTGAGGCCATAGAGTCTTCATCTATGGTCTTACACCGATTCGTCATCCTGATGTATTACCTCATGATGTTATGGATTATTTCATCCACGGTCTCACTCATCATATTTGATTGCCATAGCATCTTTAATCTATGGTCTTGCACTACATATCTTATACCATTTACCTCGCAACCATGGTGTCTTTCATCCATGGTCTTACGCTATTACCATTTACCTTGTACCATGCAACTATAACATCTTTCATTCATGGTTTTACACTATGAACTACATACCAGACTGCCACAGCCTCTTTCATTTATGGTCTTACACCATATACCACCGTCATGGTGTCGCCTTGAAGGACTAGCCGATACATTCATCACAGTAAATACCATCCCATTATCTCATTTACCAAATCCTCCTTCCATTACCTTTTTAACACCACCTAGCCTTTATGCTCGAACACAGCAATGTTCCCTCCGCTTAGTCCGAAGCTTCGCCCGAAGCGATAACTAATGGGTTCTCTCCATATTTCCTTTCCTAAACTTCTTCTAACCCTTTAAGGTTTACCCACAATCATGCAATACATGTTCATATCATCCTATCTTATGTTCATACAAACATAGCATGCTTAAACAGTGTAAACTATAATAGTGGGTTTGGAGTCTAGAACTCACCTTAAACTTTATCGTTCTCATTATTTATCATTTCTCTCAAGCACTAGAGCTTCCATCCTTTAGGCAGTAGCTTACAACAAAAAATCTACTGGTTAAACTTATACTAGATCTTAAAAACTTAAGCTTTCATAGCATGCAGAACCCTTAAAATGGTTCTAATGTCCATAACTTAATCTTACGTCCATAAAAGGGTTAAGAAACTTACTCACTTACTGGTTTTCCTACTTTTCCAGCTTCTTTCTCATGATGTCTACTCCATGCAAAACCTTCCATAGCCACTCCTTCTTCGAACTACTAAAGAAGATGAAGATGAGAGAATTTTGGACAAGGTCGGTAAGAAAATCATTCTTGGGAAGCCATCTTTCAGTTATTTATAAACATTCTTGTGCCAATTCTAATTCTATGAGAACCGTGCATCGCTAATTATTATGTCTCCCACTAAGGAACCAATGGGTTCTATTCTAACCGAACTAGAATTGAATCTCGACCATGTCCGATTTGGTTTCTTTCCCATTTCTTTCAATAAAGGCCGCCAACTTGCGGTCTCTTCCAATTTAGTCTCTTAATTATTCTTAATTTTGGGTTATTGGAATTCAAGGTGTTACAAACTGACATGTATTGCTTTGCCCAACTGTACGAGACTTTAACAATCTCAAAAGAACTCCAAGCTAAACCTTGAAAAATAATGAGATTCTTATTTTTTCAAATACGCCAAGCAATCAAGCCAAAAAGAAAAGGCCAGCTAACCCCCCATTATATTTAATCTCAAAATATTTTGTAAAATAGAAACAAGCTATTCATGAAGGTTAGTCAAAAAACAACGTACCATGGTGATTAACTGGAATGACTTGCGTCCCAACTTCCTTCGCAGTTGAACAGTCCTTGAGCACATGTAAAATATCTTCCATGGAATCCCCACAAAGTGTGCAAGAGCTGTCGTGACCAACACCACTTCTCACAGACTCGGTATTAGTAAGTAGATGTTGCTTAAGCACTAACCACAGAAAAAACCTCACTCTTTGGGGTCCCTAAAACTTCCACGCCAAATTCCACTTCGTGTTTCTAAAGGACTAAGATCATTCTAGTAACATCTAATATGTGCTTTTCATGGAAAAAGACCCTATTTGGTTAAGCCTCCAAATAACCTTCTCCAATCTCATAGAAGGATAGGAAGGAGGAATGCTCACAATACTATTAATGACATCATCCGATAGCCAAACCCGAAAAAGGTCTAAATTTCATGTACCTTCATTTGTTACCATGTCACTAAGTAAACAACCCAAAGAAATATTAGTTTCTGAGGGAATATGGTTAATTAAAAGGCATGCTTCTAGAATCTAGAGATCTTCCCAATAACGAATACTATTTCCATCTCCCACTGACCAAACCAAATTATCCCAAAATAGAGACCAAACCTTTGAGAATCCTTTCAATGAAAAGAGCATCTACTCCTTTCAATATTTTCTAAAAGTCTCTCATTTATGTTATATTTAGATCGAAATACACTGACCCATAAGGTATTATCTTTTGCAACTAATTTAAATCCAAGTTTAGTTAGAAAATAGGTATTTTGACCTCTCAATGGCCTAAGCCCAAGACCCCCATAACATCGTGGTTGACATACAAAATCCCTTTCAATGAGTGACATCTTCTTCCTACCATTAGAACACCCCCAAATGAATTGTCTGACCATATGCTCAATCTCCCCACTGATTCCATTGGGAATCATCATGGACTGCATAAAATATGTAGGAATAGATAACAGTACCGCTCGCGCCATGATAGCTCTACCTGTAAGCAAGAGTTGTCTAGCTTCCCAACTCTACAATTTGTTTCGAACCTTTTCCAACACAAACCTCAAGGTACTATTAGTGACTCTTTCATAGAATAAGGCAACCCCCATGTAACACCCCAAACCCGGCCCAAATGCCACGACCAGATCTAGTATGTCACTTGGAATAAATTTTACAAAAACGCGGACTTTGGAAAAACTGATGAGTCATTCATTTTTTTAAAAACTCCCGATTTGGTAATTCACTTGAAAAAAAATTAGTAAAAACTATAATTAGCCCGTTCTTGTGTTTCGGTGACATTTGTAAACGCTAGTCATAACGTTCTAGAAAACATATGAATTGCTTTTAGGTTTTTCGTGTGTAAAATCGCTGATTTAGTTTTGAGGAACACCCTTTATATTTTATCATATGAAAAAAAGTTTTGTCGTTCCAGTTTATGATTTCAACGTTTAAATACCTAAACCATAATTAAACCCAAGTAGTAGTGGCCTTATTACAAATCAAAAGTTCCCCAAAAGTAGCAAATCGCAAATAAATTAAAGTTTCAATAGAACAACCCATACATGGCCACCTCGAGTCCATTCCAGCCCAGTCCATAGAACTAAGAGTCACTTGCAATTTGTTTAAGCAAATAGAGTGAGTCACTAGACTCAGTGTACAATTACTCCACATAATCCATAAGTGGGCCTGAGCCCCAAAACACCATCGGCCGAAGCCCAATCATTACGGCATAACCAAATAATCAATATGATAACCCAACCCAGCCTAAAATTCCATCCTCTACACTCCGCTCTATATGTCCATCCTCAACACACCTGTGGGGATTTCTACAATCAACCCTCCATCCTCTACAGTCCTCTTTGGCAGTCATGCTGACAGACACACTGCTCAAAGTCAATATAACGTGGTCTAGCCACCGATAATCATGTGACCAAGTCAACGATATGATAATGAGGCACCGAGCCATCATTTAGTGTGACAGTGTCACCGATATACACTTCCCCTTCATATTATTAACATCCCAAATCCCATGCACATGCAACATAGTATAATAATCAGGTCACATGGTGTCATACATGCAATATTTAGAGTACACACACAATCATGCTATCAACAATAGTTATAAGGCTTAATCAAAATACACTAACCTGGGGTTTTGGTTTTACCCCCATGGGTAACTCAATCGCCCTTGCCGAGATTTTTGGCTTCCAAACATAACACATACACGTTTTATACAATTAAGGAGTAGTGTGGTAATTACACACCTGTAAACACGAAGAACTACACTATCAATCTCGCTAACGTCCTCACTTGCAGGGATCACAATGATCTGCTTATCCCTTTCTGAAGCCGGCCCACAACCCGGTGGAAAGTCATGAACGGCGGACACCGCACGTTTTTTGAACTTAGGGGTAGGGACTCCGAGTCTAACCCACTCCTTTGCTTGGTTAACATTTCATTACATGAAAGAAATCTTGGTCAGAAGACTGGGTTAAGGTATTGAAGCAGAGAAAATAAGAATATACACTCAATATGTAAAGATTTCTTACCTAGGTCGACAAAACCCGGAGACTAAAAGGCTTGGATTAAGGAATCACTGAAATCCCTACAGATCTACCAAATCAGATTCGGCTCTTCAAGATATATGTTAAAAAGAGTGGCCTTTCGGCCAAACAAATAATGTAAACCCCTTACCTTGATTGACCGATCGTCCCCCCTAGGATCCTTCAACACTGATTAGATGCAGAAAAAATGTGAAAGGAGGCCCCTCCTACATTCGGCCAAAGAAATTCAGAACAGGATTAACCCCATCGGTTACCAACCCATCAGAGAATAAGAGAGAATCGAGAAAGAAGATGGCGCTTACCACTTAACAAGAAGGAACCGATTTGAGAGAAAGAAAGGTCGATGAGTGGCGGCACTTCACTGAAACAAGAATCGAACAAAGAGATGTAACCACCAAAGAGATTCGGCTAATCAAGAAAATAAGAACAACTCAGGGAGAAAGAAGAGAAGATAGGTTTCGGCTTATGAAGAAATAGAGAGAAGATACACGAAGAAATGGCTATGAAGGTTCAGCTTACCCAAGAAGATAGAGGAGGAGTTGAAGCACAGATGTTTCAGCCTTGGAGGAATAAACCTTGCAACGAATGGTGACAAAAGGTGACTAAAGGATGAAGCACTAGAATGAAAAGGAAATGGTTGAAGAGTTTTGGCAAACGAAAGAGAAAGGTTGCAAATTAAAGGAATACCAAATATCAAAAGGAAAAATGAAAGCACTCAACACCCAAATGTTAACCACCCCACAAAATTTTGGCACCTAAATCCCTTAACCAAAACCTAATGCCTACCCACTTCCAAGGACTCCACAAGACCGATTTTGCTCCCCCAACACCCTTCAAAAATTTGGCCAACCTGCTTCTCACCCCACTCCCCAAGCTTCCTCCTTGAAACACTTCTCAATTCCCTCTCCTCCACTCATTCAACGTAGTTTGAATAATTCAAACTCCCCAAATAGCTCTCCACCACTTGTTTGCATTGTTTGACCAGGTCTTGTCTCTCTCCTCCAGAGTTTGATTACCATCCAGCTGCCTCCCTTGCCTGAGCCAAAAATTAATACTCCCTTGTACTGCTTGAGAGATTTGAACCCTCTCCCTGTAGCTTCTCCCTTGTGACGCCACATCAAGCACTCTAAGTGGCGCCTCCTTGCCACTTTACCACCACTTTACTTGTGTCTTCAAACGCAAGCAAAATACTTAAAACCTGCCTCAGCTAGCTTTCCCCTAAAGTGCCCAAAATTAAAATTTTGGCCAAAGCTTCGGCTTAACACTGAGCCTTCCCGAGGCCCCCAAACATAACAAATTAATAGACAGAGCATTCCAAACACGCAGAAACATTCTAAATGCAAAGCCCCTAAATCCCGGATGTTACAGTTCTACCCCTAAAAGAAATTTCGGCCTCAAAATTACTTGGTCAAAAGAGATGAGGGTACTGCTGACGTATAACATCCCCAAGCTCCCACGTCGCCTCTTCCATACCGTAATTTCGCCACATGACTTTAACCAATGGGACCGATTTCCTTCTTAGCACCTTGACGTCTCATTCCAAGATCTGGATTGGTTCCTCCTCATAAGATAAGTCCGGCCTTACATCAATTTCTTCCACTGGCACAATGTGAGATGGATCCGAATGGTAGTGTCTTAACATTGAAACATGGAACACATTATGCATCTGTTTCAATTCTGAAGGTAACTCTAGCTGATACGCCACTGGTCCCACACGTTTCAAAACCCGATAAGGCCCGATAAACCTGGGACTTAGCTTGCCCTTCCGTCCAAACCTCATCACCTTCTTCCACAGTGCAACTTTCAAGAAAACCCGATCACTTACTGCAAACTCTATCTCCTTTCGCTTTAGATCTGCATATGATTTCTGCTTGTCGGACGCTTCCTTCAATCGTGCCCTAATTAACTTAACCTTCTCACCTGTCTCTGTAACCAACTCTGGACCCAAAATCTGGCGTTCACCCAATTTTGTCCAACAAGTAGGAGTACGTCACCTCCGCCCATATAACGCTTCATAGGGCGGCATCTGAATACTAGATTGGTAACTGTTGTTGTATGCGAATTCTGCCAACGGTAAGAACTCTTCCCAGCTACCCCTGAAGTCGATGACACAACCTCTCAACATATCTTCCAAGATTTGAATTACCCTCTCAGACTGTCCATCTGTCTGCGGATGAAATGCTATGCTGAAGTCCAGTCTTGTGCCTAATGCCTGATGTAGTGCCCTCCAGAATCGCGACATAAACCTAGGGTCTCTATTTGATATGATCGATACCGGTACCCCATGCAACCTCACAATTTCTGCCACATACGGCTTAGCCAACCTCTAAAGAGAAAAGTCAACACGAACAGGTATGAAATAGGCGGACTTCGTCAACCGATCCACAATCACCCATATCGAATCCTTCTTAGTAGGCGTAAGAGGTAGCCCACTAACAAAGTCCATAGTGATCCTCTCCCATTTCCACTGTGGAATCTTCACCGGCTGCAATAACCCCGAAGGCAACTGATGCTTGGCTTTTACCTGCTGACACGTTAAACACTTTCCCACAAACTCCAGAACTTCCCGCTTTAATCCAGGCCACCAGAACTGTTCTCGCAGATCACGGTACATCTTACTCCCTCCAAGATGTATAGCGTAAGGGCTACTATGCGCTTCCTGAAGAATCATCTGCCTCAGCTCAGCATCCTTTGGCATGCAAACCTTCTCATGAAAACACAAAACCCCATCACTGTTCAGATTATAATCTTCTACCCCACCATTCTGTACTTGCAGAATTCGAGCACTCAAGACATCATCCGATAACTGTTTCTCTTTAATCTGATTTACCCACGTCGGCTTCACTTGGAGTTCAGCTAACAAGCTTCCATCATCAAACAGACTGAGCTGAGCAAACATTGCCATTAAATCTGTTACTACCTTCTAACTTAATGCATCCGCCACCACGTTACCTTTTCCCTGATGGTACTCTATCGAGCAATCGTAATCCTTCAACAGCTCAATCCACATTCGTTGCCTTAAATTCAACTCCTTCTGAGTTAGGAGATATTTCAAACTATTGTGGTCGGTGTAGATAACTGACCTCTCTCCATACAAATAATGTCTCCAGATCTTCAGAGTGAATACTACCGCAGCCAACTCCAAATCATGCGTGGGAAGTTTATCTCATACGGTCTTAACTGCTGAGACACATACGCAACAACCTTCCCATTTTGCATTAACACACATCCTAACCCCGTGTGTGAAGCATCACAATAAACCACGAACTCTTTTCCGGCCTCAGGCTGAATCAACACCGGAGCCTTTGTCAAAATCCTCTTCAGCTTCTCAAAGCTTTCCTATTGCTTGCCAGTCCAAAAAAATGGTACCCCTTTCTTTAACAACTTAGTTAAGGGTGCCGCAATTAAGGAGAATCCCTCAACAAACCTTCTGTAGTAACCTGCCAATCCCAAGAAACTTCGGATCTCCGCCACGGATTTAGGCAGTTTCCAATCTAACACCGCTTCAATTTTTCGCGGATCAACCCTAATCCCTTCCGCAGATACCACATGACCTAGAAAGGTAACTTCCTTCAACTAAAACTCACACTTGCTAAATTTGACGTACATCCGCTTCTCCCTTAAAATCTGCAGAACCACCCGAAGATGCGAATCGTGTTCCTCTTCGGTCTTGGAATATACTAGAATGTCGTCTATAAACACTACCACGAACCGGTCCAGATAGGGTTAAAAAACCCGGTTCATCATATCCATGAACGCAGTTGGTGCATTTGTCAACCCAAACGGTATCACCAGGAACTCGTAGTGGCCATAACGAGTTCAGGAAGTCGTCTTGTGAATATCTGCTTCCCTGACCTTAAGCTGATGATATCTCGACCTCAAATCTATCTTTGAAAAGACCGAAGCCCCTTTGAGCTGATCAAATAGGTCATCTATCCTCGGCAGCGGGTACTTGATCTTAATTGTCAACTTATTCAACTGGCGGTAATCAATGTACATTCACATGGACCCGTCTTTTTTCTTCACAAATAGCACCGGCGCTCCCCACGGAGATACATTGGGTCTGATAAAATCACGACCTAACAACTCCTGGATTTGAGCTTTAAGTTCAACCAGCTCCTTCTGCGCCATCCTATAAGGGGCGATGGACACCGGAGCCATACCTGTAAGTAGCTCAATTCCAAACTCCATCTCACGATCCGGAGGCAACCCTGGAAGCTCTTCAGGAAAGACATCCACAAATTCCTTTACTGTTCTAACCTCATTCACGGTCACTTCCTTTACATCCAATGCACTGACAAAAGTTAAGAAAGCCATGCACCCTTTTCTCACCATTCTTTCCGCCTTTAGAGCAGACACTACATTGGACAAGTAGTCCCTCCTTTCGCCTATCGCTAAAACTTCATTATCCTCTGGAGTCCTTAACACCACGCGCTTAGCAGCACAATCCCAGTTTGCTCGATACCTTACCAACCAATCCATGCCTAAGATCAAATCAAACTCCCCGAACGGTAGTTCCATCAAATCAACGGGGAAAACCAACCCCTGTACTTCTAGAGGCACACTTCTAAAAAGTTTATTTACCACTATAGATTGTCCTAAAGAACTAAGTACAGTCATATCCCTAGAAGCACTTTCAGAGTTCATGTTTAAAGTTCCAGACACCACACTAGCAACATAGGAATGCGTCGACCCAACATCAATTAATGCAGTAAAGGGTAAACCGAAAATGAGGAACGTACCCGTTATAACGTCTGGTGCATCACCCTCTTCTCGGTGTCTGGCTGCATAAACTAACCCGGGCTGTCCTGCCTCTGTATTCCCAGCACCCTTGCCCAGTGCTCCACGACCCCGACCAGAACCATTCCTTCCTCTGTTCGGACCACGACCTCTCGGCATCTGCTGTCCACCCCTTCCTGGCTGCACATACCCCTGACCTACCATTCGTGCCCTGGTCATTTCTAACGGACAATTCCTTGTCAGATGATCCTTTGACCCACACTTGAAACATACCCTATCTCTTCCCTAGCACTCTCATGCATGTGACCTCCCACACTGAGCACACTGTCGAATTTGCCCAACAGCAACTACCGTTGCAACACGACCCGGCCCATCAACCCTAGGCCTCTTCTGGAAACCCCCAGATGACCCTGACGGCCCATAACTCCTCTTATTTCTGCCTCTATCCTTGTCCCTATTTTGCCTCTCCGTCCGTTTTACCTCCTCAGCTATTTTAGCCTTTTCCACCAGAATAGCAAAATCCCTCTCCCGCTGTGGAGCTATCAACACTCGCAACTCATCTCGCAACCCGTCTTCGAACTGCATGCAATGCTCATGACCGGTCGCAACTATCCCTCGGGCGTACCGGCTCAACCGCAGAAATTTCGCCTCATATTCAGCTACCGACTTACCCCCTTGTACCAAATTCAAGAATGATTTCCTTTGAGCATCCACATAACTGGCCCCAACATACTTCCCTTGAAACGTCATCTTAAAGAAATCCCAATCAACTCGGTCCGCCCAAGTACCCTCTCTTACGGTGAGCCACCACTGATATGCCTTATCTCAAAGTAGAGACACCGCGCCTTTCAGCTTCTCCTTTGCCGTGAAGTCCAGTTCATCCATAATCCTCTCGATTGCCTCTAGCCAATACTCAGCCACATTTGGAGCCACCCCAGAAATACCCCTAAACATTTCAGCTCCATTAGCCCACAGTCGCTCAGGGATGGACTTTCGAGTTGCTGTTCCAGTGCTTGCCCCAGCCACTCGCTCCAACACACGAAGCATTGCTTGAGACAGGGCATCATCTCCACCAGTTCTGTCTTGCGATCCCGCTTCTACCATAGGTGATGCTGGCGCTTCGCTTTTCGGCTCATTTCTCACTTCCGAGAGCTCAACCTCAGTACCCCAGCCTCTCCCACGGCCGCGTGCAACACGTCCACGTCCTCTACCACTCATATCTCGCGCTCTGTCTTACTCTGATTACAAATTTTATGCGTCAGTATTTCTTTCCACTATTTATTAACGAGTAGTTTTATCAGGATAGAGTTATGAGTAGCTCTTCCGTAAGGCATATGCATACCTAAAGGTTTTCATCTCTACGATAGAGTTTCTAAATTCCAATATCTATGACAGTATATCTATATTGTATAACTACCTCATGCAAATCATTTAACAATCAGAAAACTTACCTGGCAGACTTGGGCCGGAGACTCAGGGGCCACACATCCAGAGAACAATTTTGTATGTATATTTTTTTCTTTTTTTTAAACCATCTTAGATACGAAATTTGGAAAACATTTTGAACCCAAAACCCAAGGCCGAGCTTTTTAAACCTGCTCTGATACCAAATTGTAACACCCCAAACCCGACCCAAATGCCACGACCAGATCTGGTATGTCACTTGGAATAAATTTTACAAAATCACGGACTTTGGAAAAACGGTTAAGTCATTCATTTTTTTTAAAACTCCCGATTTGGTAATTCACTTGAAAAAAATTTAGTAAAAACTATAATTTGCCCGTTCTTGTGTTTCGGTGACATTTGTAAACGCTAGTCATGACGTTCTAGAAAACATACGAATTGCTTTTAGGTTTTTCGTGCGTAAAATCGCTGATTTAGTTTTGAGGAAAACCCTTTAATTTTATCTTATGAAGAAAAGTTTTATCGTTCCAGTTTATGATTTCAACGTTTAAATAGCTAAACCATAATTAAACCTAAGTAGTAGTGGCCTTATTACAAATCAAAAATTCCCCATAAGTAGCAAATGGCAAATAAATTAAAGTTTTAATAGAACAACCCATGCATGGCCACCTCGAGTCCATTCCAGCCCAGTCTATAGAACTAAGAGTCACCTGCAATTTGTTTAAGCAAATAGAGTGAGTCACTAGACTCAGTGTGCAATTACTCCACATAATCCACAAGTAGGCCTAAGCCCCAAAACACCATCGGCCGAAGCCCAATCATTACGGCATAACCAAATAGTAAATATGATAACCCAACCCAGCCTAATATTCCATCCTCTACACTCTACTCCATATGTCCATCCTCAACACACCTGTGGGGATTTCTACAATCAACCCTCCATCCTCTACACTCCTCTTTGGTAGTCATGCTGACAGACACACTGCTCAAAGTCAATATAACGTGGTCTAGCCACCGATAATTATGTGACCAAGTCACTGATACAATAATGAGGCACCGAGCCATCATTTAGTGTGACAGTGTCACCGATATACACTTCCCCTTCATATTATTAACATCCCAAATCCCATGCACATACAACATAGTATAATAATCAGGTCACATGGTGTCATACATGCAATATTTAGAGTACACACACAATCATGCTATCAACAATAGTTATAAGGCTTAATCAGAATACACTAACCTGGGGTTTCGGTTTTACCCCCCATGGGTAACTCAATTGCCCTTGCCGAGATTTTCGACTTTCAAACATAACACATACACGTTTTATACAATTAAGGAGTAGTGTGGTAATTACACACCTGTAAACACGAAGAACTACACTATCAATCTCGCTAACGTCCTCACTTGCAGGGATCACAATGATCTGCTTATCCCTTTCTGAAGCCAGCCCACAACCCGGTGGAAAGTCACGAACAGTGGACACCGCAAGTTTTTTGAACTTAGGGGTAGGGACTCTGAGTTCAACCCCCTCCTTTGCTTGGCTGACATTTGATTCCATGAAAGAAATCTTGGTCAGAAGACCGGGTTAAGGTATTGGAGCTGAGAAAATAAGAATATACACTTAATATGTAAAGATTTCTTACCTAGGTCGACAGAACCCGGAAACTAAAAGGCTTGGATTAAGGAATCACTGAAATCCCTACACATCTACTAAATCAGATTCGACTCTTCAAGATATAGGTTAGAATGAGTGGCCTTTCGGCCAAACAAATGATGTAAACCCCTTACCTTGATTGACCGGTCGTCCCCCCTAGGATCCTTCAACACTACCCCAAACCCGGCCCACGAGTCTCGACCAGATCTGGTATGTTCCTCGAGTAAAACAATTCGAATCTAATTTGGATCTTTAGAATATCTCTGAGTGTTTTGGGGAGAAAACTCGAAGTGGATTGGGCTCAAGTTGGAAACCAGTTTATTCTTGAAACATAAGTTTTTATAAAAATTCCATTGTTAAGTTTCAAAACTTTAAGTTAAAAGGTATGCCGAATTTGTTTTAGGTTTCATCTTTTGATTAAAAATCATTTTCTTTAAGTGTCAAAACGTTTAGAATTCATTCTTGTATAAAATTTACTTAGTCTTTAATTTGATAAAAATTTTCGTATGATAAGAAAATAAATAACATGCATGCATAAAATAGTTCGTACTATGGCCTTATTACATCAAATAAACAAACCCAAAATAAATTTAATGTATTTAAAATAAAATAAAATATCCAGATAATAAAATTCCTTGCTGAGCATGGCCACCACTAAGCTCCTGCAAACCCGGTCCATTACTGATCGTCACCTGAAAAAGGTTCCCACAACGGGGTGAGTCAAACAGACTCAATGTGTACACAAACACTAAGTCTAAATAGATCCAGGCATATCAAGTCATGCGCATACATATCAAAATATACAATTAATGATGCATTCCCAAACCCAAGCCTAGTTACCAACCGCTACACATCACCCGTACCAACCTGCACACCGTGGGGACTACTAAGTCAACCCTCCATCCGCTACACACCATCGAAGGCAGTCGCTGCAGTCGACGTGCTCATCGCCCTTATAAAATTCGTGGCATAGCCACCAGATAATTATTTTGTGTCATGAGACACCACATTCAAATAATGTGACCGAAGTCACCACATTCAGATAATGTGACCGAAGTCACCACATTCATATATCGTGACATAAGTCACCACATTCACTTCCCCTTTCATAATCACCCATAGGCCCAAGTCACACAAATCATACATTATCATGCCATGTTCTCTATTCACATTCTTATAGGTTCACATATGTGCCATAACAAATCATGTTATAATCCTAGTAGAAGTAGGAAAACGTACCTGAGTACTTTGTACCATTATATGGTACCTTAGCCATATTTTTCACATTCTTAATAACATATATATATTAAACATTGCCATAAATCATATTAAGAGATAGTGTGGGGTACACACCTGATAACGTAGCAAATTCACTGAAATCCCGAAAAACCCGATCTAATGCCTTAGATCCTTTAGCTCCTATATTCAGCGAAAACTAAAAATTTAATAAGAACCATTCGGCCATAAAATCCAAATCCCAGTAGGATTATTACACTCAAATCCTTACCTTGCTGCCGATTTGACTATCACTCAAAACCCGAAAACTTGTAGTCTTTCTTCCTTGCAATCGGCTAACATTGAATCAATTAATTTGGTTAGTTTTCGGCTTTTGCATAAGTAAGAAGTAGATCTATGTTGCTAAATAGGCCTTGTCCGAATGTGTAGGCACACTTACCTTGCGATTCACAAATCCCAAAAGTAGTCCCTGGCAATAAAGTTGTCGAAATCCCTATAGACATGTGTTACATTAACTTTTATCATTTAATCTCAATAGATGGCCCTTGGCTGAATGTACACATGACTCACCTTAGATCTAAAAAGTCCCGAAGGACCCTTCTTCCTTGTAGTCGACAATAGCAGACCAATCCCGAAACCTCCTTTATTATTTCGGCCAAGAGACATCAAGGGGATTAGTTTCTAAATTTCGGCTAAAAGAGATTAAACATCAAGAATCAATTGCTTTTACCTCAATACTACAGTCGACAGCCCCCCTTGCTTAAGACCACAGAGATTCGGCTATGGCTAGATGATGATCTCACAAGTTTCGGCTTTTGAGAGATTGAGGAAACAAGAAGAGAATGGGGTACAAAAGGGATTTGGCTTTGATAAAGAAAAGAAAAGAGAGGGTGTTGAGGCTTAGAGAATCGGCAATGGTGAATTTTGAGAAGGGATTATTCGGTTTTGACAAGAAAGAAAAAGTAGAAGAGAAGAGAGCTTACTAGAGAATTCGGCAAAGGCTTAATTGGAAAGAAAAGAAAGTGAATGACCTTACCTTCCTTCCTTGGCCGAAAATACCACCTAAAGAGCCCCTCAATCGGCCAACTCCCCTTCCCCTTATCCAATCTCCTATTTTTTCTCCTCTTCACCCTTTCAATAATTTAATTAAATCCTCATTTATCTCTTACCTCCCATACAAAATAAAAAGATAATTAATCCATAATTATCACACCCTTTAGCCGAATCTTAAAAAAAAAAGAATAAAACTCATTTTTTAAGTGCCTTGATGCCGTCCATCCCTTCCCCCTCTCCTTGACGTAAACATGCAAAATAAAATCCCTAATTTTGCTTCCTTGGTGATTCGAACACAAGCCCTTTCCCCCTAGCATATGGCGTCACACTTTAAGGCCTTAAGTGGCGCCTTGTAGCCACTTTTCCAAGCCCAATTTCATGTCATATCTCCCCTACTTATTTTCTTAAGGCCCAGTCAAGCTTTGCTCCTCTTCTAACTTAAAAATCTATTAATTTCTAAGGCTTCTCATATATTCTAGGTTCCAAAAGTTCATAAAAACACATTCATACACACAAGAGCATGCTTTCATATACATTTAAGCACAAATGCATAAGCCATAATCCAGGATATTACAGTTCTACCTCCCTTAAAATAATTTCATCCTCGAAAATCTGGCTGAAATAAGTGAGGGTATTGCTGTCGCATCGCTTCTTCTGGCTCCCACGAAGCTTCTTCCGATCCATGATTGCGCCATAACACCTTGACTAGAGGAACTGACTTCCTTTGTAAAACTTTCACATCCCATTCTAGAATCTGAATCGGCTCTTCCTCGTAGGACAAATCTGGCCTTAGCTCCACCTCTTCAACCGGAACCACATGAGATGGACCCGATCATAACGACGTAGCATGGACACATGGAATACGTCGTGCATCTGCTTCAATTCCGGTGGCAACTTCAACTGATATGCCACTGGTCCAATTCGCTTCAAAACCTTATATGGTCCTATAAACCTTGGGCTTAACTTCCCTTTGTGACCAAATCTCATCACCTTCTTCCAAGGTGAAACTTTGAGAAACACTTGATCTCCCACATCGAATTCTATTTTCCTTTCGTTTGAGATCTGCATACGATTCCTGCCTATCAGATGCTTCCTTCAACCGAGCTCGAATTATCTCAACCTTTTCCTCCGATTCTGCCACTAACTCTGGACCCAAAACTCGACGTTCCCCTAATTCTGTCCAACACGTAGGAGTCCGACACTTCCGCCCATACAATGTTTCATATGGTGCCATCCGAATACTGGCTTGATAACTGTTGTTGTAGGCAAATTCTGCTAAAGGCAAATGTTCCTCCCAACTTCCTCTGAAGTCTATCACACAGCCCCTCAACATATCCTCTAACACTTGGATTACTCGCTCAGATTGCCCGTCGGACTGTGGATGAAAAGCCGTAGTGAAATCCAACTTGGTGCCTAAAGCTTGATGTAGCGCCTTCCAAAACCGAGAAGTAAACCTTGGATCCCTATCCGAGATGATTGATACCGGCACTCCATGCAACCTTACAATCTCTGCCACATATAACCTTGCCAACTTTTGCAGAGAATAGTCAACTCTCACTGGAATGAAATGCGCGGACTTTGTCAAACGATCCACTATCACCCATACCGAGTCCTTCTTAGTAGGCGTAAGGGGAAGCCCACTAACGAAGTCCATGGTGATTCGCTCCCACTTCCACTGTGGAATCCTTATCGGTTGTAGTAATCCTGACGGAACTTGGTGTTCAGCCTTACTTGCTGACACGTTAAGCATTTGCCAACAAATTCTGTAACTTCCTTCTTAAGACCAGGCCATCAAAACTGCTCTCTTAGGTCTCTGTACAACTTACTTCCTCCAGGATGCATAGCATAAGGGCTACTATGCGATTCCTGAAGAATCCTTAACCTCAACTCCTTGTTCTTAGGCATACAGACCTTACCCTTGAAACACAACACTCCCTCGTCATTAATACCATAATCCTCTAACGCCTCATTCTGTACTAGCTGTAGCTTAGCACTCAGTTCCTCATCAACCAACTGTCCCTCTCTCACCTCATTCAACCACGTCGGCTTAACTTGCAGCTCTACCAGTAGACTTCCATCATCATACAAGCTTAGATGTGCGAACATCGCCCTCAAATCTGACACAACCTTCCAACTTAGGGCATCAGCCACCACATTTGGCTTGCCCGGATGATACTCTATCGAACAGTCATAGTCCTTCAACAATTCCACCCACCTTCGCTGTCTCAGGTTCAACTCCTTCTGAGTCAGCAAATACTTAAGACTCTTGTGGTCCGTGTAGATCACTAACTTTTCTCCATACAAATAGTGCCTCCACACCTTAAGAGCGAAAACCACTGCCGCCAATTCCAAATCATGAGTTGGGTAGTTAACCTCATGTGGCCTTAATTGCCGAGACGCATAAGCAACTACTTTCCCATCCTACATCAATACGCATCCCAACCCTGTATGGGAAGCGTCACAATACACCACAAAATCTTTCCCTGCCTCCGGTTGAATCAAAACTGGAGCTTCAGTCAAGACCCTCTTGAGCTTCTCAAAGCTCTCTTGTTGCTTTTCTGTCCAAACGAAAGGTACTTCCTTTCTCAACAACTTTGTCAAAGGTGCAGCAATCGAAGAAAACCCTTCCACAAACCTTCTGTAGTAGCCTGCCAATCCCAAGAAACTACGAACCTCAGCCACAGACCTAGGGGGTTTCCAATCTAACACTACCTCAATCTTCCTAGGATCCACCCTTATTCCTTCTGCAGACACTAAATGTCCTAAGAATGCAACTTCCTTAAGCCAAAATTCACACTTACTGAATTTGGCATAGAGCTTCTTCTCTCTTAACACTTGCAACACTATCTGGAGATGTTCATCATGCTCCTCTTCAGACTTGGAGTACACCAAGATGTCGTCGATAAACACAACGACGAACCTATCCAAGTATGGTTGAAAAACCCGATTCATCATATCCATGAACGCAGCTGGGGCGTTCGTCAATCCAAACAACATTACAACGAACTCAAAATGCCCATATCTTGTCCGAAAAGCTGTCTTATGGATATCCACTTCCTTCACCTTAAGCTGATGATATCCGGACCTTAGATCGATCTTGGAGAAAACCGCTGCTCCCTTAAGCTGATCAAACAAGTCGTCAATCCTCAGTAAAGGATACTTGTTCTTGATGGTCAGCTTATTCAACTGACGATAATCTATGCACATACGTATAGTTCCGTCCTTCTTCTTTACGAACAAGACTGGTGCTCCCCATGGAGACACACTTGGTCGGATAAACCCACGATCAAGTAATTCTTGGATTTGAGCCTTGAGCTCTACCAATTCCTTAGGTGCCATTCTGTACGGAGCGATTGACACAGGAGCTGTTCCCGGCAGCAGATCAATTCCAAACTCCACCTCCCTATCTGGGGGTATTCCCGGTAATTCCTCTGGAAACACATCTTCAAAGTCCCCTACAGTTCGAACTCCACTAACACCTTCTTCCTTCTTATCCAACGCATTAACAAAAGCCAAGAATGCCTTGCATCCTTTCCGGACCATCTTATCAGCCTTTAAAGCAGAAACTACGTTAGACAAGTAGTTTCTTCTTTCTCCTATCATAACTACTTTCTTATCCTCTGGGGTCCTTAACTCCATTCGCTTAGCCGCACAATCCAGTATGGCTCGATGCTCTACTAGCCAGTCCATTCCAAGTATGAGATCGAACTCTCTGAAAGGTAGTTCCATTAAGTCGGCAGAAAATACTGCACCTTGAATCTCTAAAGGTACTTTCCAAAAGATCTTATTCACCACTACAGTTTGACCTAGTGGGCTTACTACAGTCATCTCCCTATCAGAACGTTCAGAGGCTATGTCTAGAGTTTCCACTACTCTACATGCAACATACGAATGGGTCGAGCCCACATCAATCAAAGCAAAATAAGGCTTGCCACAAATAAGGAACGTACCGATTATGACGTCCGGTGCGTCTCCATCCTCTCTACGGCGAACCGCATACACTAGACCCGGCTGCCTTGCCTCTGCATTACTAGCACCTCTGCCAGGTGTTCCACGTCCTCTTCCAGCACCATTACCTCGGCCATTCGGACCACGGCCTCGCTGAGGCTGCTGTCCACCTCTACCAGCCTGATTAACATTCTGAGCTACTGGTCGATTCCCCTCTGGCCTCATAGGACAGTCCTTAATCATATGGTCCTTTGACCCACACTTGAAGCATCCTCCTGTCTTTTTCCAACATTCCCCTAAGTGTTTCTTCCCATACTGATCACAAGTACGATATTGCCCTCCTGTACCAGCTTGCTGACCTTGCGGCCCATTAACTCTAGGCCTTTTCTGAACATTCCCAGCTGACCCTGACGGCCCAAATCCTCTTTTCTACTTATTCCGATCAGAGTGCTGCCTCACAGAGTCCTTAATTCCTTCCGCTATCTTAGCTTTCTCTACTAATACAAAAAACTCCCGCTCTTGATGTGGAGCGACTAACAACCTCAGATCATCCCTTAGTCCGTCCTCAAACCGGATACACCGCTCATGTTCCGTAGCCACTACTCCTCGAGCATACCGGCTCAACCTCAGAAATCCAGCTTCGTACTCCGCTACGGACTTGTTTCCTTGCACCAGCCCCAGAAAAGCCTTCCTCTGCGCATCAGTGTATCTGGTCCCAACATACTTCTTCTGATATGCCGCCTTAACATATTCCCAGGTAAGATCCTCAGCTGTGGCACCATCCCGAACTGTGAGCCACCATTGATACGCTTCATCGCGTAGCAGTGCCACCATTACTTTCACTTTCTCCTCAGGGGTCAGATCCAACTCATACATAATCCGTTCCGTCGCTTCCAACCAATACTCAGCCGTACTGGGTGCCACACCAGATACTCCACGGAACACTTCAGCCCCATTGGCTCAAAGCGCTCGGGTACGAATTTCCGAGCTCCCATATTTCCACCTGCTCCAGCCACCATTTCCAGAACTCGCAGCACAGCCTGCGACACAGCATCATCCCCCGTTTGGTCTTGCTGCTCAGCACCAACAGCTGGTGGTGGTGGTGGCGGTACCTCATTCTCAGATCCTTGACCCGATCTAACGGGTTCCGACACGGTCATTCTGCATCACCGCGTCCTCGTACATTATGACCACGTCCCCTAGAGCTCATATCTACGTTCGCGCTTTAATCTGATTAAGAAATTTTTATGAATTAGCCTTTATTCCACTGATTATTCGCGAAGGAGTTTTATGTAAAGAGTTTAGGAGTAATTCTTTCGATCAATCAAAGTTCAAGTTTTCTATCCTAATTCAAAGAAAACACATCCATTCCATTATACCTCACATACACATTCACTCTTTGGAACATTTTTGTCTTTTCCTATCCTAGGGGTATTTTCTTCATTTGTCCTACAGGGGTATTTTAGTAATAAACTGGGGTCAATTTGAAAAATCTCTATAACTCAGAGGTATTTCGAAACTTAGGGTTCTTTTTGAGAACTTATTTTCCAAATCGGTGTTGTTGCAGAAATTTTAGAAATCGGGGGTCATTTTGGTAATTTCGTAAAAAGGGGTAATTTCGTAAATTTCCAAATCAAGGTATCTTAGATTTTCACGAAACAGGGTTTTTGGATACTTTTGCAAAATTAGAAAATTTTATTAAAATTGGGGAGAGTATAGGAAATTTTAGAAACCAAGGGTATTTTTGTAATTTTACCACTAGGGGTATTTTAGTAATTTTGTAAATCGAGAATATTTCCGAAAAATTTTGTAAAACAGTTTTTACAAACTAAAAGGGTAATTTTTAAGAGTTTTAAAACTAGAGTTTTTATGAAAATACGGCTAGTTCCCTTTCGGGGTTTAGTTATTGGGTTTAGCCCGTGAATAAGTCCTCTTGGTTAGGGTGAACCGAAGCTACGCACCAGGTAGGATTCGAGTGGAGAGGAGGTGAGTCACGCGGACTGCTTAAGTACCAAGCTCCCACCGAATACCAATCCTAGACATGCGCACAGTGGTTGCCACACCCTAACTCGGCGACTTAGTCACAGGTTTGTTTAATTAGGCATTTAAGTCTTATGTAGTTGTTGGGGTAACTAGTCCTAGGGTTCAAATACCTATCATACTATTCTACGTTCCAATTCTACCCTTCTACAAGTCATAATATAAATCACACATGAGATAGGGGTACTTACTTGGTGGACTTCGGGTCGGAGACTTAGGTGCCATGCCAGAAAAACCTGCTTATAAATTTCACAAATTCTTTTGGGCTTCAATTTGAAAATGTTTTGGGCCTTAAACCCAAGGCCGAGAGTTTAAAACTGGGCTCTGATACCAAGCTGAAACACCCCAAACCTGGCCCACGAGTCTCGACCAGATCTGGTATGTTCTTCGAGTAAAACGGTTCGAACCTGATTTGTATCTTTAGAATATCCTTGAGTGTTTTGGGGAGAAAACTCGAAGTGGATTGGGCTCAAGTTGGAAACCAGTTTATTCTTGAAACATAAGTTTTTATAAAAATTCCATTGTTAAGTTTCAAAACTTTAAGTTAAAAGGTATGCCGAATTTGTTTTAGGTTTCATCTTTTGATTAAAAATCATTTTCTTTAAGTGGCGAAACGTTTAGAATTCATTCTTGTATAAAATTTACTTAGTCTTTAATTTGATAAAAATTTTCGTATGATAAGAAAATAAATAACATGCATGCATAAAATAGTTCGTACTATGGCCTTATTACATCAAATAAACAAACCCAAAATAAATTTAATGTACTTAAAATAAAATAAAATATTCAGATAATAAAATTCCTTGCTGAGCATGGCCACCACTAAGCTCCTGCCGACCCGGTCCATTACTGATCGTCACCTGAAAAAGGTTCCCACAATAGGGTGAGTCAAACAGACTAAATGTGTACACAAACACTAAGTCTAAATAGATTCAGGCATATCAAGTCATGCACATACATATCAAAATATACAATTAATGATGCATTCCCAAACCCAAGCCTAGTTACCAACCGCTACACATCACCCGTACCAACCTGCACACCGTGGGGACTACTAAGTCAACCCTCCATCCGCTACACACCATCGAAGGCAGTCGCTGCAGTCGACTTGCTCATCGCCCTTATAAAATTTGTGGCATAGCCACAAGATAATTATTTTGTGTCATGAGACACCACATTCAAATAATGTGATCGAAGTCACCACATTCAGATAATGTGACCGAAGTCACCACATTTATATATCGTGACATAAGTCACCACATTCACTTCCCCTTTCATAATTACCCATATGCCCATGTCATACAAATCATACATTATCATGCCATGTTCTCTATTCACATTCTTATAGGTTCACATATGTGCCATAACAAATCATGTTATAATCCTAGTAGAAGTAGGAAAACGTACCTGAGTACTTTGTACCATTATATGGTACCTTAGCTATATTTTTCACATTCTTAATAACATATATATATTAAACATTGCCATAAATCTTATTAAGAGATAGTGTGGGGTACACACCTGATATACTTAGCAAATCACTAAAATCCCAAAAATCCCGATCTAATGCCTTAGATCCTTTAGCTCCTATATTCGGCCAACACTAAAAATTTAATAAGAACCAATCGGCCATAAAATCCAAATCCCAATAGGATTATTACACTCAAATCCTTACCTTGCTGCCGATTTGACTATCACTCAAAACCCGAAAACTTGTAGTCTTTCTTCCTTGCAATCGGCTAACATTGAATCAATTAATTTGGTTAGTTTTCGGCTTTTGCATAAGTAAGAAGTAGATCTATGTTGCTAAATAGGCCTTGTCCGAATGTGTAAGTACACTTACCTTGCGATTCACAAATCCCGAAAGTAGTCCCTGGCTATAAAGTTGTCGAAATACCTATAGACATGTGTTACATTAACTTTTATCATTTAATCTCAATAGATGGCCCTTGGCCGAATGTACACATGACTCACCTTAGATCTAAAAAGTCCCGAAAGACCCTTCTTCCTTGTAGTCGACAATAGTAGACCAATCCCGAAACCTCCTTTATTATTTCGGCCAAGAGACATCAAGGGGATTAGTTTCTAAATTTCGGCTAAAAGAGATTAAACATCTAGAATCAATTGCTTTTACCTCAATACTACAGTCGACAGCCCCCTTGCTTAAGACCACAGAGATTCGGCTATGGCTAGATGATGATCTCACAAGTTTCGGCTTTTGAGAGATTGAGGAAACAAGAAGAGAATGGGTTACAAAAGGGATTCGGCTTTGATAAAGAAAAGAAAAGAGAGGGTGTTGAGGCTTAGAGAATCGGCAATGGTGAATTTTGAGAAGGGATTATTCGGTTTTGACAAGAAAGAAAAAGTAGAAGAGAAGAGAGCTTACTAGAGAATTCGGCAAAGGCTTAATTGGAAAGAAAAGAAAGTGAATGACCTTACCTTCCTTCCTTGGCCGAAAATACCACCTAAAGAGCCCATCAATCGGCCAACTCCCCTTCCCCATATCCAATCTCCTATTTTCTCTCCTCTTCACCCTTTCAATAATTTAATTAAATCCTCATTTATCTCTTACCTCCCATACAAAATAAAAAGATAATTAATCCATAATTATCACACCCTTTAGCCGAATCTTAAAAAAAAAAAGAATAAAACTCATCTTTTAAGTGCCTTGATGCTGTCCATCCCTTCCCCCCTCTCCTTGACGCAAACATGCAAAATAAAATCCCTAATTTTGCTTCCTTGGTGATTCGAACACAAGCCCTTTCCCCTTAGCATATGGCGTCACACTCTAAGGCCTTAAGTGGCGCCTTGTAGCCACTTTTCCAAGCCCAATTTCATGTCATATCTCCCCTACTTATTTTCTTAAGGCCCAGTCAAGCTTTGCTCCTCTTCTAACTTAAAAATCTATTAATTTCTAATGCTTCTCCTATATTCTAGGGTTCCAAAAATTCATAAAAACACATTCATACACACAAGAGCATGCTTACATCCATAATCAAGGATATTACAAATTAAATGCAGAAAGAATGTGAAAGGAGGCCCCTCCTACATTCGGCCAAAGAAATTCAGAACAGGATTAACCCCGTCGGTTACCAACCCATCAGAGAATAAGAGAGAATCGAGAAAGAAGATGGCGCTTACCACTTAACAGGAAGGAACCGATTTGAGAGAAAGATAGGTGGATGAGTGGCGGCACTTCACTGAAACAAGAATCGAACAAAGAGATGTAACCACCAAAGAGATTTGGCTAATCAAGAAAATAAGAACAACTCAGGGAGAAAGAAGAGAAGATAAGTTTCGGCTTATGAAGAAACAGAGAGAAGATGCAAGAAGAAATGGCTATGGAGGTCCAGCTTACCCAAGAAGATAGAGGAAAGTTGAAGCACAGATGTTTCAGCCTTGGACGAATAAACCTTGCAACGAATGGTGACAAAAGGTGACTAAAGGATGAAGCACTGAAACAAAAAAGAAATGGTTGAGGAGTTTCGGCAAGCTAAAGAGAAAGGTTGCGAATTGGAGGAATACCGAATGTCAAAAGGAAAAATGAAAGCACTCAACACCCAAATGTTAACCACCCCACAAAATTTCGGCACCTAAACCCCTTAACCAAAACCGAATGCCTACCCACTTCCAAGGACTCCACAAGACCGATTTTGCTCCCCCAACACCCTTCAAAAATTCGGCCAACCTGCTTCTCACCCCACTCCCCAAGCTTCCTCCTTGAAACACTCCTCAATTCCCTCTCCTCCATTCATTCAACTTAGTTTGAATAATTCAAACTCCCAAAATAGCTCTCCACCACTTGTTTGAATTATTTAACCAGGTCTTGTCTCTCTCCTCCCGAGTTTGATTACCATCCAGCTGCCTCCCTTGCCTGAGCCAAAAATTAATACTCCAGTGTGCTGCTTGAGAGATTTGAGCCCTCTCCCTGTAGCTTCTCCCTTGTGACGCCACATCAAGCACTCTAAGTGGCGCCTCCTTGCCACTTTACCACCACTTTACTTGTGTCTTCAAACACAAGCAAAATACTTAAAACCTACCTCAGCTAGCTTTCCCCTAAAGTGCCCAAAATTGAAATTTTGGCCAAAGCTTCGGCTTAACCCCGAGCCTTCCCGAGGCCTCCAAACATAACAAATTAATAGACAGAGCATTCCAAACACGTAGAAACATTCTAAATGCAAAGCCTCTAAATCCCGGATGTTACACCCCAAATAATACTCCAAATCCTCTACTTTTTGGAAACCTTGCACACTGCTGATTACCCTTACCCAAGTTTCCCCAATTGCATTTGAAAAGAGAATATTTGTCTTCCCAACATTAATCTTATGACCAAATAAAGCGCAAAAATTATTTAAGATGTCCTTAAGTAATCTAGCTTCTTAGACATCTTCTTTGTTGAAGATAACCAAATTATTTGCAAAGAATAAGTGGGATAAGGTCGGACCAAAGCAGGATAGTCGGATAGGACACTATGTGCCTAAAAAGACAGCAGTGTGAATACTATGTCCTAGCCATTCCATACATAACACAAAGAGGTACGGAGCTAGTGGAAAACCCTGTAGAATTACCCTAACTAGCCTGAATTTCTACGTAGGTACTCCATTCCATAAAACCTGCAGTAGAGTTAGAGATCACAGACGTAATAACATTCCTAAGGAAATTTAGAATTTTTGCAGCCTAGAGCGAGGCATCAATAAACTCCAATTGCACCCTAACATATGTCTTCTCCAAATCAATATTAATTGCCATCCATTACTTGTTATTTCGCTTTCCTTTCATAGAGTGTACAATCTCCTGAGCTATAATGGTATTATCCATAATGCTTCTACCTACTATGAACACCGCTCGTTCTTGAGCAATTAATTTGGGAAAAATAAGTTTAAACCGGTTGACTATAATCTTTATAACTAGTTTGTATAGTACCAAATACAAACTAATTGGGTGAAATTGAGTAAAGTTTTACGGATTAGCAACCTTTGGAATAAGAACTAGCAGTGTATTGTTTAACTCAGAATCAAGACTCCCTTCAGTAAAAACATTCTTAACCCACTTGCAAATATCTCTCCCAACAATCTTCCATTGGTTTTGAAAAAATAAAGCATGGAATCTGTCACTACCTAGGGCTTTCAAAGGAGCCATGTCAAATAATGTCTTCTTGATTTCCTCATCAGATATCAGTCTACCCATAAACTCAATATCAAGATAATCAAGATTAAGAAAAGAAATTGGGGGTAAACCCCTCAAAAGTTTTGCAACATTGCCATGTAATTTTTAAAAGAAATCCAACGCTTCTATCCGTAGAATATCTAGGTCATAAATCCACTCTCCATCAGTATTCCTCAAGGCTGTGATTCTATTAAATTTCCTTCTTTGAAGCATACGTTTGTGAAAAAACTTGGTATTATGATCACCCAATTTAAACCAATCATATCTTGATTTTTTGTTTCCAAAGTAACTCCTCATAATGGACAGTTTCTAGCTCCTCCCTTAGCCTTAATTCCCTCTTAAATAAATGACTCAAGGTTGAATGTTCTATTCTTTTTATAATTTTAAAAACTTTTTTATTAAATGCCTTTTGTAAGTCCCAATATGTCCATAGGTAGACTTATTCTATTCTTTTACATTAGAGGTAAAGTGGGATAAAGACTCTAACATACTCTTATTAAAATTTCACTTACTTTAAACAAAGGAGGGGAAATTTAGGTGTTTAGTCCACCCTGCCAAAAAGCAGAACGGTCTTCTTTTAGGTAAAATAATCTTCAGAGAAATAGACAGAAAAAATGCCTATAATCTGATTTGTTTCGCGAAAGATGAGTAACTAAACTATTAAGGAATACTCTCAACCAAGCATCATTACCAATAGCACAATTTAATCTCTCAAAAACACCACTTCTATGCCAAGTGAAAGAAGGACCCCTAAATCTCAAATCATGAAGTTCTGCCATTTCCACAAATTCATTGAAAAAAGAACAACCTTTCTACAACTTTTTTTCTATCTTTCGGGACTTCCATAAACAAAGGAAACAAAGATATCTTGCAAGGGAAAACCACTGGAGACTTTTAATAGAACAAACTGAGTGTGGTTTCGAATAACCTCATCCCGAATTGGGTCCTTACAACCAATCCAAATGACCCTAGAATATCCAATTGCTTTCATATGATGAGACCGCTGGAACCCTAATTAAGCTATAATTCTATCTGCCTTAGCACTATTGACTCTCAACTCAAGTAAACCAACAATATCTGGTTTATACTCCATATTATACTCACAGAAAAATTCGAGGAAATTTAACACTAGCACATCCCTAAAAATTCCAAGAAAAAATTGATAAATTCATAATAAAAAAATATTAGGAAGGAAATTGACTTCCATTAATAAAAAATTAACTCATTTACTGGCATTGTACCAGCTTCATTAAGGTTCCCCTTATCGGCTTCAATCTCCAAATGAGAATTGATAAGATCAACAGTGGAGTTCATTGAGTCAGACAAAAGGAATCTTGAAATTCCAAACATTTTAAATCTACTCCCACACCCACGAAGAGACTTGTTGAGTTTCTTCCCGCCCCTACCAACTCTAATTTTCTCACCAACTCTTTGTCCTTGCACACTTGAAAGTACAAAACCACCCCCTTTCGAACTTTCTCCATCAATTTCAAACGTGCTTTTTGGTTACAAATTTTCTTTTTTGAATGTGGCAGTTGAATGCTTTACAAGGTCCAAAACACTCTCACTTAACGGAATACCAACCTCAATTGGACCCTCAAATGTCGGGTTAAAATGAGAAATAGTTCTGGAATTAAATTCAACACCTAAACTTTAATTCTTGTAGTTAGAGTTTCGACAGTATGCGCACCAGAGGAAATCTCATTACCAAAGTCTGATTCATTTGTTTCAACACCGATTGGGCCACCAAATTAAAAATACGGGAGTCAGAACTCAAAATCTCAAAGTCACTGCTAGCCCCAATTAGAATTTTGACTGGTTTCACAAGGGTATTTTGGTTCAGCCCACTTTCTAAAATAGACAAATTGCTTGTGCTCATTGAGGAAGATGCTCCAATCGACCCAGAAATCTCACTACCATCCAGAAAGTCGTCATTATCCATTTGTCCTGGCAAACCATCCACCTTCATGTGGCCCACTTGAGAAAACTTACTACCCAACTCCTTAGTTAACCTAACAATAGCATTGCCACCCTTATTCGAAACCCCCAAATCAGAGTTTACAATAAATTCCTTTCCCTTATATTTGAAACCCTTATATTTCTCACCATCGTCAGCAATAATTCATTCATCCTTATCTAAGGAAACCAACGCAAAGAATCTAGATCCCTAAGAAAATTGCCCTAGATTTTCCTCTTCAAATCTTTGTTTGCTTGATATCCTCTGTGATTTCCTCTCAACAACCATCCACGACCCGTAGGCATCTTCCCTATTTGTCATGGCAACCACCACCGTAGGCGTTTCAAGTGGAGGGTTTTGTTGTTCCAATTACGCCGCACTCCTGACCCAAGAACAAGCCTCCTTCAAATGACTATAGCATCCACAGAAGAAATAAACAACTGGTAACGATTCATATTCTATATGCTGAGATCTGCCATTAATCAACACATGCGATACTAATAGTTTGTCCAAATTAATATAGACTACCATACAAGCAAAAAGCCCCTTTACTTTTAGTATTCATGTTGAAATCTAGTTTAACAACTCTCCCTATCATTTCCCCAATCTCCCAAGGTACCTTTCTCTTGTACAAATGCCCCGAAAAGCTTGGTAATGTAATCTAGGTCATCACAACACTAGGCTATGGTTGAGCCAGATTAAAATCAATTGTCCAATGTTGCACCGTCAGGTATTGTCCAAAAACAATGCAAAGCCCTTGAGATATCACTTTGTCGAAGTCCCCTTTTTCTAGGAATTTGGCCAGAAAATAACCATTTTCAATGTCCAATAGTTGGGTCGGCGCAAAAGGTCTCCAAAGACTATGGATCTTATTAAAAATAGTTGCATACTATATTCCGTCCCAATAATTTTAGCACTAGCGTAGTAGACATATCTTGGATAAGAAACTGATGAACCCTTTCTGAAAACTTAATCGCAAGAATACCATTAATAGTCGATTTCCTAATATCCCCTTCACAGAATTCAAAATCATTATCACCTTCTAAAACTAAGAATTCAGTCGTCGTCTTTGAATCCAATTGTCCCTTGCCCACTAGCCTATCCTTCCAAGATAAGGTCTACTCATTAGAGAAATCCATATCCCTCGACTTGTTTGAATCAGTATGTGTATCCTTGAACCTCACCTTCGTGGTGATTTGATCATCTAAAGTATGAGTTTCAACCCCATTACCTTCACTAGTAGACATCATCAGATCAGCCCTATTACCTTCACCAAGCATTGTTCTTCATTACTTATTATTTTTTGAAGAATTAATATTTGATAACTTATGCATAATTTTTTGTATCATTAATGAAATAAGTGAATTTAACGATGATACATTATTAGAAATAAAGTAAGTGATCATGTGTTATCATCTAAATCATCGATGATGCATAGATTTATACAATGACAGTGTATTAAATTTAATACTTATAAACACTACAGCAAAACAGGTTTTTAGCGGCGTTTTTTTGGGCCTATAGCGGCTCTTGTAAGCGCCACTAAAAATATTTGCGGAGTTTTTAATAGCGCCGCAAAAAACGCCGCTAAATTTTGTGGCGTTTATTTGAAAAAATGTTGCGATAGAACATGACCTTTAGCGGCACTTTTCCCACAAACACCGCTATAGAACATGACCTTTAGCGGCACTTCTCCCGCAAATGCCTCTATAGAACATGACCTTTAGCGGTGCTTTTACCGCAAATGCTGCTATAGAACATGACCTTTAGCGGCGCTTCTACCGCAAACACTGCTATAGAACATGACCTTTAGCGACACTTCTACTGCAAACGCCGCTATAGAACATGACCTTTAGCGGTGCTTCGCTGCTAAAGAACATGACCTTTAGCGGCGCTTCTCCCACAAAAGTCGTTAAATGTCGTGTTCTTTAGCGGCGTCTTTGGTTAAAGTGCTGCTAAAGTTTTGTTCTTTAGCAGCGTTTGTGAAAGAAATGCCACTAACTTTAGCATATTTCTTACATCCATTTTCATTCATATAAAACCCTTTCTGTAACAACCAAAAACAGCAAATACAACTCCAGCCAAAAACAACAAATACAAATCCAACAAAAAACAACAATCTAAATTGTACTTCAAATCCAACAAAAGATATATGATCTAAATTAATAAATTAAATAACAAAATATTCTTACAATAATGTTAAAAGTTATAATGTTAAAATATTCTCACAATAAGAAAATAAACGTCTAAGATGGCGTATTTTGCGACTGTTGAAACATCTTCATCATATTTTGAACCTATTGCTGGAGTTCATCATATTTTATGCTTTGCTCTGCTTCCCTCGTTGCTACCTCCGCTTTAAGTTGAGCAATTTGCTCAACTGTGCTCGCTTACATCTGAGCCATTTGGTCTTTTAACCTCTGAACTTCAACTTGAGTCTGACTCCCCGAAGGCATGTATTGCTGCGAGCTGGATCCAAAATATTGGGTTGGGTTTACAAAAGATCCCTGAAATGGAACACGGCCATTTCTTTTTGGACCCAAAACTTCAGTAATAACTCGGTTATCAATGTCTTAAAGATTAACAGAGCTATCACTCAAAGCGATCGCTTCATACTCTGCCCTTTTATCCTTTAGTTTCTCCTAATAAATCAATCAAAGAGTTAGAAACGAAATAAATAATCAAAACAATTGCAACATAACTTAACATTATTTGCATTACAAACGACGAATTAAACCATTATAATTAAACATGATAAATATTTAAAATAATTCAAATTTTATTAAGTAAATATACCATATTTTCTACAGCTTCAGTAGTCATAGGAGATCCATCTTTCTTTCTATGTGTAATGTCAAAAAGTTGAAGGCGTCCAACATTTTGACCAGACGATTGTTCCTACAATATAGTAGTAAAAATATTATATATAAAATTAATTAATATTTGACACAATTAATAAATTCAAAATATCTCGTCCTCAGCTACACAAGCAAAACTTTTTGACCCAGCCGTGTGCGTGAATTTTTGTTTTTGCCTACTTGTAGTGCCAACGTGCTCACGATTCTACATTATGAAATTATTATTACATATATAGTAAATACTATAAACCGAAATAATTATACGATTTTGGAAGTACGTAATACCTCTCCTTTCTTTGAATTCCAAAATCTAACTGCACCTTCCCATTGGTACCTCAGCATTCCTGGCGGGACATTTTGCAATTTCTCTTCGAGGCTTATATTTTTCTTAAAATATTCCTTCTTTAAAGCACTTTTATGGTCTCTCTATTTTTTTCCTAATGCCTTCTTGACATAATTGTCCGAGACCTCTAAAACAAATCTCTCCTACAAAAAACAAAAGTTTAGGAAGTAAATATAAATGAAACTTGAACAAAAGTACTATAAATTACATTCAAGTTATTACCTTAATATTATCGAGAGCCTGATTTTTGTTACTATCAGACATATGATGTCATGACTCGTAGTTGATAGGCAACAGATTGGCATTTCATGATATAATGCCTAAGTATTCCGCTAAAAGTTGAGCTTCTGATCCAACAAGCTGACCAAGACTGTTCCTGGCTACTTTGACACGCTTGGCAGAGTTTAACTCGTATAAATCTTTTAGTAGCGTAAGTCTTCGAGTTCTGCGCGTCTCATCGCTTTCAGCTGAAAAATCGTATATTATAATATAAGAATTTGAAACAGAAATCAATAATAAAAGTCAGCATGCATGTAAATTAAAATTTAACATTACTTTGAATTTCTACAGGTTCGTAATCTATATTCGGAACATTCGAAGATCTAATACCAGTTTGTTGTTCACTATTTGTTTCTTCCGAATTTGGAGGATTTTGAACAATACTTAGACCTCGCAATCTTCTTCTGGGCATTTATCTACAATACACATAAAATAGTTGAAATATTTAACAAGGTCAAGATTTAAATTATAATATTACATATAATTAAAAAATCGTAAAATCTTACTACATCATAATTCGTAAATATCTTCATCCACATCTTGGCGAACCCATTGAAATTGTGTACTTGTACTAGGGATATTTTCATTTAAGTTTTGTTCTAGAAAAGGCAAAGTTTCTAATCTTTCGTCGATGCCATCTCTACTTCCATTGTCCATGTCAAACAAGTCTTTAGGGGTGTTACGGAGTACAACGTACCAATCCTTATCAGTTGGATCTTTCGAGTAAAAAACTTGTTTCACTTGAGAAAAAAATACATACGACTCGTCTATCAATTGTTGTCCAATGTGAATTAATCGAGAGAAGTTCACAATTAATAATTAGGTAAGTTGCGGGATTTTCAAGTATATATTTATGTATTACGTAAGTTAAGTAAGTTTTGTAAGTTTTGTAAGATATGATATGATATATATTTATGTATTATGTAAGTTATGATATGATATATATTTATGTAAGTTATGTAAGTTATGATATATGATATCTATCAAAAGAAGCTTAACCATTAATAATTGTATTATACAAAAATGTATAATACAAAATATATTTATTCAATATATGATATTTTATTCAAGTTTTTCAAAAAAAATACGATGAATTGATATTTTTTGGAAAAAGTATTTCTTTTTGAACCCGTCTAAGGTTTTTTTATATTTTTAAATCTTTGATGATGATGTTTTATTTCTTGTGTAGTGTTAGAATTAAGTGACCCGAATCCTTATTTAAATAAAATACAATGGTAAAATAAAATAAAAGAAGAATCCCTATAGAACTACACTTCTTTTATTTTATTTTAAATAAGGTTTTTTAAACCTTATTAAACTCCATCTATTTGATATTGATTAGAATAAGGAGTTTCAATCTTACTACACTCCTATTAGAATATGGCTTTACAAGCCTATAAATAGACATAGTCTGTAACACCCCGTACCCGGCACCGTCGCCGGAGTTGGGCAAGAGGCATTACTAGACTTTACTATTAGATCAGAACATGTAAATCTTAAAGCTGTCAAACTGTGTTGTGCCGACCAATTCGGCTATAACTCGAGTTATAGAGTTCGAAATTCAGATCCGTAAATTTTCCTTGAAAGTAGACTCATATATCTATTTACCATAATTTTTCTAGAATTTTTCATGTGGCCAATTAGTACAGTTTATTCATCAAAGTTACCCTTATTACACTGCTGGACAGTTCTGACCTGTCCCTATAAAACTGCAGATACCTCATTGCACGATTTTCATGTACTGTTCTAGTTTATACCAACGAAAAATAGACTCAATAAGGGTTCTACACATATATCCCATGCTTCCTAATTATTTTTGTACAATTTTTGACAATTTTTCCAAAACAGAACAGTGACTCGCGAATGCATTCAGAGTAGGTCTCACTAAAACTGGATTATCTCATAATGTATGAGTCTTTTGCCAACTATGTTTCTTTCATGTAAAAATAGACACAATAAGGTTTAACTCCATGTCTCATTCACCTTTTAATTCAATATACCCTATTTTTGGTGATTTTTCTAACTCATATCACTGCTGTTACTATAAGTTGTTTTGACACAATTTATGGAGGGCTAGCTTCTTACCAAACTCACCTACATTCCTAATTCAAGGATCTATCCCACATATATAATTATTACCTTAACAAATGATTAAACTTTGATTTAAAAAGCATAAACCTTACCATCAAGAACCAACATACACATTAACAATACTACAGCATACTTAATGAGAAATTTAGCCATATTCGCATGGCCATTCTTTAGGGTTTACATGTGAACCGTAAAACTTCCTTAAACAATCCAAGCCTATCCTATACATGCCTTCGTTCAAAACCAATCCCAAAATGAAGGAGTACCCCAAAAGATAGGTTGATAGTGTGAGCGACCTTCCAACGACCTTGATGCGCTTGTGGCTTGCCCCTAATCTATAAAACAGAAGAAACATCTCACACGGGTAAGCATACTAGCTTAGTAAGTCCCAATTCATTTAGAATTATAACATCTAATTATGTATGAAGGTAAAGCAATCCACATATGGTATTCTACAATAACAACTAAGTAAATAGTTTACACAAAGTCAAGTTTAATAATTCAAGAACCCACATTCATAGTAGTCATTCATGCAAAACAATTGTCCCATAGTAGCATGTTCGAAAGTCGACTTCCGACAAATTATATTCATCAATGACAACTTAGCACAAGTAGTATCTAACATAACATACCTCGCATACTTACCCGAACCACATTCTTGACAATTTGGTTCTAAATTGTCTTGACAAGGATTAGACTCTTCTTAGGAAATTTCATCACCGGCATCAAGCCTGCTAGGCGTAAAAGCCCGATAATTAACACCGGCACAAGGCCTGCTAGGCATAAGCCCGATAAATAACACCGGCACAAGGCCTGCTAGGCATAAGCCCGATAAATGTCACCGGCACGAGGCCTGCTAGGCTCGAAGCCCGAATATCAGAATATTATCACATGCTTTTCACATTCCACTATCACATATCAAATTATAACCGTTTATTCCCATTGCAATAAATAAATTTGTAATCAACCTAATCCATCAATCATCACATTCGGCCAACTCATAGTTTTACACCAAGCTATTACCAACTTTATCATTTACTAGATGTGTGAATGATCTTTAGATAATAAGTAGCTCAAGAACTTACTCATTTACCTTGCATTAGCCAAAACAATTTCCATCATATTCTCAACATAAATCATCAACCAACATGTAGGTATACATTCGGCCATGATGCAATTTGCTACTAACCTTCATAAATTTTATTATAGTCAAGGTAACCATAATTTATTCTTTGACAAAATCTAACCAAAGGACTTACCTCGGTTGTCGATAAGCCGTGCAAATCGGCTACTCGATAATCTTTGCTTTGCCTCGATCTTGATCTTTCTCTTTTTGTTCCCGATCTAATTTGATTCAATTTTAACCAATTAACTACACTTCTATTCAATTCAAGAGCAAAATCATAAAATACATATTTCGAGACATAACAATGTGCATTCAATTTATTAGGGAACACTTTGGCGATAATTTCCTTGGTGTGTTTTAACTTACTCTTACCTTCTTATCTAACCGTACCTTAACTTTTATAATTACACCTAGATAATCAAACATATTAGCTCAAATTCATTTTCTATTATGGCCGAATGTACTACTTCCATACCCTTGCATTTTTCTTCAATTTACAACCAAGAAACAAGCTAATAACCACATCTAATTCAAGCATTCAACTAATCCAATTTCCTATTGAACACCACAATAGAAATTTCAAGCCATTTAGGTTATTTCTACATGGCCGAATGGCCCTTAGGGGTTTAGGATTCTCTACCACTCTTCCATCCATCTAATTTACTCCTTACATTATTTTACTTCAATTACTCAAGTCTTATACTTAGTTCACCCAACAATTAACACATCATCTATAACAATTAATCTAGGGTCAACTTCATTTTATGTGGATGGCCGAACATCCAACACAAGAAGGGATTATTTCATGAATGTTCAACCCCATATTCGGCCAAATATGAAGGTATCTTCAAGCCAAAAATAGATAAAGCTTTCTTACAAGTTCAAGCTATTTCTTTTATACTATCTAAGTTTATTTTTAGCTCAAATTTTAACCCCTTTTCCCCCCCATGGCCGAACTTCATCATGCATGGCATCACAAAACTTCACTTATTTTTCCCCAATGCTTAAAGAAATCAACAAAATCTAGGGGTTGGCTATCAAGCTAAGATTCAACTCTTATCTTGATTTCCCCCATGCATGGCCGAATCTCATCCTACCAACTTAACAAGTTTTGCTTGTTTTCCAAAGAGAAACAATCAAGAATCCAAGCCATGTCAAGATAAATTATCAAGGTGAAGTTCAACTCTTACCTATACTAACACATGCAAGGGCCGATTGAAGAAGATGAAAGTTCTTCTCTTCTCTTCAAGGTAGAATTCGGCTAGAAGGGAGGAAGGATGAGAGAATTTTTTTTTTTGTTTTTCTTTTTGTTCTTTTATCAAAATTCATAGCATGCTTTTTCTAAAATCAAAATAGGCATAAATTAAAAGCATAAATTCCTAGCATGCTTGAATATAATAGTGCCTAAATGTCATAAAAAAAATAGAAAAAAGAGCATATATGCATGCTTGCCGTCCACCTTGTTCAATTGTGGGGAATTTGACATGCAAATTCCCATGTTTTATGGACAATTCAATTAGCTCCCTTTTCATTAATGCCCACTACATTAACCCTTCTTGCAATTTAAGCCTTCTTAGCAAATTAAACACTTAGATAGCTAAAATTTTCTACGAGATTTTTACACTCACTAGAAGCACACATAACAACACAAGGCATAATATTATAATATCTCACAGGCTCGGATTTGTGGTCCCGAAACCACCATTCCAATTAGGGTCGAAATTGGTCTGTTACAACTCTCCCCCCCTTAAGGATTTTCGTCCCCGAAAATCTTACCGTTAAAAAGGTTCGGATATTGTTGCTTCATTGACTCTTCAGGCTCCCACGTAGCCTCTTCAACTCCGTGACGATTCCATAGAATCTTTACTAATGGAATTCTTTTATTTCTTAACTCTTTGGTCTCCCGAGCCAAGATACGGATCGGTTCCTCATCATAGGTCAAGTCAGATCGAATTTCAATCTCTGACGGGGTGATCACATGGGACGGATCCGACCTGTATTTGCGAAGCATCGAAACATGAAATACATTGTGTATCTTTTCCAACTCGGAGGGCAATCTTAATCTATAAGCAACCGGTCCAATACGTTCCATGACTTCGTACGGTCCGATAAATCTCGGGCTCAACTTGCCTTTCTGACCGAATCGGAGTATCTTCTTCCACGGAGAAACTTTCAAGAATACCCGATCTCCGACCTGAAATTCAATGTCCTTGCGTTTTAAATCGGCATAGGACTTTTGACGATCCGAAGCTGCCTTCAAATTGCTTTTAATCACAACCACTTTCTGTTCAGTTTCTTTAATCCAATCAACCCCGTGTATCTTATTCTCACCGAGCTCAGTCCAATACAACGGTGTGCGGCATTTTCGACCATATAAGGCTTCATAAGGTGCCATTCTTATGCTAGACTGAAAGCTGTTATTGTAAGCAAACTCAATCAGGGGTAGGTATCGTTCCCACGTACCCCCGAACTCGAGAACGCAACACCTCAACATGTCCTCAAGTGTTAAAATGGTTCGCTCAGACTGACCGTCTGTTTGCGGATGGAAGGCCGTACTAAAATGAAGTTTAGTACCTAATGCCTCTTGCAACCTCTTCCAGAATCGCGAGGTAAATCTTGGATCTCTATCTGAAACAATGGAACTCGGTACACCGTGCAATCTTACAATCTGCGACACATACAATTCAGCGAGTTTGTCGAGTGGATAGTCGGTACGTACCGGCACAAAATGAGCTGACTTAGTCAATCTATCAACGATAACCCAAACGGCATCTTTCTTACTCGGTGTCATAGGGAGACCGGATACAAAATCCATAGTAATTCTATCCCATTTCCATTCGGGTATCATAATCGGCTGAAGTAATCCGGAAGGTACCTGGTGTTCAGCTTTCACTTGTTGACAGATTAAGCATTTGGAGACAAACTCGGATATGTCCCGTTTCATGCCAGGCCACCAATAAAACTGCTTCAAATCGTTATACATTTTTGTGCTTCCCGGGTGTATCGACATTCGGCCATTATGGGCTTCACTCAGAATCGCCTGTATCAAATCTGAGTTTGTTGGAACACACAATCGATTTTTATACTTCAAACAGTCATTTGCATCTATCTGGAAGTCTGATTCTGTAGAGTTCTCACACTGAACCCGAATAGCTACTAACTTTTCGTCAGCTTTCTGTGCCTCGTAAATTTGCTGAATAAACATCGGTCTTGTTTGTAGCTCGGCTATGATCGAACCATCCTCAGACATCGTCATCCGTGTGTTTAATGCACGCAGAGCAAATAATGATTTTCGACTTAACGCATCCGCAACGACATTAGCCTTCCCCGGATGGTAGTCAATCACTAATTCATAGTCTTTCAACAATTCTAACCATCGGCGTTGTCTCAAATTCAGGTCTTTCTGAGTCATTAAATATTTCAAACTTTTGTGATCTGAATAAACATGACATTTTTCGCCGAACAGATAGTGACGCCAGATTTTTAATGCAAACACAATGGCTGCTAACTCCAGATCGTGAGTTGGATAATTCTTTTCATGTGGCTTCAATTGTCTTGAAGCATAGGCTATGACCTTGCCTTCTTGCATCAGAACACAACCCAACCCACTTAAAGATGCATCACTAAAAATAGTAAATTCTTTACCCGATTCCGGCTGAGTCAATACTGGAGCCTCGGTTAAAAGGGCCTTCAACTGCTCGAAACTCTTCTGGCATTTTTCTGACCACTCATATTTGACATCCTTCTGCAGTAGTCTCGTCAAAGGTGCAGCTATCACGGAAAAACCTTTTACAAATCGTCTATAATATCCCGCAAGGCCTAGGAAGCTTCGAATTTCTGAAACATTCTTTGGTGGCTTCCATTCGAGTATGGCTGCTATTTTGTTTGGATCCACCCGAATTCCTGACACCGAAACCACGTGTCCCAAGAAGCTGACTTCGTTCAACCAAAACTCACACTTGCTGAATTTTGCATACAAACGATGATCTCTCAAGGTTTGTAGTACTACTCTCAAGTGCTCAACGTGATCCGCTTCACTTTTGGAGTAGACCAATATATCATCGATAAACACTACTACAAACCGATCCAAAAACCGTCGGAAGACCCGGTTCATGAGATCCATAAAAACAGCAGGTGCATTGGTAAGCCCAAAAGGCATAACCAAAAACTCATAATGCCCGTACCTCGTTCGGAATGCCGTCTTTGGCACATCAGAATCTCTGACTCGTAATTGATAATAACCCGATCTCAAATCTATCTTCGAAAACACTGAAGCCCCCTTTAACTGATCAAATAAATCATCGATCCGAGGTAACGGGTATTTATTCTTTATGGTCACCTTATTTAGTTGCCGGTAGTCGATACACATTCGCATTGTCCCATCTTTCTTCTTCACAAATAAGACTGGTGCTCCCCACGGAGAAAAACTCGGTCGTGCGAAACCCCTCTCTGTCAATTCTTGCAACTGCGCTTTTAATTCTTTTAATTCAGTAGGCGCCATTCGGTACGGAGCTATCGAAATTGGGGTCGCATCCGGCACTAATTCAATGCCGAACTCAATTTCTCGTACTGGGGGTAAGCCCGGTAGTTCTTCAGGAAACACATCGGTGTATTCACATACAACTGGTACCGATTTCATTAGTTTCTCGGACATTTTATTATCCAGCACATAAGCCAAATAGGCCTCACACCCTTTTCTCACATACTTTTGGGCTACCATTGAGGATATTACTGTAGACGACTCACTTGCATCACCGGACTTTATTCTGATTGTCTCACCGTTTAGGCATTTCAAATTAATAAGCTTTCTTTTGCAATCCACCACTGCCTCGTGTGAAGTTAACCAATCCATACCCAAGATTATATCAAATTCGTCGAAGGGCAACAACATCAAATCAGCTGGAAAGCAATAATCTCGAACCATCAACGGGCAACCCCTACACACTTTATTAACAAGCACACATCTACCCAAAGGGTTGGACACACGAATTACGAACTCGGTAGACTCAACTAGCAGAGTCTTACCAAATTTCAAAGTTTCACACACATAAGAATGAGTTGAACCAGGATCAATTAGTGCAATCACAGTAGTATCAAAAAGAGTGAAAGTACCAGTAATGACGTCGGGGGAGGAAGCATCCTCTCTAGCTCGCGCAGCATATGCTCTCGCCGGAGCTCTAGCCTCAGATCGATCCGTAGTGTTCTTCGTTCCTTTCTGGCTACCACCTACATTGCCTGAATGTCTGGGTGGTCTACCTCGCATTGGCACGCTGCTCGGTGTAGTATTCTGAACGGCATTCTGCTCAGCTAATTTCGGACACTCTCGGATAAAATGACCCGACGATCCACACTTGTAGCAAGTCCGATCATGGAATCTGCAACTCCCTGAGTGCCATTTCCCACAGTGCTTGCATTCAACTCTGGTCTGTGGAATGTTACCAACACTGGCTATCGAGGTAGCTCGGGAGCTCATAGGAGGTCGATCCCGTCTAGGTGGATCTGTAGTAGTTTTCTGTCGGCTATAATCATCTCTGGGCCTCTTGCTCGTGGGATGGAAGACTTTGCCCGAAGACCTCTTCCGGATATCTCTGGCTTCGGTATCGGCCTTCCTTTTCTCCTTCCCGAGCTCTTCAGCTTTGCAAGCTCTCTCAACTAAAGTTACAAATTCTTGGATTTCTAGAACGCCAACAAACATCTTTATATCTTCATTCAGGCCGTCTTCGAATCTTTTACACATAATGGCTTCAGTAGAGACACACTCTCTAGCATAACGGCTGAGCCTGACAAATTTTCTTTCATACTCCGTTACAGTCATTCGTCCTTGTTTCAGCTCAAGGAACTCTTTTCGTTTCTGATCAATAAACCTTTGGCTAATATACTTCTTGCGGAATTCAGTTTGGAAGAAATCCCATGTCACTCTTTCTTTCGGAACCACTGATATTAGTGTGTTCCACCAGTGATATGCAGTGTCCCGTAGTAAGGATATAGTACATTTCAAGCATTCATCCGGAGTACAAGACAGCTCACCAAGTACCCGAATAGTGTTATCGAGCCACATTTCGGCTCTCTCAGCATCATCATCGTCATTGGCTTTAAATTCTTCGGCCCCATATTTTCGAATTTTGTCAACTGGGGGCCTACTAGATCTCATCGGATCTATCATCGGGGGCGCTAGAGGATCCGGAGTTGGATTATTCGGGGGTGGAGGTTGGGGCATATTCGGGTTATTCTGAATAAATTGGGCAAACCAATCATTCATCATCCGATAAAAGGCTTGCTTTGTCTCTCCTTCGTGGCTACCCGAAACAGGTCGAGAGTCTATCGGCGCTGATCCATGGGTACGGTCAGGCGCCACGCTCTCCACATCATCAGCCACAGCTCTTTCTGGTTCGGAATCCATTTACTATACAAACAAAAATTTAGGTTGTCAGAAGTCACCACACTATCAACATATAACCACAGGCATGTATAGCTAGACTCACACGCGCCACGGTAGTCCTAGAATCGACTAAACCGTAAGCTCTGATACCAATTCAAATGTAACACCCCGTACCCGGCACCGTCGCCGGAGTTGGGCAAGAGGCATTACTAGACTTTACTATTAGATCAGAACATGTAAATCTTAAAGCTGTCAAACTGTGTTGTGCCGACCAATTCGGCTATAACTCGAGTTATAGAGTTCGAAATTCAGATCCGTAAATTTTCCTTGAAAGTAGACTCATATATCTATTTACCATAATTTTTCTAGAATTTTTCATGTGGCCAATTAGTACAGTTTATTCATCAAAGTTACCCTTATTACACTGCTGGACAGTTCTGACCTGTCCCTATAAAACTGCAGATACTCATTGCACGATTTTCATGTACTGTTCTAGTTTATACCAACGAAAAATAGACTCAATAAGGGTTCTACACATATATCCCATGCTTCCTAATTATTTTTGTACAATTTTTGACAATTTTTCCAAAACAGAACAGTGACTCGCGAATGCATTCAGAGTAGGTCTCACTAAAACTGGATTATCTCATAATGTATGAGTCTTTTGCCAACTATGTTTCTTTCATGTAAAAATAGACACAATAAGGTTTAACTCCATGTCTCATTCACCTTTTAATTCAATATACCCTATTTTTGGTGATTTTTCTAACTCATATCACTGCTGTTACTATAAGTTGTTTTGACACAATTTATGGAGGGCTAGCTTCTTACCAAACTCACCTACATTCCTAATTCAAGGATCTATCCCACATATATAATTATTACCTTAACAAATGATTAAACTTTGATTTAAAAAGCATAAACCTTACCATCAAGAACCAACATACACATTAACAATACTACAGCATACTTAATGAGAAATTTAGCCATATTCGCATGGCCATTCTTTAGGGTTTACATGTGAACCGTAAAACTTCCTTAAACAATCCAAGCCTATCCTATACATGCCTTCGTTCAAAACCAATCCCAAAATGAAGGAGTACCCCAAAAGATAGGTTGATAGTGTGAGCGACCTTCCAACGACCTTGATGCGCTTGTGGCTTGCCCCTAATCTATAAAACAGAAGAAACATCTCACACGGGTAAGCATACTAGCTTAGTAAGTCCCAATTCATTTAGAATTATAACATCTAATTATGTATGAAGGTAAAGCAATCCACATATGGTATTCTACAATAACAACTAAGTAAATAGTTTACACAAAGTCAAGTTTAATAATTCAAGAACCCACTTCATAGTAGTCATTCATGCAAAACAATTGTCCCATAGTAGCATGTTCGAAAGTCGACTTCCGACAAATTATATTCATCAATGACAACTTAGCACAAGTAGTATCTAACATAACATACCTCGCATACTTACCCGAACCACATTCTTGACAATTTGGTTCTAAATTGTCTTGACAAGGATTAGACTCTTCTTAGGAAATTTCATCACCGGCATCAAGCCTGCTAGGCGTAAAAGCCCGATAATTAACACCGGCACAAGGCCTGCTAGGCATAAGCCCGATAAATAACACCGGCACAAGGCCTGCTAGGCATAAGCCCGATAAATGTCACCGGCACGAGGCCTGCTAGGCTCGAAGCCCGAATATCAGAATATTATCACATGCTTTTCACATTCCACTATCACATATCAAATTATAACCGTTTATTCCCATTGCAATAAATAAATTTGTAATCAACCTAATCCATCAATCATCACATTCGGCCAACTCATAGTTTTACACCAAGCTATTACCAACTTTATCATTTACTAGATGTGTGAATGATCTTTAGATAATAAGTAGCTCAAGAACTTACTCATTTACCTTGCATTAGCCAAAACAATTTCCATCATATTCTCAACATAAATCATCAACCAACATGTAGGTATACATTCGGCCATGATGCAATTTGCTACTAACCTTCATAAATTTTATTATAGTCAAGGTAACCATAATTTATTCTTTGACAAAATCTAACCAAAGGACTTACCTCGGTTGTCGATAAGCCGTGCAAATCGGCTACTCGATAATCTTTGCTTTGCCTCGATCTTGATCTTTCTCTTTTTGTTCCCGATCTAATTTGATTCAATTTTAACCAATTAACTACACTTCTATTCAATTCAAGAGCAAAATCATAAAATACATATTTCGAGACATAACAATGTGCATTCAATTTATTAGGGAACACTTTGGCGATAATTTCCTTGGTGTGTTTTAACTTACTCTTACCTTCTTATCTAACCGTACCTTAACTTTTTATAATTACACCTAGATAATCAAACATATTAGCTCAAATTCATTTTCTATTATGGCCGAATGTACTACTTCCATACCCTTGCATTTTTCTTCAATTTACAACCAAGAAACAAGCTAATAACCACATCTAATTCAAGCATTCAACTAATCCAATTTCCTATTGAACACCACAATAGAAATTTCAAGCCATTTAGGTTATTTCTACATGGCCGAATGGCCCTTAGGGGTTTAGGATTCTCTACCACTCTTCCATCCATCTAATTTACTCCTTACATTATTTTACTTCAATTACTCAAGTCTTATACTTAGTTCACCCAACAATTAACACATCATCTATAACAATTAATCTAGGGTCAACTTCATTTTATGTGGATGGCCGAACATCCAACACAAGAAGGGATTATTTCATGAATGTTCAACCCCATATTCGGCCAAATATGAAGGTATCTTCAAGCCAAAAATAGATAAAGCTTTCTTACAAGTTCAAGCTATTTCTTTTTATACTATCTAAGTTTATTTTTAGCTCAAATTTTAACCCCTTTTTCCCCCCCATGGCCGAACTTCATCATGCATGGCATCACAAAACTTCACTTATTTTTCCCCAATGCTTAAAGAAATCAACAAAATCTAGGGGTTGGCTATCAAGCTAAGATTCAACTCTTATCTTGATTTCCCCCATGCATGGCCGAATCTCATCCTACCAACTTAACAAGTTTTGCTTGTTTTCCAAAGAGAAACAATCAAGAATCCAAGCCATGTCAAGATAAATTATCAAGGTGAAGTTCAACTCTTACCTATACTAACACATGCAAGGGCCGATTGAAGAAGATGAAAGTTCTTCTCTTCTCTTCAAGGTAGAATTCGGCTAGAAGGGAGGAAGGATGAGAGAATTTTTTTTTTGTTTTTCTTTTTGTTCTTTTATCAAAATTCATAGCATGCTTTTTCTAAAATCAAAATAGGCATAAATTAAAAGCATAAATTCCTAGCATGCTTGAATATAATAGTGCCTAAATGTCATAAAAAAAAATAGAAAAAAGAGCATATATGCATGCTTGCCGTCCACCTTGTTCAATTGTGGGGAATTTGACATGCAAATTCCCATGTTTTATGGACAATTCAATTAGCTCCCTTTTCATTAATGCCCACTACATTAACCCTTCTTGCAATTTAAGCCTTCTTAGCAAATTAAACACTTAGATAGCTAAAATTTTCTACGAGATTTTTACACTCACTAGAAGCACACATAACAACACAAGGCATAATATTATAATATCTCACAGGCTCGGATTTGTGGTCCCGAAACCACCATTCCAATTAGGGTCGAAATTGGTCTGTTACATAGTCTATTCCTCTTGTAATTTGATTCGAATTCGACATAGTAAATTTTCTTCTCCTCTGCCCGTGGTTTTTTCCCGAAAGGGTTTCCACGTAAAATCTGTGTATTCTTTATTTTTTATTTTCTTTGCGAAATATTTGTCATTACCGACGTTGTATTTTTCACATATTGGTATCCGAGCTTCCAGGATTTTCATCTCGATCACGGTAATTGCGTCTTTGAAGTATGAAATTTCACTGTTGGATCGCAACACTAGATTCGCGTTGTGGCAGATAAAGATGCAGACAGTTCTTGCACAGATGGATTTAGAAGAAGCCCTACTAGGGGTAGATAAGATGCCTTCGACATTGACGGAGGAAAAGAAGAAGCGCAAGGATCGAAAGGCGTTAACACAGTTACATCTGCATTTGTCTAACGAAATTTTGCAGGATGTGATAAAGGAGAAGACTGCCGCTGCATTATGGAAGAGGCTAGAACAAATATGTATGTCGAAAACTCTAACTAGCAAGTTACATATAAAGCAACGTCTTTATGCTCATCGTTTGGAGGAATGTGCGTCTGTGCACGAACACTTAACAGTGTTTAAAGAAATTCTATCAAACTTGGAGGCCATGGAGGTTCAGTATGATAACAAAGATCTAGGGTTGATTCTACTTTGTTCGTTGCCCCCGTCTTATTCAACCTTTAGAGACATGATTTTATATAGCCGCGAGTCTCTCACAGTTGATGAGGTTTATGATTCTTTGACCTCGTATGATAAGATGAAGCATCTTGTGGTCAAAACTGACTCTCAGGGAGAGGGTCTCATTGTTCATGGGAGACAAGATCGGAATGCTGATGATGATTGTGGAAGAACACAGGAATGAAATCCTCGCGGTAAATCTAAGGGTAGATCGAAGTCTTCAAACAGAGGTAAAACTTGTAACTTCTGCAAGAAGAAAGGGCACATTAAATCTGGGTGCTATAAGCTACAGAACAAGATTAAAAGGAAGGCTGCGAATCAAAAGGGAAAACAACCAGAAAATTTTGGTAAAGCAGATGTTGTAGAAGACTACAGTGATGGTGAACTTCTAGTCGCTTCTGTCAACAATTCTAAAGTGAGTGAGGAGTGGATACTTGATTCAGGTTGCACCTTCCACATGTGTCCCAATCGGGATGGGTTTACAAATTACGAAACAGTGTCTGAATGTGTTGTTTTGATGGGACATAATGCTTCGTGTAAAATCGCAGGTGTTGGAACAATTAAAGTTAAGATGTTTGATGGAGTTGTCAGAATACTTAGTGACGTATGACATGTTCCAAAATTGAAGAGAAATTTAATTTCGTTAAGTACTCTTGGTTCAAAAGGTTACAAATACACAGCTGAAAGTGGGATTTTGAAGATTTAGAAAGGTTCCCTTGTTGTACTGAAAGGGCAGAGAAAGACTGCCAAGTTATATGTTTTGCAGGGTTCTCCTGTTCTTGGTAATACAGCTGTCGCTTCCTCTTCCTTGTCACATGATGATTGATAAACCATAAAATCAACATATTTTAATCTCACATTTAGTATGCTTTTGGATGATTTAAGCCTTGATTGATATAAAAAGGTGCTCTTAATCCTTTCTTTTCATGTCTTATCCCTAGGAAAGCACCCGAGGACTAAAAGAACATAAAACGGGCCCAAAACAGAGTAAATTGGCCATATCACGAAATCCACACGGCCTGGACTTAAGCCCACATGGCCGTGCCACATTAATCATCTAGAACACGTCCTTACCCCCGAGTCACACGGCCGTGCCTCATTAAAGAAGTCCGGACACGGCTTGAAGACTAGTCACACGGGCGTGTGACATGGCCGTGTCCCTATCATGGCAAAGAGCAATTTCATTCGGATTTGGATACTTTAGGGTGAAGAAACACATTCCAAGAGCCTATATAAACCCCCTAAGTGTTACCTGAAAGGAGGGCAGTTAGCTAGGCCAAGGAGCCAAGCCGAAAAGGTCAGAATTGTGGGAATCACTCGAAGATAGCCAGTTGATCCATCTCTAGAAGCCAGAATTCTATTCAAAACGGCAAATCTCTCCTTCAATTCCTTCAGGGAGTTTTAGGGATTTCTTATGTTTTGTTTTATCTTCTCTTCTGAGATGTTTTCTTTATTTGTTAAGAACTAAACCCCTCAGATACCTGAAGGGGGTGAAACCTAGATTAATCTTGTTATTATTTTCTAAACTATAAGATAAATACTTGATTTGTTCTTAATTATGTGCGCTTAATTATTGTGTTAATGTTTCTGGGATATTGACTCAAGTCAGATGTTCTTAGGTGGAGGAGCAAAAGTCCCTGCGTAAGAATAGATCTAGCATAATTAAAGCGGAGTCATTTGCGCGCCTAGAGATAGGGTGACGAGATTTTTCTGGATTAGGGTGAAACCTAATATGGGAATCCATAGATCGGTTTACTGCTATTATAGGAGGTTATTAAGTGAGAAAGAGATTTCCGTTAATTAACCTAAGGTTAGATGTTATTCGCCTCGAGAGAGGGTTTAATATACATTAGGGAGTCCTACGGATCAAGTCAAGTGGATAAATCGTATGGTTCAGTGTTAGATAACAAGTGAAGTCTAGGTGGATTCTTCCTGAGGGTATCATCTTAAGTCAACTGAGTCTTCCCTCAAGTTATTTCCCAACTCATTCTTTTTGTCTTTGCGTCTTTAGCTTAGTAGTAGTTAAGTCTAAACAACTTCACTTATTTTAGGCTAGATAATAAAAAGAATGTTAGTATTAGTACTTTTAGTTCCTTTGGGTTCAATAATTCGGTCTTGCCTAAGTTATACTACTGTTCGATAGGTACACTTGCCTTTAATCGTTGTCAGAGTTAGTTTGCAGGTTCGATCATTCTCTTTATAAATTTTAAGACTCTGATTCCAGCGATCAAGTTTTTGGCGCCGTTGCCGGGGAACTAAAATATTAAGAAAGCTCTATTTTTATTACTTTAGCCATTATTTTTATTTTTCGCAATTTTATTTTTTTAGGTTAAATTTTGATTTTTGCTAAATTCTCTTTCTTTCTTTTTTAGTAGGTACCTCTAGTTTATGACTAGAAGGAACCCGAAAGGACCACTAGTATACAACAGTGAAATTGAAGCTACCGTTCATAAGACTCGCAGAGAAATCAGGCGAGCCCTAAATTACACAGAGGAAGACCAAGAAGGCAGATCCAATCCTACTGAAGGGATGGACGAGAATAATCCATAACCACATGATGTGAGAGAAAACAATGCTCCACATACTATGTTTGATCATGCTAAACCGTATTTAACAGGAGCATAATCGAGTATTGTTAGGCCTGCTATAGCTGCTAACAATTTTGAATTAAAGCCTAACACAATACAAATGATTCAACAATTTGTTCAATTTGATGGTTTATAGGACGAAGACCCAAACACTCATATAGCTAAATTTTTAAAGTTCTGTGATACCTTCAAAATAAATGGCGTTTCAGATTATGCCATACGTCTTCGGTTATTTCCCGTTTCATTAAGAAATAAAGCCAAACGGTGGTTAAACTCGTTACCACGAGGGTCAATCACTACATGGGAACAAATGACCGAAAAATTTCTTTTAAAATATTTCCCACCGGCCAAAATGGCCAAATTGCGGGATGATATTTCTTCTTTTATGCAGATGGATTTAGAGACATTATACGACGCATGGGAGAGATACAAGGATCTCTTGAGAAGGTGTCCGTACCACGGTTTACCCTTATGGATACAAGTCCAAACCTTCTATAACGGTGTAAACCCCTCAGCGAGGCAACTAATTGATTCAGCCGCCAGTGGAACCCTGAACAACAGAACTCCTGAAGCAGTCTACGAGTTCATTGAAGAGATGTCACTGAATAACTATCAGTGGCAAGTGACAAGGACTAAACCGACAAAATCAGCTGGAGTTTACAACCTCGATGCAGTGACCACACTATCAACACAGATAAAGATGATAAATAAAAAGCTTGATAGTTTGTGTTCTTTGCAGGTACACCCAGTCATGCAATGTGACGCAAGTGGAACTGTGGCGAATCCTGAGTACCCACCCTACCAACAGGGCGCAGAGAGCGAACAGATGAACTATATAGGTAATAATTTCAGATCCAAAAATAATCCTTATAGTAATACTTACAATCCAAGTTGGAGGAACCACCCAAATTTTTCATGGGGAGGTCAAGGAAATCAAAGACAACAAACTCCTCAAAATTTCCAAAATCAGCCATATCCACAAGAGAAAAAGCCAAACCTCGAAGAGATGCTGACAAAATTCATGGCAAGTACAAAAAATCATCTCCAAGATACCGAGAAAACACTTAAAAGTCAACAAACATCGGCTGAGGAGACCAAGAACTGAATCGAGGAACTTACTAAGTCAGTAGGGGAAGTCACTAAAGCAGTCGGACAACTTGCAAAGTTAATGTCCGAACAACCGCAAGGACGTCTACCAAGTAACACTGAGATTAACCCAAAGGAGCAAATCCAAGCCATCACAACCCATAATAGCACAGGGGTAGACGAACCTAATCCAATACAAAAGAACAAGGTAGATGAAGGAAAAGTTGAGGCAACACAGGAAAAGCCAAAACCATAAATCAAAGAATACCAACCTCGCATACCTTACCCTGAAGCAATGAAAAGAGATGATAGAGAAGAACAGTTTGGTAAGTTTCTTAAACTTTTAAAGAAATTACATATTAACTTACCTCTTCTTGAAGCTCTTTTTCAGATACCAGATTCGAGGAAATTTTTAAAACAGCTCTTAACGAACAAACGCAAATTAGATGAAGAGCCACATGTGGAATTGAACGCAGTATGCTCAGCAATGTTACAGAATAGACTACCACTGAAGCAAAAAGATCCAGGGAGTTTTACTATTCCTTGTTTAATTGGTAGACTAAATGTTGATAATGCGTTAGCTGATTTAGGGGCAAGTATAAATGTCATGCCTTATACATTGTTTAAACGACTAGGTCTAGGGAAGCCCAAACAAACTAGGATGAGTATTCAATTAGCTAATAAAACTGTTAGAATTCCTAGAGGCATTATCAAAAATGTTCTTTTCAAAATCGATAAATTTGTTTTCCTAGTAGATTTTGTTGTCTTAGACATGGATGAGGATAATTCAATCCCCTTAATTTTAGGAAGACCCTTCCTAGCAACTGCTAAGACTAAAATTGATGTTGCAGCAGGAGAACTTATACTTTGTGTAGGTGACGAATCAATCAGTCTTCAAGCTCTTGACTTGGCCAGGACAACAATCGATGAAGGCAAGAAAGTCAATTCAGTTGATAATCAATTTGTGCAACCTTCATCGCAGGAAACACTACAAGGATACAAACCTGAGCCGAATCATGAACCTAGCACCAACAAAGAAAAATTACATAAGGAACGAAGCCTTAAGGTTGACAGTTCAGAAGAGCAAGAAACACAAATCAAAGAGGAATAGGAATGAAACAAAGTAAAACCTAAGGAGCCCCCAGAAGAGCTCATAGGCACATCGAATCACTTCAAAATAGGAGACCAGGTGCTTTTAGACAAAGCTGACCCTCTCATCACCACATTAGACCTGAAAGTAAATGAAGAAATTCCTCTAAAGGTACATAAAATCTTCCTACACGGAACACTCAAGGTAAGCAATCCAACATTCGACACTTTTAAGGTAAACACTTCTCGACTTAAATTTTATCAAGAAAGTAGAACTGTAAGCATGAGGGAAGATATTCAAACCTTTAAACCTTCCTGATTTTCTTTTACAAGGAAAGTCTAGCTTAAGACTATAAACGAGCGCTTCTCGGGAGGCAACCCGAGCACTAACCCAATGTATTTTCACATTTTGCTTTCTTTTCTTCTTTCTTTTCTGAAAATTTAGTTTTAAACTAACACAAAAGTGCAAATTTCCAAGCCACACAGCCTTACACACGGCCGTGGCCGTGGCCGTGTGGACCACCAGAATCCCCATACTGACATAGTAGAGGCAGTTCGAATCAAATCCCACCTAATTCTCAACGTCACGGATCCAACCACTCCCCCACGGGCACTGAAAAAGTGGCACGGCCGTGCCCTACGACCGTGTGAAGCTATTGACTTGCAAGCCACGGGTAGAACACGCCCTTGCCTTAAAACTGTGCCAACATACTGACTTGTGCCCTACGGGCGTGGCCGGCCAAAAAACGGGCATGGAAAAACAACACGCCTAGACACAAGGCCGTGCTAAGTGGTTGTGTGCATCGACACGCCCTCACACCACGGGCGTGGGAACGTACCAGATTTGAGCCTCTATTTAAACACCAACCCCCTCTCCCCATTCTTCTACTTCCCACCTCTTTTCTTATTCCCTATCCTCAGATTTCCCCTCCATAACAAGTCTCTCCAACCCTTGAGCTACACCAAAACCATGCTGAAGAAGTGGAAGAAGCCAAGCATAATCTCACCCAAGGTGACCCCTATACATAAGCTCATGCCAGCCGCTTCATTCAAACAATAAGCCAAGGGTCTTTGAGACCATCTAGTTTTTATTTTTCTTTTCTCTTTTGCTTCAATTTCCTTCTCTTTGACAATATTATGCTTAATTTAGTTTAATATATTCTAATTTCTTAGTGTTAGGTTGTAAAGGCTTCTTGGGAATCATGCCACTTCCACCACCGCCAGCACCTCCGTCACCTTAGAAGTCACACCCACCTCACGAACCATCTACCAATAATGATTCTCAAGCCCTTTTATCTCCCAATCTTAGTTTATTTTTCTTCTTAGTCTCCTTTCCTTTTTCTTTCTATTTTTTAGTTATATATTTCGTTTATTTTAAATGTGTCTTAATAACTCCTGGCTAACTATTTACGAGCTCCCCAATTTCTTCATCTAGCTCAAGATCGTCATTCAGACCGACTCCTCCAACTCCGGGATCTCATCCGTAATTTAGGAAGTTTCACCTCTCCCTCTCTCTTAAATTTTATATCTGTCTTTGTACATTGAGGGCAATGTACATCTTAAGTGTGGGGGTGAATATTTATTTAAAGAAAGGGCCTAACTTTCTGCATTATTCTCAAACCCGGCCTAACTTTCTTCATTATTCTCAAATCCCTGAATTTAGTCTTGTTTTTAAGTAATTTCCTCATATTACTAATTAGGATGAAATTTCCGATGGTCTATGATTTTTATTGATATGTTTTAGATTAAGTCATAGTTAATTTTGCATTGATGATTAAATTAGAAGAATATTAGAGAATCAAGCATGATAAGTCTATTTTTTAGAATTAAAATCTTTGCTAGGTTGTTGAGCTGAATCTGAATATCATCTGGAAGTTTGAAATTTACAAGGATGATGTCAAAACACCCATAATTTTTGTGAGATTTTGAGCCTATTAGAGCATATATTCTTTTCCATGCTCACTTTATTGATTATGAGTGTGTCAACTATGAACTGTTATTCTAGAACTTGCCTAGATTATACATGTTGAGACCACATCTATGATTTGATATACAGAGATGATAAAGGCACCTAGGATTTAACCCACTCACTCCACTAAAAAGCTTACCTCCATAATTAACCCTTAGTGAACCCCGTTGATCCTAACAACCCTTTTTATTGACTTGCCAGCTAATATTAACCCAAAACCCCTTTGTATTTGTTATCACCATTCCTTTTGACTACCCTCATATCGAGATTTGATTTGATGTGTTGCCTAACTGTTATCTTTATTTTAAGTAATAGATACATTCCTTATTATGTAAACTTGATTTGTTCTTAAAAAAAATGAAGTATATTCAGTATTAGTTCTACTAAGTGAGCTTACATGTTGAAATTCCACATCTTAAGGAAAAAGCTCGTATTATTAGTTTTCAATTAATGTAATTATTTAGGAATAGTTCAATTTTTTTAGTTAGGCAATTTGTCAGGTCAGTCTCAATTCTAACCTTCTAATTCAGCCTTTATCCACACCATTAACCCTAACCCCGTTACAACCCTTACCTTTTGATTTGTGTATCATCTCATATTATAGTGGTGAAGATTTGATTTTCAGGCAAGCCTATGGGATTAACTTTTCAGGTTCGACCTTTGAGAGCTTAATTTTGAACCTTAAACACCTCGAGTGATTTGAGTGAATCTTTAGTGAGGATGTCAATCCTTGTCGATTTTGAATCAAAGGTAATTATTTAGATAAGGGGAAACACCTATGTTTTTATGCTACAAATATATGACTTTGACTGTTTGAATCTTTAGGACTCTTCGAGTTAACTCATCCATGTATAAATTATCTATGAATTATGATGAGACATTATTGATAGGAATTATAAATCATGGAAAGTTTGTTTTAATTGTAAGTTGAGAATTTTGCTTGAGGACAAGCAAAAGCTTAAGTGTGGGGGTATTTGATAAACCGTAAAAGCAACATATTTTAATCCCACATTTAGTATGCTTTTGGATGATTTAAGCCTTGATTGATATAAAAAGGTGCTCTTAATCCTTTCTTTTCATGTCTTATCCCCAAGAAAGCACCTGAGGACGAAAAGAACATAAAACGAGCCCAATACGGAGTAAATGGGCCATATCACGAAATCCACACGGCCTGGACATAAGCCCACACGGTCATGCCACATTGATCATCTAGAACACAGCCTTACCCCCAAGTCACACGGCCATGCCTCATTAAAGAAGTCCGAACACGGCTTGAAGACTAGTCACACGGGCGTGTGACATGACCGTGTCCCTATGTGGCAAAAAGTAATTTCATTCAGATTTGGATACTTTGGGGCGAAGAAACACATTCCAAGAGCCTATATAAACCCACTAAGTGTTACCTGAAAGGAGGGCGGTTAGCTAGGCCAAGGAGCCAAGCCGAAAAGGTCAGAATTGTAGGAATCACTCGAAGATAGCTAGTTGATCCATCTCTAGAAGCCGGAATTCTACTCAAAACAACGGATCTCTCCTTCAATTCCTTCAGGGAGCTTTAGGGATTTCTTATGTTTTGTTTTATCTTTTCTTCTTAGATGTTTTCTTTATTTGTTAAGAATTAAACCCCTCAGATACCTGAAGGGGATGAAACCTAGATGAATCTTGTTATTATTTTCTGAACTATAAGATAAATATTATGTGCGCTTAATTCTTGTGTTAATGTTTTCGAGATATTGACTCAAGTCAGATGTTCTTAGGTGGAGGAGCAAAAGTCCCTGCTTAAGAATAGATCTAGCATAATTAAAGCGGAGTCGTTCGCGCGCCGAGATAGGGTGACGAGATTTTGCCGGATTAGGGTGAAACCTAATATGACAATCCATAGATCGATTTACTGCTATTATAGGGGGTTATTAAGCGAGAAAGAAATTTTCGTTAATTAACCTAGGGTTAGACGTTATTCGCCTCGAGAGAGGGTTTAATATACATTAGGGAGTCCTACGGATCAAGTCAAGTGAATAAATCGTATGGTTTAGTGTTAGATAACAAGTGAAGTTTAGGTGGATTCTTCCTGAGGGTATCGTCTTAAATCAACTGAGTATTCCCTCAAGTTATTTCCTAATTCATTCTTTTTGTCTTTGCGTCTTTAGCTTAGTAGTAGTTAAGTCTAAACAACTTCACTTATTTTAGGCTAGATAATAAAAAGAAGGTTAGTATTAGTACTTTTAGTTCCTTTGGGTTCGACAATCCGGTCTTGCCTAAGCTATACTACTGTTTGATAGGTACACTTGCCTCTAATCATTGTCAGAGTTAGTTTGCAGGTTCGATCATTCTCTTTATAAATTTTAAGACTCTAATTCCAGCGATCAATGATATTACTAAACTTTGGCATATGCGCCTAGGGCATATGAGTGAGAATGGCATGGCAGAATTGAGCAAAAGAGGACTTCTTGATGGGCAAGAAATTTGCAAACTGAAGTTCTGTAAGCACTGCGTTTTTGGGAAGCAAAAGAGAGTTCGATTCACCAGAGGAATCCATAACTCGAAGGGAATGTTGGAGTATATTCATTCTGATCTGTGGGGGCCATCAAGAGGTGGAGCTAATTATATGCTAACTTTTATTGATGATTTTTCCAGAAAAGTTTGGGCATTCTTCCTGAAGCAGAAAAGCGATGTGTTTTCCACATTTAAGTCTTGGAAAACTATGATTGAAAAACAGACGGGAAAACAAATAAAATACTTCCGCACAGACAATGGCTTAGAGTTTTGTTCTGATGAGTTCAATAAACTGTGCAAGTCAGAAGGGATCGTGAGACACCTGACAGTTCGTCATACTCCACAGCAAAACGACATTGCAGAACGAATGAACAGAACAATCATGGAGAAGGTTCGATGTATGTTGTCAAATGCCAACTTACCAAAGTCGTTTTGGGTCGAGACAGCCTCTACTGCATGTTTTTTGATCAACCGATCTCCATCCATTGCCATTGAGAAAAAGACTCCACAAGAGGTATGGTCTGGTAATCCTGCTAATTATTCTGATTTACAGATCTTTGGGTGTCCTGCGTATGCTCATGTTGATAATGGAAAATTGGAACCGAGATCCATTAAATGTGTTTTTCTTGGTTATAAAGCTGGGGTAAAAGGGTATAAGTTATGGTGTCCCGAAAATAGAAAAGTTGTGATTAGCAGAGATGTTGTTTTTGATGAAACTGCTATGGTACCTAACTTATCTCTTAAAGGCTCTTCCAATAAAGAAAATCAAAAGCAGGTGGAGCATCAGATTAATACAGAATCGACTCCTCAAGCCAGTACAAAAATTGAGAATAGAGTTGCTTCTTCACCACAATACTCTATCGCCAAAAACAGAACTAGAAGAGAAATCAAACCACCAAAGAAGTATGCCGAGGCTGATCTAGTTGCTTATGCTTTAAATGTGACTAAAGATATAGATGCAAATCAAGAGCCGTCTAATTATTCTGAGGCGGTTAGCTATGAAGACTAAAAAAAGTGGATGTTTGCTATGCAAAAGGAGATGGAATCACTCCAAAAAAACAAAACATGGGATCTTGTAAAACTTCATAAAGGTAAAAAGGTTGTTCGTTGTAAATGGGTGTTTAAAAAGAAAGAAGGGACTCTAGGAGTTGAAGAACCCAGATATAAAACAAGGCTTGTTGCAAAAGGTTACAATCAAATTCCATGAGTGGACTTCACAAATGTGTTCTCCCCAGTTGTAAAGCATAGTTCGATTCGAGCTTTGCTTGGTATTGTGGCCATGCATGATTTGGAGCTCGAGCAATTAGATGTAAAAACTACATTATTGCATGGAGAACTTGAAGAAGATATTTACATGCAACAACCAGAGGGTTTTACAGTCTCAGAAAAAGAGGACTATGTTTGCTTGCTGAAAAAGTCCCTTTACGGTTTGAAACAGTCACCAAGACAGTGGTACAAGAGGTTTGATTCTTTTATGACTTCTTATGATTTTAGAAGAAGTAGTTTTGACAGCTGTGTTTACTTTAAGAAAAATAGTGATGGTTCTTTTGTGTATCTACTTCTTTATGTTGATGACATGTTGATAGCAGCAAAAGATAAAGGAGAGATAAGAAAGGTCAAAGCCCAACTAAGTGAAGAATTTGAGATGAAAGATTTGGGACCAGCAAAGAAGATACTTGGTATGGAGATTCTCAGAGATAGAAAAGCAAGTAAATTGTACCTAAGTCAGAAGGGGTACATTGAGAAAGTTCTTTGCAGGTTCAATATGCAGAGTGCTAAGCCTGTTAGTACTCTTTTAGCAGCCCATTTCAGACTTTCATCGGCTTTGTCTCGACAATCAAATGATGAGATTGAGTACGTCACATGTTTCATACTCTAGTGTAGTGGGATCTCTCATGTACGCTATGGTTTGTTCACGTCTAGATTTATCATATGCAGTCAGTGCAGTTAGCAGATACATGGCGAATCCCGGTAAAGAACATTGGAAAGCAGTTCAGTGGATTTTAATATACTTACGATGTACTACTGATGTTTGCTTACAGTTTAGAAGAACTAGAGATGGAGTCATTGGGTATGTTGATGTTGATTTTGCTAGAGACCTTGATAGAAGAAGATCTCTCACTGGTTATATCTTTACAATCGGAGGTTGTGCAATCAGTTGGAAAGCTACTTTGCAAACTACAGTCGCTTTGTCTACCACTGAAGCTGAGTACATGGCGATTACTGAGGCTTGTAAAGAATCTATTTGGTTGAAGGGACTCTTTAGTGAGCTCAATGAAGACCTTCAAATCAGCACAGTATTTTGTAACAGTCAGAGTGCCATCTTCCTTACAAAAGATCAAATGTTTCATGAGAGAACAAAACACATTGATGTTTGGTATCATTTTGTTCGTGATATTATTGCTCGTGGTGATATTGTTGTCAGCAAAATTAGTACTCATGAAAATCCTGCAGATATGATGACTAAAGTCACTTCCTATAACCAAGTTTGAGCATTGCTTATACTTGGTTGGTGTTCATTGTTGAAGTTAAACCCTTAAGGGGTTTTATGGAAGAGGTGGAGAACTTGTTCGTTGAGAGTTCGCGATGAAGAACTTTTTTATTGAGAATTCGTGTCAAGGTGGATACTGTTAGAATTAAGTGACCCAAATCCTTATTTAAATAAAATACAATGGTAAAATAAAAATAAAAGAAGAATCCCTTCTTTTATTTTATTTTAAATAAGGTTTTTTAAACCTTATTAAACTCCATCTATTTGATATTGATTAGAATAAGGAGTTTCAATCTTACTACACTCCTATTAGAATATGGCTTTACAAGCCTATAAATAGACATAGTCTATTCCTCTTGTAATTTGATTCGAATTCAACATAGTGAATTTTCTTCTCCTCTGCCGGTGATTTTTTCCCGAAAGGGTTTCCACTTAAAATCTATGTGTTCTTTATTTTTTATTTTCTTTGCGAAATATTTGTCATTACCGACATTATATTTTTCACATGTAGCGTGGAAAGGATCCTTGAATGATACGAAAGATACTAGTATACTAAGATCCAATGTGTGACAGATGAAATTCAACAAAATTTAAACTCAATTTACAATTTTTAAAGTTTTTTTAAAACATGCTTTTTTGTTTTCATTTTGAAAGGGGATGTTCATGGATCAAACCATGAAAAATTTGAAGACACCAAATCTGTTCTACTTGTTGACGTTGGGATGATTTCAATATGTTCTTTTATAGGGAAACTGGACTTGGGAACATGCAAAACTTAAAGCGAGAATGTAGACTTTACAAAGAAACCTGAGGTACCCCCAATGGCTTCAAATTTCAGATACATTCAAGGCATGCATCTTCTCTTTTACTAAAATAATTAATTATATTTCTAGGCATTACTAAGGAGAAGATATCTAGAATTTGAGTCTTAGAGAGCTTCAAAATTTAGAGCTACAACTTGATTCTGCCCTTAAACGCACAAGATCCAAAAAGGTTTAAAGCACTCCAACAATATATATCCTAAAACATTATTTTCCTTAGTGTAAAAGATTTTCATGATTTATATTTTAAATCGGTCCAAATATATTATGGTATTGATTGAAAATAGTGTCTCCACCACATAAACAATTAGGGGTGAAATCAAAAATCTTTTAAATAGACCATTTTTCATTTTTGAATAGTCAGAATCCCTTTAAATTCGCCCCCTCAAAATTCGAATAATAAATGTATCATCTATTGAATAAATATATTTAGTACCAAAAGAAGCTTAACCATTAATAATTGTATTATACGGGTTTGCATAATACTTTTTTTTTCCAATTATAAGCTTGATTAATTAAATATTGATTCTTTTTCAAAAGAAGCCATTAAATTTACTTGTGATCAATAGAAAAAAAATGAAAATCAGCAAATTGATATTATATGCAATTCAAATTTAGCAAATTAAATATACATACCTCTTAGAAATTGTAAATTGGATGGTAGAGTCGATTCCAGCAACTAGTGTTGTGGTGAGCAAAGCACGCCCAAAACTTTTGAGATGCTACAAGAAGAATAAAAAAAATTCCATAATATCGAAAATAATAAAATAAATGAAAAATAAAAGGGTATAAATAGCAAAATTACGAGTGAATTAACTTACATGACAAGTGAGAATGGTGCGAACAAAGCGAACTGCAACAAATACTAAGTATTTTTCCCTTCTATGAGTCAATAACAAAACTTTTTCTATAACATTGTTAAGGATAAAATTACACCTGCAAGTAATGAAGATAAGGTAATTAACACCCAAACCAAAATATTAAAATAATATTTAAGTAATTAAAATGATATTTAAGTAATTAAAATAATAATGCATTAAAGTAAAAATAATATTAAATGAATTAAATTTAAGTCATCTTCAGCGACAATTATTGAAATTAATTCAAAGGAGTCGCTTTCTTTTATTAGTATTATTCCATACATAATTTTATCAGCATAATTATTATTGATCATCTTTCAAAAGAATCTATGTTTAAGACATATTGCCTACTATTTAGGAAATAAAGGGATCCTTATGCATAAATAAACTTAAAAGCTAAGTTATGGTGCAATACGGTAGCATTACAAATGTAACACCCCAAACCCGGCCTAGAAGTTAGACCCGAATCTGGCTTGCCACATGGAGGTGTTTTTCAAAAAAAAACCATCTTTGCAATTGTTAAAAACTTGTTTGAGAATTATAGCCTCTTTGTTAAAACCCAAAACACTTAAGCAATTGTGTTTATGTGAAAACATAATTATCTTTAATAAACCTTTTCAGTTGCAAAAGCATATTTGAAATAACAATTTGCGAAAATGTGACGTTTGATAAAGAGTTGCAAAAGCATCTTGAAACATTGCGGAAACGTTGATAAAATACAAGTATTTTTGAAAGATTGATGAATCACAAATCAAGGAATTGAACTTTAAATCCGTGACTTTTGAAAATATCGTTTGATAATTCGAGAGATAACTTCCGTGTTAAAATATTTATAACGTTTATTATGAAATCCATTTGCCAATCGATTTTGGAAAACCTTTATTTAAGTATTTAGAAAAAATCACGTTTAAAACAATTTAAGCAAAATAATAAGTAAACCAACCATGAAGCAAATAATAAAATACTCCAGAGGCCTTATTACAATTTAAACCAAAATAGCAAAATAATAAACGGAAATAGAAATTTAAATTTTGATAACACCATTTCGGAAGTATAGCCTCCATCGAGTCATCCATGGGCCCAATTCCTCACTACGGAGCATTACCTCCAAGGGTTAAGAGAAAGGGGGTGAGTTACAAGAACTCAGTGTATAATCTCCTTACCATCATCCACTGGGTCGGAACACACATAGCAATATTTTGGGCCTAAGCCCATTTACAATTAACATAATAACATCTATATAATATGCATGTGATATGAAATTCCCAAACCAAACCTAGTTTCCATCCGCTACACACCACCCGTACCAACCAGCACACCTGTGGGGATCAAGTCAACCCACCCCGCCAACACACCAATCGCAGGCATTAAGCCGAATAAAATATTTGTGGCAGAGCCACCGAACTAGATTGTGACAGAGTCACCGAACTAGAGGCATTAAGCCATTTAAAATATTTGTGGCAGAGCCACCGAACTAGATTTTGGCAACAGGCCTTTCTTCTCTTCGTCAATTATCCCAACCCATGCAGTCATGTATATATATATATATATATATATATATATGCATAACAATATATTCATATGGTAAATTTCAACAAAAGCCCATATTTCAAGTTATCAATTTGGCCCATTAGTCAAAATAGCATTTTAGCCCATTTAACGATCTAGCAATTTTGGCCTATTAATCACATGAGGCCCTTTTCAAATTTTCACACTTTGGCCAATTTATCAAATAATTCGCATGGCCCATTTATCTCATACCACATTTAGTTCATATAGTAAATATCACATTTGGCCCATATAGTAAATATCACATTTGGGCCCATATAGCAACATATTTCAATTTGGCTCATAAAGGGTATTTTCGTAATTCGGTCCATAGGGATATTTCGTAATTCGGCCCGTAAGGGCATTTCATAATTCGGTAATCGTACCCACTAAGGGTAATTCGGTAATTTACCTTCTAAGGGTATAATGAAAATTTTCGCAACCTAGGCTTAATTACTAATTTGAGGCATAAAAATCGAAACTGTCCATCTGCGTTGTACTGACTAAACTAACTATAACTCGAGTTGGGAAACTCAAAATATAAATCTGTAAATATTTCTTGAAACTAGACTCGTATATCTTTCTACTATAATTTTTCCAGAATTTTCGGCCTAGCCATTTAGTACAGTTTATTCCTCAAAGTCTCCCCTTTTCTGCTGTCTAGCAATTCTGACCATTCTTTACTAAAATTTAATTATCTTTTTATACAGAATTCAAATGATATTCTAGTTTATTTCTTATAAAAATAGACTCATTAAGGAATCTAATCATATAAATTATGTGCCAAAATTAGTTTTTATCAATTTTTAATGATTTTTCCAAGTTAGAACAAGGGATCTCGAAATCACTCTGAACCAGTCTTACAAAAATCTAAAAATCTCAAAATATACTAATCCTTTGCTTTCTCTGTTTCATTTATAAGAAAATAGACTCAATTATCTTTCAATCCATATCTCCTTCACTTTCTAATTCAATTTTCACTATTTTTGGTGATTTTTCAAATCCACATCACTGCTGTAACCAAAACTGTTTCATTGCAAAATACGATTACCACTTCGAACATGCGTACGTCGAGTGGTCACAGATGCCGGTTTCTGGTTTTTTGGTCTTTCGAACAAGTCACAGAACATTTTATGTAAACATTTAAAGAGGTGTGAGATTACACACCATTTTAAACATATATTCGGAAAGGTACGGGATTACACACCTGATTTCGATTTCCTAACGAGCCACTCGTCGTTGACCTAGAACAATACCAACCAAAAGTTAGCCTCGGATTTCCAAAAGATTTCGTATCACTTACACTTGAATCACTTACCACTATGTCCGAAGGTAGAATATATCAAGTGTTAATACGAATGAGAAGAAGAAATAGAGAAGGGATGAAAGTTCGGTTATGGAGGAATAATGGGCACAATATTCGGCTATGGTGAAAGGATTAGAATAGAAGAGAAGCTTGAAGGGTTTTTGCGAAAAAGAAAAGAAGGAAGAAGAAGAATGGTTCACTAGCTTGGTTTTTTTTTCTAGAAAGATGAAAGAACAAATTTTGGTCTCAATTGTTGATCTACATTCGGCAACAAGAAGAAAGAAATAAGAGAATATGCACACTTGATGCTAATGGAATTAGCACTAAAACTTTACCAAAACACTAACAAAATTCAGCTATGCCCCTTAAGCCCCAAAAATCGTCCACATACATAGCTAAAATGGCCAACAATTTGCCACCCATACTTTCCATAACATCTTCCATTAAAATTCTGCTTGTTCCCTTTACTTTCCCCTTCATCCATTTTTGGTTGTCCCCCATCTTGCTAATAAAAAAAATTGTTCAACAACCAACTCCTTCATTAGCAACGTGAGTGGTTGCCATTTAAAGGAGTCCCATGTTAATTTTTTTTTATTTCCTAATGATTGATGAAGTATTGACATAATAAGGTAATGGTGGCACTTAAAATGAACAAAAGATGGTGAAATGGCATGGATAATCATGGAGTATTGATATAATGGGTAAGGTGGCCATTATTGAATTTGAATGGCAAGCATTGGAGGAAAGTGGCTAAAAAGAAAAATTCTAGGATGTTACAACAAACTTATTATAAATGTGCTATAGAGGCCCACAAGTTAAGTAAACTTCTAGATTAAATTGGGATTTTACTATCCCTCTATTCTCTAATGAGAGACCTTGGATGACCCAAGAGAAAATGATTATAACATGCATGATCCATACTCAAACTGAATGGCCCAAAGCAATAGCATCTTTTACATAAAAGACTACAATTTCGACGGTTTCAATGAGTAACTAATAACTGCTAAATGCTAACCATTTTTCGAGTATCAAATGTGACAGTAAGACTACAGAACCATATGTTCAATGGGTTTTAATAAATAAACAATTTAAGCCAGCATCTTAATTCCATTTAGAGAACACATGAAATGCCAATAATCAACATGAAATACCAATAATCAACAAGATCATCACCTTGCAAGGACAATCAATAAGCAAACTTAACAATATGCAGTCACTCCATGGACGATACTAATCAAACGCCTTTAACACCATAACAAGACCAAACAATAAGACTTCAAAACTATATGTACTGTGGTTTTTAATGAACAAACTATGTAAGCCAACATCTAAATCCATTTAGAGAACACATAAAATGCCAATAATCAACAGGATCATCACATTGCATAGATAATAAGCACACTTAACAATATGCAGCCACTCCATGGACCATACTAACCAAAGTCCTTTAACACCGTAGCCTATGACCAAATATGACAATAAGACTTTAGAACCATACATTCTTTGGTTTTTAATGAATAAACAATTTAAGCCAACATCTTAATTCCATGAAATACCAATAATCAACAAGATCATCACATTGCAATGACAATCAATAAGCTCACTTAACAATAAAGAAAATACCAAATTAAACCAGTATGATTACTTCATTGAGGAACCACAAAGTATTCTTAGTTCAACAATCACTTTAGTAATTCACCAAAACAAAACAACATCTTGTTCTTGACTTAATATTTTTAAGTAAACTATTTCTAATAAAATTTACATTAAAATGCACCAGCACATGAAGTAAAATGAGAGAAAGAGAGAGAGAGATTATCGGCGTACCATTTTTGTCCCTTCGAATTTTAAAGTTAACTCCCAACTTACTGTTATTTAAAAGAAATATGCAAAACAAAAAAAGGAGGTTGCCGACGAAGATGCAACAGCGGGCTACCGACGAAGATGTAGCAGCAGGCTACCGATGAAGAAGTAGCAGAGGGCTACCGATGGAGGTGCAGAGGGCTGCCGATTTGGGGAAATTGGGGGAAAAATAAAAGGAATCAGGGTAAGGGAAAAGCAGTTTGGGAAAAATAAAATGGGGAAAAAAAGAAAAGATTTCAGAGGGTGGGGGGAACCGATTTTGGGAAAAAGAATGGGAAAAAAAAAAGAGATTTCGGGTGGGATTTCGGGGGGTGGGGGGAACCGATTTTGGGGAAAAAAGGGGAAAAAAGAAGAGTTTTCAGGTGAGATTTCGTGGGGGAAGGGGAGGAACCGATTTTGAGAAAAAATACTAAGGTATTTTAGGGTAACAAAATGACGCAGTTTTGGAAAAATAGACACAATAGCGGCTTTTGGACCAAAAACGCCACTATTGCTCAACTTTTAGTGGCGTTTGGACCAAAAATGCTGCTATTGCTTACCTTTTGCGGAGATAAACGCCGCTAAAGCTTGACTTTTTTACAATTTTTATATTGAATTATTGTATCTTTCATATAAATTTTAAATAAATAATTTTTTAAAATTTAAGTAATATTTAAAAGAATTAGATAAAATTATAATTTTTTATATAATTTTTATGTAAGAAAACAAAAACAAAAACAAAAATTCCAAAATATGAAAAAAAACAAAAAAGCTTTAAATTTTTTTAGATTTTTTATTAATTATATATTCTTTCAATATATTAGGAAAGTAAATTAAAATTTTTAATTTACTAATTAATTTTGTTTCTCTAGATATGCATGGGTTAGCAATTTTTTTTTAATTTTAATATATATAAAGTTTATCTATTATCTCTTAAATAATTTAAACTATAATGATAATTTTAATATATTAAAATTAATATTATCTCTTTTACAATTATATAAGAAATTATTTAATATATAAATTAAAAAATAATTGGTCATATACCAAAAAAAAAACTTTAAAATTATTTTAAATAAATAGAAAATGATTAAAGAGTGCATGAGTTGTCGAAAAGAATACATGATGGCCACTTGGATGATGGGTGAGAATACAAGGAGCAAAACGACGACGTTTTGTTTAAAATCTAAACACTAAACTCCAAATCCCAAACCCCAAACCCCAAACCCTAAACTATAAATCTTAAACCTTAAAATCCTAAACCACAAAACCCTAAAAACAAAGGTCATATACTTAAAACCCCAAACCCCAAACAATATATCCTAAACCCTAAAATAAAATGAATCTTTGCGACGCTTTTTAAAAAAACGCCATTATTGCTTACCTTTTGTGGCATTTTTCTCATAAACACTGCTAATGCTTGACTTTTTTAATGACATATGAGCAATTTTTATATTGAATTATTATATCTTTCATATCAAATTTAAATAAATCATTTTTTAAATTTTTAGTAATATTTAAAAGAATTAGATAAAATTCGAAATTTTTATATAATTTTTTATGTAAGAAAACAAAAACAAAAAATTTCAAAATATGAAAAAAAAAAACAAAAAAGCTTTAAATTTTTTTTCTCTTTTGTAATTATATAATTTTGTTTCTCTGGAGATGTATAGGTTAGCAATTTTTTTAATTTTAATATATATATAAAGTTTATCTATTATCTCTTAAATAATTTAAACTGTAATGATATATTAAAATTAATATTATCTTTTACAATTATATAAGAAATTATTTAATATATAAATTAAAAAACAATCAGTCATATACCAAAAAAAATTTAAAATTATTTTAAATAATAGTATTTTAATTTTTTTCATTTTTAACATATATTTCTCTATTTTTTTAAATTTTCAAATTTTTTCTACGTGTCATTAATTTTTTCTGAAGATTTTAAATATTAAATTAAAAATAAATTGTATTTTAATTAATGTCGAAACCATTTTTAAAATCGGGTTTTGAAAACGAGGATCGACTTTAAAAACAAAAATGGGAGTCGCCACTAATCCTTTTTACTTAGGTGTGATTGGATCACCTTGTAAAACATTTTATTTAAAAAAAAATTCAATTTTGGTCCACAAAAAACAAGAAAACGGGTTCGGGAATCGGTTACGTATGAGGAAGGGTTAGCACCCTCATAATGCCCAAAATTGGTACCTAATCGATAAAATCATGTCCGAATGTTGAAAATAAAGAAAGTTAGAAAATATGATCTTTCTATTTGAAAGAAAATCAGGACTTACTTATCACAAAGAAATAAAGTACTTTACCCAGTAAGTTAAGGTATAGCACCTCATGACTTTGAAATTAAGCTCATCTTTATTTTAGAAAATTCCTACCTCGAGACTCAAAACGTCGAACCCAGTAAGTTAAGGCACAACACTTTGAATTCCCAAGAATAGGTTTTTACTTAAAACTTGAGATTTCTTTATTCCAAAGGAATATAAACATCACATCCAGCACGTTAGGACACGACATTTTTTAAACCCTCATAATTAAAGTCATCTCATGGTTTATAAAACTCGTTAAAAGGGTATTTAGTTATTTAGCCAAACGGAAAATCGCAACCCAGTACGTTAGGGCACTATTTCCCGAATTTCTAAATACCAAAACATTGCCTTATTTCAAAATATAATAAGCTTGTAAAAATGTGTTTTTATTTTGAACAATAATCCATGTAACAATATCGCATGTATAAACTATCGAACATAAATATTAAAAGCGATTAAGACATACTAACATTTCATATTTATAATAATGTAGAAAAATGACTAATAAAAATAATCACATAATGGCAAACATAAATAAATAAATAAGAGAATATGGGCAGATAAAATATATACATAATAATATTAAAAATGGTTATAAATAAATAATATACATAATATATTAATCATAAAAATATATATAATAAATAATATAAATAAAATAGGGTATATTGTAACACCCCAAACCCGGTCAAAACGCTACGACCGAATCTGGTATGTCACAGGGTAAAACGTTTTTGGAAGACAAGTCAGTTGAGTCAATTTGCGAAGAAAACACTTAATCTTATGAAAACCAAAGTTGCGTTAAGTAGTTTATTAAAATCATCTCAAAGTTTGTTTTAAAGAGAATCGAGTTGACTTATCGTTGTTACAAGTTCACTTATTTACCCGATGGTAAAGTTTTGGAAAAATCTCGAAATTTATTAAGGTTGTGAAAACATTCATTTTATAATTTCTTTACTTGTTAGTCATGCTTTAATGTTTAACACAAATTCAAATAAATAATTAAACCCAAAGCAAAATATAGATGGCCTTATTACACAACCAAAACCCCAAAATTTAAAACAAAGTAAAACCGAAATTTAACCGTTTAAAATGAAGCCAACTATTGAGCATTGCCACCTCGAGTCCATCCCGGCTCCATATCCGCGATCTAGGAATTATCTGTAAAATGTAAAGGAAGGGGTGAGTCACCGAGACTCAGTGTGCAATTCCCCATCCCGGAGATAACAAGCCCTTACACAGTTCATAAACAAGTATGTATGTCATGCAACCCAAAAACCTAACCATCCGAAACTCCTGATTCTACCCCGTGTGGTACCAAACCACTGGTGGTGCCAAACCACTGGTGACCCAAAGTCACAAATAAACATATGTGGTACCAAACCACTAGTGGTTCCAAACCACTGGTGACCCAAAGTCACAGATAATCATATGTGGGGCCAACCCACTGTGGTGCCAAACCACTGGTGACAATCCGTTTTAATATAATATGTGGGGCCAACCCACTGTGGTGCCAGACCACTGGGACGAGTCACGAAGATAACATATGTGGTACCAAACCACTAGTGGTGCCAAACCACTGGTGACCCAAAGTCACAAATAATCATATGTGGTACCAAACCACTGGTGGTGCCAAACCACTGGTGACCCAAAGTCACAAATAATCATATCTTCCCCCTCCTTTCATCATACCCATGCAATATGACATAATAATTCGTGTATGCAGTATGTCATGTATGCTAACATATATCAAATATAAGTATAGCATGAATTACCATCATAATCAGATAGACATAAACAACATAATCATGCTAATCAACCTCTAAGGGTATAACCGTAATTTTACCTACCAAGGGCATTTCGTAATTTACCTTTCAGGGGAATTTTGGTACTTTACCCTTCAAAGGGTATATTAGTAATTTCGCACCTGCAATGGCCTTTCCGAAGGCCTAATGTTGCCCCGAGTGACTCAACTACCATTTCCGGTTGAAATGGACTATTGGGCCTAAAACCCGATTTTGGCCCATATGCTCGTGTGGCCCACCTAACACAAATCTAGCCACTTATATAAGTTCCACCTAGTCTAGCTCACTATATACTACATCATCATACAATTTATTCAATTGGGCCCACGGGCCCAAGCAGCCTCAACCCGCAAGAATACTACTGATGGCCTTAACTATCGCGTCGAAGCCCCACACGTGCGCTCGCACGCTCATGTGGCTACTATTGCCGTGATCGGCACTTCGGCGTTTGCCGCTCTGCAACTAGAGTAGAGAGAGTTTAAATTCAACTGAAACTCTTGCCGTCCAATCCGCAAAATAAATACTCCCTTGCTTCTCATGAGATTCGAACCCAGGCTCCCTTGCAACATAATCCACGCCGCTAACCACTTGGCCACAAGCTCCTCTTGTGTCTTAAACCATGCGCAACTAAATTTAAACCTATAGCCAAATTCTAAGGTCCAAGTAAAAAGAAAACCAAAATGCAAAAGCCAAAACTTGAACCTTGGACCTCCTTCCTTCCTTGTGGCGTCACCCCATTGTCTCTTATGTGGCGTCACTTTGCCACTACACCACACACTCCACTTGTGTCATTTTCCTCCACATTTTATTCTTAAGGCTTACCTACCAACTTCCAGGGTTTTTTTCACCTAAAACCAAAATTTCCCCAAAGCCAAAGTTCGATCCCGGGACTTCATAGAAGCCCTCTAAGCTTCCAAAATCACTTATCTAATAAGTCCAACTTGTATTTAAGCCGATCTCTTGTTCTCCAAAAATTTAAACGCTACTACGCTCAAGGCCCATTGGGCCCAATTCTTCTAGGCCCAATTTCAGGATGTTACATATATAATATAAATAAATTTTATAAAAAATAAAGTTTTAGAAATAATATATAAATATAACATAATAATATATAATATACAAAATATAATATAATAAATATAAAATATGTATATAATAATATAAAATTATTAAAAATATATAAAATAATAATTAAGTATAAAAATAATAAAAATACATATATATATATATATTTTATACTATTAATAGATTAAAATGAAAAGTTTAGCATAACAATATAATATTATAATAAGTTAAATTTAAAAAAAGGTTTAAAAAATAAATAAAGAAATCAGGATCAAATAACAATAAAAATAAATAAAAGGGGTTAAAATAGCAATTAAAACAAATATAGAAGGACTAAATTTAAACACGCGTTTAATTACGGGGTTTATTGTGTAATTAATCCCTTTTATAAAATGGTGTCGTTCATATTTTGCCTTTAAACTGCCCGAGGATTAAATTGAAATACAAAAAGTAATTTTGGGGCTAATTGTAAAAAAAATATAAAAAAACAATTGGACATAATTATAAAATTGAAATAATGTGGAAGGGTCTGGCGCGCAAATAATCCATTTCTCAAAAAAACGTGGATCCTTCGGGTCAAATGCGCGCGCGGATCTTGATTGAAACGACGTCGTTTTGGTCCTTACCTGACCATGCCAAAACGACGTCGTGTACATGGGCTATAAAAGTCAAAATTTAGCCCCCAAAATTCATTTTAAACACTGAAATATAAAAAAAAAAATCATATAGCTTCAAAAATTCTCTCTGGTCCTTCGTCTGGATTCCCCTCGTCGCTCTTTCAGGCCACGGCCAAGCATTTCACACGTCGACATTCACGGCGGCGCACAGGTAAAATATTTGCCCTCTTTCTTTATTTTCTTCTTTTAACAGTATTTATATGTAATATATAACATAGATTTAAAAAAATAAAAAGAATCAAAATAAGTAAAAATCACCTCGATAAAGAAATGTATTCTGTTTTGATTTTTTATTTCTGCGTATCCTCCCCCTTTCTCTGTTTACAAATCTTGGGTTTTATAACCCGAAAGAAAAACAAAAATAAAGGAAATATATTTGTTGCCATATTTGCCGTGATTTGCTTCCTTTTTCGTGTAGGTGAAGAGCGGCGGAGAATCTGGAGCGAGGGACTTCCGTACGTTGATGACGGTGCAACTGGTGGGATCCTGCTGGGGTGTTGCGGCGCAGTGGAAACCTAGGGTTTCTTGTGTCCGCAAACCAACTGGGCCATTTGGGCCAAGGTTTAGATTGGGCCTGGGTAAGTAATTAGGCTCAGGTCTGTATTAGTTAGGGTTTTGGATATTGGGTGTAATGGGTGTAATGGGTGTAATGGGCCATTGAGTTATCTGTTTAATTTTTGTAAACAGACTTGTAAAACTGGACATTGGTTATTATTTTTTGTTTTTATTATTTTGGAATGGGCCCGGGCAAAATTGGTTATTACAATTAATATAAAGAAACTAGTTAAATAAATTGTATTTTTTCTACGCTAATGCTTGACCTTTTGCGGCATTTTTCTCGTAAGCGTCGTTATAGCTCTAACCTTTTGTGGCGTTTACGTATTAGCGCCATTAATGTATAACTTCTGCGACATTTTTTGTCCAAATGCCGCTAAAAACTAGTTTTGCTACAGTGAAATAAATTTATTTTTAAGTAAAGAAATTGAAGGTTATTATTTGATGTTATAATCAATATATATAATATGTATACTTCTAGTTCCTAATAGCTTAAGGCCTCCTTTGGTTGCACGTTGAAGGCCAGTGAGGTGCAATTGGCCAAAAAAGTTGCTGCCCACCGCACTGCTGTGCTGTTTGGTTCAGCAGCACAGTTCAGTGGAAATGAATCTCCACCACACTGCTCTGCAAAAACTGAACTGGGAGTAAAAGCAGCAGTTGAAATGGGGGCTGCAGTTGGAGTTTTTAACAGCCAAAAATGCCCTTACTTTTATTTATTAATTTACTATTTTATCCTTGAAAGTTTAACTATTTTCTTTCCCAACCTTTATTTGTTTTCAGATTAGGGAAAAAATTAGCAGTTTCTTGCTTTCTCCCCTGCTTCTTGCTTTCTCCCCTCCTTCGTGTTATTCCACTGTTTCTTTGTTTCGAAGTTGATGATGAAGCTGTTGAGGGTTCCGTATCATTGAATAGTGATAGCTTTGCCAAACTTTCACAGGAGTAAGTTGAATACAAAATCGCAAGCCATTTAATTTATGTGTATATTCCCACTTTGGTGCTTTCTTTGTTAAACTCCAATCTCGGCAATACCTCTATCTACTTGTTTTGAATGTCTTTCTTGCAGGCACCCAGTTTTGGTCGTCAATTTTTTTGCTCCTTGGTGCTATTGGAGCACTCGCCTGGTAATTCATGCATGATCTTTGTCTTGAAGTACTGGCTGAAAGCATTATTGTCTAGCTCTTCAGCTGTGTGTAGTAATCATTCATAACTAATTTTGTACAGGATGCTGATGTAGTTGCCATATCTTCTATTTCAATTAACTAATGTTGTGATTATGTACTTTTATATTATGATCAGTTATATTTTTTTTTCTTCATTTGATAAGTGAGCATTTTAATGACCCGCTATTATCCTCTCTGATGCAAAGTGTTTCTTAGTTTTTTGTTCTTGTTCCTTTATAATGAGCATAGAGCTGTTCCTTTTTAGGATTTTGAGCTCGAGTGTCTTCTTAGCTTATTATAAGTTTCCTCAACAATATTTCTTTGGTTTCAGAGATCATCAGAGATCAACAATGTCTCTTGTTTTCTAATTACTGTGATCCTTGTTCTGTGTTCTTTTCATTACAGGCATCACGTTCAAGGGTATCCATCCATTCGCATTTTTCAAAAAGGCAGTGATTTGAGGTAAAAGAAAATATTATTGTACATATCTTTGCTAGCCTTATGTCAATGACTTACTGTCCTGTTCCCGCTCCCCGTCCCCCCATTCTTCCTCGTTCTGTCTTTTCTTACCGCTGCTTGTTGCGCAACAAACTGTAAAGGATTCTTTTGGTAAAGGTATGAAACGTTACAATTTAGTAAAATAGATTTCATGGAGAGAAAGATTGGAGTAGTTTATGAAAAATAAGTAAGGTGACAGGCAGTGATGATGGAAGCAAATAAGAGGCTGGGAAAGACAAGAATTACATTGGTTATTGTAATTGTAAAAAGAGAGATAGGACCCATTTTTGCATTTCGAGAGACCCTTATGAAACAATTAGATATACCATATCACCCAAACTTTATATGCATAACTTCTTCTTCTTACATATTAATTACTTTGGAATCCTATGGGCAGGGGGTGTTCTCATATCCGGCCTTTGAGTGAGATTCATGATAATTATTTATATATGCGTGGTCATTGATTCACCTTGCGTCTCTTCTTGGTATGTATCCTATTACCACAACTTAACAAACTACATGTACTCGTCATCTCTCCAATCCATTAATGTGGAGTTTTCTCACTAATAAAAGCCATCAAGCTAATCTAAAATACGTTAATAATTAGAAAGATTTAAGCATGCAGATGTTATATATCTGAATTATTTTTTGACTGTCCAAGGTAGCTAAAATCTTCCTTCTCATAAATAAAACAAGTAACAGCCAAAAAAAAAAAAAAAAGAATTTGTTGGGACAAGAAATTTGGCTTGAATATAGGCTTTATGACTGGTAATTGGGCAAGAAGATATATATATATATATATATATATCGAGAGAAAGGAAAATGGAAGCCCCATTTGGCTGACTTGTTATAAAATCTTGAACTGGTAGGTAGAGGACAAAGTTGAAATAGGTTGGTCTTTGCTCTAATGTTAGTCTGCTAGTCTTTTTGGAAGCCTAACTTAATATATTGAAAATAAAGATTCGACTTTAAAATCTTTTTATTTTAGTTTTTACAGATTCTCTGACTGTGCAGCTGAAACTTGTGCTTCATTGGAATTCTTCATAAACCTGTGGAGTATTTAAAGGTACAAGAGCATTAGAGTAATATACATATACATATATATATATTATATATATATATAATATATATAATGATTATCTTGCCTTTTAGGAAAGTAGTTTAGTATTATAAGAGGAGGAGCATGTGCACATGGCTATATGTATGTTAGATTGTTGCAATTATTTGTTTTTAGCTGAAGCATTGGATGGCTTCATAACTACGAATTTTTTAATAAAAAGTTACAGAAGAATCCGAAATTTATGGTTTAAAAAAGGGGATTAGATTTCATGTGGGGTTTTGTTAATTGGAGGTAACAAAGATGTTTGATGGAAACTTTTGTTCTAAAGGTTTGAAGAAATGTACTTTATGGACAGGTTTTTTTATATAAGAGAGAATTTTTTGTTGACAAATTTGAATAACTTTATATTTATATTTATGAAGTGTCATCCCCATTTAGATTAATCTTATTTGATGCTGCATTTTAAAATTTTGGCTTAATTCTCTCACTTTAGTAGTTAGAGACTTTTCAATTTCGTATTTAAAGTATATTTAAATTTTCAATTTAATACTTAAAAGTATATTTTTATTATATATTTAAATTCATTTTTTGAGAGATGTTGAAAAAATTTCTTATAGCCAATTATGATTTGCCATGTGTTTTTATGTAAAAATTAATATTTTCATTAAATGTATTTATACATTAAAAAGGTATTAAAATAAAAATAGATATATAAAAATTCAGAAAAGTATATAAAAAAATTAGCATAAAACATATAAATTATAAGAATATAATAATTGAAGGAAATTAGTTGAAATTAATAATATTATAACAAGACAAAGCTAGAAGAAAAAAAATATTCAAAAGATGAAAAAATTTAAAAGTAATTGAAATTTGATTAACTTTTGGAGAAACAAACTTTTGGTTTCTGTATTGAAAATTCTGCTTTTCTTTGCAAAATGAGAGTTTTTTCAGACTATTATTTTTGTAGAAAACATATAAAAATGTAAAATGGACTTACCAAATTTCTTGTCATATGCTTCTACAGAGAACATGTAAAATGGACTTACCAAATTACTTTCATTTTCTTATATATTCCGTTGTTTGGTCCTGCAGTAGTCATCAAGATTGTTGTTGGTCATGCAATAGTCAATCTATTTGTCTGGCAGATAAAATCGAACAGTTTGGAGGGATCTTGGTCATAAGGTATGATTCTTCCTAATTTCTTCTTATTTATATTTGTTGAAATTTAGTTCAGTTGAAATTATTTGAGAGCTTTTATGGCCTAAATTAAATGTCAGTTGCTCCTAGTAACCAGACCCGATACCTTTCCCCCATATATGGAGTTAGCAATTAGTGAAAAAACAGGCATATTAGGATTTAAGAAAGTCAAATGCTTCAATAAAGAAAAAGACGAAAACAGAGGGAGAAACAAAAAAGAAAGGGATATTAAATGCTGCAAATAGTGGAGAATAAAGCAAAGAAACAGTAACTATGTTATAAGGACTAAGAACAATTGAGAAAGAATATGACACCATAAAGAATAAGACAATCACGAAATATTTTTATCTTGTTAAGTAATTTACAGTATAAAATTTTCAGCTTTTAAATTTGAGTTGTTCAATCTTTCTGTATATAATAGATGGTAAAGACACGAAAATTTGTGGAAGGAGAAAGTACCTTAGCAACAAAAGCTGTTTGGGATGATGAGCTGACGTTGATATTTTGTGAACTTTGCGTGAATGAAGTCAATGCTGGTAATAGACCGACAACTCATCTAAACTCAAAAGGATGGGAAAATGTCATTGCTCTTTTTCAAGCAAAGACACAGAAAAATTATGGGAAACCTCAATTGAAAAATAAGTGGGATACATTAAAAAAGGAATGGAGGTTATGGAGGGAGCTGCTTAAGGAATCTACAGGTATTGGATGGTGTCCATCTAAAAAGACGGTTGATGCTACCGAAGAATGGTGGGCTGAAAAAATACAGGTTAGTGTTAACTTTATCATTAATTTAATGCATAAATTTTATTGAAATTAATAATTTACAATTATAAAAATCTTAGTATAACATTTAACATTTAACATTTAACATGTTATGTAGGAAAATCCTGATTTTAAAGTATTTAAGAAGAAAGGAATTGAGCCACGATTGAATGATTTAATGTGGCAAATGTTTGGTGGCATTGTAGCCACTGGAGAGAATGCATGGGCACCTTCGTCTGGTGTTCTTCCAAGTGGGGTTCCTATGGGAGATGATACACCTAATGAGGGATTTGGTGATTCAGATGAAAATAGTAATGAGGATGAAGATATTCCTACTAATGAGGTACCATCAAACCCTTCTCATGAAACTCCTAATCGAAGAAAGGAAACCCTTGGGGTTGTACATGGTAAAGGAAAAAAATCAAGTTCAAGTAGAAAATCATCCAAAAATTCATTAGCTACTCATATTGAGAAATTGTGTGAGAGTATGGCTAGTCCAAGGAAGTCAGTTTCTGAAATTATTTTTCCTCACTCTCAATATACTATTTCAAGTGCAATGGATGCTTTGCGTGATTTGGAAGATGAAATTCCAAAAAAAGATGAACTGTATTATTTTGCCATCAAAATGTTCCAAATACCGGTGAAACGAGAAGTGTTTTTGAACTTAGATCCAGATGTTAGGGTTTGGTGGCTTCGACGTGAGTATGCTGAACAAAATCCAATTGCATCATTTTCGTCCTTGGTAGCAACATCCTCATTTCCCTTCCAACCATACCATCCACAACCTCCACCATAAGCTCCTTAGCTTTATTATTGTAATATAACTAGACTACTCTTTTATATGTAAAACTAATGTATGATCTACTTTTTTATATGCAAAACTAATGTATGATCTACCTTTTTATAGTAAAATTAATGTATGATCGTTGCATAATGTTTGGTATTTTTATGCTATGCTTTTATTCAATTTTGTTGTGTTGTATATAATGTCACAAGTTATTAATTTATTTTCATTTTATTCAGTTTTCAGGTTATGGATGAATTTAACAATATGTATAATACTTTTTATATGAATTATGATACCCATGAATTAAGTGAAGAAGCTCAACGAAGAATAGCCACAATTGTTACACAAGTTGAGCACAACAATTATCATGAAGAGGAAGAACAAGTGTTAAGCAGTGTATTGGTACACCACGAAACTTATTTCACTATGCAACCGTGTATGAATTCAAATTATACAGGTCAAATGTGGGTGGATGAAGTATTAAATGGGCATGATGATCGTTGCATGAATAGTTTTAGGATGCCAAAAAATATATTTCATAGCTTATTGCATGATTTGCAAAGAAATTATGGCTTAAAGCATGGGAAGGTATCTGCGATGGAGAAGTTGGCATTATCATTGTATATTCTTGGACATAGAGAATCAAATTCAAATGCAGCAGAGCGATTTCAACGATCTGGGGAAACTGTTAGTCGAATTTTTACTGATATGTTGCATATATTTGCTCGAATGGGAATAGACACGATTAAACCCACTGAAGGTCAATTCGAGGAAGTACCAAACCATATTCGACATGATACAAGATATTGGCCTCACTTTAAGGTAAAAATTACACAATCTTTATATTTTTAAAATATAAATTATTTCTAACTTTTATCTCATTACTTGTTTTTATTTTAAAGGATTGTATTGGGGCCATAGATGGCACACACATAAAAGCATGCATTTCGCCTTCTTCTCAAATACCTTATATCGGACGAAAAGGTGAACCAACTCAAAATATTATGGCAGTTTGTGACTTCAACATGTGCTTCATTTTTGCATTTCCTGGTTGGGAAGGAACAGCACATGACAGTAGAATTTTTTTGCAAGCACTTAGAAAACAAGAGTTAAAGTTTCCACACCCTCCACCAGGTCGAACTTTAATTTTTCTTAATTAATCTTTACATAAAAAAATATTAAAATTTTTATTTTATTTTTAAACTTGATATTATGTTTTAATTTTTTTGTAGGAAAATATTATCTTGTGGATTCAGGATATCCGCAAATGGCAGGTTTTCTAGGTCCATATAGGGGGGAACGATATCATTTACCTGACTTTCATCGAGGTAATCATCGAGCATCTGGAAAGAAAGAAATCTTTAATCATGCCCATTCTTCGTTACGCTCTGTGATTGAACGAACATTTGGAGTGTGGAAACAAAAATGGCCAATATTAAGAGATATTCCAAGCTATTCATTCGACAAGCAAGTTTTAATAGTTATTGCAACAATGGTTTTGCATAATTACATTCGAAGACATGCTTGGTCAAATGATGAGGATTTTCGACAATTTGAGAATATACCCGACGTACCAATCTCTTCAGGCCATTTTGATAGAGGTGAATCAAGTTCTTCAAACAATGAAAGTGACCTTGAAATTACAATGTTAAGGGAAACTATTGCAAATAGTTTAATGAATCAACATTTGTAAAAATAATTTTGTATCATAACTTAATTTCTAGTAATAATGAAACTTGTTATGTCTTATGTTACTATATTTTTTTATTAAAAATCATTCGGTTAGATACTTCAAAATTTGATCCAAGTATAATGTTACTATTTGCGAAAATAATATTTATCATTGTTATAAAAAAATATTTAACTATAAAAAATTACAAATAATTTTTATTTTATCTAATAAATAATTTAAATTGATTATATAATTCATTAAAATATTTATAATAAAATATTAGAAGATACATTTTAATATTTTATTAAATGAATTCATAAATTCACATACTTTAATAGATTTATATAAGTAAAATAATTTAAAAATAACTATTATATATCAATTCTAATATGATGTCCTTAATGGTCATTTTTTATTTCCACCTCACCGCTACAGCTGCGTTTGAATCCAAACACACACTCCACCGCTGTTTTTAATCTCACTGCTACAGTGTCCAATCTCACCGCTATAGTAACTAATCTCACCGCCACCGCTGTTTTTAACCTCACCGGAGGTAAACACACCGCCCATCCAAACTGGGCCTAAGACTAGTACATAGGGTTATTTAGTCAAAGCGAAAGCTAAATAAAAAATAAAAAAGAGAAAAGCAAAGAAGAAGTTGAAGTGGGAGAAGAAGAAAAATAGGAAGATGAAGAGGAAACCCAATAACCCTAAAAAGCTTTAGATTAAGCTTAACAATATTATAGGGTTAATTTAGTTATTTTTTATAATGTTATTTATTTATGGGGATTGAGATTTTCAAAAATGTTTTTATTTACTTGTTCTGAAGTTGAGGAATTTGGATTGTTTATGGAACCACAACTTTTCACTCGAATTATTTTTGTGAAATTTGAATAATTAAGCAATTGAAACATTAGGGAAGGGAAGATGAATTCGAGGTAATTAGATTTGTCAGTGAAGTTTGGTATAGATTTGGGGACAGCTTTATTGTTAGGTATGGGTGATAATCAATTTGTCTGCCTACTTATGTTTCAAGTTTGGTTGGGTGTTTTTATATATGAGGATTATAGTTTTTGTAATTAAATTGTTGTAGTGTTATTATTTATGGCAGGTTTATCGCAAACGTATAATTCCTCAAATAAAAAAATTATATATTGTAGAATCTTATGCGTCCCATGAACAGAGGAGAAATTTAAATTTTGATGAATAGAATATGAACGACGTATTAATCATAAAAAAAGGAATTCTTATGTGAAAGACACTTGCATGGCTGTTTTCAATTCATAAAATGTTCTACAAAGTATTAGGTTCGATTTGACATATCACCCAACTCAACCCACATTTTTAGTTAATAAATAAAAGACAAAAGTTGAATTTTTTAAATAAATTATGTTTTAATTTACAATTTTAATACACATAATTATTAAGTTAAATATTCATAAAAATTGAAATAAAAAATAACTGTTATTGAAATTATTGCCTTTAAAAGGAAAAACCGAAAAGGATGAGTAAAAAAGATTTTTGAAGTAAATAAAATTTTAAATTATTTCCATGAAAATAACTCACACCAATAATAATTTTAAAATATTTTCATAGAAAATCATAATTACAAAATGCATGTAAAAATTATATAATATATAGTAAAAAGGAAAAAAAAAAAAGAACTAAAGGCATTTTTGAAATAAAAGGAAAATTTTACAAGTTGTGCAAAGAAAAAAAAAATCATACAAGTTAATACAAAAATTAAAAGTATAGTAATTAATATAATTTGAAATTAATAAGTTCAAATAAAAATTATGTAATTTATATGATATTATAAAGGGTAAAGTACATATATAGTCACTCAATTTTTTAAAACTTTCATTTTAAGCATTTTAAATAAAAATATTTACAAAATAAACACTTACATTATAAAATTAATTTATTTTAGTCATTTCAATTAAAATTTCGCAAAATCCCCACTTTTTTTTTTTTATTTCCGGCTCCACCACATGCATTTAAATATTTTATTTTCTCCTATTTTTAATTGCAGCACTTCCTTGGGCTTCGCACCATCAAGAACCGAAACCAAGCAAGAGCAGAACCCTTTCGCCGAAATCGTTGTCAACTCAGAGTCTACTGTTCCCTTCAGAGTGCATCTGGGCATCGAGTCAAGCTCGGGCCGTGAAACATATGACCCGGTTCGAATCAGTCGGGGAGAGGAGGGAGAAGAGAATCGTAGTAAAGGATAAGAGAAGAAATTGAGTAAAGAATATCTGTTAGCTCAGATGGAATCTTTTATAGAGATGGACCTCCATAAGGGTCTATACATGTATAACGAAATTAGTTTACATTTTCCATCTAAATAAATCAAATTTGTTTCTCAAACATTGAACCCAAAAGACAACGCAAATGCAAGTGTTTGGAGACAGTGTAACAGCAAAATTTCGAAGTTTTTCAAATGATTAACGATTGAACAGCGGTTTTTGGGCGTGGGAGATGAAGAATTTCAAACCCGAAGAAAAGAATTTCAACAGAATTTTCGCGTGGGAGATGAGCGTCTGGGTTGGAAACTATGTAACAGCAAAGCATGAAAACGAAGTGGGCTTTGAAGGAAGAGAACCAGGAGAAGGATGATGCGATCCCGGCCGCATCATGTTATGACACAACTCGACATCACCGAGATTGGCGTAAACACGAGGGGTTCAAGTGCAAAATGAAATTTAATTTTAGTTTGTTAACTTGTGTGCATGTTTTAATTGTTCGAGATTGGGGCGGAAATCATTACTGGAATAATCGAACAATCACAGATGTCCAGCTCAAGTGTTCCATGCAACTTGAAACAAGCTCATTTAGCTCGTTTATAGCTCATCCTAGCTCATTGAGCTCCACATTATTTGTTTTTAACTTGTGCATCAATTTGTCGGAATATCTAATTCGGTTTAGCTCAATTATAGCTTTCTTTAGTTTATGCATTTAGTTGCTAGAATAAACTTAAATAATATTTAGTTTAAGTATTAAATGAGTCTTAGTAATGTGTTTAGTTATTTTAGTTTAAGTAATTAAGTTGTTTTAATTTTAATTAGTTGTTTAAATAATTTTGGGCAATTAATATGTTCTAGCTTAATTAATTTGCTACAGCCATTTAATTTATTTCAGCTTATTAAATGAGTCTTAGCTCCTACAACTCATTAAAGTTTAATTGTGCTTATAGGTGAACTAATCATCTGAACCAGCTGTTGCATAGATCAACATTAAAGAGAGGAATAAATTCAGCTGTTATGAAGCTGAATTAAAAGCCAACAGCTGTTATGAGCTTCTCTAAGTAACTGTTCGAAGAGTTCAATGGACAAGGAGCTGTTCAAGGAGCCCATCCAGTTTCCAAACATTTTCACATGATGGTGGCTATTCCAATTCGTCCATTCACACCTTTTTGACCTTTTATATTCAAGCATTCACACAAAGAGGGTTGTTCATGTGCCAAATGACATTAATTTTTGGCTGCTGCTCATTTGGCTGTCCAAGGAGAAATTAAAAGGCTGTTATAACTCTTTAGCTGATCAAGCATTGAATCAAGTTTATTCAGCTCATTAGAGTTAATTATTAGCTGAATAGGAAGACCAAACATGATGTCCATTGCTGTTCCTTATGTTAGAGTTCATTAAAGGTCTTGTAGTTTTTAATTAGCTCAATTAAGTTCATTAATAGCTCAATTAAGCTGAGTGTGTGTGTCTATTCAGCTGGGGTTTGTCTCATGCCTATAAATACTTTGTTTTTAGCTGGTTGTAGAGAATTTTTTTCCAATTTTATGAAACAATTGAAACTTGTGAGAATTCAAATCTCATTGTTCTCTTTGGGACTGATTTAACTTATCAAGTTAGGCTTGTGGCGTCATTTCCTTCCTTTGTTATCCGAACTTATCACTTCAAGTTTGGAGTTCGTTTTACCTTCGGTTCCTATCTCGTTAGATAGCGGGTCAAGGTTTATTTGCTATTTCCTACATCGAATTATCCAACTAAGTGCTTTTAAGACTTGGATTAACAATCATCCATATTGTTGGTTCAGCCTTTGCCTTAGCCAAACCTATCCATCCATTTCCTAAACATTCTTTGAACCTCTGTTTGAGCTTATCTTCTACCTGTTTTTCAGCCTTTCTTGAAACGAAGCACAACTTACTCAATTTCCCGATCGGGCAATCTAAATGACTTGAATCAACACTGAATTGAGTTCGTATCAGAGGAGATTGAATGCATTTGAGGGACTTGATGAAGAAGATTTGATGGACTCAGGGTATTCCATGGAAGTTGAAAAGGAGTGGTTTTGGGCTTGATTTGGATTTGAGAGATAGTAAATAACGATGAACAATACAAAAACGAAGAAGAAGATTTAATGGCTATGGTAGACAAGAAATCCATGGAAAAGAGAGAGCAAAGAGAAGACTTGAAGTGTCGTGTGTTATTCCGGTTCTTGATGGGGCGGCGGTGGAGGAACTTTTTTTTTTTTAAGGAAGCTGGGCTCATATTAAAACAAAACAAAATAAAAAAAGTCCAACAAATCAAACCCAAAATAGGAAACAACCCAAACATAGCCAATAAAACAAACCAAAAGAAAGCCCAATGAAGAACAACTTAAACAGCAAATGATAAAGAGCAATCAGTTTCAAGGATGAGCTATTCCCCAAAACCAGCTGGTTGTTCAATAAAAGAGCTGCTGAAATGCCACTAGCAAAGCAACCAACAACGATGATCCCAAACATCAAGACCCTTCAAGTATCCATATCTAAGAAATCTAGCACACGAGCAACTTCCAAGACTCCCCAAAGAAGAAACTCACCCTTTCCAAAACCCATCAGAAACCATTTGAGTCCCCTCAACTGTAACACCCCGAATTTGGGCCTAGAGAATTGGGCCCATTGGGCCTTGGGCGTGGAAGCGTTTAAAATTTTTGAGAACGAGAGAACGTCACTAATGCAAGTTGGACCTATTAGGTGAGTGATTTTGGAAGGTTAGGAGGCTTCTATGAAGTCTCGGGATCAAACTTGGGCTTTAGGAAAATTTTGGTTTTAGGTGAGTAAAGCCCTGAGAGTTAGTAAGTAGGCTTTAAGAATAAAATGTGGAGAAAAAAACACAAAAGGAGTTGTGGTCTATTGGCAAATGATGCCACATGGGAGACAAAGGAATGACGCCACACAAGGAAGCAAGAGGTCCAAGGTTCAAGTCTTGGCGCTTGCATTTCATTTTGATTTCTTTTTTTAAAGGAACTTAGACTTTGGCCATAGACTTATATTTAGTTGCGCATGTTTTAAGACAACAAGGAGCTAGTTGGTAAAGTGGATAGCGGCGTGGATTATGTTACAAGGGAGCCTGAGTTCGAATCCCATTGCAAGCAAAAAGGGGATATTTATTTTGCTAAGATGGGGTGGCAAGTGTTTGAGATAGAATTAAACTCTGCTGAAGGTAAGATCCCACATCGGAAAGCTAGCATGAGGGAAGGTGAGAAGTTGGCTTTAAATAGAGCAATCTATAAGGAGAGTAAGGATACCTTGGTGGGCGTTTGGGCATAGGAGTGCTCGGAGCGCGGATTAGCAACTCCAGATTCCTATCAGGTGTGTATTCGCACTACCCTAGCTATAGAGCGGCAAATGTCGAAATGCCGGTCACACGGCGATGGTAGCCATACGAGCGTGCGAGCACACGTGTGGGGGCTTCGACGCGATAGTTGAGGCCATCATGAGTGTTCTTGTGGGTTAGGCTGTTTGGGCCGAAATAGGCCATGTAGGCAAATGGGCCCGTTGGCCCATATGAATAAATTGTATGATTGTGTAGTAGATATTGGACTGGTCTATATGAATCTCATATCTGTGGCTAGATTTGGGCTAAATGGGCCACAGGAGCGTGTGGGCCCACTTGGGCTGAGAATGGGCCTTAGGCCCATTCGCATCGTTATCTCTGTTTAGAATACCCTTGGTTTACAGAATTACTAAAATACCCTTGGTTTGTAAAATTATCGAAATACCCCTGATTTGTGAAATTATCGAAATACCCTCAGTTTGGAAAATTACCGAAATACCTTCAGTTTGAAAAATTACTGAAATACCCTCAATTTGTGAAATTATCAAAGTACCCTTAATTTACAAAATTACCGAAATACCCTTGATTTGTGAAATTATCGAAATACCCTCAGTTTGGAAAATTACCGAAATACCTTCAGTTTGCAAAATTACCAAAGTACCCCTAATTTGCAAAATTACCGAAATACCCTCGATTTGTGAAATTATCAAAATACCCTCAATTTTTGAAATTATTAAAATACCCCCGTTTTACAAAATTACTGAAATACCCTCAATTTATGAAATTACCAAAATACCCTCGATTTGCAAAATTATCGAAATACCCTCGATTTGTGAAATTACCAAAATACCCTCAATTTGTAAAATTATCGAAATACCCTCGATTTATGAAATTACTGAAATACCCCCAATTTGCAAAATTATCGAAATACCCCTGTAGGTAGAATTACCGAAATACCCTTGAAGGGTAGGATTATCGAAATACCCTTATAGGGCAAATGACTGTTTTGCCCTTATGGGTAAACGACTGATTTGACTGTGATCATATAATTGTGTTTTAACTGACTTGACTGTGGGCGTGTGGCTGATATGCTGTTAATATGTGTTGAAATGACTGTTACTGAGCATGGCCATTTTGCATACACATGTAATGATTGAGCATGACATACACAACATATTGCATGGGGTTGGGACATTGATACGGAGGAAGTTCTGATAGGGTCGCACGGGTCGCATGACGACTGTGGATCCAGTATTTATTTGTTTAGATCTGTGTTTAAGGTGCCTTACGGGTTTGAAATGGCCGTCTTTTGGGGTCTCCGACCACTGCGCATGACGGCAGACGGTGGCGGAGCACGGTGGCTCGATGACAAAGTCAGGCCGACTTCAGGCTGAAACTCTGAGAGCCTTCAGAGAGTTTTTTGACTTTTTTTTTTTAGAAATGGTTTGAAAAATGATTTTAGCATCTTCTTTTTGCTATTTAAAGTTGACCCACACGACGCCGTTTTGGAATGGGCCATTTAGACCCAAAACGGCGTCGTTTTTTTTTTTGCCAAGATCCGCGTGTTGACCCAACTCGAGGAGGATCCGCGTGTTTTTTGAAACTGCCGCGTGTTTTTTGAAACTGGTATAATTACCAGTTTGGTCCATCCGCTATTTTGTGATTTCATAATTAAGTTATTTTATTTTTTAATTTGGACCCAGTATTTTGTTTTGGTTTCGATCTGGTCCTTGCTTTAAAAATATGAGGATTCTGGAACGACGTCGTTTTGGTAATAAGGCATATTTGCCCATTTGGTCCCTATAATGTGGCGCGTGTTTCATTTAGATCCTTATACATTTTTTTTAACCTCTGACATTATTTTTGTTCCGATTTGGTCCTTAATTATTTGGGTTTTAACCTTTTCCTTAATTTATTATTTATTTATTTATTTTAACATGATACATACTGTTTATTTTAAATTAATTTTCATTTACATAAGATTATTTTATTATATATTGTTTTATTTATTATACATTATCTTCTATACATATCGTTAATTTTAATTATTTTTAATCTAGTTGAAAATGTTGGTGTACCTTTACTTTTTAAATTATTTTATTATTTTTCTAAATATTTTATCATATTATTTACTTAAAATATATATTATGCATTTTATTCTATTATGAATATATATTATTCATTGTAAACTTCATCATATTTTTTAATTGTTTCGTTAACTATCTATTTTTATGTATCAAGCATTTTACATACTTTATTGTATTTTATCTAAATTCGATTCTTTTTATATAAAGCCTCATTTTATTTACCAGTTTTTATTTTATGTATATATTTTTGAACCGTTATTTACTTATGCTTTTTTTTATTGAAATTTTGATATTTACTACTTGTATTATTGTTCATGTTAGCCTTAACTTTGTCTTTGTATTATTTGAGATATTAGTTATGTTGTCATCACATTTTCTTTTAATTGTATATATTAGTATTGAAAGTTAGCATGTTGTGTAATTTCCGTGAATTGTTATCTAGTATTTGTATTCTATATTTTATTGATGTAATAGTTTTATTAATAAATCATCGTCTTAAATATAAAAACGCATTTCGTTTAGTTACTACATTTTATTCAAAAGCTCTTCAAAATGAGGCAATACTCGTATTTGGGAATTTCGAGAAGATTGTACCCTAACTTACTGGGTTCCAATTTTCCTCGTTGACTCTAAGTAACTGAGTACCCTTTTTTTTAAATCAAAACATATAGATTTTAAATAAAAGTTTATTCTCGGGAATTTGAGGTGTTGTGTCCTAACTCACTGGATATGGCATTTCGTTATCTCAAGATAAGGATTTTTAAAAACAAAGGCAATATTCTGTATTTGGAATTTTGAGAAATTGTGCCCTAACTTACTAAGCTTCGATTTTTCATTTGACCCAAATGATCGAATATCCTTTTTAATTTAAATGTACGACTTTTAAATGGCAAAAGACAAGCTTAGCTTTGAGGATTCGAAATGTCGTATCCTAACTCACTGGGTATGATATTTTATTCCTTCAAAATAAGCGGGTCTCGACATCCAGTTAAATTTATTCAAGTTTTTAAAACGAAGAGGATCGTATTTTAAAATCTTTTTAAATTTTCGACATTAAGACGTTAATCAATCAATTCGGTACCAATTTTGGGCATTACGAGGGTGCTAATCCTTCCTCGTATGTAACCGACTTCCAAACCTGTTTTCTCTAATTTTGTAGGCCAAAATCATTGTGTTAATAAATTAAGATGTTTTAACGATCAATCTCAAGGTGACCCAATACACCTCAAAAAAAGATTGGTGGCGACTCCATTTTCGTTTTAAAGTCAACCCCGTTTTTACACAACAAAAAAATGGTTTCGACAAATGTAAATATAAATTTTGACAATTGATAATTTTATTGTCATTCTTTTTTATTTTGGATCCACATGTAAATACTATTGTGACATTTACTATTGGAAATGTCTAAATCAATGTGAAGTCTATAATGCCACTAAGTTAATAAATATAATTTCCAAATAATTATATGCAGTATTCGCTTCAGAGAATATACCAAAATATTCAAATGCCTAAAAATCTATTAATAGCAAACTTTGAGAGTTGATCTTATTTTCCAGGTGTACAACATATATATAACCAATGACTTTTCATACATAAGTTTTCTCTTTTACAAGTTCTCATCAGTAATATTTTTCCACGTAATTTTAATTGAGAACTTATTCTGAATACTGTAGAGTTATACTTACAGTTTTTTAAAAACTTGCAACTTCAGGTGTATCCAACCATAACGAGCTTTAAATAGAATTATCATATTGTATTGCTCTTAAGTAAATCTTTCACAGTCAAACATTTTGCCTTCAACCCTTTAATAGGAATGATGACAAAAGAATATCACAAAGATTATAAAATAAATATAAATTAATAACCCAATCCCCTTTTTTATTCATATGAAATATAATATTTTCCTCATTTACAATCTCAATATGAGATCCATTACAAATATCTTTTAAAAGTAATGCATCAACCGTCACAAATTTTGTGCTTTTTAGATATTGATATATTAGCTCTTCTAAAGCTTTCAAATATTGGAATAATATTTATTTGTTTCAGTACTAAATAAGATAAATATTTTCTATCTATAATGATAGAATTTATTACTACATTCTCATACCCTTCCTCAAAGAATATTAACAGAAACAAAATATTTAGGCATATGCCACATATGTGGCCGATAATCTTTCATATCACATTGATAACATAAGTTATCTCTACCATTTGAAGAGTTATCTTGAGAACTCTCATTGTTCTCTTATTTATTACTATGGTCCCACTTTTAGTGGTCCATAATTATATCTTTTATTTTCTTTATATTTGCATTCACTTCAGGGCATGTAACTAATCTAGTAAGGCAGACTTCTAAACGCCTCTATTAATTTTTTATTTCATAATCACCATCATAAACATACGTGGATTTTAAATCAGAATCTATCCATTCATGTTGTCGTGATTATTCTCCAATTATAATAAATATGATATTATAAATAAAACATAGTAAAATATACCTGAAGATCTTTAACATCATCGTCATCACCTTGACTATTATCACGAGCATCCATTCTGAGATTGAATCTTTCAACATCCTAAAGATTGATTTGTGGGACGACTTCAAAACATTTTGAAAAAATAGAGAATCATCATGCTGATAACGTATTATAAAATAAAGAGAGATTGAGAGAATAAAGAACAAAGAAAATAAGAAAGAAATAGAGAATGTACTTTATTGATCAAAAGGGATGATTTACAATGCTGCATCAAAGTCTCTATTTATAGGTATAAGAAGTATAAAAGAAGTAGATATCTAATTCGAATAACTATTAGAATTTAAAGTACATCAAAATTTTATCTTGATCATGATGGACATCCACTTAATAAGATATTCATAACAAATATTAATTAGTTAGATTTACTTCATATTTGTAATAAAATCAATTAATTTAATGTCATTTATTAAAGATTATTTTGATTAATAAAATATTATTTAATATTTTATGTAAAATTTAAATATTTTATTGAAAAAATTTTATCTAAATTTATTATTTTTATTTTATTTAGGAATAAATTTTATTTTGTTAATTTTTTTTTGAAAGTGGTTGTTATAGAGAATTAACTAGATTTTTTCATACCATGATATGAGTGAAAGAACATATTTTATGTTAGCAATATTTTTCTGAATATAGGTGGAGTGGTAATAAAATTGTGTTTTAGATGTGTTCAATCCTTAGCTTTATAGTTTTTAATTCTTTTATTTAAATGTCATATTATTATTATTGAAAAGAAAGAGTATTTCTATAATTTCATAACTGAGTTGGTGACTCAGATAAGGGTGACACTAACTCAGTAAAGTGTTTAAATATAAGTATTAGAATTATATTAGATTTAAATACACAATTGATGGAGGTAATAAAGTGTACATAGTATAATTAAAATATACAAAACATTTCAGGATAAAGATTTGGTTGAGTGATAAAATTAAAGTTTTATTAATGCAAATTATTTATTAATTTTTTTAAATAAAAAACTAAAATGCCGTAAAGTAATATAAATTATTTTAAATACAACAGAACATTTTTATTTTTTTTAAATTAAATTGATACCGAATTGACTCGTAATACTAAATCAATCAAAAATTTAAATAATAATATAAATACATATTAAAGGAAACAATAAAATTAACACACATTCCGTTGAATTAAATTGTGAATTTTTAATTTATTAACAAGTACGTTTTTCTTTTTGTTCAATAATTCATTAATAAGGAAGTTTACCTTTAAACTGGGAAGCTATTAATTGTGAATTTTTGACGGTCAAATTTTGCAATTAGAATTTGTATTTTGTAACGCGGATTTAGTATTTGTATTTTAATTTGATTAATTTTAATTTTTTATTTTATTTTTTGAATTAGTTAATCTTAGTCTTAACCAAACTGTAGCAGTTAAGTTTGTTTAGTTAAATTTTACTATTGGTATTATATTATGTGTAAAGTTATAGATTTAGTCCGTATTCTTTTCAGTTGAATCAATCTTAGTTGATATATTTTTTCGAATTTTAAAATTTCAGTCTTAATGCAAATGACAATTGTAATCTATTAGTTGGCTTTTTGTGAGTAATATGAAAATAGTAAGTTGATATAACATTACACATACGATAATATATTTGGGGCATCAAATTTCGAAAATAGTGTAACTTAATGAATTTAATAGTCACCATTTGGTCAAGACTAAAATTTTAAAATTCTAAATGTACTGGGATCGAAAAGACTAAATTAAAGTATAAAGACTAAATCTACAACTTATACATAATACATATACTAATAATAAAATTTATCCATAAAAAAAACCAATGATTTAAATTTTAAAATACATAATGTGAAATAATCAAGTATTACACTTGTAATACATCTAGAAAAAGAAAAAATGAACTAAAAGGCCCAATACCAACCCTAGCCCCCAAATTAACAATCAATCACAGGCCCAATAAAATCCAAAATTAAAAGTCCAACTCCGTCCATTACAATCCATCACCCGAAAATGGCGTCTTCTTCGTGTTCGTTGGTCTCTATTCACCCACCCTTAACTCCCGCCAAGATTCCAACCTCCACCATTCTTATCCTGCAAAACGCCGGCCTTATCCTAAACCGGCCTCCTCCTCCTCCCTCTTTTTCAACCCTCTCTTCAAAACCCATCTCCGTAAAACCTTTCCTTAGCGCTCTCAGAGCCTCGCATTCCCAGAAATACGTTTACCATGACCCTATCCCTAAGTTTGCTGAAGCCGTAAGTTTATACACTTGTAAGTTTAGAAAAACGTATTATGGTTTTAAGCTCCAATGATAGATTTTCTTTTGATTATTGTTGTGGGTATTTCGTATAATAGGAGACCCAGAAGTTTAAAGCTGAGCTTTTCAACAAGTTATCCAAAGACAGAGACAAATTTGGTGATGACCTTGATTCTGTCATTGACGTTTGCGTTAAGGTACTTTCCCTTTTCTTTTCTAGCAACGGCTAATTTCGATTAATTGTTAATATATTATGAATGGTTTTTGTTGAATTCAATGTGTTAAAGCATCACCTTCCAGCTCTATCCTTTATAAGCCCGACTCTTTTGCGTACACGAAAGCCCTGTAGCCAGCCGTTGCTTCCACCTTCGCTGTTTTTGTCACATGTTGCATATTCTTCACCGAACCTGCCAAAACTTGACATTGATAGTCTCGAACAATGATACTCAACACCACCTGTTCGACTGTTTGTTTGAACGGCTCCATCAAATTTAGTTTTGACTCTTCCCTCACTTGGCGGCTTCCAGCCCCATGTTATTGCAATTCTGCTCCCTGATGCATTCTGATTGGTATTATGGTATCCCTCTTTGTATTTTCTGATAAAACTGCTGGTAGTTAGATTGGATTGACGTCCCTCGTGTAGCTCTGCGTTCCTCAAGTTCCAAAATCGCCCATGCTGTTATCATTGCTAATTGAAGATCCTCCATACTTGCATGACTTACTTGAAAGAATGTAGCACTGAACAGAATTTTTTATTTTATTGGAGCCTTGTGTCATTCTCAGGAGTCAATACCCACGATTCATGGACGTAGTATCAAGTACGGTGGGTTAGTATTAATACATAATAAGATAGTTTCAGATGTCAAAATTCATTCTTAGAAGACTTCAACAAACCCTAAGATGATCTTAGGATCTTGGAATGAGATAGGCCTACATGGTCTTTTGTATCGATGATGATATTATCATTCCTTAGTATATCTTACATTTTACATCAAACAAATACGACACATTAATGTTAACGTAAATCTTCAGAGTTCTATATTAGAGGATATCAGTAGAGCACAAGTGGCTTTATCACGCTTGATAACCTGAGAGGCTTCATCATGCTTGAAAGACGTTATTATTCTGTTGATGATAAAGCCGATGCAATATATGGTCCTAGAAGTGACATTATTTTGTGAACTGGGTATTATTAGTATGCAATGCTCTTTACTGCGAAAAACACAAACATCAATATTATCATTCATAGTAGCTGATTTCATCTGGCTTCCTTGTCATCACATCCAAATGGGTTTTTACCGTTCTATTGTACACGATGTGATCAATGGTGATTGGTGATCATGTTCACTCACTAAGCCTCGCCTGTTAATCCCTGTAATCAGAGAATCATATAACAGTTTGAGAATAGTGGTTCACAGCCCTTTATTGAAATCTTTCAATCCAGACAACATAATTTTAATTGCCAACTTTGGCTGTTTATAGCTTTTATCAGCAATGATTTCTTCTAAATCAAACATTTTTGTCTCTTTAAGAGGCCTCCTTTTTGACTGAGCTGGAAATTGTTCAATAATTGACCCCAAAAGAAATATCTGGCACGAAAATAACAAATCACTCCTTCCCTGACAGCTAGTCATGTTCTTCCTTATGTGAATGTTTGGCCCAATGCAGGGATTTCTCTGAATTTGGCTTCTACATGCATGTGATATAGTTAGTGTTGAAGATTACTTCTACCTGTATAAGCCTTACCTACAGAAGAATACAAGTCTTGATATTGAACTTAAAATTTTTGTGAAGCTTACTGTTTTTTCTATTGTTGAAAACAGATATTTAATGATTTCTTGCACAATGAGTATGGAGGACCTGGAACACTGTTGGTGGAGCCTTTCACAGATATGTTTGTAGCTTTGAAGGAGAAGAAATTACCTGGAGCACCTGTTGCTGCTCGGGCATCCTTGTTATGGGCCCAAAACCACCTTGATCATGATTGGGAGGTTTGGAACTCAAACTCTCCCAAATGATTTCCTCCACATGTTTCATAACATATTTTTCCATTATCATCACATTCATAACATTATTTTCCATTATCATCAGATTGTACCTATGTTACTTGGAAGCAAATATTTACTCAAACTCAGATATGAGTGTTAGATATAGATGTGTATCAGAAACGGATATGATTAAACTTTTCTAAAGTTTTTTATACAATTGGAGGTTCTAGAAAGTCATATTCTCGTATCCATAAAATAAAGAGTTTGATCAACATAGCATTGTGTTGTACTTGTTGAAAGTGATCAAGTTTGGGATTTGTATGAAAGTAGTGAGTGAAAGACTGAAAGTCCTAATTTCATATAAGAATATTATTTGTAATACAATTTAGGATCCAATGTTCCTCTGAACTGAGAAGCTATACAAATGTTTATTTTTCTTGAAACAGATTTCAATTTGGGAGCTTTGATTGCAAGTTGAAATCTTTGGTTATCACCTTCATTCGATTGGTGAATTTCCATTTTCCCTAATTTGGGGTTTCATTGAACAAAAGAGGCAGTTCATTGCCATTCCTAAAACCAATCTGCACTTAAGAAAAGAAACTTGAAAACAAAACTATTAGTCTACAGCCTCAGAGATGCTCTGTAATGATGGCCGCCATGATTTTGACCTCATTGAAGCAGCGTTCACAGATGATGTCCGTGAGATTTGTCTTTCATTCTTTAGTTCCTGGAAAGTTTAGAACATAAGCGCCTAAGTTTTTAGGATTGAATGAGAAAGAAAGATTCAAATGAAACATGAAAAGTTTTCCAAACTGGTTTAGTTTATATCTAATCTTAATGCAGATGGAATAACAATCAATTTATGATATCCTTCCAATACGATTATCATATTTTGCTTATAGTTCCCATGGCGAGTAACTGGTGTTTGAGGACCCATATTCACAGATTGCTTAGCTGGGAAGAACATATATGAAAGATAAGTGAGAGCCATACTTGGTTGGTGATGTGTGCGTCAGACTTTCCTCCTGAAGTTAGGTTGTCTTGTCCATGGTGCTGCAATCTTTTCATGGAATCCCTTTTGGTTTTTGCATATTTCTTGGCTCTCATGAACTTCATGACCTCTGCAGGGACAGGAAACAATTGAAAGTTGAGAAATCAATATAAAAGAAAGACAACCTTGCAAATAAAGAAAGTGAAGAAGACCTTGAGAAGTGATAAGGCGATAAGCGTGGCCGAGTGAAAGAGTATCGGTGGGGCGGAGGAGCTTAACACGGGTGAAACGCACCGTATCTCGATCTTGATGATGGTTGGCTTCCTCCTCTTGGGAAACAGGCAAGGGAATGATGAGAGAAACGTAATGACCGGGATTCATTCTCATAACTTCACTGACGGGAATGGGCCAATATAACCTCTCAAGCCTTCCGGAGGGATGCTGAATGACCAAGGCCGCCGCATCGATGGCTTGGCAATTCCCCATGAATTCTGAAAAAGGAAGAAGAAGATAAGGAAAGGAAGGGAAGAGGAGGTTAAGTAAGCAGCAGTCTCTTTCTAATACGGCCCTACACAAAAAGTCTCACTCAACTCAACCAAGCACAAGCAGGCCTTTCCTCATTTCCCAACTAACTTATTATATACCCTTGCCTTGCCTCTCACTATTCACATCCAAAACGGCAACACATAATTTGCAATCAGGATTTTATAATTATTTTATGGAAAGCCGGCATGAGCTACACGTGGAGAAATGTGAGGAGTTGGGATCAAAGTGTTGAAAGTCATAATTAGAGAGATAGGACTAAATAATTTGTGTGTGTGAAAAAAATACAGTAATTATAATACAAGTGAGCATGCGTGTGAGTGAAAGGGAGATTCTTTGGCTGGACAATGATTTGACAACCCACCGCCTTATCCGCCATATTATACTTTTTTATGCTCCTCCGCCTTAGGAATTACCCTCCCTTTATATTTCCTTTTTCTTTTAATTTTTAAATTATGAGTATTGTTAGGAATGGTAAGTTTTAATACGCATTTTAAAATATAAATATCTATTACAAAATTAATTTTTTATATTTAAAATAATTTATATTATTTGAGAGTATTTTAATTTTTTCTTATTTTTAAAAATAATAAAAACATGCAGAGTTTTGAACTCAAACTAATTAGATCACTCAACTAAAGTTTTATTTTAATATGTTTTATTCATTTGTATGTTAATATGCATAATTTGTTATCTCCATCAGCTTTATATAACATCATGATAACAAAATTGCAGTGTATTTAATATTGTTAATACGATGTATTTGTGTTTAAATTTTATATTACTTACAATTTAATCTAATTTATTTATTTTAATATCGTACATATTTCATGCGTTATTATGATTAATTACTTTCAAAGCATACGTTTCATTATATATTTTATGCGAAACACTCTAGTAATGGTACATATGGAGAAACCCATGGAGGTCAACTAATTCAATGGGGCTCATTTGACCTGCTTGAATTGGCTTGACTCATGGTACATATGGAGAAATACATCTACTTGAAGCATTGGTGACTAGTGAAACACTCTAGTAAAATTAGAGTTACTATTGTAAATCATAAGGGATAAAGATGTATAGAGTTTAAATCCTTTAAAACTCTCATATTGTAGATAGGCTCTAATCTCGATCGTTGATGTAACTCAATTTGTACCATTGGATTGAGAAAGTTCAACTATAAATAAAGGTCTTCCCCTTCATTTGTAACCACTCAGTTGTAAACTTTCAAAATAATAGAATATTTTTTAGAGAGTTTACTCAAACACTTGGTGTACGTTGTTTTTCTTGTGACCTTTTTGTTCGTTCATGGCTTACTTCTCTTTCGAGTTCGCTTCCATTTTGCTTTAGTTCCTTAAAGAATTTCTGCGAAAATTCTCATTTTTCCAGAGTAGGAAATTACTTTAAGGTCGTGCGGTTTGCCAGACTAAAGTTCTAACCCTGTGAAATATACATGTGTCATAGGATTTTTAGTATTTATTATCTATTTTAAATTTAAATTAAATCTATTTTAAATAACATTATTTGAAAAATAATTAAATTTATTAAAAATGAATTTAGTAAATAAAAAAGTATTTCAAAAATAATTTTTTTAAATAAAACAAATTATGATATCGTTTTGTTATTCATAAAATATAAAGTTGCATTCAGATAATGAATACTCAAAGGATAGTTCCTATCCACTTTGAATCTACTCTGAATAGTAATTAAAATATTTAACTTTGAATATTATTTAATTTTGCATTATTTGAATCCATAAAAAGCAATCAAATATTAAAAAATATTTAAAATTAGAATTTCTTTTAATATTAGTATAATTATTTTTAATTAATATTAATATAAATATTACTATAAAATTATAAAATCAGAAAGATAACGTATAGGTATTAACGTGGTTAGATATTATTGGTCAATATGTTTTTTTCTTTTACAGTGTTAAGATTTGAGATGATATAATATTGATGTGATTAGATATAATTATATTTGATAGAAAATATATTTAAACATTTATTTATAACAAGTTTAAATGTGAATAAATAATTAAGTAAAATTTAACATTTTAATAATTTGTATTACATAAAATTTAAACCATCCATGTCTTTATGTGAAGTTATCATATTGTGGGAAACTTTATATTTATTATCATTTTGACATCATAACTACTAGATATTGTCACCAAACTACCAAGGAAACTTCTTGAAAGAAAGATGAATGGTTTTGGAGATTATTTCAAGGTGAAGGGAAAACAAATAAACAGAATCCAATTCCTGTGCAATAAAATAGGTAAAACAACATAACAATCCTATTACTTTTACCTATATATTTAAAGGGTTTTTACTCATGCACTTAATGATACAGATATAGGAGCTGCTCAATTAAAAATTTACTACTACTTATTGGAGGTTTAAATCCAAGTGGGTTTTATACAATGACGAAGCTGAATAAAATTTTAATTTTTTTATAGTTTATATCTTTATAATTTGTAAAAGATTAAATCGAATTTTTATAATTTTAAGGGGGCCAATGTGTAATTTTACCTTTACTAATTTAAATTTTTAAAGACTTGAATAGCAATTTTACATTTTAGGGGGGCCAGGGCCCATGCCGGCCTCCTGACTTTATAGGTGAATAACCCTTAGCCACTAGGTCAATTAAGGGAGTCTTATTTTTTTTTTTAATTAGGTTAACTCCTGTTATTAGTTTTTATATTTTGCGAAAGTGGTGGACTTAATTCATGTACCTTAATTTGATCATTTTTAATCTTTATATTTTTTAAATTTTAAAATTCCTATCACGATAACTATTAAATTCATTAAATTATGCTATTTTCAAAATCAAGATGTGAAAAATATATTATTATATGTGTAATGTCATGTTAGTTTGTTATTTTCACATATTACTTGCTAAAAATTCAGTTAATGAATTAGCGACTATCATGTTGCATCAGGAATAGAATTTCAAATTTTGAAAAAGTATAAGGACTTAAAATGATTCAGTTAAAGAATATGGATTAAACCTATAACAATGCAAAGAGTACATAATTGGATTTAAATTTTACTGTTATTGTTTAGGTCAGGACTAAACTTTTCAATATAATACAAAGACTTATGACATATTTTAATATTTTAATTATTATTTATTTGGTAACATATAAACTTATATGATATGATGTGATATATAAAACATACAAACTCTTTAATTTTAATTTTACATAACCACTCTTTAAAAAACTCAACATTTACATTTTCCATAGAAAATAGAGCTTTTAATGAAATTATTATAGCTAAAGACTAGCTTTTTACGTTGGAAGTTTCTTTGACCCTTGTGATGTGATTCAGATTAAACTATTTGAATCCCAAAATTGGTAAATATATTCACATGTAGGATAAATGTGAGTAGATGCATGGCATGTGAGATGTTGGGTATCCATGGTTCACATATTAAATGATGAAAAGGACTAATTTTTTATTTTTTTTGGTTCAAACATGACTCCTGTACCTGTAGGGCACTACACCCACCCGCCCCCTTTAGTTGCTATGGCTTTGGGGACTTGCAACTTTTTTAAAATGAAAATTGCAGTTTGTTAGTGTTAGAAGACAACATTGAATAAAAAAAATTGATGAGTGGACTGAATTTAGCCACTACATTGTGGGGGCCACCAAATTTAGGTATTCAATGTATGTTCCCTTGCCTCTTAAGCTTTCTAATTTTTATATTAAAGGCCAAGTTCCATCTCCTCCTAAGGTTTTAATTTTTGTGAACTTGCTATTCCAGTTAGGTTTTTATTTTCTCTCTCACTAAATTAGTCCTCTTAGGAGGGGTTGAATTTAATTATAATTTTTTATAGATTAAAAACATAAATTTATTATACATTAAATTTATAATTTCATATTTTTTTAAGGATAAAATTAAAAAAAAAAACACATTAGTTTTGGGCCAAAGTCCATCAAATTCACCTTCGGGTGGTCAGTTGCATGCATGTTTCATCATGATTTGAGATGGAGGGTTAAAAGTTATCTTTAAATCTGACATATCTGTAAAGTTAGCAAAAAGTTATTTTTATTTTATGGAGAAATAGATATTATTTTGAGGATTTTTAAAAATAGATATAATGGGATCTATTTAATTATATTTAAACAGGAGGATAAAGGTATTTTAATGGGTTCGAATTCACATCCTCTTGCAAGCAATATATCGCTAAGATTGTATTTAAAATTTGAAAAAGTAGAAATGAAATTTTTTATTTTTGTATCGCTAAAATTCAAATGATGAGCCTGTTGAGAAATGGTGAATCCCAAAACATTTATAATTTAATTTTGATTAAATTTTAAAGTTGCTGTCTCTACATTCTTCTTCCACCCTTATAAATACAAAGCAATTAAAAGTATGAAGTTTAAGACCAGAGTGGCTTAAAAGAATGTCTGTATGTGAAAGATGATTGCAAAGGTGCTGAACATCTAAACGACAAACATGGAAAAGGAACAAAGTGAAAGACAAGATGAATTTGAAGGTGTCACACTAATTCAATGGAAACTTCAACTACTCTAATTTCAAACCTTAAAAAAACATGTCCTCAAACTAGATTTAATGTCAAACACCGCCTCATTAATTTCATATCATCTCCATTTCTATTTCTATTTCATAATTTTCATCCATATCTCTTTTTTATTTTTTTTATTAATTAATACTTAAATTTAGGTAAAACTATTCTTTCCATCTTATAACAGTTTTTTTTATTTTGTATATTTTATATTTTATTTGATAAATTTAGTAACCCTTTCTATTTAAGCATGGTTCATTTTTTTAAGCTTAATTATGATATAATGATAAATTTAATTTTTTATTTTTTATCATTTTGATTATAATTTTTTTTATAACTTTAGCTCTTCGAGTTTTTAAGTTTTAATTAATTTTTTTTAATTTATTGAATTATTAAATTTTCAATAGTATTGTTGTGACAATTGGGATGTCAATTTTTCTGTACTTCATTACCTAAGCGGACATTTTTCTTTGACAGAATTTAGTTGAAAGTTTTGCAACTTTTTATTTTTTTAATTTTTATAAAGTACACACAAACTGTCATATAAATTATCATGTTATTACAATTAAAATTTTAATTGTTCAATCAATTTTTTCAAAATAAAATAATTTGATTAATTTTTGAATTTTTTTTTAACAATGTGAATCCCACAAAACAGGCAAATGAAACTAAAATTATAAAAGGAAAAATTGGGTGTATATAAGCCTAATCCGGTAATTATAGTTAAAAGTTAGAAGGGAGCGGAGTTGGGACTTTCATAAGTGATAGAGGTTTCTAAAGATGATTTTGGGTAGAGTAAAAGGCTTATTAGTGCGGAGTCATTTCTGGTGGTTTTTGAAAGTCCTTGATGTTTGCACTAAAACGATGGGGTAGGTGCTGGGGACAATGCATCCTTGTGTGCTCTCTTAGTTGAGCTAAACTTCTAAGGACTATTAACAGTTAAAGGTGTGAGAATGAGATTTTGGGGTTTTAAAGAAAGAATCAAACTTGCCATTATCAATATGTTTGGGCTCCATTTTTGGTGTTCTAACCAGTATTATTTTATTATATGCTTTGTTTTCGTCGCAAAAATGGTGTGCCTTTCATTATTATTTCATATGCTTAATTTTTATAATTTTTTATATTTAATAATACTTACTGTTAATTTTTTTTATCACAAATTTCTGAATATTATGTCTAATTATTTATGCTAATAATTTCTTATATTAATACAATTTATTTATATTTTATCTTTTGCATTATATAATTTTTTTTCACTTTTATTAGATATTATTAGTTTGGGTTTTAATATCATACTTTTTTTTTAAAAAATTTAAAACGATGAAAACAAAAATGAAAGTATCATATAAGAAATAAATTGTTATTTGAAATCATAGTAAATTAATTATTTTATTTTATATTTTAAAAATTTTTAATTATTTTATTTAATTACTTTTAGGATATTGTATAATTCTTTCCATCATTTTTCAAATTAATCAAATTAGACTAATCTTTATTTAATTATTAAAGTATACTTTTGATGTTGTAAAAATATATTATTTAAAAAATTTAAAAAATAAAGAGAACTGGAAAAATGATTTACACTTGCTCAGAATAAAAAATTGGTTCAAAACACAAAAGCCAAGGTCAAAGATGTGGGCTATGCAGTATCATAGCAGAGTTACTATTAATATGAAGGTTAAAAGAATATTAAAAACATACGTCTTCGGTTTATATTAAAAATTACATTATATTATTTTATTTAAAAACAAGTTAATTTGTTTTTATATATTAAATGAAAGAGTAAATTAATTTTTTTTTAAATTTTAATTTTTTTTTACTACTAAAAATTAATGTAGCTGACAGAATATCCAGATAATTACACATAGCGTGTCACATGTATTTCATTTTGACATATAATGACTAATTTTTAACAGTAAAAATAGATAAAATTTTTATCAGAAAGATTAGTTTACACTTTAATCTAATGTACAAAGATTAATTTACCCTTTTATTATAGTAGAGGAGGCAAAACGCAATCTAATTCTTAGTATAAGGGCCTCCATGGTACTTTTACCATACCTCATGTTATCTACACAACCTGTATAAAAAGTAACAAAAAATAGTTATTGCCTTAGAGATAAAAAGAGAATATTTTCAATTTTTTAATTATTAAAATTTATATATGTTACATGGCATACTAAGAGGCTATCATGTGTCACCAATGAATTGACTATCAGTGTCACATTAGCACAAACTAATAGTGTTAGTGCAAAGGTACCAACTTAGGTGATGGAATATAAGTTTAAGTACCAACTAGGTAAAAAAAAAAGTTTAGGTACCAACTAAGTACATTTGGACAAATTTAAGAGATAAACTATATATTAACCAAAAAAAATATTTAAAAACAAGTTGTCAATTTTCACTCACATAATAATAACCCAACAATAAATGTATATAAAATCTATTTAAGCTAATTGCACCATGCATTTCCAAAATTTAACATTTATTCTAAATTGGTCCTCAAATTTTAAAACATTCTAATGACATCTTTAAATTATCGATGTTATATCAATAAGGTTCTTCTATCACTAAAATCGTTAATTTAATAGTTAAATGATATATTAAATCTTAGATGGAAAAGTTTAAAATAAAAAATTTAAAAAACTGAAAATTGTAAAAGCTTTTCAGAACTTTTATAAAAGTTTTATTGTTCACTCTCTTTTTCGAATTTACTTAATTTTTAGTTTTAACTTTTAAAAGTTATACAATAATATTTTTCTTTTCTTTGTAAATTATGGCACATAAGATTTGATGTGTTATATAACGATTAAATCAACAATTTTAATAATAAAAAGATTTGATTGATATAACATTAATAATTTTAAAATATAATAAGAATGTAAGAATCAATTTAGAGACCATTAATTCAATCTATTTAATCTCTATTCTTAAATCTATCGAACCAAACCAATAATTTGTTAAAAAATTCTATTTAAAATATATATTATTTTAGTTTTGGTCAAAAGTTAGGATAATAAAATAATATCAATTAGTAACATTGCTAATAGATGCCATATTAGTTTCATTCGGTCGAAGTTTTTTAAATTTTTGATTTTTTTTCATCATAATTTAGTTTTTGATTTTTTCATGTTAAGTTATAATTTTTAAGACTTATTTTTATAAAAAAAATATCCGTTCACAAAATTTCAAGATTTTTTATACTATTTTAAATATAAAATATTTATTTTTATATCTTATAAAAAATAAAAAATAAAAATGAATTGAATTCAATGCGGTCAACTTGTAAGTGAGAAAGTGTTGAAAAAAAGAAAATTGGATTTTCGGAATAAAGAGTTATCTATACTTTTAAGCACCAAAGAATTGACATTCAATCATTGCTTGATTACAAGATAAGCATCCCCTTACTCTTTATTTATGTCCACATCTTTTTCTCCAATATAATCAAACAACTTTTCTAAATTTATCATCCTTTTAATTATTTTGACATTATTTTATATCTAGCTACTATTTTTTTTTTACTCACATTAATTATTTTTGGATTATATAGTTACAATAATTTAATCCCCAGTTTTTATTTTTTATAATTTATTTCTTCTATTTTTTTAATATAAAAATTTAGGTCTAATTGTTAAAATCGTTAAAATTCTTTTGTTAAATTTATTGGTGTGATATTCTAAAATTAAAAAAAAAATCATATCACAAAATATAGAATTATAATGGATTTGAATTTAACGATGTTAACGATTCTTTAAATTTAAGTTATCATTTTAATTAGAATAAAATATTTAGACTAATTAAAAACATTATGAACTAAATTATATACAAAATTCAAGTATAAAGACGAATCTCAAATTTTAATATATTATAGGGATCAAAATTGAAATTTGATTATTTTTATAATGATTGGTATTAAGAATGTGAAAGAAAAAAAGCAATTGAGGAGCGCCAAAGAATGCCTTCCTTTTATATATATATAGTGGTATAGATTAAACTTTTCTTTGAAAGAATGTTAATTATTAAAGGTAGTTTGAAGTATATATTTAAGGTTAATGATCTATTTAGACATAAAATGTTATACCTATTAATACTTCAACTCATCAAAAGATACAACGTCATTTATTAATATGATGTACATTTTCAGAATTGAAAATTCATCAACTCCTCCCATAGCCTCAATGAACATCTCCATTGTCTTGGAGAAATTGTTATACCATCCATGAGGATGAGGTCACCTCCATTTCGTCTATGTTACTGTTGACCATATATTTTCCATCAACTAACCCTTCTAACATTTTTCAATTGTGATGAGATAACCATTGATTGCTAAATCACCCTAATCTATAAGGTCGTATCACCACCTCTACCATATTATTTCATTTCATTTATTTAAACTCATACATATCTCAATACTCTACCTTTGTTAGTTGGAGTTGTAAAAATTGTTCCTCTTTGTGAAATTGCTTTTATTAATGCGAAAATGGAGTCTTCAACGCCACTGCTAAAACAAGCAGCGTTAATATCAGGATGTAAACAACATATGAGATGGAAATATATCGGATTTTGCTAATGAATCTGCAACAGCATTGGTTAATAGTTTGCGAGTATGAGACCAAATCAAAATCTCATGCAAGAAGTTGTACAATATAAAAGTTCATATATAAAATTGCACATTACAGTTTTGAGATTTATCCCTTTTAAATTTATCATTATAATATAAGACCCTATTTGATAAAGTGTCGAAAATATTCAATCAACTAAAAATTAATATTTTCAACAAATTATTTTTTAAAGCAAGTTTGTTAACCCAAATGGAAACTACTAGATAGAATTTCTTTTAGATAAAGTGTAGAAAATGATAAATAGATAGGAATCTACTTATCACTTAATAGAAAATAAATTTAATAATTTTTATTTTATTTTATTTAAAAATATATTATTCTTTATCAAAAAATATAATTATATTCAATACTTATTTTCTCACCACTTAATTTTTCAGTTTACTCAGCATAACCAAAATTTGTAAATCATTATTCCACATATATCAATGGCTTATTTTATTTACTTTTAAAAATCATATGATAAAATATAAGAGATTATACATCCATATTACCTGTATTAAGATAATATATTATTTTAGAAAAAATTAAAAAAAAATTAAAATATAAGGGGTGACATATATTTATCTATCACTACATTCATTAATAAATAACTTTTTCTTCTTAAAAATACTGAGATTATATACTTAATGCAACTCTACCAACCTCATTTTGTCTCTTAAACCACACAAGAAAAGATTACATCCAAATTCATGCATGAAATCACTTTTTCATTTCCTTTAGGATCGTAAAGGCTCATGATTGCAATTGTTCCTTTTGCATGCATGTGAAATTAGAGGTAATAGACATATTTAATACCGATTATTGATTTGATAGGCAACGACATATCAACTGTAAGAACTACATGCTGGTCTGCTTGTCACCTTCTGCTTCTGAATTGTATCAAATCAAACATTCGGGTTTGCCCCTCTTTCTTCAGACACCTATATATATAAAAAAGATTTTTATGACCTTATTTTATTTCTTAAAGGGAATGGTTTCATTGCTTGTCAGTTCTTTTCAACCTACAATGCCTTTACTTTTTTTTTTTTTTTTTATCATTTCGACATCCATCTTTGACTCCCTTTTCTAATCTTCTTTTGGTTTGAAATTTTATGTTATCTAATAAATATATCGGATTTCCGAATTGAGTTATCAATAAGATTTGAATTCAAAGATATAAAACTGTTCAAGTGAAACGATTTTCCAAATCTCTTTCAACTTTAAAATTATGCTAATTCGTCCAATAATTTAATCTCTATTAATTTTAAAAGTGAATAATTAAAAATATTTAATTACAGTGTTAATATTTTTTATTAATGATACATTATTTTCATTGGAATAATAATAAACTTAGCCCTCATAGTTTACACATTTTATCATTTTAGTCCTAATTTAATAAATTTATCTCACAATTTTGTGTAAATATCGAGGTTAAAATTATTGAATTTTTTAGTGTAATGCCCCAAAAATCTTAGTTTCCATTTTGTCGAATTATGTCATAATTGAGTGTCTATTTGAGTGGTTAAGGGCCTTGAAGGTGGATTGTTGCCCCAAAAAAAAAGAGGGTTCCTAAAAATTTGCTACCCTAGTTACGTCTCCTATTCTTTCTCCCCAAATCCCAATTTATGTGTTTCAATTAGTTTCCAGTAAAAAAGTTTAAGGTTTTTCTTCTCTAATTTCTTTCCTACTTTCTTGTTTGCTCTTGTCGCCCTTTGTTGCATCCCAAGCAAAGGTTGGTTCAATTTTTGTTCTTTTTTATTCTACTTGCTATAAAGGTGTTGCCATATTTTGTTATTTTCGATTCTTTCCTCACGATTTTGGGCTTGTGTATATTCGTGGTTTGGGCAAGAGAATAAGTTTCATATGGTTGTTGTATTATTCGGGTTTGTTTAATTATCCCTTTTGTGAAGGAGGTGTTTAGAAATTAATGTGTGTGCTGTGTTTTGTTAGAAGGAGAATAAGAGGTGAGAGTTGTTCTTCCAACAACATAAGCAACGAGTGGTTGCTGATTGTTCAACGACAAGTGTTTGAATGTTAGAATATTTAAATTTGGTGTGATAAATTTAGTGTTTCTTGTTGAGTTGAATGAGTTTTTGGAAGTTGGTGTCTCAATATTAAGAATTAATTAATTAATTATTTAATTACTGAATTTAGGTTCTTGACATCTTGTGGTCGATTTCGTTTCAAGAATTATCAGGTGTGTAACGCAAAACACGAAAAGTAGTGATCAATGAAAGCCGAAAAGTAGTCTATCGACGCCACATAGTTGTGTGCTAGACCATGTGAGTCACACAGTCTGGGCTTTTTGGGCCATATGGACCAAACGAGCGTGTGCCAGGCCGTGTGGGCCACCCTGGCTAGCCATTTGGGTCGTGTGGGCCCAAAGTTTTCAATTTTTCCCTAGGGTCGTACACGTCATTTTGAACGACAGTGGGGCTTCCATAGGGACAATATGTGCTCAAATAGACTGTAAAATAGAACTTGAGGATTTCAGTTGAGTGTACTTTTGGTGAGATTACATTATCGAGTTTTCTGGGGCAGTCTATTCAGGTAAATAGACTTTATAGGAATGTTCCGTTGGAAGTACAAGGGGTCATGTTTTTGGCAAATTTAATGGAGCTACCGTTTGGGGAGTTCAACTTAATTTTGGGTATGGACTGGTTAGTTGAGCACTGATTTAGTTTGGACTGCGCGACTAAGAGGGTCATTATAAGGACCGAAGATGATAATGAGGTGGTTGTGATTGGCGAGTGTCAAGATTACCTACCTAATGTAATCTCCGCTGTAGTGGCTGAGAAAAAGGGTGTAGGGCGTATTTAGCCTACGTCAGTGTTTCAGTTTTTGGGGGCTCTTTTATCAAAGATATCAGAACAGTGAGGGAATTTTTGGATGTGTTTCCTGAGGAGTTATTGGGTTTACCTCTGAATCAGGAAGTTGAGTTTGACATTGAGCTTCTACCGGGTACAGCTCCGGTATCCATCACTCGGTACCGTATGGCACCGAAAGAGCTTATAGAGCTTAAGGCTCAACTTCAAGAGCTTCTAGATGTGGTTTCATCCGTCCTAGTGTGTCTCTTTGAGAGGCACCGATTCTGTTTGTGAAGAAAAATGATGGTACCATGAGGATGTGCATTGACTACCGACAATTGAATAAACTGACAGTGAAGAATAAGTATCCACTTCCGAGGATTGATGATCTGTTTAATCAATTTCGTGGGGCTGCGGTATTCTCAAAGATAGACTTCGTTTTGAGTATCATCGGCTTAGGGTTAAGGAAGCTGATATTCATAAGACGGCATTTAGGACTCATTGTGGGCACTATGAGTTCCTAGTTATGCCCTTTGATTTGACGAATGCTCTGGCTACATTCATGGATCTGATGAACTGAGTTTTTCAACCGTATCTAGATTAGTTTGTTGTAGTCTTCATCGACGATATTCTGGTGTACTTTAAGACTGAGGATGAGCATAATGAGCATATCAGAGTAGTGCTTCAGATACTTCGAGTTAAACAGCTCTACGCTAAGTTGAGCAAGTGTGAGTTCTGGTTGCTAGAGGTAACTTTTCTGGGGCACGTGGTTTCTGCTGAGGGGATCCGAGTTGATCCTAGAGAGATTGAGGCTGTGCTTGATTGGAAACAGCCTAAGAATGTTTCTAAGATTTGCAGTTTTCTACGTTTGAAGGGATATTACAGGAGGTTTGTTGAGGGGTTCTCACTGATTGCAGCTCCTTTTATTAAGCTTCAGCATAAGAATGTTCCTTTTGTCTGGACTGATGTACAGCAGTCGAGCTTTAAGAAGCTCAAGTTAGTTCTGACTCAGGCTCCTGTTTTGATACAGCCTGAATCTTGTAAAGAGTTTGTGGTTTATAGCGATGTGTCGCACGTCGGTTTGGGATGCGTACTGATGTAAGATGGTAAGGTTGCGACTTATGCGTCTCGTCAACTTAAGTCACACTAGGGGAATTATTCGACGTATGATCTCAAGTTAGCTGCCGTGGTGTTTGCTTTGAAGATCTGGAGGCACTATCTGTATGGTGAGAGGTGTATTATCTACACCGATCACAAGAGCCTCAAGTACCTCCTCACTCAAAAGGAGTTGAATCTTAGGCAGCGTCGATGGATTGAGCTGCTTAAAGATTATGACTGTACGATAGAGTATCATCCCGATAAAGCCAATGTGGTGGCTGATGCTTTAATCGTAGAGCGATTATTCATTTGAGAGCGATGTTCGCTCATCTTAGTCTGTTTAATGATGGGGGTATGTTAGCCGAGTTAGAAGTTAAACCGACTTGGATTGAGTAGATTCGATAAAAACAGTTAGGGGATAAGTCTTTGGGTTACAGTTTCGTCAGGTTGAGAGTGGCAACACATCTGGGTTTGGACTGAATAAGGATAGAGTTCTGTGTTTCTGGGGTTGGGTTTGTATACCGGATGATTCTAATCTAAGAAAGTCAATCCTGAGGGAAGCGCATAGTAGCCCTTATGCTATGCATCCCGGTGGTTATAAAATGTATTAGAATCTTCATGAGCTATATTGGTGGCCGGGTTTGAAACGAGAGGTAACAAATTTTGTTGCTCGTTGTCTAACGTGCCAACAAGTTAAGGCTGAGTACCAGTTGCCTTCGGGTTTGCTTCAACCTGTTAAGATTCTTTTATGGAAATGGGAAAGTGTGACGATGGACTTTGTTAGTGGGTTGCCCTTGACACCCACTAAGAAGGATTCTGTTTGGGTCATCGTGGATTGGTTGACCAAGTCCGCCTATCTTATTCCGGTTCGGACGGACTTGTCTCTGCATAAGTTAGCGAAACTCTATATTCTTGGATTATGAGACTGCACGGGGTTCCAACTTCGATAATCTCTAATAGGGATCTTCGCTCCACTTATCGGTTCTAAAAGGAACTGCATGAAGCTTTGGGTTCAAGATTGGTCTTCAATACTGATTTCCATCCTCAGACTGATGGTCAATCTGAGAGGGTGATTCAAATACTGGAGGATATGCTTCATAGCTGTGTGATTGATTTTCAAGGTAGCTAGAAGGAGTTTCTTCCGTTAGCTGAGTTCGCCTAGAACAATAGTTTCCAGTCTAGCATCCAGATGGCAACTTACGAGCCTTTGTATGGTCGTAAGTGTCGTACTCTGCTATGTTGGACTGAGTTGGGTGAGCGACGGATTTTGGGTCCTGAGTTGGTTTCTGAGGCTGAAGATAATGTTTGATTGATTCGGGATCGTCTGAAGGTGGCTTTTGATAGACAGAAGTCTTATGTGGATCTGAAAAGGAGAAATATCAAGTACTCTAAGGGGGACTTCGTATTCTTTAAGGTATCTCCATAGAAAAAGGTTTTGTGGTTCGGTCGTAAGGGCAGGTTGAGCCCTAGGTTGATTGGGCTGTATCAGATTCTGAAGCATGTGGGACTGGAGGCTTATCAGTTATAGTTATCTTTCGAGTTGGACCGTATCCATGATATGTTTCACGTCTCGATGTTGAAACAGTATCGGTCTGATCTATCTCACGTTGTCTCTGTTGAGGAGATTGAGGTTAGACCGGACTTGACATTTGAGGAGGAGCCGGTTCAACTTTTGGATCGAGATATTAAGGTTCTGAGGAGGAACTCCATTCCGTTAGTTAAGTTTCTGTGGCAGAATCATGGCATTGAGGAAGCCATGTGGGAATTTGAGGACTTAATACGTAAAAAGCATCCTCATCTACTCGGATCAGGTAAATTTTGAGGCCGAAATTCCTTTTAAGGGGTAGAGTTGTAACGCCCTGAATAGTTTATTTCTGTTTCTGTAAATCCTGACACAAATATGTATCTGATTCAGTGGTTAAGTGTTCTAGGTGTGTGTATGAGTTCTTGGGTTCAAGTCACACATTTGGAAAATTTTGTTATTTTTTATCCAAGCCTTATTCCTGCTAAGTAGGCTTGAGTTTTATTGTTTGTAAACTTATATCAGAATGAGCTTGCTGGTTCGAATGGTAAGGAGTTAGCTTGCTAGAGGTCTTGTGTTCGAATCCTTATGCATGCGTGAATGTTAATTTTTGCGCCGATTATGTGATAGAGGTTCTGTGGAAGTGAAAATCTGGGGTAGTTGAGAGTTAGTGGGTCAGTTAGTAGTGGGATAATGTGGGGGTTGAGATTATGAGTGTAATTGATTTTATTTGGTTTTCTTTAATTTTAATTTTTCTCTCTTCCTAAAACTATTCTTACGTCAGTTTTGTTCTCCCCTCTTTTTGTTGATTTCTTTTTCCTTTTCTACCAACAATTTTTCTTTCTGATCCTCTGAAGTTTTTCCATAATTTTTCCCTTTAAAATTTTGGTGTTTCGAATTTCAGGTTTTTTTGTGCAGATTGGTAAGTCGTGGTTGGAGGGAGAATTCCTTTAAGCAGTTTCTGTCTTTTTGACGATGTAGTTTTTTTTCATTAAGTACTGAATTTGTGGTTTGGCAGCAGTGAATCGTGAGGTTTGAAGTTTTTCTCTTGTGGAATCGTAGTCGGAATCATTCGGGGAATCGGGTAAGTGTGGAACACTTGAATTTCACTATTGACGGTTTCATTAGTTCGGTTTAATTGAGGATTTAGACTGATTGTGGGAGTTTATTATGTTGAATTTAGGTTTTGGTGGTCTCGGGGGGGTTTCGCATCAAAACTGAACCAGATTTGTACTCCTAACACAAAAAATCAAGCTTCGACGAAAGCCAAAAATGGAGTTTGTCGACGTTACACGGGCATGTGGTCGACCATGTGGCCTTTTTCATGTGATCTGATATTTTGATAGTCTGATATGTGTAGGAAACTGATATGTATGTCTAACTATTCTGTTTGGGTATATATGTTTTCTGTATACGAGCATGTTAAGCATGATAATTTTGTTAATTTTGATATATGTATCTGTGTTTGGGGCAAGATTTGCATATGTGGAGGAAATGATCTGTACGACGACTTTTCGTCTATTATCTGGCAGCTTGGCTGCATATTATCTGCTATGTGTCGCATCGACACTTTATGGTGTGTAGGGTTGGGTGGGTGTTTTTAACCGCATATGGTGTGATGGGATGGACGGTGATGGTGTGTAAAGGATGGGGGTAGGATTTTGTATGTCTGTTCTGTACATCTGATTCTAATATCTATATCTGTTAAAAACTTAGGTCCGATTTTATTTCTGTCTGCATTTGAGGTTCTGTGAATGTTGCATGGCTATATATGTTGGGTTACACACTGAGTTTACGAAAACTCACATTTGTTTGTCTAATCTGTATAGGTAACCCTCAGTCATAGGTGGGTCGGTGCGACGGAGGCTCAGCGGTGACCACTCATTGAAAAACTGTTTCCCTATTACCATTAGTTTCGGTATTTTAAAATATGGATTTATTTGAGAGTTTGTAATTTTTGGGACTTTCTGGATTATACGGTTTTAACTGTTGGTTTTGGTTCGATTGTGTTTAAGTTTTTAAAACTATGGTGATTGACAAATAGTAGTTTTATGTGAATAAATGTTTTGAAAGCACGAGCGAATGGTTTTGTTTTAAACGATTTTCAAACTTCCGTTGTGAAATAATTGACTAACTTTAAAGAATAACATGTAACAGTTTCAGTAACATATATATATATATAAATATGTTTTATAAAACTTGGATGTTTTATCAAATAGCTAACCATTGATTTATTAAAGTTTCATCGGTTTCAAAATCTTTCTTCGTAACACTCCCAGATTCGGCCATAACATCTAGGCCGGGTTTAAGGTGTTACATATTTGGTAGTTTAGCTGCAAGTATTCAGTAAATTCTAATACCAACATTAAGTGGTGTGTAAGATTGAATAAGTGCTTCATGCCCCATATGGTGTGTTGAGATGGTCGGAGTTGGTGTGTAGCGAATGAGGGTAGGATTATATGTCCATATTTGTACTGCTCTGATATGAATCTGTTTCTGCTAAATCTGTCTGATAAAATTTAACTGTTATGTTATCTGTTATACACTGAGTTTAGAAAACTCATATTTTATTTTACTGTTATTTTCATGTAATCCTCAAACTTAGGCGGTTCGGTGCAACGGGAGTTTGGTTATAAAAGTATTTTGTTTAATTTGTCTATTATTATTTTAATTTGGGTTAAAGTGTATTTGTAAATTTTGGACTGTTTGGACGTTTTGGTTGTTTGGGGTTTTGAACTTTATTTTCATTTTTCATAAAATACTAAAAAATTTTATCGAAAAATTCGTTTTTCCTTCAAAACAATTGATTTCTAGGAAATAAACTTGGTTTTCTTATACATATTGATCTAAGAATTTCTGCTGCAAAGTATACGTTCTAAAAAATGTAAGCAAACGTCGTTTTCAACTAAAAAGTAAAGTTAGATATGTTTTCTTTTAAATCGAGGTTTTTAAATGATAAAACTTTACGACTCTTTTCGAAATTTACAAGAATTAGATTGTAACGCCCCAAAATTTTTATTCCGCTTTTGTGAAAATGTGACACAACTGTGCATCTACTTCAGTGGTTATGTGTTCTGGGTGTGTGTGAGAGGTCCCAAGTTTAAGCCTTGCCTTTGGTAAATTTTGGTATTTTACTAACTTAAGCCTTACACTTGTTCATCGGGCTTATATTTAATTATTTGTAATTTCACATCAGAATGGGCTTGCTGGTTTGGTGGTTAGGTGGAGTGTGGGTTTGCTGGAGGTCTTGTGGTCGAGTTTTTGTGCAAGCGAGACTGCAATTATTTTTGCTCTGCTGACTTGTAGAGTTTTGGTGGAGTAGGGTTTCTGGTAGTGGGGATTAATGGGAGAAAAACATGGGATTTGGGAGTTAGTCTTTTAAAATCCTTTTGTTTTCAAAATAAATTTATTTTCTCTCCCAAAATTTTTCCCTCTTTCCCAAAAATAGTTGACGTCAGTTCCTCTTCTTTCTTTTTCCCAAATTTCGTTCTATTTCCAATTCTGTCGATTTTGCTATGTAATTCATGCATTTTTGAGATTTTAGGCAAGTCGTGAAGTTCGGGTTTTTCCTCTCGCGGATTTGTAAGTAAAATTGTACGAAAAGTTGGGGTTTTGGTTGTCTGGGGATTGCGTTAGCAGCGAAAACAAACCAGGTGTGTACCCGAAAGCAAAAAAAAAGGGGATTCGACAAAAGTCAAAATTGCAAACTGTCGACGCCACAGAGGCGTGAGGTCACCTGTGTGATAGACCATGTGCGATAACACGGCCGTATGATCGATGAAGGCTAGGCCGTGCGCAAGACACGCTGTGTGATGGCCACACGAGCTAAACTGAACTGGGTGTGTGGGCCACACGGATGTTGGATATTTGGGCCAGGCCGTGTGATCCACACGGGTAAAGCCAATCTGGGCGTGTAAGCCACACAAGCGTGTGGGCCCATACGGGCAAGCCACATGGCGTGTGGCCCATTTAGCTAAAATGTTTCCTAGGGTTGCACAAGTTGCCCAAGTCGACTGTGAACCTATTGTAGGGTCCGTAAGCGCTACTTAGATCCTAAATCGTATGGTCTGATTATACTGTATGTATTGAGCATGTTAAATTTATGCATGTTTACTGATCTGTATGTATGATTGATAACAGAATTATAACATGTAAGCTTGTAGTTTTGTATGTCTGCATTGAGCATGTTTAATTGCATTTGCATTGGGGTGGGATGATTGATTATTGGAGGAAGTGTACTAAAAGGCTTTCATGCCATTATCTGATAGCTCAGCTGCAATATTACTGATATATGTGCCGCATTTGGTACGACTTGGTGTGTAAGGCTGGGTGGGTGTTTTAAACCTCATATAGTTTGTAGGAATGGTCGGAGATGGTGTGTAGAGGCTGGTGGGTAGGATACTGATTTCTGATGCTATGTGCATACTGTATCTGAAATGGGCTAAGACCCTAATTTATATCTGAAACTGTATCTGAATGGGCTAAGGCCTAAACTGTAACTGAATCTATAATGGGCTGAGGTCCCAGATTGCATTTGACTGACAAATATTGTTTGACTGTATGCATGTCTTCTATGGGGATTACACACTGAGTTTACGAAAACTCACCCCTTTTCTGTTTTACTATACAGGTAATCCCAAGACTTAGATAGACTGGTGCGACGAAGGACTCAACGGTGACCACATACTTATTGAACAACTTTAATAATTATTAAGGTTTTTGGCTCTTATTTTGTTTGAGGTATTTTTTATGCAATTTGGGACTTTTGGACTGTTTGCCTTTATTTTGGGATTTTAACTGATTTCAAGGATTTTTAAACTGCACAACTCAATGAAAACTCGATTTAATTAAAAATAACGTTTTCCCAAAATGCGAACTGTTTCCTTAAAATATCACGGTTTTAAAAGCTTCCGCTACAATATATATTTTAAATGAATCAAATTAATGAGAAGATATTTTTGAAATTGACGAGAGATAAATAGATGGTAATAAACGGAAATGGTCTTAACTTGATAAATTCGATTTCAAAATTCCATTCTATTTAACATCGCCAGATTAGGCCATAATGTCTAGGTTGGGTTTGGGGTGTTACATTTAGTGGTATTAGAGCCAGGTTGCAAAACTCGGTTGTAGATTTTGAGTTTTAAAACTTGATTTTTTTAAAGAACTGATTTTCAAATGATTTGAAATGATTTGACTGAGAATGTGGTAAACCGAGTCTCCGACGCCGATCTTGTAAGTATTTTGATAAACTGTTATGTATTCTAGATAGTCTATTCTGAAAACACTCTAGTTAGTGTATACTGAAATTGTAGTGAAACTAAAACTGATATAGACTGTGTTTGCGAAAAACAAACTTTGAATTTATGATACTGCTTACATAAAACATCTGCTAATAAATACTAAAACTGTAACTGATTCATAAAATCCGTAATACAAAAAAATCCAAATAGACATAAGCACACAAGGTATCCGTAGACGTGGTACTCGAGGCTGAGGTAGAGGCCGTAGGGGGGCTCGAGCTGAGTCTTCTTCTCTAGGCAACATGCCGAATCTGGACAAGAGTGAGACACTTGTGTCACCTGCTACTGAAACTGGGTCTCAGAGTCGGTTGGCTGGGGACAAAGCACTGTCCCAAGCCATGCTGAGAATATTAGAGAGGATCACTGGGCCCAATTCTGGATCTAGGGGCCGAGGGTCGATAGCTGAGCGACTCCGGTCTAATGGGGCTGAGTTGTTTAGGGGTGTCACAGGAGTCACCCTTAACGTGGCTGAGTATTGGATAGAGGCCACAGAGAGGATTATGGAAGATCTAGATTGCACCCTCGAGTAGAAATTGAAGGGTGCGGTCTCCTTGATTCTCGATGAGGCTTACCAGTGGTGGTTGACTATTAAGGAGGGTACTCAGCCTGACCGCCTAACTTAGGAGTTCTTTAAGATCTCGTTCCAGAGTAAGTATGTGGGGGCTAGCTACTTCGATGCTCGCAGACGTGAGTTCCTGAATCTCATAGAAGGTGGCCGAACTGTGGCTGAGTATAAGGCCAAATTTCCGAGGCTGAGTCGCTATGCTCGAGGCATGGTGGCAGATGAGTGTGAGAGATGTGTCCATTTTAAAGAAGGCCTTAGGGATAATCTGAGAGTACTGATAGCTCCACAGAGAGAGTGAGAGTTCTCCGTTCTGGTAGAGAAGGCGAAGATCGCCGAAGAGGTTAAGCGCGCTGAACGCCAAAATAGAGATCGTGAGAGGGGTAAGAACAAGAGGGATTCAGAGCCCTCGAGTTCGGTATAGAGGCCTAAGAAGAAGGTCAGAACTGATAGGCTGGTTAGAGCTGGACCCCTTGTTGCTCCTACTGGATTGCAGCTATGTAGAGATTGTGGTAGACGCTATCAAGGTGAGTGTTGGAGGAGAACTGGGGGATTTTTGAGGTGTGAGTCATTAGAGCACCGTATCCAGGAGTGTCTGCTAAGGGCCGATCAGGTGCAAGCTTCAGGTTTTAGTACTACGCAGCCACATAGGTGAATTCAGAAGCCACAGAGGGTAATTCAGTAGCCACTGAAGGGCCGTAGTCAGGCTAGGGGTGGTAACGGTATAGGACGTGGACAGAGAGAATTAGGCAGATGTGTTGGACAGATTGAGGCGAGACAGCCTGCTCTTGTTTATGCTGCTCGTCCCTGAGAAGATCGAGATGCTCCAGACGTCATTACTTGTATAGTCTTAATTTACGATGTACCTTACTTACTTTAATAGACATAGGTTCCACACATTCCTATGTAGCTAGCATTGTGTAACAGCCCGATCTAGGGGCTAACCGAAACAGTGATTCAGAACCACTAATTTGAGGTTAGAGAAAATTATTTTTCATGGTATTTTATCAGTCGAAGCAAGATTATATAAGTACATGAAAATTTTGGTATTTTAATTTTAGCGATTTATTGTTTAATCTCGAAAAAGGACTAAATCGCATAAAGTGCGAAATTTCCATTTTGTAAGCTAAGGGTGCCAAATAGTTATAGAATTTTAATTGGAGGTCTTTAAAAGGCAATTAACCCCTTAAATGGAGGTTGACCGGCCATAGGGGGACAAGGAAGTCAAAATTGGTCAAATTGGGTTTAGTTGGTAGATTAAATTGATAAATAGAATAAAATAAAGAAAAAGAAGATATCATATTTTTCTCTCTTTTTCACCACCGAAAATAGCAAGAAAAATAGAGGTTTTGAAAGCTCAAAATTTCAGCAAACTCTTCTCCATTCAAGTAAGTGATTTTAATGGTTTTTCTTGATGATAGTTATATTTTTAGAACCCCTAAAGCTTAAGCTTTCTAAAGAGGGGACTAATTTGCAATATGGTGAAAAGTTTAGGGTTTTGCCATGAGAGCTTGTATGTGATTTGCTGCATTTTTATGGAAGAAAATGAGTCTTAGTTGTTAGATGAACAACTTTTGTGAAAGGTGTTGCCATGAAAACACCTAAATGAACCTTTTTGTAAAGGTTGTAAAATTGGTAGTAAATGTGTGAAATGTTGGGTTTTGATGATAGCCATAAGAGAAATAAATGTTCACCTAGGCTCATTAAAGGTAGAAATTTGATTAGAATTGATTTCCGAGCCTAAGGGTAAAATGGTCATTTTGCCAAAGTGTAAGGGCAAAATAGTAATTTTGCCAAAGCATGATTATTAAAATGCTTTTATTAATGTGATGATTAAAACGAGTTAATTTGCTATTATAGAGCAAGAAGAATCAAGAATCAACCTTGATCGGGGCAAGAATAAAGTCTCGGACTAGATCGACGATATAGCTTATTTTGAAATCGAGGTAAGTTTGTATGTGATAAATTCAACATTTATGCTCGTATTGTTTGAGAATGTTTAACATTATATTGATGTACGATATTATAAGAAATTGAAATGTTAAAGTCCCGGTTGGACTATAATGAGTGTGAGTATAATATTATCGAGACATGAGATAGACAAGGTTCTGTGTAAGACTATGTCGGGGACATGGCCTCAGTACCAAATTGAGATTTCGTATAAGACCATATTAGGGATATGGCTTCGATATTGAATATGAGAATTGTATAAGACCGTATCCGGGATATGGCATTGATACTTGAGGTAAGGTTCTGTATAAGACCATATCTGGGATTTTACATCGGTAATCAAAGGTAATCCTATGTAAGACCGCATTCGGGATGTGGCATTAGCTTCGGGTTCATGATAGTGGTAATGAATATGCATATTTGAGTGTCCCTAGTAAATTATTGGGATTAAATATCTAGCAGTAAATATAGAATTAAGATTGGTATTTAAAGTTGTGTGATTGAGTGAAAACAGGTATGTGTGAGTAATTCACGAGGAACATTTACATTACGTGGTGTGGTAAGTGCTAGATAAGGGAAAATACGAGTAAGCTATGGTAAAGAGCCTACGGCATTGTGTATGGTTATCTAATGTCATAGATGGGTATCTTTATGAGTTTATTGTTGCTATTTAATTCCATGCAAACTTACTAAGCTTATTGTTTACCCCTCTCATTTTTCTCTTCCTTGTAGTATTGCCAAGATAGATCGAGAAATCACAGACGTCAGAGTTTCGAGATCACACTATCGACTACTATTTGGTATAACCCACTAGATTCATTTTGAGTATGACATGTATAGGACTTGGTATTTTTGTCAAGTCATATTTGTAAGCCAAATGTGTTGGCTATTCTAGTTGTTCAATTTATTTTGTAAAAGGTCATGGGAGGTTGGCCTATACTTGATATGTCCATATATTCAATGAAGATGTATTTCATGAAGTGTATGTTTTTGTGGATGTTTTGATTCTTTTTGAGTTCTTAGAGGTACCATATGGTTATCTTAAACATTGAATTGTTTTGGTATGAGTGTGATTTCTTGCTAGGGTGACAAATGGCTTGGTAGATAGGCATATAATTGTCCACACAGGCGTGTGTCGAGGCCGTGTGTGACACACGGTCAGCTCCATAGGCATGGTGCTCGGCCGTGTGTCCCCTTGCATGCTAGAGTTGCAAGTCAGTATGCTCAGTAGTAAACACACGGGCAAAGACACGGCCGTGTGTCTCATCCATGTGGGAGGCATGGCCAGGAATATGGGCATGTGCCCAGGCCGTGTGAAGTCTGCACCTGAAGTTAGGAATTTAATTCGACACACGGTCTAAGGACACCGGCCTGTGCCTTGGCCGTGTGACCATAGTGAATTGATGACATCATAAACAGAATGCCAAGGTTTTGGCACACAGGCTAAGACACGGGCATATCGAGGCCATGTAAGGGGCACGGGCTTGTGTCCGGCCGTGTGTATTAAGTCAGTGTCGACCACGGGTGAGGAGCACGGGCATGTCTCAGGGGCACACGGGCGTGTCCCTTGAACAACACGGACGTGTGGCCTCTGTTTAGGAAAAATTTTTCTAAATACGTAAAAGTTCTGATTAATTCTTGAAACCTTCCGGAAGTATGTTTAAGGCCTCGTAAGCCTAGGATGACTATGTTATGGGTTTGAATGGAAAGTTTTTAAAACGAAACGAAATTTTATATCCCAAAACGTCATGTTTAAGCAAGTTGAGTTAGGTAATTCCTCGTATCTGGTTTCAGCTTCGAACATGGGTAAGGGGTGTTTCACAGTGTGTCTAAAAACTTGGGGATTTTGGTTGAGAGTACTTCTAGTGAGGTGACTGTGCTCAGTCCACTAGGGCAATCGGTTCGGGTTAGCAAACTGTATAGAGATGTTTCGCTAGAGGTTCAAGGGTCGATATTTTTGGCTAATCTGATAGAGCTTCTGTTCTAGGAGTTCGACCTGATTCTGGGTATGGACTGGTTAGTCAAGCACCGTGTCAGTCTAGACTGTACGACTAAGAGGGTCGTCTTAAGAACTGAGGAGGATAATAATGTGGTCATGATTGGAGAACGTTAGAATTATTTGGCTAATATGATCTCTGCACTGGTGGCTGAGAAACTAGTTCATAAGGGATGTAAGGCGTTCTTGGCCTATATCAGTGTTTCTGTTTCTAGGGGCTCTACTGTAAAGGACATCAGAACTGTAAAGGATTTTGCGGATGTCTTTCCTGATAAGCTACCAGGTTTACCTCTGAATTGAAAAGTGGAATTTGTGATTGAGCTTCTTCTTGGTACAGCTCCGGTGTTCATCGCTCCCTACCGTATGGCACCAAAGGAACTTACTGAGCTTAAGGCTCAACTGTAGGAACTTTTAGACCGTGGTTTCATCCGTCCTAGTGTATCTCCATGGGGAGCACCGGTTTTGTTTGTTAAAGAAGAAGGATGGTACCATGAGGATGTGCATAGATTATTGGCAGTTGAACAAGCTGACCATTAAGAATAAATATCCACTTCTGAGGATTGATGATTTATTTGATTAGTTCCGAGGGACTTCCATGTTTTCTAAGATAGATCTTTGTTCTGGGTACCATCAGCTCAGAGTTAAGGATGTGGATATTCATAATACTGCTTTTAGGACACGTTATGGGCATTACAAGTTCCTAGTTATGCCTTTCGGGTTGATGAATACACCAACCGCATTTATGGATCTGATGAATCGAGTGTTTCAGCTCCATCTAGATCAGTTCATCGTGGTCTTCATCAACGACATTCTGGTATACTCTAAGACTGAGGATGAGCATGATGGGCATCTTAGAGTAGTGTTTCAAATCCTACGTGAGAAGCAGCTCTACGCTAAATTTAGTAAGTGTGAGTTTTGGCTTCATGAAGTCACTTTTCTAGGGCACGTAGTGTCTGCTGAGGGGATCCGAGTCGATCCTAAGAAGATTGAGGCTGTACTGGAATGAAAACAGCCTAAGAATGTGTCTAAGATCCGCAATTTTCTGGTTCTGGCGAGTTATTATCGGTGGTTTGTACAAGGTTTCTCACTGATTGCAGCGCCCTTAACTAAGCTGCTATGTAAGGGTGTACTATTTGTCTGGACTGATGCGCGGTAATCGAGCTTTAAGAAGCTCAAAATTGTTCTGACTCAGGCTTCTGTTTTGATACAGCCTGAATCTGGGAAGGAGTTTGTGGTATACAGTGATGCATCGCATATTGGTTTGGGATGCGTTCTGATGCAGGAATGTAAGGTTGTGGCATATGTGTCTCGTCAGCATAAGACACATGAGGCAAACTATCCGACGCATGATTTGGAATTGCCCGCTGTAGTCTTTGCATTGAAAATCTGGAGGCACTATCTGTTCGATGAAAGGTATATTATCTACACTGATCACAAAAGCCTCAAGTACCTCCTGACTCAGAAGAAATTGAATCTTAGGCAGCATAGATGGATTGAGCTGCTTAAGGACTATGACTGTACTATTGAGTACCATTTTGGCAAGGCCAATGTGGTGGCCGATGCGTTGAGCCGTAGGGCGATGACTAATCTGAGAGTGATGTTCGCTCGACTTATTTTGTTTGGCGATGGAAGTTTGTTGGTTGAGTTGTAGGTTAAATCGACTTGGATGGAACATATTCGGGATTGGCAGGTAGATGATGAATCTTTGGGTCTTCGGTTCCGTGAGATTGAGAGTGGTAGTACCACAGACTTTGGGCTGAATAATGATGGTGTACTCTGTTTTCGTAGTCGAATTTGTGTACCGAATGATACTGATCTGAGGCAGTCTATCCTGAGAGAGGCGTATAGTAGCCCTTATTTATGCACCCTGGTAGGAATAAGATGTACCGATGATATGACCACGCCCCGAGCACATTCTTGGACCAGTACCCTACGCGTTGCTTGCAATCCCTTGCGAGCTGAACTAGTTCGCTTCCAGCTTGTTGAGCTCAATTTAGCTCGATTCCAGCTCAATGAGCTCGTTTCCAGCTCAATGAGCTTGTTTCCATCTTTTTATTTTATGCATTTTTAAGTTGCTGGAAATTAAAATAAATTATATAATTTAGTTAGTTCAGCACAAATAATTAAGTTGTGTTTTAAATTTGTCAAAATTTGGGCATTTTAATTATGTTTTAAATGTGTCTTAGTTTAAACATATTTATTAGCTATTTTATTGTGTCTAAGTTAGGACGAATTTATTTCATGTTTCAATTAATTTGTTCAGCCGAATTTAATATGTAGGTAATTAAGTTGTCTTACCTAATAATATGTTTTAATTATGTTCTAGTGTGGTTGCCGAAAATTTAATATGTCTTGCTGCCAATTTTTATGAATTAATTGATTGATTTAAATTGGTGCAGGTACAAGGACAAGGGATGACATTAAAGAAGGTGGGCTGCTGGTTGCTATCCTCTAAGCAATCCTTCGTGTATAGCAAGGGACATTAGGGAGCTGCTATTTCCTTCTCCCAAGCTGATTATTCAGCTCACCAATGCATCCTTGAAAGCCCCCACCAGCTGAATATTCCATTCACACCTCAAGGCTATTCGGTTTTGTGTGTTCACACACAAGGGCTGCTCAACTTCAAGTGTTCACACCTAAAAACCATTGAAGAACCCAAGCTAAATTTCTAGAGCTCTAAAACTGTCCAGCTGATCAAGGAGCCCCAATTAAAGTTAATTCAAGCCCCTAGGCCGAACCTACATGCACCATTCAGCTTCCAAGGCACTCCAATTATTTTAGCTGATTTTCAAGGCCTCTAGAAGCTGATTTTCGTCATCCTCTATGCACAAGGAAGCTACCTGGAAAATTCAAGAACATTCATCTCAATTAAGTGAATTAAAGGCTGACTATTCAGCTAGGCATTTTGTCCATTCGGCTAGCCTAGTTCTTAGCTACATAAATATTAAGCTCAAATCATGTATGTCAGACTTTTTGCAACTTGAATGAATTTCTATTACTTTGTGAGTTTATTCAACTCTCCAATTTCGTTTTAGACTCGAGTTGACTTATCTAGTTCTCTAGTGGTGTCAACCCTGTTTATTCGAACTTATCACTCTTAATCGAGTGTCTCGTTCACCCGATATACTTTCGGTTCCTATCTCGTTATAGATAGTGGGTCGAAGTTATTTCAACGAATTTCAGCAACCTTAAGCGACGTATAAGTCTCAGGTCAATACTTACATTATATTGGTTCAATCTTGTCCTTAAGTTCTTTTATCCATCCTAAACATTTCATTGGCTTATTTCTTCTATTTCCAAACCGAGCCTTCATCCGATTAACATACAAAACCCTTGAACCACTTTGCAAACTTTCATTTAGCCTACAAATAGTCGAACTTTATCAAACTCTGAGTTACAACGATATTTCTTCGATTTAACGGTCGGGCACAACTATGACTCAGAATACTTCTGCAACTCGGGATCCTATCATTTGGTATCAGAGCTAGTTAAAATCGAGCAGTACGGACGTTCGAGTATCCTCGGAGTAAGTTTTTGAAAAAAATTAAAAAAATTAAAAAAAGGGATATATTATTATTTCGTGCACAAGAGTATTTGAATGTGTTCATATTTAAAAAAAAAAGAAATTCAAAAATCAAAAAAGAAAAAAGAAAAAAGAGAAGATACGAAAGTCTTGGAAATTTATAATTGTGCATTCCCGATCAGCAAGTCCCCTTCTACTGTTAATCTTCCTTTTCACGCCACACTCAATAACCATACATTTCCTTCTTTCAGCCTACCCAATACCGAATGACATTGACCTTTGTACCCCTTTGAAGTCGACCCCTAAGCGAATAGTTAAGCCTAAAAGAGTCTTCTACGAAGTTTCGAGAGGTGAATCAAGCAGTAAAAGGCACGAGTGTTGAGAGAGCAATAGAGAGAATAAAAAGCCAAGTAATGAGTGTAAACACGAGTGAGAGTATTGCTATTTCTTTCTTTGCGAGTGGCAAGTAAGGTTCGTGGTGAGGAGCTTATTTTCTATTTTAGTTTTAAACGTTTCTTCTTTTCAGTAAATAATCATGTCTCGAGACGAGTTTTTAGCATATAAGTTTCAATACTTGTTGAAAGAAATGGAGAATATGCTCGACCGAAAGATTAAGCCCATTCAAGATAAGCGAGAACCTCAAGCAACAACCCGAAGGAAGTAAACTCCACCAAGTCGAGAAACGGAGTTAAGTTTATCACGATGACGTTATTCGAGAAGAGATTCTCATCGAGGTTCTTTCTAGTCAAGGAATTCGAGGCAAATAGAAGAAAGCTTTGAGTTTGAGACTTTTCGAGATGACGAACGAGAAAGTACGAGTTATTCTTCGTATGCTTCAAAGAATTCACTTTCGAAGAATCACTCCCAATGAGTTGATTGAGATATCCATGAGAATACTTTCTTTTTCTTTGAGCCAAACAATTATCTTTTTGATTCTTTTGTATCGTCCTCACGTTATAATAAAAACGAAAAAGAAGAAAAAGAAAAAGCAAGTGAAATAGAAAAAGAAATCGAAAAAGTGAGAGAAAAAGAAAATGAGGAACAAGAGAAAATTGAAAAAGAAATTGAGATTGAGATTGAACAAAAGTGTAAGGAAAACAAGAAAATTGAGAAGGAAAGAAAAGAAAAAGAGTTAGAAAAACAAATGAAAGAAAAAGAGGCAAAAGAGCAGGAAAAAGTGAGGAATTTGTTTACTAACTCAGATATGAATTTTTCTCGTTCTGTTTCTTTTCAGGTTCCCGAAAGACCGAATAATAATTTATAACTTCAATACGTTTCTGATGAGCGACGCTTTCGCATGATCGAAAAAGGTAAGGTTGAAGATGAAAATGACCCCCACAAGCCCCAAAGTAAGCGAGGTGAGGAAATTTTAACAACCAAGTCATGCGTATCAGGTTTGAAAGTTGTTGAAAAAGTTTTCAGTGACTTAGTTTTTAAAAGCTCTCCTTATTTTGGCCCGATTAATAGTTTTTCTTTGAATGTGGTTAATAAATGCGTTCCAAAAAGAAGCACAATGAGTTTTTCTTTTGATTTACCTTATAAATAAAACTTTGTTGATGTTGTTCAGTCCGATCGACAAACCAAAAATTTGATCTTCTATGATGACAGTTTTTCACGAAAAGCGATTAAATTTTTTGATTGTGATACTTTTGTGTATCAATTACTGCCTTGTGAAAAATCCATGAGCTTTTGCAAATCTGATTTGATGAATGTAAAGAGTTTTGATTGTATGTATCTGTGTATGCAAAATTCTTTTCGTTTCAGCATGTTTGATTTACTAAGACCTTTGCTACGCTTTGGCATAAGCAATCAAAATCATGTTTTTAAACCCAGAATTTGTGTTGGTTCGTCTTGTAGAAAAACCCAGCATCTTAAATTTTGTGCAGATAATTCATTTTTGATTGATGCTTGGTCATTGACTAAAGGGACGAAACATAACGATTTTGATCATGATTTAAAATCATTCCTTGAACATTTTATGTGGATATACATGAGATACATATTCCTACCCGAAAAGGTAATATCGACTTATGTTTTTGAGCCTGGAATTGACTCATATGTGAATAACATTTCAAGAAGTTCCTTAGAGTCCATTATCCATGGTGATACTAACTTCTTACATTTTTGTGAACGCACAAGCGTAAGTTGTCTTTGTACTTCATCATTATTTCAGGTTAAGCCAACCTCGAAGCCTTGATTGTATTATAAGTTCAAGGAGAGAAGGTTTATGATGACTGAAAAGGGTAAAAATGATCATTGCTTTCCTATCCCTCGAGGTAAACAAGGTATGACTTATGAGAACTTTAAAACCTCTCTGCCCTATTCGATTGGTGATAAACATTTTGTTGATGAATTGGTTTTTGGAAAGTATTTAAGTCATGATGTGTTTAACTGTTCAGCTTTGTTTAAAAATGATTCATCTGTTTGTGATGAAATTTTGTGTTCATTAAGTTGTTGTGAGAAGTTTGTTTGCTTGGACAATGAATGGATTAAGTTAATTGTGTCTACATTTCTTTTGAAACTTTTTGGTAAGACTTTTCTTGATGATAAGTTTGTTGAAAAGGTGAAAGATCATTGGTCACTGCTAAGCTTAACTACACAAGATTTGAGTCGATTCAGCGGTAAGATCTTAACTTGCAAAATGTCCAGTTCAATTGATTATGGGCATAAAATTTGAAATTTACCTTCTTGTATGGATCATGATTGTTCTGCCCGAATGGTACTTGGCCCACATGTTTGCTCCAATGATTTCTTGTTAACTTGTGGTTACTTATTTAAATTAATTTATTCGTTTGGTGAGACTTTGTATGGTGAAGGTGTAACAAATCAGTTTGGTTGTTTGACTTATGTGTGTTTGAATACATTTGATCAAGTGAGTTGTGGAATATATGTTTATTTGAATGATCTTCTCACATCCTTTGAGTTACCTCCCATGTTTAGATTATTGGTGAACTTTAAGAATCAAATTGGAAAGGTAAGACTCAATTCTTATTTAGCATTCGGTCATCAACCATCTGCTCCTAAACAGAAAAGGATAGGTCCTCATCAGCTTGTTTTCTTATCAATCCTTTGCTCTTTGACGACATTAATTTGTATACTTGTCAAGAGTTGGTTTTCTTTCAGATGAACGAGAGCCCATTCACCCTATTCATCCAAGTAGAGTCGAGTAAGAAAGAATGTTATCCAATAAACAAATGATTCGACTTGAGAACAAGTTGCTTTGAAGAGGGGGGATGATACGGCCACGCCTCGAGCACGTTCTTGGACCAGTACCCTATTCGTTGCTTGCAATCCCTTGCGAGCTGAACTAGTTTGCTTCCAGCTTGTTGAGCTCAATTTAACTAGATTCCAGCTCAATGAGCTTGTTTCCATCTTTTTATTTTATGTGTTTTTAAGTTGCTGGAAATTAAAATAAATTATTTAATTTAGTTAGTTCAGCTCAAATAATTAAGTTGTGTTTTTAATTTGTCAAAATCTGGACATTTTAATTATGTTTTAAATATGTCTTAGTTTAAACATATTTATTAGCTATTTTACTGTGTCTAAGTTAGGACAAATTTATTTCATGTTTCAATTAATTTGTTCAGTCGAATTTAATATGTATGTAATTAAGTTGTCTTAGCTAATAATATGTTTTAATTATGTCCTAGTGTGGCTGCAGAAAATTTAATATGTCTTGCTGCCAATTTTTATGAATTAATTGATTGATTTAAATTTGTGCAGGTACAAGGACAAGGGACAGCATTAAAGAAGGTGGGATGCTGGTTGCTATCCTCCAAGCAATCCTTCGTGTATAGCAAGGGACATTAGGGAGCTGCTGTTTCCTTCTCCCAAGCTGATTATTCAGCTCACCAATGCATCCTTGAAAGCCCCTACCAGCTAAATATTCCATTCACACCTCAAGGCCATTCGGTTTTGTGTGTTCACACACAAGGGCTGCTCAACTTCAAGTGTTCACACCTGAAAGCCATTGAAGAACCCAAGCTGAATTTATGGAGCTCTAAAACTATCCAGTTGATCAAGGAGCCCCAATTAAAGTTAATTCAAGCCCCTAGGCCGAACCTACATGCACTAGCTCCTAAGGCACTCTAATTATTTAGCTGATTTTCAAGGCCTCTAGAAGTTAATTTTCGTCATCCTCCATGCACAAGAAAGCTACCTGGAAAATTTAAGAACATTCAGCTCAATTAAGTGAATTAAAGGCTGACTATTCAGCTAGGCATTTTGTCCATTCGGCTAACCTAGTTCTTAGCTATATAAATATTAAGCTCAAATCATGTATGTCAGACTTTTTGCAACTTGAATGAATTTCCATTACTTTTTGAGTTTATTCAACTCTCAAATTTCGTTTTAGTATCGAGTTGGCTTATCTAGCTCTCTAGCGGCGTCAACCCTGTTTATTCGAACTTATCACTCTTAATCGAGTGTGGCATTCACTTGATATACTTTCGATTCCTATCTCGTTATAGATAGTGGGTCGAAGTTCTTTTAACAAATTCCAGCAACCTTAAGTAACGTATAAGTCCCGGGTCAGTACTTACATAGTATTGGTTCGATCTTGTCCTTAAGTTCTTCTATCCATCCTAAACATTTCATTGACTTGTTTCTTCTATTTCCAAACCGAGCCTTCATTCGGTTAACACACAAAACCCTTGAACCACTTTGCAAACTTTTATTTAGCCTACAGCTAACCAAACTTTATCAAACTCTGAGTTACAACGATACTTCTTCGATTTAACGATCGGGCATAACTATGACCCAGAATACTTTCGCAACTTGGGATCATATCAACCAAGATCTTTGAGAACTATATTGGTGGCCGGGATTGAAACGGGAAGTTACTAATTTTGTGGCACGATGTCTGACATGCCAGCAGGTTAAGGCTGAGCATCAGTTACCTTCGGGTTTGCTATAGCCGGTTGAGATTTCGCTATAGAAGTAGAAGCGAGTAACGATGGACTTCGTTAGTGGGTTGCCTTTAACACCCACTAAGAAGGATTCTGTTTGGGTCATCGTGGATCGATTGACCAAGTTGCACACTTCATCCTGGTTAGGACTGACTATTCTCTTTAGAAATTGGCAAAGCTCTACATTTCTGATATAGTAAGACTGCATGGGGTTCCAGTGTCGATTATTTCTAATAGGGATCGAGATTGGATTTCAGTATTGCGTTCCATCCTCAGGTCGATGGTCAATTTGAGAGGGTGATTCAGATAGTGGAGGATATGTTAAGGAGTTGTGTTATCGATTTCCGAGGCAGTTGGGAGGATTATCTGCCGTTAGCCGAGTTCCCCTACAATAATAGTTTCCAGACGAGTATTCAAATGGCACCTTACGAGGCTCTGTATGGTCGTAAGTGTTGTACTCATTTATGTTGGACTGAGTTGGACGAACGGTGAGTTTTGGGTCCGGAGTTGGTTTCTTAGACTGAGGATAATGTTCGATTGATTCGGGATCGTCTGAAGGCTGCTTCTGACAGACAAAAGTCTTATGCAGATCTGAAGAGGCGTGAGATTGAGTATTCTGTAGGGGACTTCATGTTTCTTAATGTCTCTCTATGGAAGAAAGTTTTGATGTTCGATCGTAAGGACAAGTTGAGCCCTAGGTTTATTAGGCCTTACCGAATTCTGAAGCGAGTGGGACTGGTCACTTACCAGTTGGAGTTACCTCCAAAGCTAGACTGTATTCATGACATATTCCAAGTATCGATGTTGAGGCGTTACCGCTCTGGTCCTACTCATATTGTTCCGGTTGAGGAGATTGAGGTTAGGCTAGATTTGACCTTTGAGGAGGAGTCAGTTTAGATTCTGGATCGAGATGTAAAGGTTCTTCGAAAGAAGTCTATCCCATTAGTGAAGATGCTGTGGCAGAATCATAGCACTGAGGAGGCTACGTGGGAGCCTGAAGATGCGATGCGTCAGCAGTATCCTCATCTGTTTTGATCAGGTAAATTTCATGGTCGAAATTTTCTTTTAGGGGGTAGAGTTGTAATGCTTCAAAATTTTTATTCAAATTTTGTTAAAATGTAACACAACTGTGTATCTGCTTTAGTGGTTATGTGTTTTGAGTGTGTGTGAGAGGTTCGAAGTTCAAGCCTTGCCTTTGGTAAATTTTGGTATTTTTCTGACTTAAGCCTTGCATTTGTTCAGCGGGCTTATATTTAATTACTTGTAATTTCACATCAGAATGGGCCTGCTGGTCTGGTGGTTAGGTGGAGTGTGTGTTTGCTAAAGGTCTTGTGTTCGAGTCTTTGTGCAAGCGAGATTGTAATTATTTTTGCTCTGCTGGCTTGTAGAGTTTCGGTAGAGTAAGGTTTCTGGTAGTAGGGATTAGTGGGAGAAAAACATGGGATTTGGGAGTTAGTCTGATAAAATCCTTTTGTTTTCAAAATAAATTTCTTTTCTCTCCCCAAATTTTTCATTCTTTCCCAAAAATAGTTGACATCAGTTCCTCTTCTTTCTTTTTCCCAAATTTTGTTCTATTTCTAATTCTGCCAATTTTGCTGTGGATTTCCTGCATTTTTTTAGATTTTCGTTCGAGTGCAACAAATCGTGAAGTTCGGGTCTCTCCTCTCGCGGGTTTGTAAGCAAAATTTTACGAAAAGTTAGGGTTCTGGTTGACTTGGGATTGCGTTAGCGGCGAAAACAAACCAGGTGTATACCCGAAAATGCAGAAAACGAGATTCAATGAAAGTCAAAATTGCAAACTGTCTGTAACACCCCAAATCCGGCCTAGAAGTTAGGACAACATCTGGCGTGTCACATTGAAGAGTTTTTTGAAAACCATGCTTTCATTAGAAACCCTTTTTATTAAATTTAAAACTTTCTGCCATGTAAAACCTCAGATTTCGTTTGCTTATCTTCAAAACGTAGTTTATTAAAAGTCATTCTCTTGCAAAAACATTAATATCTTTAAAACCTTGTTTGTTGCAGAAGCTTAATTTAAAACAGTTGCGGAAACGTGATATTTTGAAAAATAGTAGTTATTTGTAAAAAAAACCCGAGTTTAATAGACTAGCAGTTTGTAATTAAAAGAAATACCAAATAAAAGTTTAAAAAGAAAAACCCAATGGCCTTATTACAAAAATTATTAACCCAATGATTTAAAATAACTAAATTAAACTAAAATCGCTAAGTTTAGTCTTTAAACCATATCTGATTGTGGCCACCTTCGAGTCCTCCGCAGCTTCAAATCCTTTAAGGCTGAGGATTACCTGCACAGTTAAAAACAGGATGAGTTTACGAAAACTCAGTGTGTAATCCCCTATTACTGTCATAGTCTAGGGCCGAGCCCGTACGGTATCAGTCTGGGCCTAAGCCCTATTCGGTAACAGTCTGGGCCTAAGCCCTATTCGGTAACAATTTGGGCCTAATCCCCAAAATCATATCAATGCAATGAATATGTACCCAACCCATACCAACCAAACTCTCCACCCGTACCAACCAGTCTCTCCATGTGGGGACCATGTCAACCCACCCAGCCAACACACCAAGCTTAGCACCGGTTGCGACACTAAATCAACAGAACGGCTCGGCGCCGTGAACAGAACGGTTCGACACCGTGAACAGAACGGCTCGGTGCCGTGAACAGAACGGCTTAAAGCTATAAATATCGCAGCACGTTGCCAGTTAACAGAACGGCTAAAAGCTGTAAACAGAATGGTTATAAACCATAATCAGGATGGCACAGAGCCATAATTAGGATGGCACAAAGCTATCGGTGACTGTAATAAGTTTGGCACATAGCCATCAGCGACAGTAATATAATTGGCACACAGCCACGGGTAATTATGATCGACACAGAGTCATCAATATATATGTTAGGCACATAGCCATGGGTAAATACGATTGGCACAAAGCCATAATCAAGATGGCAGATAGCCATATTTATCGCAGAAAGGCTGAAAGCCTTATACAAAACGAAAATAGGCCATACACTTCCTCCGTAACTTTGTCCCAACCCCATGCAATATGTCGTGTATGTCATGTTCAATCATCACAGGTGTATGTAGAATGACCATACTCAGTAACAGTCATTTAAAACATATATAACAAGCATATCAGTCACACGACCACAGTCAAGTTAGTTAAAACACAGTCATACGATCATAGTCAAGTCATGGCACAAAATCAGTCTTTTACCCTCAGGGGCAAAAGTCATTTTACCCTATAAGGGTATTTTGGTAATCCTACCCTGTATGGGTAATTTGGTAATTCTACTCATAACTAATCCGTGTATGTAGTGCATCTCAAACATAATCAATCATACAATTAACACATACAACACTAGTACAACCACGAGGGTACAACGATTATTTAATCGGTTAGGGGTAGAACGGTCATTTCACCTCGTAAGGGCATCTCGGTAATTTTACCCGACGAGGGTATTTCGGTAACTTTACCCATAAAGGGTATTTTAATAATTTTACCCATAGAGGGTATTTTAGTAATTTCATAAACTAGGGGTATTTCGGTAATTTTGTAAATCGGGGGTATTTCGGTAATTTTTTACAAATCGAGGGTATTTCAGTAATTTTGCAAATCAGGGTATTTCGATAATTCACAAATTAAGGGTATTTCAGTAATTTTGTAAACCAAGGGTATTTCAGTAATTTGTAAACTAAGGGCATTTCAGTAATTTTAAACCAAGGGTATTCTAAAAAGAGATAACGATGCGAATGGACCTAGGGCCCATTCTCGGCCCAAATGGACCCACACGCTGGTGTGGCCCATTTAGCCCAAATCTAGCCACAGATATGAGATTCACATAGACCAGTTCAATATCTACTACACAATCATACAATTTATTCATATGGGCCCACGGGCCCATTGGCCCCACGGGCCCATTGGCCCCACATGGCCCAAACAGCCTAAACTTACAAGAACACTCATGATGGCCTCAACTATCGCGTCGAAGCCCCCACACGTGCGTTCGCATGCTCGTGTGGCTACCATTTTCGTGTGACCGGCATTTCGGTATTTGCCGCTCTACAGCTAGAGTATTGCGAAATACACACCTGATAGGAATCTAGAGTTAATCTGCGCTCCGAACACTCCTATGCCCAAACGCCAACCAATGTATGCTTACTCTCCTCATAGATTGCTCTATTTAAAGCCAGCTTCTCACCTTCCCTCATGATAACTTCCCGATGTGGGATCCCTCCTTCAGCAGAGTTTAATTCCATCACAACCACCTGTCGCCCTAACTTAGCAAAATAAATATCCCTTTTTGCTTGCAATGGGATTCGAACCCTTGCCCTCTCCTATGCTCCAGACGCTACATGCCACCACAACACAAGCTCTTTTTGTGTCTTAAAACATGCGCAACTAAATATAAACCTATGGGTCAAAGTCTAAGTTCATTTAAAAAGAAATCAAAATGAAATGCAAGCGCCAAGACTTGAACCTTGGACCCTTTGCAGCCTCTAAGGCGTCACTTCCTTGTCTCCCATGTGGCGTCATTTGCCACTATGACACAAGTCATTTTGTGTCATTTTTCTCCACATTTTATTCTTAAAGCCTACTTACTAACTCCTAGGGTTTTATTCACCTAAAACCAAAATTTTTCCTAAAGCCCAGGTTTGATCCTGGAACTTCATGGAAGCCACCTAACCTTCCAAAATCACTCACCTAATAGGTCCAACTTGCATTAGTGCCGTTCTCTTATTCTCAAAAATTTTAAACGCTCCCCTGCCCAAGGCCTAATGGGCCCAATTCTATTAGGCCCAAATTCGGGGCGTTACACTGTCGACGCCACACGGGTGTGTGGTTGCCCATGTGGTAGGCTGTGTGTAAGAACATGGCTATGTGGTTGACAAAGGCCAGGCCGTGCGTAAGACACGGCCGTGTGGGCCACACGGGCTAAACAGAACTGGGTGTGTGGGCCACACGGGCAAGCCACATGGGCTTGTGGGCCTATTTAGCTAAAATGTTTCCTAAGGTTGCACGGGTCGCCCAAGTCGACTGTGAACCTACTGTAGGGTGGTAAGCGCTACTTAGACCCTAAATCGTGTGATTTGGTTATACTATATGTATTGAGCATGTTAAATTTATGCATGTTTACTGATTTGTATGTATGATTGATAACTGAATTATAGCATGTAAGCATGTAGTTTTGTATGTCTACATTGAGCATGTTTAATTGCATCTGCATTGGGGTGAGATGATTGATTATTGGAAGAAGTGTACTGAAAGGCTTTCATGCTTATTATCTGGCAGCTCAGCTGCAATAGTATTGATATAGGTGCCGTATTCGGTAAGACTTGGTGTGTAGGGTTGGGCGGGTGTTTTAAACCCCATATGGTTTGTAGGAATGGTCAGAGATGGTGTGTAGAGGCTGGTGGGTAGGATACTGATTTCTGTTGCTATGTGCATACTGTATCTAAGATGGGCTAAGGCCCTAATCTATATCTGAAACTGTATCTGAATGGGCTAAGGCCTAAACCGTAACTGAATCTGTAATGGGCTTAGGTCCCAGACTGCATTTGACTGACAACTATTGTTTGACTGTATGCATGTCTTCTGTGGGGATTACACACTAAGTTTACGAAAACTCACCATTTTTCTATTTTACTGTACAGTTAATTCCCAGACTTAGACGGACCGGTGCGGCGGAGGACTCAACGGTGACCACATACTTATTGAACAGCTTTAATAATTATTAAGGTTTTTATCTCTTATTTTGTTTGAGGTATTTTTTTATGTAATTTGGGACTTTTGGACTGTTTGCCTTTATTTTGGGATTTTAACCGATTTCATGGATTTTTAAACTGCACAACTCAACGAAAACTCGGTTTAATTAAAAACAATGTTTTCCCCAAATGCGAATGGTTTCCTTAAAATATCACGGTTTTAAAAGCTTCCACTACAATATATGTTTTTAAATGAATCGAATTAACGAGAAGATACTTTTGAAATTGACGAGGGATAAATAGAAGGTAATAAACGGAAACTGTCTTAGCTTGATAAACTCGATTTCAAAATTCCATTCCATGTAACATCGCCAGATTCGGCCATAACGTCTAAGCCGAGTTTGGGGTGTTACATAGATTTTCAGCACGTAACATCTCCAGATTTGGCCTTAACTTCTAGACCGGATTTGGAGTTTTACATTTAGAATTAATGCCAAAATGCCAAAATATATAAACATTGAAAGATAAATTTGTTATAAAACCAATACTAATCAAAATTATGTACAATTGATAGAAGACATTAACAATGTAATTAGTTATCCTGAGTTGTTCATTTTCGAAATTAAATTAATCTAATTTAAAAAAAAATAATTAAATTGGAGAAACCAACTTCCAATCCATCTACCGATAAATCAAAGTGAGATTTGTTATAGCATGAAATTATCTTGTCGTGAAAAGTTTGTATTTTGTTCATACAAAAGTTTTAAAGCTAAATTTAGGTCTTTTAAAGTTGGTACAACAAGTTCTAAAGAGTGTTGGAGCAAGTTTAATGCTTTAACAGAACAATATTACAAATAATTTAGAAAATGGTTTGTCGGAAAATCTAGAAAAGTCTAGCCCTAATAATTAGCAAAACATTTAATTTAATTTTTATCTTTAATAAGTTGGAATTTACCAACATTTTGATATAACACTATTAATTTGTCAAATTGAAGTTATCTCATCGTAGGAGACAAATTGATAATTTGACAAAATGAATAGAAAGTTTTTGAAATTATTACATATTTATTTCAACAAAAAGTCCAAACATTTTAGGTAGAAAAGTAATTATTTTATTTTCATTCTTGATCATTTTTAATCTTTATATCTTTTGACTTTCGAAATTTTAGTTTAATAATAATTGAATCTATTAATTAAAAAGATGAGTTTTTTTTAGTATTATATAGAAAAATCATAATAACATATGTAATAATATAAGATAACACATATAATATAAGATTTGAAAATAATAGAATTTTAATTAATAAATTAAATAATTATCAATTGAGTTCAAATTTAAATTTTTAAAATTAAATTTAAAACTTACGAATAATATAATATTAATAGCAGAAAGTGACCCGAAAAATATGAATATTCTTATTAATTATTACAAATAGCAGCATGGAATTCAGACATGGAAAGCTAAGCAGGTAGGGACATGGGCAGTTCCGGGAATTGTGGGGGCACCAATGGTCCTCTCGCCCACTTGTATAATTAAGTAATATATTAATCCATCCTGTTCAAATTGCCTGTCCGATAAAGACTGCTCTCCTTCGTGATGCCCTAATCCTCCGCAGGACCACATTCTCCTCTCCCTCTTACAATTTCTAACTCTTTTTCAAGTTTTGATTGCAATTGCTATGTTTTGGGAAATTTGATGTTTAATATGTTTTGGATAAAAACTATTAAATTAAAAGGATTGGGATTAAGCGCAAACATATAGAGTTGACCTCAAATATGAGATACGCTCTTATGTTCAAGTTTGTGTTCATATGTTTTTAATGTTATAGTCCAGTAAAATGAAGTATTATGAAGAGAAAGATCGAAACATATCATCGAAAACAAGTGTGATGGCAAGTGGTGGTTATGAAATGGTGAGACTTGTAGTGGTTGTCGTGATCTTTGAATGAAAGTTCAAAGTAAATTTTGAGTATTTAGATTTGTCAAAAGATAAAAAATCCTTAAATGAAACATTAGATCCGTTATTTAATTTTTTCAAGATAGTTATCAAAAGAACGGTTGTGAAACAAGTTGCATATTTTATAGATATGAAAAAGATGCCAGTTAACTCACAAGAGCATGCTATGAATGATGGGTAATTAAGGTGAATGAAATCACGTTCATGTTACTAGTAGTGAATACTGAGAGAACAATTATGAAGATAGTGGATATAATGATAATTCCGTGAAAGTTACACTTTTGTAATTCATTTTGATAAAGAGAGTGCTACTTGTAAACTTAAGTACAAGTGCTTTAACAATTTACTCAATATGGAGGGAGAGAAAGTAGTTATATACCCGAGAAAAGTTAAGAAGTAAATTTCTTAATAGTCTCTGTGTTTGAGCTTCCAAGTCATGCTTTTCAAGCATCCCAATAGTGGAGCAAATCGTACAATCTTACCAAAGAGTGATTCTGTAAGGAACGATATTTTCTAACATTACTATTTACAAAAGCGTTAAAACAAAAAATGATATCCATTATGTAATTAATATGACATTGATATTAAATATTAAATATTCATAATATAAATATTAAAAATATGTTACTAAACATTAAATAATAAACATTTTCTAAAATAGAAAAAATAAAGTACTTATAGACCTAAATGAGTTGGACATCATTTATAATTTCAAAGCTTATTTAAAATAAAAGTTGAGCTTTTAATTATTTTTCAATTCGATAATGTATTATGTAATTAATATCACATTAAAGTTTAAATGGAACATTATAATCTAATCATAAAAAAAAAGTATATTAAGTTGACCAACCTTAAAAATAAATAAAAAACACAAAAATATTATAAAAAATTGAATGTGTTTTGGTTAATAATTTACATTGATTTGAGCAAAATTTAAAGTAAATATTTTAAGTTGATAAGCTGAAGCAAATATGTATAACATTGCCCCACGTTTCACCTTTATTGTAAATGATGATAACTTATTAAAATGAATTAATTATCCCATAACTGCTAAATCTTTGAGCTTTATTGTTCTTATCAGATTATGGCTGTGCAAATTTTGTGGCTGAGAAGATAAACATCAAATGTTGAACACCAAGTCCACAAAACACTTAACTCCTGGATGTTGGAGTTGGTCCATTGGGCTAAACCATTCAGCAAAATATAATTCATGACCCAACATGCAAATGCCGAAATAGACATATGTGATAAACTAATCCAAAGCATCAACTATTGTGGTTTTGCATTTCTTTAAGTAGTCATTTTTCGAAAAAAAAAAAAGAAGTCATTTATAAATAATTTTATTTTTATATAAAACTTGAATAAAATATAATATTGTTATTAATAATAAATTTTATTTTAAAAAAATTTAAACATATTAAAGTATTAATATCAAATATTATAATGTGAATATTATTAAACACACATTTTAAATTATTTATATTTAACAATATAATAAATTATTAATTTACTGTATTATTTTAATAAATTATGTAATATTACAATTTAATTTAATAAAAATCTCAAAATTTAAATAATATTCTTAATATATTATCAATATTTATACTAAAATTTTAATAATAAATATATTAGATTTTATAATTATTTAATAATAATTTTTTATAGTATAAAATATGAATATTTTAATTAAAAAATTGAATATTTTTTAAAATCATGCTTCGCTTCATTTATTTCTCTCAGTTTCAATGTGTCAATATACACTTTCATATATATAATTTAAATTAAGTTTTAATTATGTATTGTTTATATATTATATTAATTATTATAAAATATATCTTATTATGAACAAAATTCTTCTGCCCTTTTTTGGTGTCCACTTTGTTGCCCATTCAATAAGTTTTTAACATGTGCATTCTTTTATTGTAAGTGAGCTTTCTTGTTATTCTATTTCCGTTTAGTGTCCATTTACAGCTAAAAGTTTGAAGAGAGAGTTCATTCAATTCTTCTCTACACCAAGGCTTTCCTCTTCCCAGAAACTTATCACACAATTTCGTGTTCTCTAGAGGTTTAAACTTTATTTCACAAATTCTTTTATGGGTTTCACTCATTTTGTAGAAGGCCCAATCTGCCCGGCCCATTACAAAACCAAAACCCAACAAAAACAAGGCCCATTGGCCCAAAATTTTAGGGTTTTCGGGAAACCCTAGTGCCCTCTCCCCTGGTGCGCCGCAAGCCCCTGGCCTCCACTACTGCCGAACGCCCCGTTGTCTGCCACCATCACACTCCACCAGCCCCAAAACCTGCAAAAAAGACAAAGCAACGACAGCCATAGCAACAATAAAAAATAGATTTATTGTATTTTATTTTTTTTATGGATCGGTTATAAAATCGAAGACAAATCTGTAATAGAGGAGGTTTTTTTTAGCAATCAAAAAACAAAAAACAGAAATAGATTCAAGGCAACACAACATAAAGACAAGTAGTAGAGATCGAAAAATAAAACGCTGAGAACGGAAAAGTAATTTTCGAAGGTATATTTTCATTTTTATTTTTTATATATTTTTTTCTTATTCGAAAATATCTACATATATATATATATAAAGAGTTAATAAATAAAGCAAAAAAAAAAAAAGGCATAAGAACTCACCTTCGTGGGTTTCGACCACCGTGCGTGGTGGCTGACGGCGACAACCAGGAACCCCCCTTTTGAAGCCCTAGCAGAGAAAAGCAGAAACTCCCCCTCCCCTTTTTTAAAGAACACGGCAGAAATGAGAAAGAAAGAAGAAAATATGCACTTTATATGATAGCCCGAACGACGTCGTTTAGGGCCTAGGCTAATGGCTCCAAAACGACGTCGTTTCAGGCCTCGACCCGCGACCCGACCCGCTAGCTAGGGGATCCGCGTGTTTTCTAGTGGAGGGGCTAATTGCGCATTCAGCCCCTCCGCTATTTTACTTTCCTGCAATTGGATTTCCGTTTTCTTCAAAATTGGCCCAGAAAATTTGTCCGATTTTCAATCTGGTCCCTCCACTACTGCGCGTTTTGAAGGGAGGGGTTATTGCCCGTTTTAGTCCCTCCCTTCTTTCATGCATTTCAATCTGACCCCCTTCCCCTTTATGTTATTACGAATTGACCCCCCAACATTCCATTCTAAAACCAATTTGATCCTTATTTCAGTAGTTTGCAATTATTATCATTATATTATATTATTATTATCATATTATCATCACTATCATATTATTATTATTATTATCATTATTATAACTATATTATACTAATATATTGTATATATTATATATATTGTATATATTGTATATTATTATTATTATTATTATTATTATTATTATTATTACTACTACTATATTTATATTATTATCTCATATATTTGTATTATTATTATTATCATTATTATCATTATTGTATTTATTACTATTATTACTATTATATTGTATATATTTTGGCATTATTATAACTTTACTATTATCACTATACTAATTACTATTACTATTATTATTACTATATTATTATGTCATATATTTCGTATCACTATTATTCTTATTATTATTATCATACTACTATTATTATTATTATTCTTATTATTACTATTTATTATCATATTGTATATATTTTGCATCATTAGTATTATTATATTTACTATTATCTCTATAACTACTAACACCTTTAGTTTCTATTTATTGTTATTATTTTATTTTTTTTGTGTCTTTATCATCGCATCTTTTATTACCGTGTGTTGTTAATCCCTCGTTGGCGTCATTTCATGTGGATCGACTTTTTAAAATCGCAACCCGGCATTTTATTGTAATTTCACGAAGAGGGGTTTCATAAGGGTAACTCGCGAGTTTGGGAATTCAAAGAGGTCGTGCCCAATCGTGCTGGGTGTGATTTTCTGTTTGACCAAATGAACGAATATCCTTTCAAAGTTGCAATGCATGTGCTTGGAGAATTTTGGAGATGATCTTGAATTCAAGGACTTAGATTATCGTATCCAATCGTGCTGGATGTGAGAATCTATTCCTTCGAAACAAGGGAAACTCGATATTCGATAAAGTCGTTAAAACAAAAAGAACAAAAATGAAATTTCAAAAATCTTTTCAAACTTTTCGACGTCAGGACATTGATTAATCAATTTGGTACCAATTCTTGGGCGTGACGAGGGTGCTAGCCCTTCCTCGCACGTAACCGACTCCCGAACTCGATTTCTCAAAACTTCGCGGACCAAAAACAATGTTTTAGTAAGCCAAAATGTTTTATTAAAACAATGGTGATCCGATCACACCTTAGCAAAAATGATTGGTGGCGACTCCCGTTTTTATTTATTTTCAAAACCCAAGTTCGATTCCTGTCTCTTTACAAAAAAAGGGATGGTTTCGACACATTTAATTGATTATCCAAATATCAAGAAATCATCCTTTTCCTAACCTATTTCAGATTGAAGCTTTGCACTTTGCTAAGGATATGGGTCTCTAAAAGATCGAGATAGAAGGACTCACTGTAATTATTTCAAGGCAAAGGGACTAAAACTAAAATTAAGGAATCTAGAAAATCAATACAATGAACAAAAACCCATCATATGAAGAATTAACAATACATCATAGATTTGTTGAACCAATTCGAGGCAATGTTAGAATTGTTAGGATCTAGTGCCTTTAGTGTAGTGATTACGTTTATATATTTGTAATTTTTAGAACAATTTGGTTTAATAAAAATACATCATTATTATTAATATTTTCTGTATATTGTCCTCAACAGTTTTTGCACGCAAAACAAAATGAAAACAAATATTGGTTCACTAATTATATAAACTTTTAACTAATATTAAGCGACATTACGTGGTCGGATCATAGTGTGAAAATATAACTTATATTAGTTATGTCTTTAGTCTAATATGAGTTGAGAAAATTGATTAAAAGACTAATATGTCATTTATTAAGTCCAAATGGGGAGATACATTGCCTTAGGTATCAGAGTAGATGAATCTTAGAAGATAGAGATATAGATGTGAGTGATTGGATTGATTGTACATTGGTGTAACAACCCATTTTTAAGTGGTGTCGAAAATAGTGGTTTCGGGGCCACAAATTCGATGAGTAAGTTTTTAAATTTTATTATTTAATATTTACGAGTCAATTATGATATTAAAATAAAATTTAAATTGGTAATTTATGCTATTTGAAACAATAATTAGGTTCAAGTGGCATGGCTCTAAAGTCAAGTGGTTTTAGAAAATGAGGTATCAAGACCTCGTTTCTATAAACCGAGCTGTAAATATTTTATTAAATATTTACGGAATGTTATTAAGGTTGTATTAAAGTTTCGTTAAGATATTTTAATGTTTAGATAATTAATTAATTAAAAAAGCCTAAATTATAAAAGCTACAATTTTATTAATTAAATGGGTCAAATGGTTGTGAAAAGGTGATTTGCTGGATTAAATTAGTAATTATACCTTATGACTTGATGATGGACGGTTTTGGACATTATTAGATGATTTTAAAAGTAAATTTTTAATGAATAAAATTGTAATTAAACTAAATAATAACTAAAACAAATAAAAAGAAAAGAAAACATTAGTATAATCTTCCTTTTGTTAGTAGCAGCCGAAATCACCATGGTTTTAAGCTTGAGAATCAGCCAAGCTTCTATTTCATGCATGTAAGTGGATTTTAATTCCGTTTTTAATGATTTTTATATTTTTAAAACTCGTGTTAGCTTAATCTAGCTAAACAGGGCGGTCAATTTGTTAAATTGTTAAATGTTTTGAATTTTACCATGGATGAAATTGAAGTGTTCTTAAAATTTTATGATAGATTATTAAGCTTTATTGTTAAGTAATTTTTGGTGATTTTAATGTTTAAGGACTAAAATGTAAAATTAGTAAAAGGAGAAGGACTTGCTATAAATTAACATTAAATATGAGTTGTAATAAGGTTCTAAACAATTCAGCTAAACATGAAATTGATTAAAAAGGGTTAATTTGCATGTTTTGAACTTAGGGACTAAATTGTATAAAAGTAAAATATTGGGGGAAGTTTTGTAAAAATGTCAAAAAGGACTTAATTGCATAAAATGAATTGATTTTTCTGTTAGAATTAGTGAGTTGAATGAAATTATTATTTTAGATCAAGAAAGAGTGGAAAATCGAGTAGAAGGGAAAATGACCAAATAGCCCTTATACTTAGTCATTGTTGTGATTTAGTCAGATAAGTTCGTATGAACTGTAATCAGTTAAATGTTGTTTAAATTGAATGTTTATTATGTTTTTTTTTATGTAAATGAATCAAAATATAAATGTATGAAAGCTATGATGAATTGACGGATATCGAGTCCTAGTTGAACCTTGGGAATTCTTATGATACAAATAATATGTCATTAGGTATTTCATGTTTCGGGCTCAGGTCTTGAATGTCCTACCGATGACTAAGGTCCTGCATTTGTTACGAATTTTCCACAGCTCGTGTGAGCAACATCGTGTAGTTTACATCCCGACCCACAGATCATGTGAGTAGGCTCACTTCACAGCTCGTGTGAGCATTGATGTAAAGGAAAGGTTACGATTATATGTAAAGGCACACTTCGTGTGAGCTTTCCTGAGTATCAGATGTAATTCTAGATGGTTCAACGGGTAAGAAAAGGGAATGAAATGGTAAGTTCACAATTGAGATGTAACATGATGTTATAAAATGATTGATGAATTAAATGATGTACTTATATATGGGAAATCTACTTATGCTATGGATGAACTCATTTATATTATGGATAAGTGCACTAACTTGTGATTTGATGATGTTTTTTAGGCTTATACTAAGCATTTGAAAGTGATAAGTAAGCTAATGGAATGAAACATGATTATATGGTAAAGATGATGAATTAAATGTTATGTTTATACCTATATGGTTGATTTCATATGTATCATGAACAAGTATGCTAACTTGTGAGTTTGATGGTGTTATATAGGCTTTATTAATATTATGGCTTGGCTAAAGGTTTATACTTATTCTATAAATTTCATTATTGAAATGGTACATTATGTTTAAAGTTTATATGAGCTTACTAAGAATTCATTGCTTACGAAGTTATTTCCTTTTTTTTTTTTAGATTATCAAAAGCTCGATTGGTTGGAAGTTCATCAAAAATCTATCACACTATCCAATGGACGATTCAATAGTTGTTGAGTAATTTGGCTAAGGTTTATAATGGCATGTATAAGGTGCTTTGTAACATCCCAAACCCGGTCAATGCATTACGACCAAATCTGGTTTGTTACAGGAAAGGTAGTTTTGAAAATTCAAACAGAACTTCGTAATTTGAGAAAAACTTTTAGATTAGTGATTCCATGTTTAGGGTAATTCGAAATTCGGTTTTTATAAATATAACACCAACTTTCTATTAAAATAGCTAGGAGTTAGAAATGGGTTTATTTATAAGAGTCGGACTTGGAAATTTTTTTATAAGGTGACAAATGAAAACAATATTAAGGTACGTGATTTTTTGGAAACAATATTTGTAGTATTAAGAAAATCCCAAGTATAATTATTTATTACTTGCGATCCGTATGTTAATATTTTGGAAAACTGTTAGTTACGTTTTAGAAAAACCTCATATTTGCCAGTTCATAACATGTAAAATATCAACATTAAAACCAAACCCCAAAGTTAAGTTAAAGTGGCCTTATTACATAATAAAATCTCGAATTTAAATAAGTTCAAAATAAAGTACGAAGTTTAGGAAACAATGGTAACGCATGGCCACCTCAAGTCCGCCCCGGCTCCAAAACCCGTAATCTACTGATTACCTGCAAAATTTAGCAGAGGGGTGAGTCACCGAGACTCAGTGTGTAAATCCCCGAATAATGCAAACTGGGCCTGAAGCCCACAGATGCACATTGGGCCTTAGCCCACTCATTATGGCATATATCACATGTATGCAATGCAGCCCAGCCCAATCTAGCTTTCTATCCAAACACCCGTGACATTTTGCCACTGTGGTTCTTGACCACCGTGGTCCCAGACCACTCGTGACAAAGTCACTAAAATATTTAATCGTGGGGCCAACCCACTGTGGTCTTAGACCACCGAGATATGTCACTGATATACGTATTCGTGGTTTCAACCACTGTGGTTCATAGACCACCGTGACCATAGTCACTAAATTCACACTTCCCCTTTTCTTCAATCCCGAGCCCATACTCATGTCATCATGCTAAATATGAATGCATCATACCTTCAATGTGTAACAGTAATTATTTCATACATGCATGTAATTAGAAATATCATCATAACAGAACTTACCCGGTTCCTACCTTACCCACAAGGGTATCTCGACTGTCGATGCAGTCATTTCAGCTTTCAGCCAATGTAGTTAATAACATAAACAGTAAAGAAGCGTGTGAGTAATACACACCTGATAACGCGTAACACTAAGCTTTCTACGTTGACACTTTCACTAGCAGGGACAACGACTATTTGCCTATCCCAGGCAGACGTCGGCTCTCTACCACAGCCCGGCAGAAAATCTCGAACCGCCGACACTGCACGATGCTTAAACTTAGGAGCGGAGACTATGGGTCCTCTCCCTTCCTTAGATTGGCTAGCACTCGTATAATGGAGAATCTTTGATCAGTACACAAGGAGAAGCGTAGATTGACTAATAATGGAATTTGGGTTAAGGCATAACACAATTGAAAGGAATGAATAACCAAGAAATCATAAGATGGCCCCTTACCTTAAGAACCCGAATGGAGTGATCCGATTCGGCAACAACAACCCTCCGGCTTTGGACTACAACCCCTCGGCTAAAAAGGTTTCCCAGAGTAATGACCCAAAACGAGAAAAGAAGAAGGGAAAGGAGATTAGTCGCAAGCCATGAATCAGGAACAAAATAGCCATTCGGCTATGGTCAAGTAGAATCGAATGAAAGTAGAGAAAGAAATGAGAGAGTCCCCCCTTACCATGCACGACAGAACCTTACTGCAGAAGAGACTCTAGGCAACCTACAAGGATGTTGTTGATATACAGTTGATAATATTAGACGAGAGATACAAGTTGGTTTGCAACAAAGGGTGGCTCGGGTTTGGAATAATGGAGTAGGATGAAGGGGTAAAACAAGTTGTAAAGATGAGAAAAAGTTTGATTCAAGAGAACAATAAAGAAAACGCAAAAGAAAGAAGAAAAAGAAAACTATATGCGAGAGACAGGAGGTTTTGGCTTGAAGCAAGATGTAGAGAAAATGAAGAAAATGTTTCGGCTATGGGGGGTAGAAGGTGAGAGAGAGGTTCGGCTAAAGGAGAAGAAGTAGAAGAGGAAGATGAAATACAAAGAAATGGGATGATAGTTCCGGTTGTGAGGTTTAAGAGAATGAGTAAAGGAGAAGAAGAGAATCGGCAAGGGATGGCTTCAAGGAGTTTCGGCTAGAGAAGAAGAAAATGATAGGAAGGGAGGTTCGGCTATCTATGGGAGCTTTAGAGAAGAAAGAAACAAAAGATCCGAATTTGCAAAGAAGAGGAAAGTTTTCTCAAATGGTTTCGGTTTCTTCTCTTTTACCCAAAAAGGCAAGACGACACACTTCACCTACTAACAAAACCGAATGTGTTCAACAACACAAAGGCCCACACTCTTTTACTCCCCTTGACCGAATCCATTCCCCCCGTACCTTTCCAATTTTCGGCTAACTCCCCAACCACACCAAATCCCACGATTTTCTCCATGCTTCACTCTCCAACCATCATTTGAATTGGTTTGACCAATTCAAACTCCACCACCTCCTCATGGCCACTCATTCAAACACTTTGACCCACTCAACCAACAACCTTGGAGAGTCCCTGCCGAATCCACCTTCTCCCCATCCAGGTGCCAAAAATAAAGCTTCAAAGTGAGGCTTATGGGATTCGAACCTCTTCCTTACTACTGCTTCCTTGTGACGCCACTTCCCTGCATCTTAAGTGGCGTCTCCTTGCCACTTTACCACACCTCTTCTTGTGTCAACAAACACAAGTAATTACCCTTAAGGCCTGCCTCAGCTAGCTTTCCCCTAAAGTGCCCAAAAACAAAATTTTCACCAAGGCTCAAGCTTAACCCCGAGCCTTCTCGGGACCCCCAAACACACCAAATTAACAAAGAAATCATGCCAAACACACAGAAACATAAAAAAAATGTAGAGCCCCTAATCCAGGATGTTACATGCTTTGTAATGGTATTATGGTGTATGTGTTAATTATGTCTTCATATGTTTATGTAACAACCTGCTTTTGGGTCTAGTCGGAACAGTGGTTTCGGGACCACAAATATGATGAAAAAAATTCATTTTTATTATATTTTTATGGTCTACAATTTTATGGAATGATTTCGTGAAAATTTCGTTCGAAAATTTTGACGTTTGGGCACTCAATTTAGTCAAAAGGACTAAATTATAATAAGTACAAAATGTGAGTTCTATAGGTTAAAGGTGTCTAATTGTTATGAAATTTTAAATTTGAGGTCCTTAGATGGTAATTAGACCATTGGTTAAGTTGGTGGACAAAAATGGATATGATTTGATATGTTTCTAAAGTTTTTCATTAAGGGCATTTTAGTAATTTGGTAATTAAAAAGCCAAATTAAAAGCCAATTTTTGTCCATCTTCCTCCCATGGCCAAATTTTACAAGGGGAAACCATGACTAGGATTTTTCAAGCTTCCAAGCTCAATTGTAAGTCTGTTTTAGCCCCGTTTTTAATGATTTTTATGTTTTAAAAATCCTTGTAACATGATCTATCTATTTTTACCACTAATTTAAGAAATGATCAAAGTCTAGGGTTTGACCCATATTAGACATGTGTATATTTTGATGTTTTATGGTAGAAAATGCATGTTTGTTGTTTGATAAACGACTTTTGCTAAGTGATTTTCGGTAAAAATGCCTAAAAGGACTTGTTTGTAAAAGTTGTAAAATGAGTAGTAAAAGTATGAATAAATGAAAATTGCGGGCTATTATAAGTATGAAAATGGTTCGGCTAGGCTTGGGTTTTGAAGAAATTGAATGAAAATCATTTTACGAGCCTAGAGACTAAAATATAAATTGTCAAAAGTTTAGAGGCAAAAATGTAATTTTTGCCACAATGTGATTTTGGGCTGATTTGAATAGTATAATTATTAAATAAGTTAATTTTGATGTTATAGATTAAGAAAAATAAGATTCGGGATTAGAACGGGGGAAAAATAAGTATTTGACAATTTAGTCCTTTTTGCCGTTTTTATGTCGAAGTCAGTTCGTATGTTTAATAAACATTAAATTATATGTGTATAAATGCTTAATTGATATAATTGCATTAAATGCTATAATATTGAAATGAAATGTGATTGCTATTGAGTACGGTACTACGGAAATTTGATACAGCGAAAGTCCTGGTTGAACATTAGGAATAGATAGGATACAAATATCATGACATTAGGGTTACTGAGATTACGTGTAAGACCATATCTGGGATATGACATCGATATGAGACTTCATGTAAGACCATATCTGGGATATGGCATCGATATGAGACTTCGTGTAAGACCATAGCTGGGCTATTGGCATCGATACGAGATTGCATGTAAGACCATATCTGAGATATGACATTGGTACGGTACTGTGTGTACGAGATTCCCGAGTGTCCTCTAATATTCCAAATGGTTCAACGGGAAATTCAACGAGTATGTCAAAGAAGAGAAAGAGTATGTAAGTATTACGAATTGATACAGGTATGTATGTAAATTTTGTAAGCATTGACTTCATGAAATTGTGAATTCATGATTTCCATGAGAATGATTTGTGAGAACCTTGTGACTATTGGTCTATACTTGTGATGTATGAAATTCATGGTAAATTCGGTCGATGATCATGGGATTGGCTTTCGGGCCAAATTGAGTTATGACATAGCATGTTTTATTCACTTAAATTGTGAGTTATCAGATATGAGAAAAAGGGAAGATTGACATAATTGCCTATTTAAAATGGTTATGAAAGTACGGGAAGATATGAGTACACAAGGTTAATGTACATGTTTACTATGAGGTTTGAAATGAGTTGTTAATTGTTGAAATATGTTGCAAAGGAGAGATTACGGTTGTTAGGCTAATGCTAGGATTTGTTAAATTATGCTTATAAGTTGATAGAGTAAACAATGTTTCTGAATAAATTATAATTGTGAGATTTATAGCAATTTGTACTATCTTATGTTTATATTGTTGGACTAGGTAAATGATTGGTAAGAGTTGCTTATTATTTTCATACGGACTTACTAAGCTATATATATAGCTTACCCATTTCCTTTCCCATGTTTTATAGTGTCATTGAGCTAGCTCGGATTGGAGATCGCCGGAGACCCTATCACACTATCAAGCTATCACTTTGGGTATTGATGAATTCAAGTATTTTGAGTTTATGGCATGTATAGGGACTTAGTCATTTTGTTAAATGTGTCATTGCGATTGTAGCCAATGTGTTGGCTTGTGATTGTCAAATGCTTGTTTTGATATTTGGCCATGTAGATTGGTCATTTAGGCTATCATGGTTGTAAGCCTAAGTGTGTGTATATATATGTATATGTTGTAACACCCCTTACTCGTGCTCGAAACCAGAACCGGGCTTAAGGCATTACCAACTTATCTCACTTAACGACTCAAATAGGGCTATAAAATTTCATTTAAATCCATCACTTGCTCATTCTTCGCCCACGAGACCCTATGCATACCTCCGAGAGGTTTCAGAATCTATTCCGGGAACTTTTACGAGCTTGGAAAACTTTTCTTTAAAACAGGAGCCACACGCCCGTGTTGGTTTAGGGACAGCCCGTGTGCCCCTAAGACATGCCCGTGTCTTCCACCCGTGGTCGATCCTGACCAATTTCACACGGCCGGACACACGCTCATGTGCCTCACACGGCGTCTTAGCCCGTGTGCCAAAACCTTGGCATTCTAACTATGACATCATCATCTCACTAAGGTCACACGGCCAAGCACACGTCTGTGTCCTTAACCCGTGTGTCGAATTAAATTCCACAATTAATGTGCAGACTTCACACGGCTTGGGCACACGCCCATGTCCTAGGTCGTGTCTCTCACACAGCTGTGTCTCCGCCCGTATGTTTACTACAAGGCATACTGACTTGAAATTCAAGCATGCAAGGGGACACACGGTCAATCCACACGCCCACAGGGCTGGCCGTGTGTCACACACAGCCTAGACACACGTCCGTGTATCTACCCGTGTGAACAATTAGATGGCTATCTACAAAGCCCTTTGCCACCCTACATTGCACACAAACATACTCCAATTCAAATCAACACAACTCATAATCCAAAGGCACATCCAAGAACTCAATTCAAAACATTCCAATTTAAAAGATGACCAATTGGTATCTCTAGGAACTCAAAGAATCTAGACATACACGAGGGCATACACTTCATGAATATCATCTTCATTGAGCAAAAGAACTTCCTAAGTATTGGCTTAACTTAAGACCATTTACAAAATGACTCTAGTAACTTACATAGCCAACAGTTTGGCTAACAATTAAAACTTAACAAAATACTCGAGCCCTATACATGCCATACTCAAAATAAGTCTAAATTGTTATACCAAAGTGATGTCGATAGTGTGATTCCCGAACTCTGACATTCTACGTTCCTCGAGTTATCTTGGCAACACTACAAGGAGAAAAGACAATGAAAGGGGTAGGCATAAAGCTTAGTAAGTTTGCATGGAAATAAATAGCAACAATAAGCTCATAATATAATCTATCCATGACATTAAATAACCATACACAAGTCATAGGCTTCTTGCCATACTTACTTACAATTGCTCTTATTTAGCACATACTGTGCCACACATCGTAATCGTTTCTCCGTGACTCATTCACGAGTACCTGTTTCACTCATTCACATAACTTTAGTACAATTCTCATTTCTACTTCTAAATCATCTACTTATCCCATTAATCACTAGGGATAGTCAAAGACGCATACTCATCATCATTAATGTAGGTACGAAGTCAATGCCACATCCCCGAGGTGGTCTTACATGGAGTCACCTTTAAATGCCAATGCCATATCTTGGATAAGGTCTTATATGGACTTTCACATCAAGTATTGATGCCATATCCTGGATATGGTCTTATACGATTCTCATATTCATTACCGAAGCCATATCCTGGATATGGTCTTATACGGGATCTTAACTTAGTGCCGAGGCCATGTCCCGGACGTGGTCTTATATGAGACCTTATCTATTTCATCTATTGATGATAGTATTTTCATATTCAATATGGTCCACTAGGACTTCAACATCTCATTCAACATTAACTACTCAATTTAGTAGAGCATCATGGATCAATATAATGCCAAGCATTCTCAACATGCTAACATAAATGTTGAATCTATCACATACAAACTTACCTCGATTTCAAAATGAGCTAACTTGTCGATTTAGTCCAAGATTTTGTTATTTCCCCGATCGAGGCAAATTCTCGGTTCTTCTTGCTCTGTAATAGCAATTTAGCTCATTTCAAAATTACTATTTTTCCCCTAGACTTTGGCAAAATGACCATTTTGCCCCTAGGCTCAGAAATTAATCCTAATCACATTTCTACCTTCAACAAGCCTAGGTGAACATTTAATACTATTATAGCTATCATCAAAACTCAACATTTCACATAATTACTACAAATTTGTAACCTTTTCATCAAGGTCCAATTAGGTGTTTTCAAGACAACACCTTTCACAAAAGTTGTTCATCTAACAACTAAGACTCAATTTCTTCCATAAAAATGCAGCAAATAGCAATGTTAGCTCTCATGGAAAAACTCTAAACTTTTCACCATATTGCACAATAGTCCCCTCATTTGAAAGCTTAAGCTTTAGGGGTCTCAAAAGTACAACTATTTTCATGAAAAGATCACTAGAACACTTACTTGTGAAGAGAAGAGTGTGATGAAATTTTTGAAGCTTTCAACCCCTATTTGGCTGCCAATTTTCAGTGGGAGAGATGAGCAAGGAAAATGGATATCATCTTTTTTTTTTCTAATATTAAACTATCAATTTAGTCCACCTACTCACCAACTTTGACCAACTTGGTCAATTCTTGTCCCCTATGGCCAGCCAAGCAAAGGGCTAAAATTCCTTTTAAAGACCTTAAATTTACAATCTATGGCTATTTGGTACCTTTAGCTTATAGGATGGAACTTTCACACTTAATATGATTTAGTCCTTTTTTCACGATTAAACATGAAATCGCTGAAATTAAAGTACCAAAATTCTCATGTACATATACCATCATGCTCTGACTCATAAAATGACATGAAAATAAATTTCTCTAATCTCGGATTAGTGATCCTGAGAACACTGTTCCAAATAGCCCCTAAATCGGGCTATTACATATGTGCTAATATCTTTGGTGATATGGTCCTGATATGCTTGGTGAATGATAGAAATGTGAATTATGACATGAATGTGAGATATTTGGCTATGTGGTCTACTGATTGAGATGATAAAGTGGTGTACAATTAGGTATTTTGAAAGTAGTCAAATGTGGCTTAATAAATGTTGTGAGTATGATAGATGTTGATATTGTACTGCTATGTGTTGGTCATTATTGTGGATGTTTTGGTTGCCTAAGTACGTTATATTTTGTACCTTGAATTGGTGTAAGTGTATGTGTGAAAAAGGGTGGCAAATGGCTTGGTAAATAGCCTTTTTTTTTTGTCCACACGGGAAGACACACGGGTATGTGTCTAGGCCGTGTGTGACACACGGTCTGTCCCATGGGCATGTGTTCCAGTCGTGTGTCCCCTGCACCTTAATTTTGAGAAACAGAATGTCTAGAATTGAGCACACGGGTAGAGACACAGGCGTGTGTTTGAGCCGTGTGTACTACACTGACTAGCACACTGGCGTGTGGCACAACCGTGTGGCACAAGTCAGAGAGCACCCTAATTTAAACACGGTCTGAAGCACGGGCGTGTCCCCAGGGTCACAAGGTGTAACACCCCTATCCCGTGTCCGTCGTCAGATTAAGGTTAAGAGCGTTACCAGACAGATCAGAAATATTCACAGGCAAAATCATACATTCAAACATCTTTCTCAGACATAATGTCCCTTAAACGAGTCCTCGAGACCTTAATCATACTTAGAAGTCGAGTCGGGACTAAACTGAAACACATATGAGATTTCATGAAAATTTGAAACTTTACTAAACTACAGGGGAGACACGCCCGTGGGAGGAGACCGTGTGCCCTCCACGGCTTCTAGACATCCCCGTGTATACATCTGTGTCTATATACTGACTATACCAACACGGTCGTTAGGCACGCCCGTGTGCCATGGCCGTGTACTTTTAGATCATATACTAACTTCCCCACCACGACCACCAAGCATGCCCGTGTATTTGGCCGTGTACTTTTTAGCTAGCTACTAACTTGCACACCAAGGCCAGATGACACGTCCGTGTCGAGGCCGTGTGATACTAAACTGCATCCTATGATTCACCCACGGTCGTTAGGCACGCCCGTGTGCCACAACCGTGTGACATTATAGGCCATTTATAAGGCCAAGATGCCACCCATAAGGGTCAAACCTACAAGCCATATTTTTAACAAGATGTCTCATGCACATTTAACCATCAAAACATACCAAAATAATCAATCAATTCATGCATATTTGCCAACTAAGGTAATCACACTACAAACCATTCAAACCAATTCCAAACATACCAATTTGCATGACTAAATCTAAGTTATACCAAGCTCCTTTCATCAATATATACATACCATCTCATAACCATTTCATATATCAACTAATCATGCCAAAACAACTTCACATATCACATTCATTAAGGCATATTATCAAAACATAATTAGCCAAATCACATGGCTAAGTTCATTATTCAACTCATACGAAAACTAACCTATACATGCCATATTGAGCTATATACATTTTCAAAGTGTACCAAAATAAGTTTAGTAGTGTGATGACGAACCGTGACGGTCCCGAGCCTTCAGTAGCTTTAACGACCTACAGAACATAGAAAACACATACAGAGAGTAAGCTTTCCAAAAGCTTAGTAAGTTATATACAAATAAACTTGGTATAAAAATGTATATGTGCAAACAAATACATTAGCACATCTCAATCACTTAGCCATTTTCACCATTTCTGAATCATATCATAAATTCCATATACATATCATCATAGTAGGATCACTTAAATGCTTACCTTGAATACACCATTAGTGTATAATCACGTACCTAAATCGAACATTCATTTATTCAATCTATTAAAGCTCGGATTTGTCATTCGTATTCATACTTGCCCGTTGAACTATAAGGAGTCCAATAGGATACATTAAAAGCTCAGAATAGTAGTACAATGCCATCGTCCGAGACGAGGCCTTACGTGCACTCAGATATCGATGCCACTGTCCGGGACAGGGTCTTACACAAATCAGAACGATGCCAATGTCCCAGACATGGTATTACACGTAAAGATCATAATGATGCCAACGTTCCAGACGTTGTCTTATACGTAAAGCTTATATTGATGCCAACGTCCCAGACGTGGTCTTACACATAATAAGATATCGATGCCACTGTCCCAGACAGGGTCTTACATGAATCTCAAATCAACGCCAACGTCCCAGATGTGGTCTTACATGATAAAACAGAACAGTTACCCATGTCATGACATAGCTAATCCTATTTATTCCTAAGTTCGTACGGGACTTATCGGACTTAATCACTATATCAGACTTATCTCGGAATTCATTTTCATAGCTTCTCATAAACCTTCATAGTCAACATTAATCATATGATCACATATAATATCAAACAAGTACGTTTATTTGTATAGTGACTTACCTCGGACTCGGTTTATCGGAATAGAAACGGCTACTCGATAACTTTCGCTTTCCCGCGATCTAAGTTTGTTTTCCTCAGTTCTTGATCTAAACATATTCAGAATTAACCCTTTTATTCACTAATTCATACAATTCAATCCATACATACATATTTTGGGCTATTTACAATTTAGCCCTCACAGTTGCACGTTTTATCAATTTAGTCCATTTTTCTCAAAACATCAAATTCATAAAACTCATTTACACACATGCTTTGCCGAATATATACACAGCACATACAAGCCCACATTTTCCATCAAATTTGCAAATTAATCCCTCAATTTGACATTTTCTCAATTTAGCCCTATTTAGCTAAATTCATCAAATCTTCATGAACAAAATATGTTAATCAATTTCATACCTATCATTTAACACCAAAAATCATCCAAAAAGCTTAACAAATCATCAATGGCATATCACACAAACATCATCAATTCATCAAATTGAGACATGGGCTTGATAGTAGACAAAGTAACAATTACAAAAACGTAAAAATTATCAAAAACCAAAGCAAAACTTACCTTAAATTGAATCAAAAGCTAGCCGAATGCCCTAGCTCAATTTTCTTTTTCTTTTCTTTGATGTTTCGGCAATATGGATGATAATGGCTTATTTTTAAGCCTTTTGTTTTATTAAATATCATATAATAAACAAATTACTAATATAACATTAATGAAACCATTTTATCATCTTATAATGCATGGATATAAATGTCCACTTACTCATAATAGCATAATAACCTTTTAAGGACCTCATGTAATAAAGACATAAGCAAATAGATTCCTTTACAAAAAGCATGCTAATTTTGCATTTGATGCAATTTAATCCCTTTTATCAATTTAAGCACAAAGATGGACAAATTAACTTACGGGAATTTAACACATGCTAAACCACATGTCAACGACACAGAGTATAATATTAAAATATTATACGGACTCGGATTTGTGGTCCTAAAACCACTGTTCCGACTAGGGTATAAACTGGACTATTACAATTCTCCCCCCTTAGGGATTTTCGTCCCCGAAAATCTTACCGTTAAATAGATTCGGATATTGTTGTTTCACTGAATCTTCAGGCTCCCAGGTAGCCTCTTCAATCCCATATTGATTCCACAGTACTTTTACTAACGAAATTTTCTTATTTCTCAACTCTTTCACTTCACGAGCTAAGATACGGATCAATTCCTCTTCATATGTCATATCAGATCGAATTTCAATTTCAGATGGGGCAATCACATGTGACAGATCGGATCGATATTTACGGAGCATCGAAACATGGAATACATTGTGAATCTTTTCTAACTCAAATGGCAACTTTAATCTGTAAGCAACAAGTCTGACACGTTCAATGATCTCATATGGTCAGATGAACCTCGGACTTAGTTTGCCTTTTTCTCAGAATCGAAAAACTTTCTTCCACGGAGACACTTTCAGAAATACTTTGTCGCCAATCTCAAATTCTATATCTTTTCGTTTCAAATCTGCATAAGACTTCTGACGATTAGATGCTGCTTTCAGGCAATCTCGAATCAACTTCACTTTCTGTTTTGAATCTTTTATCAAATCAACCCCGTGAAGCTTATTCTCACTGAGTTCAGTCCAATACAGAGGTGTACGACATTTACGTCCGTACAAAGCTTCATAAGGTGCCATTTTAATACTTGACTGAAAACTGTTGTTGTATGTAAATTCGATCAATGACATATACTGTTCCCACGAACCATTAAACTCAAGTACACAGCAGCTCAACATGTCTTCAAGAATCTGAATGATCCGTTCAGACTGACCATCTATTTGCGGATGGAAAGCTGTACTAAAGTGCAGTTTCGTGCCCAAAGCTTCTTGCAATTTCTTCCAAAATCGCGAAGTGAATCTTGGATCTCTATCTGACACAATAGAGAGTGGCACCCCGTGCAATCTAACAATCTCAGAAATATACAGCTCAACTAATTTTTCAAGTGAATAATCAGATCTTACCAAAATAAAATGGGCAGATTTAGTTAATCGATCAACTACGACCCATATCGCATCTTTCTTTCTCTGAGTCAAGGGCAAACCAGAAACAAAGTCCATCGTCACTCTATCCCATTTCCACTCAGGAATCAAAATTGGTTGTAACAACCCAGACGGAACTTGATGTTCAGCTTTCACTTGCTGACAAATTAAACATTTCAATACAAAGTCAGAAATATCCCTTTTCATACCAGACCACCAGTAGTGTCGTTTCAAATCATGATACATCTTAGTACTCCCCGGATGAGCGGATAGACGACTATTATGTGCTTCATTCAAAATCATCTGAATGAACTCTGGATTTTTTGAGACACAGATACGATCTCGGAATCTCAGACAATTATCAACAATTTGAAATTCAGATTCAGAATTCACTTCACACTGAGCTCGTTTTGCTAGCAATTCATTATCAGACTTCTGAGCATCACATATCTATTGTAAAAACAACGGTTTCGCTTTTAATTCAGCTGTCATAGAACAATCATCAGAAAAATCTAGTTGAGTATTCAAAGCTCGTAGTGCATACAACGATTTTCTACTCAATGCATTAGCAACAACGTTCGCTTTACCCGGATGATAATCTATCACAAACTCATAATCTTTCAACAGCTCAAGCCATCTTCTCTGGTGTAGGTTCAAATCTTTTTGAGTCATCAAATATTTTAAACTTTTGTGATCTGAAAATATGTGACATTTCTCACCGTATAGATAATGACGCCAAATCTTAAGTGCAAACACAATCGCAGCTAACTCAAGATCATGTGTCGGATAGTTCTTCTCATGAGGCTTTAACTGTCTTGAGGCATAAGCTATCACTTTGCCTTCCTGCATCAAAACACATCCCAAACCATTAAACGAAGCATCACTGTATACAACAAATTCTTTACCCGATTTCGGCTGTACTAACACTGGAGCTTCTTTTAACAGAGTTTTCAACTGATCAAAACTTTTTTGACATTTATCTGACCATTCAAATCTGACATCTTTCTAAAGTAATCTAGTCAATGGAGTAGCTATTGCTGAAAATCCTTTTACAAATCTGCGGTTATAACCAACTAAGCCCAGAAAACTACGGACTTCAGATACGTTCTTCGGAGGTTTCCAATTCAAAATAGTAGATATCTTATTCGAATCCACTCGGATTCCAGAAGCTGACACAATATGTCCTAGAAAACTAACCTCTTACAACCAGAATTCACATTTGCTGAATTTCGCGTATAATTGCTTTTCTCTCAAAGTTTGCAACACAATTCTCAGATGTTCAGCATGCTCATTTTCATCATGTGAATAAATCAAAATGTCATCAATGAATACAACAACAAAGCGATCTAGATACGGTCTGAAAATTTTATTCATCATATCCATAAAAACAGTAAGAGCATTGGTTAGTCCAAATGGCATAACTAAAAACTCATAATGCCCGTACCTCGTTCCGAAAGCAGTTTTTGGAATGTCTGAATCTTTCACTCTCAATTGATAATATCCCGATCTCAGGTCAATCTTGGAAAACACAGTAGCTCCTTTTAGCTGATCAAATAAATCATCAATTCTAGGCAACGGGTATTTATTCTTTATTGTCACCTTATTTAACTGACGATAATTGATACACATTCTCATCGTGCCATCTTTCTTTTTCACAAACAAAACCGGAGCACCCTAAGGCGAGAAACTCGGTCTAGCAAACCCTTTCTCAGTCAAATCTTGCAGCTGTGACTTTAACTCTTTCAACTCTGTTGGTGCCATTCTATACGGAACTATCGAAATAGGTGTAGTACCAGGCAACAAATCAATACCAAATTCAACTTCACGAATCGGAGGCAAACCCAACAATTCTTTAGGAAACACGTCAGAAAACTCACAAACAATAGGCACTGATTCAACCTTCTTCTCAGATACTCTTCAAACAATCACATAAGAAAAATATGCCTCGTAACCTTTTTTCACAAAATTCTGAGCCTTCAAAACAGATATCACCGCAAGCAACCCATTCAAATCATCAGACTCAATCCATACAATCTCATCATTTGGACATCTCAAATCTATAGTCTTTCTTTTGCAGTTCACAACAGCTCATGCATAAACAACCAATCCATACCCAGAATAATATCAAATTCATCAAATGGAAAAAGCATCAGATCAGCAGGGAAACAAATATCTCGAAACAGTAACGGACAGTTCTTGCATACTTTGTCAACCAGGACGCTTTTACCTAAGGGGTTTCGATACTTTTGTAGCGAAGTCAGTAGACTCTACAGGCAAAGTCTTGCTGAATACTAAATTCATACAAATATATGAATGCGTAGAACCAGGGTCTATCAAAGCAATCACAGAAGTACCGTAAAGAGTAAAAGTACCCGTTATAACATCAGGTGACGAAGCTTCCTCACGAGCTCGGATAGCATACGTTCTGGCAGGCGCTCTAGCTTTAGATCGGACAACATTGTTTCTCATAGTTCTCTGACTACCACTGACGTTTCTTACATTCTTTGTCGATCTACCTCTTGCAGATGCATTATCAAGCCTCAAATTCTAAACAGTTTCTGGCTCGATAGACTCAGGGCAATCACGGATAAAATGATCAAGCGATCCACATCTGAAGCAAGCTCTGTCATTTAATCTACAACTTCCCGGATGCCTTTTTCCGCAATGTTTACATTCAGGTCTCTCAGATCGAGCATTTCCCACGCTAGCCACTGAAGTTGCTGAGGTTTTAGAACTCATTTACAGTCTAAATTGATTTCTATTCAAATGTCCCACATTATCTCTAGAACGACTCTGATTTTCTTTGAATCTCTTCGAAGATGACTAGAATGATTTGCTCGGAAATCTCTTTCTCACATCATGAACTTCGGACTCAGCTTTTCTCTTATCTTTTCCAAGTGTCTCAGCTTTGCAAGCTCGGTCAACAAGTACAACAAACTCTTTTATTTCTAAAATCCCGAGTAGCAAACGAATGTCTTCATTCAGGCCATCTTCGAACCTTTTGCACATTATAGCTTCAGAAGATACATATTCCCGGGCATACTGACTCAATCTCACGAATTCTCGTTCATACTCGGAAATAGTCATTCGGCCCTATTTAAGTTCTAGAAATTTCTTTCATTTCTGATCAACAAATTTCTCACTGATATATTTCTTTCGGAACTCGATCTGAAAGAAATCCCATGTAACTCGTTCTCTCGGAACGACAGAAATCAGAGTTTTCCACCATTGATAAGCTGTATCTCGGAGTAATGATACAACACATTTTATACATTCTTCTGGAGTCAGAGACATTTCATCAAATACCCGAATAGTATTTTCAATCCAGAACTCGGCCTTTTCAGCATCATCATCTTTAGTAGCTCGGAAGGAGGCTTATTCAACAGATTCAGATTTACAGCCAGAGGTATATCGGATGTCTGAGGGGGATTAATCGGGGGCGGGGTTTGTGAAACAGTCGGGTTATTTCTTACAAACTGAGTGAACCACTCACTCATCATCTGGAAGAAAGCTTGTTTAGCTTCTCCCTCTTGACCGCTCGTAGCCGGTCTCAAATCAGAGGGTGCTGTCCCTTGCGCGGGAGTAGGCGCATTACTTTCTATGTCGCCAGCTACGGCTCTTTCGGGATCCATTACTATACGAAAATCACATTTATACGTCAGGATTTATCACACTATCACAATTCAGATATATGGCATGTATAGCTAGACTCTGATACGCTACGTTAGTCTGAGAATTGGCTAAACCGTAGCTCTGATACCAATCAAATGTAACACCTCTATCCCATGTCCGTTGCCGGATTAAGGTTAGGAGCGTTACCAGACAGATCAGAAACATTCACAGGCAAAATCATACATTCAAACATCTTTCTCAGACATAATGTCTCTTAAACGAGTCCTCGAGACCTTAATCATACTTAGAAGTCGAGTCGGGACTAAACTGAAACACATATGAGATTTCATGAAAATTTAAAACTTTACTAAACTACAGGGGAGACACGCCCGTGGGAGGAGACCGTGTGCCCTCCACGGCTTCTAGACACCCCCGTGTATACATCCGTGTCTATATACTGACTATACCAACACGGTCGTTAGGTACGCCTGTGTGCCATGGCCATGTAATTTTAGATCATATACTAACTTTCCTACCAAGCACGCCCGTGTATTTGGCCGTGTACTTTTTAACTAGCTACTGACTTGCACACCATGGCCAGATGACACGCCTGTGTCGAGGCCGTGTGATACTAAACGACATCCTATGATTCACCCACGATCGTTAGGCACGCCCGTGTGCCACAATCGTGAGACATTATAGGCCATTTATTAGGCCAAAATGCCACCATAAGGGTCAAACCTACAAGCCATATTTTTAACAAGATGTCTCATGCACATTTAACCATCAAAACATACCAAAATAATCAACCAATTCATGCATATTTGCCAACTAAGGTAATCACACTACAAACCATTCAAACCAATTCCAAACATACCAATTTGCATGACTAAATCTAAGTTATACCAAGCTCCTTTCATCAATATATACATACCATCTCATAACCATTTCATATATCAACTAATCATGCCAAAACAACTTCACATCTCACATTCATTAAGGCATATTATCAAAACATAATTAGCCAAATCACATGGCTAAGTTCATTATTCAACTCATACGAAAACTAACCTATACATGCCATATTGAGCTATATACATTTTCAAAGTGTACCAAAATAAGTTTTAGTAGTGTGATGACGATCCATGACGGTCTTGAGGCTTCAGTAGCTTTAACGACCTACAGAACAAAGAAAACACATACAGAGAATAAGCTTTCCAAAAGCTTAGTAAGTCATATACAAATAAACTTGGTATAAAAATGTATATGTGCAAACAAATACATTAGCACATCTCAATCACTTAGCCATTTTCACCTTTTCTAAATCATATCACAAATTCCATATACATATCATCATAGTAGGATCACTTAAATGCTTACCTTGAATACACCATTAGTGTATAATCACGTACCTAAATCGAACATTCATTTATTCAATCTATTAAAGCTCGGATTTGCCATTCGTATTTCAAACTTGCCCGTTGAACCATAAGGAGTCCAATAGGATACATTAAAAGCTCAGAATAGTAGTACAATGCCATCGTCCCAGATGAGGTCTTACGTGCACTCAGATATCGATGCCACTGTCCCGGACAGGGTCTTACACAAATCAAAACGATGTCAATGTCCCAGACATGGTCTTACACGTAAAGATCATAATGATGCCAACGTTCCAGACGTGGTCTTATACGTAAAGCTTATATTGATGTCAGCGTCCCAGACGTGGTCTTACATGATAAAACAAAACAATTACCTATCTCATGACATAGCTAATCCTATTTATTCCTAGGTTCGTATGGGACTTATCGGACTTAATCACTATATCAGACTTATCTCGGAATTCATTTTCATAGCTTCTCATAAACCTTCATAGTCAACATTAATCATATGATCACATATAATATCAAACAAGTACGTTTATTTGTATAGTGACTTACCTCGGACTCGGTTTATCGGAATAGAAATGGCTACTCGATAACTTTCGCTTTCTCGCGATCTAAGTTCGTTTTCCTCGGTTCTTGATCTAAACATATTCAGAATTAACCTTTTTATTCACTAATTCATACAATTCAATCCATACATACATATTTTGGGCTATTTACAATTTAGCCCTCACAGTTGCACGTTTTATCAATTTAGTCCATTTTTCTCAAAACATCAAATTCACAAAATTCATTTACACACATGCTTTGCCGAATATATACACAGCACACACAAGCCCACATTTTCCATCAAAATTGCAAATTAATCCCTCAATTTGACATTTTCTCAATTTAGCCCGATTTAGCTAAATTCATCAAATCTTCATGAACAAAATATGTTAATCAATTTCATACCTATCATTTAACACCAAAAATCATCCAAAAAGCTTAACAAATCATCAATGGTATATCACACAAACATCATCAATTCATCAAATTGAGACATGGGCTTGATAGTAGACAAAGTAACAATTACAAAAACGTAAAAATTATCAAAAACCAAAGCAAAACTTACCTTAAATTGAATCAAAAGCTAGCCGAATGCCCTAGCTCAATTTTCTTTTTCTTTTCTTTGATGTTTCGGCAATATGGATGATAATGGCTTATTTTTAAGCCTTTTGTTTTATTAAATATCATATAATAAACAAATTACTAATATAACATTAATGAAACCATTTTATCATCTTATAATGCATGGATATAAATGTCCACTTACTCATAATGGCATAATAACCTTTTAAGGACCTCATGTAATAAAGACATAAGCAAATAGATTCCTTTACAAAAAGCATGCTAATTTTACATTTGATGCAATTTAATCCCTTTTATCAATTTAAGCACAAGGATGGACAAATTAACTTACAGGAATTTAACACATGCTAAACCACATATCAACGACACAGAATATAATATAAAAATATTATACGGACTAGGATTTGTGGTCCTGAAACCACTATTCTGACTAGGGTATAAACCAGACTGTTACACACGGGCATGTCCCTTGGACCACACGGGCGTGTGAGCCCTTCTTTTAGCAAAAATTTTCTACATTTTGTAAAAATTTCTAAATTCTCGGTTTAGTCCCGAACCACCTCCAAAGCATGTTTTGGGCCTTTTAAGCTTGTATAGGGGACTTTATGATTGAATATGAATGGTTTTAATTTGGACGAAAATTTATGACTCTGAATTGAATGAATGCTTGTGTTATAAGTCTGGTAATGCCTCGAGCCCTGTTCCGACGTTGAATACGGGTAAAGGGTGTTACAATTTAAGCTTTGGATAGCAAGTTATGATGTTTTGGTAATTTATTAGTGCTTGTTTATAAGATTCTCTTGGCATGTTGATGATAGTTTGAAAATATTAAATTGAGCATGTTTGTGCCTTGATGTTTATGTATTTATAGGCTTATAATGCTTGTTTAGGTAAGTCCTTTTGGTCACTTTTTGACATTGAAAGTGTATGGCTTGTTGGTACAAAATGTTTGCTTGAAAATGGTCAATTTTGATGTGCTCTAGGTACATAATGGTATGAGGCTATTATGGTATGTCTTGAATGGTTTGGAAATGGTTGAATATGGTATGTTTTAGTACCTAAATGGACTAGATTTATATGCATGAAATGTGTCATATGAACTTGTTTATGTATGTGATATTTGGATATTAGTGGTGGTGCCTTGATTGGCATATTGGTTAATTGAATTAAAGTTTTGGAAGTGGCAAATATATGTGTGTTTAGATGAGGTTTTGGTGCTTTGAAAGTGTGCATAATTGGTCTAAATGTTCATGCACGGAATGGATTTTGAAATGGCTTAATTTTAGGTAAATTTTGGTCCACATGGCCTGAGACACGAACGTGTGACTCAGCCGTGAGAGGCACACGGCCTGGCAACACAGTCGTATGTCATTTGACAATTTCATTAGGGTTCAAATTAGTGAGTTACACGACCTAATACACAGCCTGGCATACAGACGTGTGGGGAAACTCAGAGAGTTACACGGTGAGGACACAAGTTGAACACGATTGTGTGTCTCTAGTTCAAATGTTTCACGGCTTGAGACACGGGCGTGTGTCTTAGCCGTGTGAGGCACACGGCCTGGCCACATGGCCGTATGACCCCTGTTTTGCAAATTTTGTAACTTTTTCTAAAACTTTCCAAATTATTTCAAATTGGTCCCAATTTGCTTCTAAGCTATTTTTAAGGGCTTGAGGGCTCGATTTAGGGACAATATGCATCGGTATGAATGATTTATGATATTATTTAAATTATTGAATGTTAAAATGTTTAAATGTTTTTGATTATACTGTAATGCTTTGTAACCCTAATCTGATGACAAAGATAGGTTAAGTGTGTTATATTTAGTGGTCTCAGAATTACGATTTAGTTGGTTCTCAGACCGAACGTAGCATGTATGGAGTCTAGAAAGACATGCCAATATATAGCCTACGATGGTGTGACGTCTCCTGAATCTGATGAGATTTGTTATATTTTTAGATAATAGATGTCTTCCAACTGAGCTAATTCCCATAATGCTGAAAGCGATATGCAAGTCTCTGATTAAAAAGTTGCTGATGATGAGCAGATAGTCATTAAGGTTAGAGTAGAGGTTTATAACATTCATATTAATAATGAATGTTATGTCTGATATGTGTATATCAGAATCAAATTTTGTGGGTTTACGACTTCCACCCCTTATCTTCAAAGTCTAATATAACAAAATATTCACAAGATTTATATTGATTAAGTCTTTAAAAGAGGATCCAAAGAGTTCAGCTGTTGAATGAGTTCTAGATGAGATATTAGATCTTTCTGAAGACTATTCGGGATGTACAACATCACTGTTAAAAGAAGAAGTTATTCATTGGTAATCGACTTTATCAGGTATGGTATCTAAAGAACGGGTTAATTGGAATTTCTTCTAAATTGATTACTTTAGTGGAATAGAATAATGTGAGATCACCGATGAATTTAGTAGACAGTGGAATAGTGTTTGAAATATAAATATATCTAAATACAACCAGTATGGCCGGGTATCTTACAATGATCTCTTCTGGGTATTATATGTGCTCTTTTGTTCTCAATAGTATATGTAGTTGTTTTATCTTTAAATATGGTTCTTATCATGTGGGAATACTGGCTAATCATAATGTTAGGCAGAGATATTGTTAGTCTAGTTGAATAATGATCGACATTGCTTTATTTTTGGCGTTCGATTCAATTATGTTTTGATAGAGAACTCGATGGCAAAATCCAAGTGTTGTTACTTTTCTTCTTCCACTGGTTGTTGCTTTGCTTTATGTATATGAAATTTATGTTGTTTATGTCACAGTTAGTTCCGGTGCATCTGAGCGATTTTCTCCTTCTGGATTTTTCTTTGGGGTATCATCAATTTCTTTATCAATTGTTATGTTCTTATTATGTCGCATGGCTTTCAATAGAAATAGCTTGGATGTGGATGAGTATGTCTAGAAGGCTCATAAATTTGCCTATTCTTTTAAAATAGAAATGGGTTATATTCTTGGGAGTTTAGTATCGGTTTACTTCTTTATATTGGCTTTCTTATCATTATTATTGTCTATTTTATCATATATAGTCCATCTATAAATGATACACATTGGCTTGAGGTTATTTCAATTACGGGAGCATGTTGATACAGATCTCAGCTTTTTGGAGGTCGTGTTGTTGCACTTGTTGTTACTGGAACTATATTGGATTTTTCTCTTTTGCTTCAGAGTGCACTATTGGTATTTGAGGTATTGTTTTGTCTATGCGGTTGTAATGTCTGTCTTATTAGAGCATTGAGGGAAGGTAGTCGTGGAAGGAGGAAAATAATACTTCTAATTCATCTGATGGTTGTGGCTCCAGCATAGTTCAATGCTTTGATGTTAATAATGGGAATAGTTTTATTATGTATCCAGCTTTTAGCTATCAAAAAGGGATAAATTGTAGTAAAAGTTATCGCATTTTAATTCTCATTACTCAAATGATCTCGAATTATGTCAACAAGTCAAATCTGGATGTTATATTTCGTATGAGTTAATGCAGTTTGTAATGATATTTGATTGGTATCTTGAGGAAATTATGATAGACTATATGTTTGGATTATCTTGACGACAAGAAGAAAGAATTAATTTGAATTGTTGCTATCAAGTTGATAAGGTCGACTCATTTCTTTTAGTTAGAACGGATTATTCACTTGAAAAGTTAGTTTAGTTGTATGTATTTGAGTTCATCTCTAAATTCGAGAATAAATTTTGCGAATTCAAGGGTAAACGTAAGGACAACCAAAATGAGAAATTCATATTCTAGAAGACATGATACATGGATATATCAACTCGATCAGAGATAATCGGGGAATGTCATTATGGGTTAAAATCGTCTTAAAGTAGCAAGTATACACTTGTATTTAAATGATATTGTCTGAAGCTTTTCATGAAATGGAATATAGAACCCTGGTATGCTAGGCAAATAGAGCGACAACAAGTTAGTTGGATTAGAATAACTGGAATGTTTATCAGCTGAGAGTCTGTTATGAAAATTATGAATTTTAGCTAAACACTATGAATTATATAATGTATCTGGAACTTGATGATTCGAGTTTTTCAATTATGTTTCGACAGGTGATTTAGTAGGAATTTCTCGGTAGTTGTACTACTAATGTTGAAGCTACAATAGGAAAGCATCAAATTTGTTCAGTCAAGTCAGGTATCTATTTCAGTTTCAACTAGAGAAGAATATATTATAACAGCCCGTTTTTCAGTGGTGTCGAAAATAGTGGTTTTGGGGCCACAAATCCAATGAGTAAGTTCGTAATTGTTATTATTAAATTTTTACGAGTTAAATATGGTATTAAAATAATTTTTGAATTGGCAATTTATGCTATTTGAATGAATAATTAGGTTCAAGCGGTATGACCTTAAAGTCAAGGGATTTTAGAAAATAAGGTATCGAGACCTCATTTCTGTAAATCGAGTTGTAAATATTTTATTAAATATTTATGGAGTGTTATTAAGGTTGTATTAAAGTTTCGTTAAGAAATTTTAATGTTTAGACAATTAATTAATTAAAAAGGACTAAATCGTAAAAGACGTAAAACTTAATAACTATTAAATTTTATTAATTAAATGACTTAATTAATAAATATGGGAGGACTTATATTGTATTAGGGTCCTTTTTATATGTATGGATGGTTGGTGGAGTGTTTAACTTGGAAATTTTATTAGTTAAAAATATTACATTAATAAAAAAAAGGTAAGTTAAAATAAAACAAATGGCCATTATCTTCCATTTTGCTTCCACCATCGAAAATTAGAAAACATAGTTTGGGAAGCCATTGTTAAAAAACTTCCAAGGATCGATGTAACGACCTGAATTTGGGCCTAGTGGAATTGGACCTATTGGGCCTTGGCCATGGGAGCATTTAAAATTTTTGAGGACAAGAGAACGACACTAACGCAAGTTGGACCTATTAGGTGAGTGATTTTGGAAGGTTAGGGGGCTTCTATGAAGTCCCGGGATCAAACTTGGGCTTTAGGAAAATTTTGGTTTTAGGTGAATAAAACCCTGAAAGTTAGTAAGTAGGCTTTAAGAATAATATATGGAGAAAAATGACACAAAAGGGGTTGTGGTTTAGTGGCAAATGACGCCACATAAGAGACAAGGGAATGATGCCACAAGGAAGCAAGGGGTCCAAGGTTCAAGTCTTGGCGCTTGCATTTCATTTTGATTTATTTTTAAGTGAACTTAGACTTTGGCCCATAGATTTATATTTAGTTGCGCATAAGACAACAAGGAGCTAGTTGGTAAAGTGGCTAGCGGCGTGGATTATGTTACAAGGGAGCTTGAGTTCGAATCTCATCGCAAGCAAAAAAGGGATATTTATTTTGCTAAGTTGGGACGGCCAGAGTTTGTGTTGGAATTAAACTCTGCTGAATGAGGGATCCCACATCAGAAAGCTAGCAAGAGGGAATGTGAGAAGCTGGCTTTAGATAGAGAAATTTATGCGAAGTGTAAGCATACCTTGCTGGTCGTTTGGGCATAGGAGTGCTCGGAGCGGGGATGAGCAGCTTCAGATTCCTATCAAGTGTATATTTCGTACTACTCTAGCTGTAGAGCGGCAAATGCTGAAATACCGGTCACACGATGATGGTAGCCACACGAGCGTACGAGCGCATGTGTGGGAGCTTCGACGCGATAGTCGGTGCCACCATGAGTATTCTTGTGCGTTGATGTTGTTTGGGCCACGAGGGGCTGAACGGGGCCAAGTGGGCTCGTGAGCCCATATGAATAAGTTGCATGATAGTGTAGTAGATGTTGGATTAGACTATGTGAATCTCATATCTGTGGCTAGATTTAGGCTAAATGGGCCACACGAGCGTGTGGGTCTATTTGGGCCGAGAATGGGCCTTAGGCCTATTTACATCATTATCTCTGCTTAGATAACTTCGGTTTAACTGGGCAAATTGCAGTTTGATCACTCTAGTGAAGGTGACGGCATTCGTGATTATTCAGTACAACTCGTAATCAGGTGTGTAATCTCACACCCCTCTGAATGATTGCACGTGGTGTTATGCGAATCGGCCAAAAGCCGAAAAGCTAGAAAACCAGAATCTGTGACCACTCGAGCATATGGACGCTCGTAGTGGTAAATCGAAATGAGAATAATGATGGTAAGTCGTTGAGAGTGTCGCGAGCACTCTCGCGAAACTAAGGCTATAACGGGCCTGATCGAGCCGAAACGTGCCAAATGGGCCCAATGGGCTATCCAGCCCACTTGGGCAAAACTGTTAGAAAACTGTCAAATGATAAGTTCGAATGTAAAATCTACAAATTTGAAATCGAAACCATGCGTTTTGGGCCACACGAGCGTGTGGGCATGTTTGGGCCTAAAATGGATTTTAGGCCCAACAGTTCTATAGTGACCCAAAAAGGGTCCCGTGTGGCTCAAGGCGACAGTAGGCCTTCGGAAAGGCCGTTAAATGAGAAAATTACCAAAATACCCTCAGTGGGTAAAATTACTGTTATACCCTTAAGGGTTGATTAGTATGATTGTGTGTATTCTGTTTAACTGGTTATAATGGTAATTTATTTCACACATCATTTTTGATATTTGCTTTGCATACATGACATTCTGCATGGGATTAGGATATTGATGATCGGAGGAAGTGTATTCTGGTGGCTCTGCCACATTCTGTATAGTGGCTATGCCACGTATAGTCTGTTATTCTGGTGGCTCTGCCACAAATTCTGTGATGAGCAGCTTGTCTGCCATATTGGTGTGTTGGGCTGGGTGGGTTGACTTGGTCCCCACAGGTGTGTTGGGTTGGTACGGGGGTGTGTAACGGATGGATTATTAGGTTGAGCTGCATTACATTGTTTGTACTATCATGTTTATAGGGCTAAGGCCCAGTCTGTTTCTGTATGGGCTTCGGCCCAGCCTTCTTCCGTTTGGGCTCGGGCCCAGTTAATGACCGTTTAGGGGATTACACACTGAGTTCTCGTAACTCACCCTCTGCTTTAACCTTGCAGGTGATTCCCATCATTAGAGGATTTGGCGTAGCGGAGGACTACGTGGTGGCCATACATCGGAGTACTTCTCATGAACTTTAGTAACTTTCGTTTTGCTCTATTTTTAAATTTAATTTAATTTGGGTTTAATATTTTGTAATAAGGCTATTGGACTTTAATTTTTCTTTTAAATTTTCATTTCAGTTATACGCAAACCATAACTGATTAAACTCTGGGTTTTCTTAAAACATCATTAACTATTTTTCAAAATATCACATTTCTGCAAATTACTAGATCTACTTTCTACTATAAACAAAGTCTTCGTGAATAACATTATTAACAATTTTACAACATAACCATAAAAGCAGATTTGAATTTCACTAAACAATAAAGCACGGAATTTCAAAAAGAATACGAAGTTTTTAACGAGAACGCAATTTTTAAACAACCCTTTTATGTGACATGCCAGATCTGGTCATAACGTCTAGGCCGGGTTTGGGGTGTTACAATCGACCAACACCAAAGTCTAGCATGTAAGTAAATTTTTATGTCGTTTTTCGTGATTTTTTTGTTTTTTGAGATCGTTGCAACTAGGTCCAACTAACCCGGGGGTCAATTTGTAAAACTGCTAAATGTTGTAGATTATGTTATGAATAGATTTGATATGTTTTTAAATTTTATGATAGATTATTAAGTTTAGTTGTTAAATAAACATGTTTTATTAAGTAAATTTTGATGATTTTAAGGTATAAGGACTTATTTATGAAAATGGTAAAATGAATGAAAAAATATTGCAAATGAATGATAAATATGGGCTATTATAAAAATAGGTAAAAATCAGTTTGCATGAATTTTATTTAGAGATGATGAAATTTCAAATTTCGGGTTTACGGACTAAATTACAAAAAAGGGTAAACTTTGTGGATAATTTTTGTAAATTTTCATTATTATGGGTTATAAGCTAAATTAAATATTTTAAATGCTAGAATGAGATAAATTGAATAAAAATGATTAATTTGCATGTTTTGAACTTAGGGACTAAATTGTATAAAAGTAAAATGTTGGGGGCAATTTTGTAAAAATGTCAAAAGAACTTAATTGGAGAAATTGAATTGATTTTTCTGTTAGAAATAGTTAACTGAATGGAATTATTATTTTAGATTAAGAACGAGTGGAAAATCGAGAAAAAGAGAAAATTACCAAATAACGCCTATACTTAGTCATTGCTGCGATTTAGTCGGGTAAGTTCGTATGAACTGTAATTGTTGTAATGTTAGTTAAATTTGAATGTTATTACATTGTTATGAAGCAAATGAAATTAAGTATAAATAAATTTATGCCATGATGTATTGACAGATATCAAATCCTAGTTGAACCTTAAGAGTTCTCAGGATACAAATGACACGTCATTAGGGATTTCATGTTTTAGGTGCTGGTCTTGAATGTCCTATCAATGGTTGAGGTCCTGCATTTGCTGCAGCTTCTCCACAACTCGTGTGAGCAACATCGTGTAGCTTACATTCGGACCCATAGCTCGTATGAGTAGGTCTATTTCATAGCTCGTGTGAGCATTGATGTAAAGGAAATGTTATGGCTATATGTAAAGGAACACTTCGTGTGAGCTTTCTAGAGTATCCGATGAAATTTTGGATGGTTCAACAGGTATGAAAAGGAATGGAATGTAAGTGACTTAATGGAAAGGTTCATAACTATATGAAAAGGTTGTTGCTTATGTGATGTATCTTATAAAATCTATTTATGTAATAAAAGAGTTTATATGATTGTCAATGAATCTACTAACATGTGAGCTTGATGATGCTTGAATAGGCTTATATTAAACTCATGGTATTGGAAATGGTAAGTCAGCAAATGGAATGGAACATGATCGTATGGTAACGATGATGAATTAAATGTTATGTTTATATATATGGTTGATTTCATATGAATCATGAACAAGTATGATAACTTGTGAGTTTGATGGTGTTGTATAGGCTTTATTAATCTTATGAATTTGGTAAAGGTTTATACTTATTCTATAAAGTTCATTATTGAAATGGTATATTATGTTTAAAGTTTATATGAGCTTACTAAGAATTCATTGCTTATGGAGTTATTTCCCTTTTTTTTAGATTATCTGAAGCTCGATCAGTTGGAAGCTTTTCGAAGATCTATCACATAATCCAGTGGACAATTCAATAGTTTTTGAGTAATTTGGCTAAGTTTTATAATGGCATGTATAGGGTGCTTTGTAATGGTATTATGGTGTATGTACGAATGATGTCTTGGCAGGTATAAGCTTTGGAAAGTTATATTGGTTTGGTACATTTTGATGCCTTACCAAGTTATGTTGTTTTGGTAACTTTATGGTTCTTGTTTATAAGATTCTCTTAGTATGTTGATGATATTTTGAAAATGGTAATTAAGCATGTTTGTGCCTTGACGTTTATGTATGGTTTATGGACTTATAATATTTGTTTAGGTAAGTTATTTTGGTCACTTTTTGACAATGAAAGTGTATGGCTTGATGGTACAATTTGTTGGCTTAAAAATGGTCAATTGTGATATGTTTTAGGTACATAATAATATGAGGCTATTATGGTATGTCTGGAATGGTTGGGAAATGGTTAAATGTGGTATGTTTTAGTACCTAAATGGACTAGATTTATATGTATTAAATGTGTCATATGAACTTGTTTATGTATGCGATATTTGGATATTAATTGTGGTGCCTTGATTGGCATATTGGTTAGTTGAACTAAGGTTTTGGAAATGAAAAATGTATGTGTGTTTAGATGAGGTTTTGGTACTTCGAAAGTGTCCAAAATTGGACTAAATTTTCATGTAGGGGATGGTTTTAAAATGGCTTGATTTTAGGTAAATTTGGGTCCACATGGCCTGAGACATGGGCGTGTGACTTAGTTGTGTGAGACACATGGCCTGGTGAAATGACCGTGTGTCATCTGATGATTTCATTAGGGTGCAAGTAAGTGAGTTACACGGCCTAACACACGGGTGTGTGGGGCAACTCATTGAGTTACGCGGGTAAGGACACGGGCTGGGAGACGGCTGTATGTCCCTAGTTTGAAGGTTTAACAACCGGAGACGTGAGCGTGTTTCAGTCGTGTGAGGAACATGATTGTGTGACCCTTGTTTCGCAAATTTTGCAACTTTTTCCTAAACTTCCTGATTTTTTTCAAATTGGTCCCGAATTGTTTCTAAGCTAATTCTAAGGCCCCAAAGGCTCAATTTAGGGACAGTATGCATGTGTATGAATGATTTACGATATGATTTAAATTATTGAATGTTAAAATGTTACACTTTTCTGATTGTACGGTAATACTCTATAACCCTAATTTGGCGACAGAGATGGATTAGGGGTGTTACATTTAGTGGTATCAGAGCTACGATTTAGTTGGTTCTCGGGCTGAACGTAGCATGTTCGGAGTCTAGAAATACATGCCATTATATAACCTGTGATAGTTTGATTTCTCCTGACTCTGATGGGATTTGTTTTACATATAGATAAAGATGTCTTCCAACCGAGTTAATTCCGATGATCCTGAAAGCGATACTCAAGTCCCTGATTAAAAAGTTTCCAATGATGATTAGAAACTTATAAAGGTTAGAGTAGAGGTTCATAATGTTCATATTAATAACGGATGTTATGTTTGATGTCTGTTATATGAGAATTAATTTTGTGGCTTTATGACTTCCAGCCTCTTATCTTCAAAGTCTTATATAGCAGAATATTTACAAGATTTATGTTGATTAAGTTTGCAAAAGAGGAGCCGAAGAATTCAATGGTTGAATGAGTTCTAGATGAGATATTAGATCTTTCTAAAGATTATTCGGGATGTACAACGTCATTGTTAAAAGAATTTATTCACTTGTAATCGACTTAAACTTGTATGGTATCTAAGGAATGGGTTAACTGGGGTTTCTTCTGAATTGATTATTTTAGTGAAACAGAATAATATGAGATCACCGATGACTTTAGTAGATAGTGGTGTAGTGTTTGAAATATAAATGATCTGAATGCAACTATTATAGTCAAGTATCTTACAATTATCTTTTTTGGGTATTCTATGCATTCTTTCTTCTTTAAAGGCATGTGTGGTTGTTTCATCTTTAGATGCGATTCTTATCATGTAGGGATGTTGGTTAATTATAATGATAGGCAGAGATATTGCTAGTTTGGTTGAATAATGATCCACATTTTTATTCAAATATGTTTTGGTAGAGGACTCTATGGCAAAATCCAAGTGTTGTTACTTTTGTGCTTCTACTGGTTGTTGCTCTGCTTTATGTATATGAAATTTATGTTTTTTATGTCACAGCTAATTCTAGTGCGACTTAGCGGTATTCTCCCTCTAAATTTTTCTTTGGCGTATCATCAATTTCTTTAGCAATTAATATGTTCTTATTATGCCGCATGGTCTTCAATAGAAATAATTTGGATGTGGATGAGTATGTCCGGAAGGCTCATAATTTGTATATTATGATAGTATAGAAATGGGTTCTATTCTCAGGTGTTTAATAGAGCTTTACATCTTGGGCTTCTTTATATTTGCTTTCTTATTGTTTATTCTATCATAAATGGTTCATCTGCAAAGGATACACACTGGTATGTTAGTGGAACTATATTAGGTTTTTCTCTTTTGCTTCGGAGTGCACTATTGATATTTGAGGTATTGTTCTATCTATACGGTTGTAACGTCTGTTTTTTTAGAGCACTGTGGTCTGTCTAAAGGAAGGTTTTCATAAGAAGGAGAAAAATAATACTTCTAATTCATCTGATGGTTATGGCTCTAGTATAGTTCAATGTTTTGATGTTAATTATGGGAATAGTCTTATTATGTTGAACTCTTAGCTTTTAAGAAAGAATAAATTGTAGTAAAAGTGTAGACGGTGGAAGATCAAGCATAGCATCACATTTTGATTCTCATTACTCAGTTGATCTCGAATTATGTCAACAAGTCAAAACTAGATGTCATAATTCATATGAGTTAGTACCGTTTTGGATGATCTTTGATTGGTATTCTGTGGGAATTATGATAGACTATATGTCTGGATTATCTTGACGACAAGAAAAAAGAATTATTTTGAATTGTTACTATCAGGTTGATAAGATCAACTCATTTGTTTTAGTCAGAATGGATTATGCACTTTAAAAGTTAGTTGAGTTGTATGTATTTGACTTCATCTCTAGATTCAGGAATAAATTTTGTGAATTCACGGGCAAACATAGGGACAATCAGAATGGGAAATTCATATGTTAGAAGACATGATACAGGAATATATCAACCAGATCAGTGATAATTGGGAACACACTATTATGGGTTAAAATCTTCTTGATAGTAATAGCTTTTCATGAATGGAATGTAGAACCCTGATATACTAGCTAGATAGAGTGACAACAAGTTAGTTGGGCCAGAATAATTGAAATGTTTATCAGTTAAAAGTTACTGATGCAGATGTGCCGGAAACATCAGTTAGAGTCTGTTATGAAAATTACGAATTTTAGCTAAACACTATGAGTTATCTAATGTATCTGGAACCTGATGATGTGGATTTCCGGTTATGTTCCAATAGATGATTTATCAATTTCTCGGTAGTTGTACTATTAATGGTGAAGCTATTATAGGAAAGCATCAAATTTGTTCAGTCAAGTCAGGAATTTAGTTCAGTCTCAACCAGAGAAGAATATATATTGTTTATAGTAATGTTTCACTCAGATGATCTTGAAGTATGATGGTTTGAGCATTATGAAGTCAGGGGTTAAACCATTAATTCTTTAGAGAATTTTTGAAATGCAAAGAGAAATATCTGAATTGGTGCACTGAACAATTCTGAGATTTCAAAAGACATCTTATACGAGGTTCATGGCATTATCTATTTCATCTACATCAAACAGCTACGAAAATGTATATTGACTTGAGATAAAGTTACTGGTACATAGGATTAGAACGTGAAATTTCAGAGTTAATTGTGGGATATCTTTTATGTCTATAATTCAAGGTAGGGTATCAAGTAGTATTTGTAATATTACGATATGGTATGACATCTGATTAGGGATGAGTTCGATGGATTTCATATGTGGACTACCTTTAAGGTTGAGAAAGAAAATCTTGATTTGAATAGCTATTATCAAGTGAGAAATTTTGAGAATAAAATTTTTGTAAGAGGGGAGGGTTGTAAAAACTTGTCTTTTAGTGGTGTCAGAAATAGTGGTTTTGGGGCCACAAGTCTGATGAGTAAGTTCATAAATGTTATTATTAAATATTTACGAGTTAAATATGGTATTAAAATAATTTTTGAATTGGCAATTTATGCTATTTGAATGAATAGTTAGGTTCAAGTGGTATGTGTAACACCCCAAACCCGGCCCATTTGCTATAACCGAATTTGAAATGCCACTGCGGAAAAACGTTTGAAAATTTTTTGACTTAAAGATGAAAACATGAAAATTTGTTCCCTTTGGTAAAACATTGTATAATTAAAGTTCCAAATAAAATTGAGTTGTTTAAAATAAAACTTTTTCAAATAATAATATAATCGTCAATCCAACTTAAAACATAATAAAAATCCTTAAATACTTAAAGTGACCCTTATTACAATAAATAACCTTTCATAAATAAAATGTGTAAAACAAATAAAATATCTTCTGCATGGGCCACCTAGTATCCACTCCAACCCGGTCCAAGCTTTATGCATCACCTGAAAGGTTTGAGAAAAATTGGGTGAGTCAAACAGACTCAGTGCATACTTATTTCACATGTCTCCACGTATGGGCTTGGCCCATATCCACACATCAATCACATATCAGATGATAAGGCATTATATCCACATAATTCCACATGTTGGGCTTGGCCCATATCCACATTGATCCACATAATTAGTCATGCAAAATGCATAAATATGCAACATGAAGCCCAACCCAACCTAGAGTCCATCCGTTACTCCTACCTTAGCAGACTCCCTGCCCAAGGCCGTGGCTAATCCACCGATCACATAGCGATCCACATATCTTACCTTGGCAGACTTGCTGCCCAAGGCCGTGGCTAAGCCATCAATCACATAGTGATCCACATATCTGTATCCACGAGGTGACTCGATGTCATCCTCAATCTACGGTGATGCACACAGCTATCATCCGCCGAGATGGGCACCTAGCCAACACCTCCCTTGATGAAGCACATAGCCACCATCAAGCGCCAATGTAGCACAATGCTAACATCAGACCACATACATAATGTACACCCTTTCCTTCGATAGTCACATCCCAAGTCCCATGCAAATATGTGTATCATGACAACATATCACTTGAACAATAATGCATCACATGTCATCACATTTCATATATTCATCAATGATCATTTAATATCGTAAATCACTGACCTGAGTATTCGATCACCCACCACGGGTATTCACAATCTTAGCCCTTAATTCGGCTACCATTAACATCGTATCACATATACATAAATATAACACATACACACAATCAAGAGACAGTGCGATAACTACGTACCTATTTGGTACAGTCGATTAAATCCCGAAAACGCCACTTGATTATGAACTCTTGAAGAATCGAATCCCGAAAGCTTCTCCTTTAATGCTCCTTAATGCTAGCTACCATCACAAGAAACACATATCATGGCACAAGCATAATCGGCCATCCCTAAACCAAGGCTTAATCCTTGATTCGACACACTTAAAAGAAAGAGAACCTACACCGATTGCTAGGATAGAAATTACTTACGACCTCGTTGCTTGAAGAGACCAAATAAGAGAAAAAGGTTTCGGCTAAACCTTTCCAATGGTGATGGGATATTCGGCTAACACAAAGATAGGTATAGAAACGAGGTTGAGATGGTGTTTCAGCACTTTACTAATAAAAAGAGTAAACGCAAGAGTGGAGAGAGTTGAAAGCTTTGAGGATTCGGCCAAGAATAAACTAGATCAAAGTTTCATCTTTTGAATATGGTGAAAAGAATAGAGGAGAAAGATGAATAGTGTTTCAGCTTTAAAGTTTCAAGAAAAGAAAAGAGAACAAAAGAACTTACAAGATTCGGCTATGACTCATATTGAATAAGAAATAGGATATTCAGCCACAAGAGAATAGGTATTGATTTGGGGTTGAAAGAAAGAAATGATGAATAGGAGAAGGTTAGAAAAATATTGACAACACACCTTAATGCACCAAATACCCAAATGACTTGCCTATAACCCTCTTGACCGAAACTTGGAGAAAAAGAGAAAAACCAAAACTATTAACTATGAATTTTGACACACCTATCTTACTATTACCAAACCGAAAATGCCATCCTACCAAGTCCCAAATTCGGCCAACACCAATTCCTTCACCCAAATCTCATATTTCCTCTTTAATTCCTCCTAAATCCTTCCAAAAATTCGGCCAACCCCCTAGCCATCTATGTGTCCACATTCATAGTCAAAATGACCATAAAAATATTTCCAAAACAACTCTTCATCATTCAAGCCCCTTATCCTTCCATCCTTCCATAAATCTTAAGATTCTTATCCCAAAATACTAGCTTTCCTAAACTAATGTTCAACTTACCATAAAATCTAAAGTCTAACTTACCATAATTAGAGCTTGACCGTCCATTAATGCTAGGATACATAAATATAAAGTCTTCAAAATGCTAATCATGCTACTCGAACCACTTCCCTCAAGCAACTCTTCATGCATCTTAACCACCTTGCCACTAACTCCACATGTGCTTAATTTAACACTTAAATTAACTTAAGTGTCAAGTTCACCTAATCCACTTCACTAAATTTTTAATACTAAGAATTATTCTAGCCTTATTAATAAAATCAAGCCTTCACAAGACTATGCTAAACACACATAATTCATACCCAAGCTAACACAAATAATAAAATAATACTCAAAATTTTTCCTAAAGCCCAAGGCCCAATCGGCCCAATCCTACTAGGCCCAATTTCGGGATATTACAGTATGACCCTAAAGTCAAGTGGTTTTAGAAAATGAGGTATTGGGACCTCATTTCTATAAATCGAGCCGTAAATATTTTATTAAATATTTATGGAGTGTTATTAAGGTTGTATTAAAGTTTCGTAAAGAAATTTTAATGTTTAGATAGTTAATTAATTAAAAAGAATTAAATCATAAAAGACTTAAAACTTAATAACTATTGAATTTTATTGATTAAATGACTTAATTAATAAATATGGGAGGACTTATACTGTATTTAGACCCTTTTTAAATGTATGGAAGGTTGGTGGAGTGTTTGACTTGGAAATTTTATTAGTTAAAATAAAACAAATGGCCATTATCTTCCATTTTTGCTTCCACCACCAGAAATTAGAAAACATAGCTTGGGAAGCCATTGTTAAAAACTTCCAAGGTTCAGCCAACACCAAAGTCTAGCATGTAAGTGCATTTAGACTTCGTTTTTCATGATTTTTATGTTTTTGAGATTGTTGCAACTAGGTCCAGCTAACCTGGGGTTCAATTTGTAAAACTGCTAAGTGTTGTAGATTATGCCATGAATGGATTTGATATTTTTTTGAAGTTTTATGATAGATTGTTCAGTTTAGTTGTTAAATAGGCATGTTTTATTAAGTAAATTTTGATAATTTTAAGGTATAAATACTTATTTATGAAAATGGTAAAATTAATAGAAAATATTGAAAATGAATGATAAATATGGGATGTTATAAAAATAGGTAAAAATCGGTTTGCACGAATTCTATTTAGAAATCATGAAATTGTAAGTTTCGGATTTAGGGACTAAATTGTAAAAAGGGTAAAGTTTGAGGGTAATTTTTTAAATTTTCATTAATATGGGTTATAAGGTAAATTAGTTATTTTAAATTCTAGAATGGATTAATTGAATAAAAATGGTTATTTTGCATGTTTTGAACTTAGGGACTAAATTATATAAAAGTAAAATGTTAAGGGCAATTTTGTAAAAATGTCAAAAGAACTTAATTGAATAAATTGAATTGATTTTTCTCTTAGAAATAGTGAATTGAATGAAATTATTATTTTAGATCAAGAAGGAGTGAAAAATCTAGGAGAAGAGAAAATTACTAAATAGCCCCTGTACTTAGTCATTACTACGATTTAGTCAGGTAAGTTCGTATGAACTGTAATTGTTTTAATGTTTGTTAAATTTGAATGTTATTACATTGTTATGAAACAAATGAAATTAAGTATAAATAGATTTATGCCCTGATATATTGACGGATATCAAATCCCGGTTGAACCTTAAGAATTCTTAGGATACAAATGACATGTCATCAGGGATTTCATGTTTCGGATGCTAGTCTTGAACGTCTTACCAATGGCTGAGGTCCTCAATTTGTTGCAGATTCTCCGCAACTTGTGTGAGCAGCATCATGTAACTTACATTCGGACCCACAGCTCATTTGAGTATTGATGTAAAGGTAAGGTTATGGTTATATGTAAAGACACATTTCTTGTGAGCTTTCCGGAGTATCTGATGAAATTCTGGATGGTTCAACGGGTAAGAAAAGGAATGAAATGGTAAGTGACTTAATGGAAAAGGGTCATAACTATATGAAAAGGTTGATGCATATGTAATGTATCATATGAAATCTATTTATGTTATAAATGAGTTTATATGATTGTCGATGAATCTACTAACATGTGAGCTTGATGATGCTTGAATAGGCTTATATTAAACTCATGGTATTGGAAATGGTAAGTAAGCAAATGGAATGGAACATGATCGTATGGTAACGTTGATGAATTAAATGTTATGTTTATATATATATGGTTGATTTCATATGTATCATGAACAAGTTTGCTAACTTGTGAGTTTGATGGTGTTATATAGGCTTTTATTAAGCTTATGGCATCGGTAAAGGTTTATACTTTTTCTATTAAGTTTATTATTGAAACAATATATTATTTTTAAAGTTTATACGAACTTACTAGGCATTCATTGCTTACGTAGTTAATTTCCTTTGCTTCACAAATTATTGGAACTAGATTGGTTGGAAGTTCGCCGGAGATCTATCACACTATCCAATGGATAATTCGGTAGTTTTTGAGTAATTTGGCTAAGGTTTATAATGACATGTATAGGGTGCTTTGTAATGGTATTATGATGTATGTGCTAATTATGTCTTGGTAGGTATAAGATTTGGAAAGCTATGTTGGTTTGGAACATTTTGAAGCCTTACCAAGTTATGTTGTTTTGGTAACTTTATAGTGCTTGTTTATAAGGTTCTCTTAGCATGTTGATGATAGTTTGAAAATAGAAATTGAGCATGTTTTTTTTTCCTTGATGTTTATGTATGGTTTTTGGACTTATAAGATTGTGTTTAGGTAAGTCCTTTTGGTCACTTTTTGACCATGAAAGTGTATGGCTTGTTGGTACAATTTGTTGGCGTGAAAATGATCAACTGTGATGTGTTTTAGGTACATAATAGTTTGAGGCTATTATGTTATGTCTTGAATGGTTTGGAAATGGTTAAATGTGGTATGTTTTAGTACCTAAATTGACTAGATTTATATGCATGAAATGTGTCATATGAACTTGTTTATGTATGCGATATTTGGATATTAATTGTGGTGCCTTGATTGGCATATTGGTTAGTTGAATTAAGGTTTTGAAATGGAAAATGTTTGTGTGTTTAGATGAGGTTTTGGTGAAAGTGTCCAAAATTGGACTAAATGTTCATTCAGGGGATGGTTTTTGAAATGAATTGATTTTAGGTAAATTTGGGTCCACACGTCCTGAGATACGGGTGTGTGACTCAGCCTTGTAAGGCACACAGCCTGGTCACACGGCCGTGTGTCATCTGATGGTTTCATTAGGGTGCAAGTCAATAAGTTACATGGCCTAACACACGGGCGTGTGGGGAGACTCAGAGAGTTATACGGGTTGGGACACGGCTGTGTGTCCCTTGTTCGAAGGTTAGACGGCCTAAGACGCTGGTGTGTGTCTCAGCCGTGTGAGGCACACAGCTTGGCCACACGCCCATGTGACCCCTGTTTCGTAAATTTTGCAACTCTTTCCTAAACTTTCTGATTTGTTTCAAATTGGTCCCGAATTCTTTCTAAGCTATTTTTAAGGCCTCGAGGGCTCGATTTAGGGACATCATGCATGGGTATGAATGATTTACGATATGATTTAAATTATTGAATGTTAAAATGTTTACATATTTTCTATTGTACGGTAATGCTCCGTAACCCTAATTTGACGACGGAGATGGGTTAATGGTGTTACATATATATTATTTATAGCAACGTTTCACTCAGATAATCTTGAATTGTGATGGTTAGAGTAAAATTCTTTAATGAATTTTTAGATGCAGAGAGATATTCGAATGGATACACTGAACGATTTTGAGATTTCATGGGATATCTTATATGAAGTTCATGGCATGGTTTACTTAGTATACATCAAACAGCATCAAAAATGTATAATGGCTTGAGACAAGGATACTGGTACTCAGGATTTGAACGTGAAATTTTGGAGTTATTCTTTGATATCTGTTATGTCTACCACTCAAGATAGGGTATTAAGTGCTGATGTAAAATTATGATATGATAGGAGTTCTCATTGGGATTGAGTTGATAGATTTTATATATAGACTACCTTTAAGGGTGAGAAAGAAACACTTGGTATGAATTGCTATTATCAGGTGAGAAATTTCGAGGATGAAATTTTCATTAGGGGGAGATTTGTAACAACTTATTTTCAGTGGTGTCGAAAATAGTGGTTTCGAGGCTAGAAATCCGACAAGTAAGTTCGTAAATTTTATTATTTAATATTTACGAGTCAATTATGGTATTAAAATAAATTTTGAATTGGTAATTTATGTTATTTGAAAGAATAATTAGGTTCAAGTGGTATGACCCTAAAGTTAAGTGGTTTTAGAAAATGAGTTATCAGGACCTCGTTTCTATAAATCGAGCTATATTTACGAAATGTTATTAAGGTTGTATTAAAGTTTTGTTAAGAAATTTTAATGTTTAGATAGCTAATTAATTAAAAAGGACTAAATTGTAAGAGCTGCAAAAGTTGATTTCTATTAATTAAATGGGTCAAATGGTTGTGAAAAGGTGAATTGTTGGACTAAATTAGTAAGTATACCTTATGGCTTGATGCTGGACGGTTTTGAACATTATTAGATGATTATAAAAGTTAATTTTTAATGGATAAAATTGTAATTAAAGTAAATAATAACTAAAACATATAAAAAGAAAAGAAAACATTAGTATCATCTTCCTTTTGTTTAGTAGTAGCCAAAATCACCATGGTTTTAAGCTTGAGAATCGGCCAAGCTTCTATTTCATGCATGTAAGTGGATTTTAATTCCATTTTTAATGATTTTTATGTTTTTAGACTCGTGTTAGCTTAATCTAGCTAACTCGAGGGTCAATTTATTAAATTGTTAAATGTTTGGAATTTTACCATGGATGAAATTGAAGTTTTCTTGAAATTTTATGATATATTATTAAGCTTTATTGTTAAGTAATTTTTTGTGATTTTAATGTTTAAGTACTAAAATGTGAAATTAGTAAAAGTAAAAGGTCCTGCTATAAATTAACAGTAAATATGGGTTGTAATAAGGTTCTAAACAATTCGGCTAAACATGAAATTGAATAAAAATGGTTAATTTGCATGTTTTGGGCTTCGAGACTAAATTGTATAAAAGTAAAATGTTGGGGGAAATTTTTTAAAAATGTTAAAAATGACCTAATTGCATAAAATGAATTGATTTTTCTGTTAGAATTAATGAATTGAATGGAGTTATTATTTTAGATCAAGAACGAGTGGAAAATCGAGCAAAAGAGAAAATTACCAAATAGTCCTTGTACTTAGTCATTGCTATGATTTAGTCAGGTAAGTTCGTATGTACTGTAATCACTTAAATGTTGTTTAAATTGAATGTTTATTATTTTTTTATGTAAATAAATCAAAATATAAATGTATCAAAGCTATGATGAATTAACGGATATCGAGTCCGGTTGAACCTTAGGAATTCTTAGGATACGAATGATATGTCATTAGGGATTTCATGTTTTAGGTGTAGGTCTTGAATGTAACACCCCTCACCCGTGTCCAACTCCGGAACAGGGTTTGAGGCATTACCGTACTTCGACATTCACAATCATTCAAAACCGGGTTACCAAATTTCGCCCAAAATTAAAAATTTTCAAACACATGCCAATATTCCAAGGATAATGGCCCGATAGTGTGATGCTGCCTCCGACGATCTCCAACCCTGAGCTGACTTGACAAAACTAAAAGAAATGGAAAGGAGGGAGTAAGCTTTACGCTTAGTAAGCTCGCATGAAAATAATAAGTAATGCGATAACATGCTATTTTCATATTCTTCCTATTTATTCAAATTCAAGTTAAGTTGTTTTCTTGAGTCACAATCATTAAATTATTAATATCTGGAGCTACGGAACTCCAAATTAAGATCCGTTAATTTTCTATAAAACTAGACTCATTTATCTTCTTACCATAAAATTTTCAGAATTTTTTTGGCTTAGCCAATTAGTACAGTTTATTCATTAAAGTTTCCCCTATTTCACTATTCGACTATTCTAACCTCTCTTCACTACAAATAAATTTTCTCCTTGTAAAGAATTTAGATGGCCTGCTTGTTTGGTTAATTTAAAACTATGCTCATTAAGGATTTTAGGAATATAAATTATATCTCATAATTATTTTTGTACAATTTTTAATAATTTTTCCAATGCAGAACATGGGATCACGTAATCATTCTGAACCAGTCTCACAGAAATTCAAATATCTCAAAATATACGAATCATTTGTTTGCTATGTTTCTTTTATATGAAAATAGACTCAATAAGATTTAAATAAATATCTCATCCAACTTATAATTCAATTTCTAATATTTTTGGTGATTTTTCAAACTCATGTCACTGCTGCTGTCCAAACAGTTTTATTTCTAAATTTCACTCTTTCATGTTTTCTATATAGTAACTTTCATTGTAACACCTACTCCGTATCAATCTTACCAAAGTTCGATCACATATCGAGCACATTGCTCATAAGTCTACGCACATATACCTACACTTATTCATCACATAATCACATTCATTTACACTTAGTCATTTCCCATTGAACAAATCGGATTATTAACGGATACATCGGAATATTGCACATAGTGCCACACTTGTAGCCATAGCTACTTCACATCACTTATCACACATAAGCTCATTCTTGAGCTATTTACATTTGCGGTTCTGCTCACACAAGCTGTCGGTCATACGTAACTACTCAGTGCTGCTCACACAAGCTGTCAGGTATCCGCAACACATGTAGGATTACCCAGCCACTGGTAGAACTTATAAGACCAGTACCCGTTTCACATAATCACAATCTTGGGTCTTCTCACACAAGCTATCGGTCAATACGTAACTACTCAGTGCTGCTCACACAAGCTGTCGAGTATCCGTAACACATGCCGGATAACTCAACCACCGATAGAATGTACAGACCAACACCCGGATCACTTATTTCACTTAGATTTTACATAGGTTTCTAGTGAACATGTCACTCGTATCCATTTTTATTCCTAAGGTTCAACCGGGAAATTTCTCACTTGTTATCAATCTTTCCAATTTCTGATTACATACCGAACATATTGTTCATATGTACATTTGCCACATTTCTCAGTTGGTCATATTCACACTTGCACTTATTCATAACATGATCGTATTCAATTACACTTAGTCATTACACAATCACATGTATTTTCACTTTTCAACACTTTACCAATTCATCCATAATCAGTCACAATTCATAATTTACACATATGAATTATAACATTATTGCATTATTAATATCAGACCAACTTACTTATCGAAATCTCATCAGGTATAACCGTGTAGCAACTCACACAACCCATGTAATATTAAATTAACATTCAGTTCATGTAACATCAATTTGCCATTCAATTTCACATGGCACAACAAACATCACATTTTCCATACCATACATACCATCCATCAACTTCTCCTAAACATATTAAATCATACAGTCTATACCATATCAATAGAAAATTACAATTCAAGCATGCTATTGCATTATTAGTAACACACGTACTTACCTCGGATCCAGAAACGACAATTTACCAACTTTCCCGATTTTCGATTATCCTCCCGTTCTAGGTCCAAATCTCGTTTTTCGGGGTTTAAAACATCACATTCCACTTATTTAATTAATGTATTACTCAAATAGTCCCTAACTCAAACTTTGGCAAAATTACAATTTTGCCCCTAAACTTTTCAAAAATTACACTTTTACCCCTAGGCTCGTAAATTAAACTTTATTCCTTTTTCTTATGTTTTATGACATGATGAACATTTTTCCCTTCTATGGCAACATCAAATTCTCACTCTAACATGTACTTATGAACATTAGGTATTTTTGCCGATTATGTCGTTTTACTCGTTCACTTAAAATCGCTTAGTAAAAGTTGTTTAACATAATTCTAAGCTTCATATTCTGCCATAAAACATCAAAATAAACACATTTCACCTATGGGTATTTTTCCAAATATGAACCCTAGGTTAAATTATTGCTAGAATAAGCTAAATCAAGTTAACGGGACTCCAAAAATGTAAAGAACATTAAAAACGGGGCTTGAATCACTTATTATGGAGCTTGGAAGCTTGAAACAAACCCTAGCTATGGAGAACCCTTGTAATTTCGTCCTAATGAAGAATATGGACATATTTGGCATTTAAATTTTATTTTTAATTCATTTAATTCATTAAATTACCAAAATGCCCCTTAAAAATATCTTTTGAATTATACCCATCCATGTCCATTTTTGTCCACCAACTTAACCAATGGTCTAATTATCATTTAATAACCTCCAATTTAAAATTTCATAACAATTGGACACCTCTAACATGTAGAACTCAACTTTTGCACTTTTACAATTTAGTCCTTTTGGCTAAATTGAGTGCCCAAACGTCAAAATTTTCGAATGAGATTTTCATGAAATCATTCCGTGAAATTGTAGAACATAAAAATATAAATAAAATAAATTTATCAACATCGAGTTTGTAGTCCCGAAACCACTATTTTGTTTAGGCCTTATTTCGGGATGTTACATTGAATGTCCTACTGATAGCTAAGGTCATGCATTTGTTGTAGATTCTCCACAGCTCATGTGAGCAACATCGTGTAGTTTACAACCTAAACCACAGCTCGTGTGAGTAGGCCCACTTCACACTCCTGTGAGTATTAATGTAAAGGAAAGGTTACGATTATATGTAAAGGCGCACTTCGTGTGAGCTTTCCTAAGTATTCGATGTAATTCTAGATGGTTCAATGGGTAAGAAAAGGGAATGAAATGGTAAGTTCACAATTGAGATGTAACATGATGTTATAAAATGATTGATGAATTAAATGATGTACTTATATATGGGAAATCTACTTATGCTATGGATGAACTCTTTTATATTATGCACAAGTGCCCTAACTTGTGATTTGATGATGTTGTTTAAGCTTATACTAAGCATTTGAAAACGATAAGTAAGCTAATGGAATGAAACATGATCATATGGTAACGATGATGAATTAAATGTTATGCTTATACATATATGGTTGATTTCATATGTATCATGAACAAGTATACTAACTTGTGAGTTTGATGGTGTTATATAAGCTTTATTATTCTATAAAGTTCATTATTGAAATGATATCTTATTTTTAAATTTTAAATGAGCTTACTAAGCATTCATTGCTTACGAAGTTATTTCCTTATTGAAATGGTATATTATCGGAAGCTCAATCAATTGGAAGTTCGTCGGAGATCTATCACACTATCTAGTGGATGATTCAGTAGTTGTTGAATAATTTTGCTAAGGTTCATAATGGCACGTATAGGGTGCTTTGTAATGGTATTACGGTGTATGTGTTAATTATGTCTTGGTGTAACAGCTCGATTTAGGGCTTAGTCGAAATAGTGGTTGCAAAACCACAAATCCAAAGTAGAAATATGTGTTTTATGATTCTTATGAGGCTTATGATATGTTTGCATGATTGTGTGAAAATTTCATAAAGAAATTTTATTATTTAGTGGTCAATTTATTTATTAGGACTAAATTGAAAAGATTGAAAAATATGAGATTCTGGAAGATTCAAGTATGAAATAGCATTAGAAAAATTATTAGAGGTCCTTATTTAGTAATTAGACCATTATATGTCAAGATGGACAAAAATAAACATGGGAAGGAAAAATCTCAAGAAAGGGGCCTTAAGGGCATTTTTATCTTTTGGTTAATAAAAGAATTAAAAGGGAAAAAGAAGTCAAAATTCATGTCCATCTTCTCCATGCTAGCCGAAAATTTCAAGGGCACCATAGCTAGGGTTTCTTCATCTTTCAAGCTTGATTGTAAGTACCTCTTAGCCGCGTTTTTAATGTTCTTCATATTTTTGAGATTGTCGTAGCTCGATTTAGCTATTTCTAGTTATATTTTGAGCTAGTATTCATGTTCAAAAATTTACCCATGTATGACATGCATGTATTTTGATGATTAAAGGAGGAATATGAAAGTTTGATGTGTGATAAACATCTTTTTCTAAGAGATTTTCATGGAAAACTTGAAAAAAGACTAAATTGTAAAAGTTATGAAAATTATCCTAAAAGCGTGAATTAGTGGAAATTGTGGGCTGCAGTAGTTAGGAAAATGGTTCAGCTAGGCTTGAAATACAAAGAAATTGGATAAAAATCATTTTACGAGCCTAGAGGAAAAAGTGTAAATATGTAAAAGTTTAGAGGCAAAATTGTAATTTTTCCAAAGTATGATTCATGGGTTATTTTAGTCAATGTGGTTATTAAACAAGTGAAATTGTTATTATAGATCAAGAAACATGAAGCCCGGACCGAAACCGAGGCAAGAACAAGGTGGTGGACTAAATTGAACAATTCCACATATATTTTTGTACCGAGGTAAGTTTGTGTGAAATTAAAGCTACATAATGCTATTATGTTTTTAATTGCTTGATAATATGAGAAATGTATAATATTTCCATGAAATTGATTAACGATGCCTCAATGAAAGAATGATGATATTATGTTAAAATGAAGTCCTGATTGAACATTAGGAATAGCAAGGATACCATTGTCACAACATGATATAAAGAAGGTCCCGAATAAGACCATGTCTGGGACATGGCATCGGCACTGAATGTAGGTCCCGTATAAGACCATGCGTGGGACATGGCCTCGGTATCGAATGAAGATCTCGTGTAAGACCATGTCTGGGACATGGCATCGACATCGATATACGATCTCGTATAAGACCATATTTGGGATTTAGCATCGACATCGAGATATGAGATCCCGTGTAAGACTATATCTGGGATATGGCATTGCATTGAGAGATGTGATCCCATGTAAGATCATATCTGGGATATGGCATTGGCATCGTGATAAATGTATGATGAGATTGAGTATCCTTCGCTATTTCAATTAGTTCAATGGGTAAAGAGCCAAGTTTATGTTAAAGATGTCAAAGAGCTAAGTCTATGTTCAAGAGAATAAAAGTGCTAAAGATGTGTGATGAAGTGATATAGGTACCCATGAGTAACTTACGAGAAATGAATGCAAAATGTGATATGTGATATGTGATTTGGTAAGAGTAAGCTTGAGTAAGTTATGTCAATGAGCTTGAGAGCTTGTGTATTATTTAGTGTGATGAATGGATGCTATCATGAGCTTTTATGTTGCTATTCATTTCATGCAAACTTACTAAGCTTTATGTTTACACCTGTTCTTTCCCTTTTTCCTTGTAGTATCGCCAAGCTAGCTCGGGAATCGAAGGACGTATCAAGCTATTCTTTTGGTATAGTAAAGTTCAATCATTTTGAGTATGGCATGTATAGGTACTTGGTTATTTTGTTATGTCATATTTGTTAGCCAAAGTGTTGGCTATTAATGCTACTCATTCATTTTGTAAATGGCCATTGGGAATTGGGCAATACTTTTTAAGTTTTATATATTCAATGATGATGAAATTCATGAAGAGTTAGTCCATGCAAATTGATGAGTTATGAGCAAAGTATATACACGATGAACGTAGTGTGAATGTCTTGATTTTGGATATTAGAAGTGTGTTATGGCTATGTTAAGTGTTGCATTGAAATGGTATAAGTGTCGTTGTTTTCAGGGTGGCATGTAACACCCCTAACCCGTAACCATCGTCGGTATAGAGTTAAAGGCGTTATCAGACAGATCGAGAACTTTTACAGACATCTCATATCATAGCCAAGTCAATCACATCAAAATATCCCTTAAGTAGGTCCACGAGACCTCAAACATGCTTTAGAATAAGGCTGGGACTAAGCCAAACACATACAAAAATCCTCAGTAATTTAAAAATTTTTCAAAGTTACAGAGGTCACACGCTCGTGTGCCTCCCACGGCCTTCAGACACGCCCGTGTCTCTAAGCCGTGTCAAAATAGGGCATACATACTGACTTGTCCACACGACTGTGGAGACGCCCGTGTGCCTCACCTGTGGTCGCTACTGACTTGTTTTGAATTTCAACCACGAGGGACACGGTCGAGCCACACGCCCGTGTGCTCAACCGTGTGGGCACTTATAGGCCATTCTCAAGGCCAAAATGCCACCCACACTTGGGTCATACCTACAAGCACATACAAGCCTATTTTCACACACAATTTGGCAACCAATTACATGTCAAAAGATCAACATATCATCCCATCCAATATCATTTCTAATCATGTCAACTTATATACCAAATTGCACAACCAAATCACATGCATAACCAAGCATGATTCATCTACAATATCACTAGATCACAATAGCATCAATCCATCACTAAGCTGACCATTCATAATACATTTTCATTTCCATCAAGCCACGCCATAATATGCATCATATACCAAATCCACACATGCATATTGCCAACATTTATCTAGCCACATCACATGGCTATTTTCATAACTCAAACATTTTTACCCAAAAAAACTAGTCTATACATGCCATATTTAGCTATATAGACATTCAAAAGTACCAAAATGAGTTTGAGTAGTGTGATGACGATCCTCGACGATCCCCGAGCCTCTCGTAGCTTTAACGATCTATAAAACAGAGTAAACACACACAAAGTAAGCTTTCAAAAGCTTAGTAAGCCATATACAAATAAACTTATCACAAAATCATTCATAAACATAACAATTTAGATTTATTTACATATCTTCATTTCAAAACATATGGATAACTCTTTAGCTCAATTGGTTTGCCATTGATTACCAATTCATCATATCTCAAACATCACATTTGCTCATATCTCAAACATACATATTTCTCAAATGTTCCTTTGCATCAATGCACATACTTACTTACCTTTCATGCTTATAGAAAGCATACATATCAACGTACCTGAAACGGATGTACAACTCACATAGTCATTCATTTCTCGGACTTGCCCGTTGAACTGTTCGGAAGTAAATAGGATATTCAGAATGCTTGGAATAGTCGTACAATGCCATCATCCCAGACGTGGTCTTACATGTATCCAGATATCGATGCCATTGTCCCAGATAGGGTCTTACACGAATCAATACGATGCCAATGTCCCAAACATGGTCTTACACGTAAATCTCATATCGATGCCAACATCCCATACGTGGTCTTACACGAAATCTCGAATCAATGCCAACGTCCCAGACGTGGTCTTACATGATATCACATATCGGACACCTATGTCATGACATATGCAATCCTATCTATTCCTAGGCTCATACAGGACTTCTCGGACTTTAACAACTTGTCGACTTATTCATAAACTCATATTTCACATACATTCCATGTCAATGGATATTCATAGCAATTCAAATTTCATATATACATAAATAGTTCAATTCAAATACATTTATTTGTATATCGGCTTACCTCGAGTTCGGTTTAACGGAGACGGATACAGCTACTCTATTACTTTCGATTTCCCACGATCTAAGTCCGTTTTCTTTGGTTCTTGATCTATACAGATTCAAATTTAATCCATTTATTCAACAACTCATTCAATTCAATCCAAAAACACATATTTAGGGCAATTTACAAATTAGACCTCACATTTTCACATTTGAACATTTTAGTCCCTATTTCACAAAATCACAAAATACACCAACTTTCATATTACTCATGCTTGGCCGAATGTTACCCATGCTTATACAAGTCCACACATTTCTTTATTTCACAAATTAGTCCTTCAAAATTTCATTTTCTCAATTTAGTCCAAAATAATTAAAATCATCAAAACTCCAAAGACAAAACTTGTTAATCTATCATATACAATTCATATTTCATTCTCAAACATCATAAAACTCATGAATTCATCAATGGCTCATTTCAAAAACATCATCAATTCATAAAATTGAAGCATGGGTTTTGAAGTATACGAAGCAACGATTACGAAAATGTAGAAATTATCAAAAACTAAAGCAAAACATACCTTGAATTTGGATCAAACCTAGCCGAAACCTTGAAAGTTCTTATTCTTTCTTTTCTTTTGTATATTTGGCTAACAAGAATGAACATATGACTTATTTTCATGTTATTTTTATTATAACATTACTTATTAATTCATTTACTATATTAACCTTGTAAATAAACATATAAAACATATAAATGCAAGGTCATGAATGACATTTGCCGCCCACTTACTAAAATAGTGGCTAAATTGCCACATAAATCCTCCACATTTAAAAGCCACATCAATTTAGCCGTTAATCACATAGAAAGTCACTTTTACGATTTACGCGATTTAGTCCTTTGCTCAAATTAAGCACACAAATAGACAAATTAATTCACAGAAATATCACACACACTTAATCACATATCATAGGCACGAAAAATAATATTAAAATATTATTCTAACTCGGATTTGTGGTCCCGTCCCGAAACCACTATTCTGGCTAGGGACTAAACCGGACTGTTACATGGCAATTAGCTTGGTAAATAGCCTTATAATTGTCCACACGGGTAGGCACACAGGCATGTGTCTAGGTCGTGTGTGACACATGGTCAGCCCCATGGGCATGTTGATAGGCCGTGTGTCCCTTGTACCAAATTTGCGAAAATTCAATTTTCCACACGGGCCAGCACACGGGCGAGTGAATAGGCCGTCTACCTCTAAGTGTCTAATGACGTCATAAATAGAATGTCAAGGTTTTCACACATGAGTGAGGACACGGGTGTGTCATGGCCATGTGTGGGACACGGGCCATAGACACGGGCGTCTGCCAGGCCGTGTAAAAACCTTTGTAGGTTCGAAAGAAAAATAAAATCCACACGGGATAGGAACATGGGAGTGTATGACCAGACAACCTGCCCACACGGGAATGTCCCATTCCACATGGGCGTGTGGCCCTGTTTTAAGCAAAAAAATTTTAAGTGTTCATGAGTTTCTGATTTAGTCCCGAACCATCCTGTATGTATGTTTAAGGTCTCGTAGACCTATAATAGGAACGTTATGATCTCGAAGGGAAAGTTTTAAGTTGGAATGAAAATTTATAGCCTGATATTGTATGATGATGTATGTTAAGTCCGGTAATGCCTTGTACCTAGTTTCAGCGTAGAATACGAGTAAGGGGTGTTACATTTAGTGGTATCAGAGTTACGTTTTAGTCGATTCTCAGACTAACGTAGCGTATGCACGAGTCTAGCTATACATGCCATACGTATGAGTATTTATATAATGATAGTGTGACGACTCTTGACGATTTAAATTATGCTTTCATATAGTAAATAGATCCCGACAGATCTGTGGCGGACGATGTAGAAAATAACGTGTCGGCCCCCGCCCAAGGGACGGTGTCGACTGAGTATGAGAATAGACCAGCGACTGCAAGTCAAAAAGGAGGAGACGAGGCTAGGAAAGCCTTCCTCCACATGATGAATGCTTGGTATATAGATTTCGTTTGTACGAACCCGAATGCTCAACCCCCTCCACCCCAACCTATTCCTCAGCCTACTCCTGTAGCTCCCCAAGTTGTAGAAGTGGTGAGAAGAGAAAAGCCTCCGGTTGATAGAATCCAGAAACAAGGAGCTGAGGAATTTCGAGCTAGTAAAGATGGTGAGCCAGAGAAGGCAGAGTTTTGGCTTGAAAATACCATCAGGGTATTTGATGAGTTGTCCTGCACACCTGAAGAGTGCATGAAATGTGTGGTGTCTCTCTTGAAAGATTCCTCTTATCAGCAGTGGAACACCCTTGTGTCGATTGTACCAAGGGAGAGGGTTAATTGGGAATTTTTCGAAGAAGAGTTTAGAAAGAAGTATATCAGTCAAAATTTTATCGACCAGAAAAGAAAGGGATTCCTTAAACTAAAATAGGGTTGGATGATAGTAACTGAGTATGAGCGTGAGTTCGTAAGGCTCAATAAATACGCTCGAGAGTGCGTATCCACTGAAGCCATCATGTGCAAAAGGTTTGAGGATTGATTAAATGAAGATATCCGATTGTTTGTTGGTGTCCTAGAATTAAAGGAATTTGTTGTGTTAATGGACAGAGCTTGCAAAGCCGAGGAGTTGGTCAAAGAGAAAAGAAAATCTGAAATGGAGTCTTGTGACTCAAGAAAGAGACAACTGAGTAAGTCATTTCAATTCTCTAAGAAGTCAAGAGATTTCACTGCTCGATCAGCCCCTTCAATTGGGTTTTCAAACAGAAGTAAGGGTAAACAGCATTCAGGGTCTAAAGCTCAAACCACTTCAGTTGCTACTGTTGGGAATGCTCGACCAAGTAGACCGGAATGTCCACAGTGTGGCAGATGTGACCCCAGTAAGTGCCGAGCAAATGAGAGAGCTTGTTTCAAATGTGGATCCCCAGATCATTTTATTAGAGAGTGCCTCGAGATTGTCAAAAAAGAGAAGTCTCAGAGTGCAAGATCGAGAAATACTACTAGGGGGAGGTCCTAGAGACACCTGGGAAATGGAACAAGTAGTAAGAATACATCTAGAGAGCAGGCTACAAGATCTGAGGGTAGAGCGCCTTCGAGGACTTATGTCATTTGTGCTCGCAAAGAGGCGTCATCCCCTGGTGTAATTACGGGTACATTTTCTCTCCATGATACTCATGTTGTTGCTTTAATTGATCCAGGATCTACCCACTCATATATTTGCATGAAATTAGTATCTAGTACGAACATGCTTGTAGAGTCTACAGAATTCGTGATAAAAGTGTCCAATCCCTTAGGAAAATGTGTATTAGTTGACAAGGTATGCAAAGATTGCCCTTTGATGATTAAAGGTCATTATTTTCCGACTAATCTCATGTTATTGCCTTTGATGAATTTGATGTAATTCTTGGTATGGATTGGTTAACTACTCATGATGTGATAGTAAATTGTGGAAAGAAGTACATTGAGTTAAAATGTGAAAATGGGGATATTCTTCGTGTTGAATCAGATGAATAGGACAGGTTGCCTGTAATGATTTCTCATATGTCTGCCTAAAAATATGTAAGAAAAGGATATGAAGCTTGTCTTGCCTATGTGATGAATGCCAAAGAGACTGAGTTAAGAATTGAATTAGTGCCGATAGTATGCGAGCATCCATATGTATTCCCAAAAGAATTACCAGGGTTGCCCCCGGTTAGAGAGATTGAATTTGGCATTGAGTTAGCCCCTGGTATTGCGCTTATAACGATTGCTCCATACAAAATGGCTCCAACTGAGTTGAAAGAAGGCACAGTTACAAGAGTTGATAGATAAAGGCTTTGCAAGACCGAGTTATTCTCCGTGGGGTGCTCCAGTATTATTTGTGAAAAAGAAAGATGGTTCCATGAGATTATGTATAGATTATCGGTAGCTTAATATGGTAACCGTGAAGAACAAGTACCCGTTGCCAAGAATCGATGATTTGTTTGACCAATTGAACGGAGCTACTGTGTTTTCCAAGATAGACTTGAGGTCTGGTTATTACCAATTGAGAGTCGAATATGCAGATGTAATAGCCCGATTTAGGGGCTAGTTAGAACAGTGGTTCAGAACCACTAATCCGATGTTAGAGAAAATTATTTTCATGCTATTTTATGAGTTAGAGCATTATTATATAAGTACATGAAAATTTTGGTGCTTTAATTTTAGCGATTTCATGCTTAATCGCGAAAAAGGGCTAAATCACATAAAGTGTGAAAGTTCAAAAATTCAAGCTAAAGGTACCTAATAGCCATAGAATATTAATTAAAGGTCTTTAAAGGGAAATTAGCCCCTTAAATAAAGGTTGATCGGCCATAGGGGACAATAGAGGTCAAAATTTGGTCAAGTAGGTGAGTTAGGTAGACTAAATTGGGATTTTATATTAAAATAAAGAAAGAAAAGATATCATCTTTTCTCATTCATTTCACCACCAAAAATTTGCAACAAATGGGGGTTTGAAAGCTCAAAAATTTCAACACACTTTTCTCCTCACAAGTAAATGTTTTAGTGATCATTTCTTGATAATATTTGTACTTTTGGAATCCCTAAAGCTTAAGCTTTCTAAAGAGGGGACTATTTTGTAAAATGGTGAAGATTTTAGAGTTTTTTTGTGAAAGCTATTAAGTTTTTTGCTGCATTTTTATGGAAGAAAATTTGTCTTTATTGTTAGATAAACAATATTTGTGAAAGGTGTTTCCATGAAAACACCTAAAAGGACCTCTTTGTAAATGTTGTGAAATTTGTGGTAAATGTGTGAAATAATGAGTTTTGATGGCTTCCATAAGAAAAAATAAAGGTTCACCTAGGCTCATTAAAGAAAGAAATTTGATTAAAATTGATTTTCGAGCCTAGGGGTAAAATGGTCATTTTACAAAAGTCCAAGGGCAAAATAGTAATTTTGTCAAAGCATGATTATTGAAATACAATTATTAATGTGAACTTTTAAATGAGCTAATTCGCTATTATAGATCAAGAAGAACCAAGAATTAACCTTGATCGGGGAAAGAACAAAGTATCGGACTAGATCGACCATCTAGCTTGTTTTGAAATTGAGGTAAGTTTGCATGTGATAAATTCAACATTTATGCTAGCATATTTGAGAATGTTTGATATTATAATGATGCATGATATTCTATGAAATTGAGTATTGGTGTTAAATGAGAAAGATGATAAAAGTTGAGATGTTGAAGCCCCAATGGGACTATAATAAATGTGAAATTACTATCACCGAGACATGAGATGGATAATGATAAGGTCCCGTGTAAGACCGTGTCGAGGACATGGCCTCGGCACCGAATTGAGATTTCGTATGAGACCATATCTAGGATATGGATTCGATAATGAATATGAGAATCGTATAAGACTATATCTGGGATATGACATCGGTACTTGAGGTGAGATTTCGTATAAGACCATATCCGGGATATGGCATCGGCACTCAGAGGTGACCCCATGTAAGACCACAACTGGGATGTGGCATTGGCTTCATGTTTATGTTAATGATGCACTCAGAGGTGACCCATGTAAGACCACAACTGGGATGTGGCATTGGCTTCATGTTTATGTTAATGATGATGAATATGCGTTTTTGAGTACCCCTAGTGATTAGTGGGATAAATAGATAAGCTTGGAAATAGAAATGAGATTAGTACTAAGTCATGTGATTGAGTGAATACAGGTACCTGTGAAAAATTCACGAGGAATGTTTACGACATGTGTCATGGTATGTTTTAGATAAGAACAAGTACGAGTAAGTTATGGCAAAGTGCTTATGACTTTGTGTGGTTATCTAATGCCATGGATTGATGTCATTATTAGCTTATTGCTGCTATTTATTTTCATGCAAACTTACTAAGCTTTATGCTTACCTCTCTCATTTCCATTTTCCTTATAGTATTGCCAAGATAACTCGAGGATCGTGGGACATCGGAGTTCAGAAATCACACTATCGACATCTCTTGGGTATAACAAGTTAAACTTATTTTGAGTATGGCATGTATAGGACTTGGGTATTTTGTTATGTCGTATTTGTTAGCCAAAGTGTTGGCTATTTATGTCATAAAATTCACTTTGTAAGTGGCCATTGAAATTGGGCCGATACTTGACAAGTTCATTTATATATTCAATGATGAAGAGATTATGAAGTTCATGCTTGTGTGGATGCTTAATTTGAGTTCTAGAGAGTGCCTTAGGGTCATGAGTTATGTTGAATTGAGTTGGTGTAAATATGTTTGCTATGTAGGGTGGCATTTGGTTTGGAATATAGCTTTTTTAATGTCCACACAGGTAGACACACGGGCGTGTGTCTAGGCTATGTGAGACACACGGTTAGCCCCATGGGCGTGTTGATCGGCCGTGTGTCCCCTGCATGCTAGGATTACAAAATCAGAATGCTCAGTAGGAAACACACGGGTAGAGACAAAACTGTGTGTCTCAGCCGTGTGGGAGGCACAAACTTGGCCATGGGCGTGTGCCCAAGCCGTGTGAAGTCTGCACTTAAAATTAGGAATTTAGTTCGACACACGGTCTAAGGACACGAGTGTGTGCCTTGGCCATGTGACCATAGTGAGGCGATGACGTCATAAACAGAATGCCATTGTTTTGGTACATGGGCGTGCGGTAGGCCGTGTGATGCAAGTTAGTGTCGACCAAGAGTGTGGAACATGGACGTGTGATATTCCACACGGGCGTGTCGCACTCTTCACACGGGCATGTGGCCCTGTTTCATGTCAAAATTTTCCAAGTGTTTGAAAGTTTTTGGTTTGGTCCCAAGGCATTCTGATTATATGTTTAAGGCCTCGTAGGCCCTTAATAAGGATGTTATGTATGTGAATAAGAAATTTTAAGTTGAAAAGAAAATTTATAGCCTAAAGTTGTCTGTTTAAGCAAGATAAGTTCGGTAATGTCTCGTATCCAGTTCCAGCATTGAACACGGGTAAGGGGTGTCACATTTAGTTGTATCAGAACTACGGTTTAGTCGGTTCTCGGACTAACGTAGCATAAGCATGAGTCTAGCTATACATGCCATATGTAAGAGTAATTGTGCAATGATAGTGTAACGGGTCTTGACGATTTGAATTGTGTTTTTACATAGTAAATGGACCTTGATCCCGACCGAGCTATAGCCGATGATGCTGCAAGTAATGCACTAGCTCCCACACAAGAGATCGCGCCAGTAGAGAGTAGACCCGAGACTATGGGTCAGGGAGAAGAGGCTCAAGAAGCCTTTCTCCAAATGATGAGCAACTGGTACACTGAGTATATTCAAGCAAATCCTAATGCTCAAACCCTTCCACCCCCACCTATTCCTCTGCCCGCTCCTGTAGCTCCTTAAGTGGTTGAGGTAGTAAGAAGAGAAAGGTCTCCAGTTGATAATCTCCAGAAACAAGGAGTAGAGGAATTTCAGGCTAGTAAAGATGATGACCCAGAAAGGGTAGAATTCTAGCTTGAGAATACCATCAAGGTATTCGATGAGTTGTCATGCATGCCTGAAGAGTGCATGAAGTGTGTAGTACCTCTCTTGAGAGATTCGGCCTATTAGTGGTGGAATACCCTTGTGTCGGTGGTACCAAGGGAGAGAATTAACTGGGAATTCTTCCAAGAGAAATTTCGGAAGAAGTATATTAGTCAGAGATTCATCGACCATAAAAGAAAAGAGTTCTTGGAGTTAAAGCAAGGTCAAATGACTGTGACCGAACACGAACATGAATTCGCCAGACTTTGTAAGTATGCCCGATAGTGCGTGTCTACCGAGGCTATCATGTGCAAAAGGTTTGAGGATGGGTTAAATGAAGATATCCATTTATATGTTAGAGTCCTCGAACTAAAAGAATTTGTGGTGTTAGTATATAGAGCCTGTAAGGCTGAAGAGTCGGCCAAAGAGAAAAAGAAAACTGAGATTTAGTCTCGCAACTCGAAGAAGAGACAAATGGGCAAGTCATTCTAATCCTTATCCAAGAAGTCAAGATACTTTGCTGCCTGGTCAGCCACCTCAGCTGGATTTTCAAGTAGAAGTAAAGGCAAACAGTTCTCAGGGTCTAAGGCTCAGACCATATCAATTGCTAGTGTTGCCAACGTTCGACCGAGTAGACCAGAATGCCCGCAGTGTGGCAAACATCATTCTGGTGAGTGCAGAGCAAGCGAGAAGGCTTGTTTCAAGTGTGGGTCTCTAGATCACTTTATCAGAGATTGCCCTGAGGCGGGTGAGAAAGAGAAACCTCAGAATGCAAGACCGGGAAATACTACTAGAGGAAGACCACAGAGAAACCCGGGAAATGAAATGAGTAACAAGAATTCATCTAGAGAGCAGACTGCGAGAGTTGAGGGTAGAGCACTGCGAGAACATATGCCATTCGTGCTCACAAATAGGCATCCTCCCCTGACGTAATCATGGGTACATTTCTCTCTATGATACTCATGTTATAGCTTTAATTGATTCGGGATCTACCCACTCGTATATTTGTATGAAATTAGTCTCTAGCCTGAGCATGCCTATAGAGTTTACTGAATTTGTAATAAGAGTGTCAGATCCCCTAGGCAAATGTGTATTGGTTGATAGAGTATGCAAAGGTTGCCCTTTGATGATTAGGGGTCATTATTTTCCTGCTAATCCCATGTTATTACCGTTTGATGAGTTCGATGTCATCCTTGGGATGGATTGGTTAGTTACTCATGATGTGATTGTGAATTGTGGAAAGAAGTTTATTGAGTTAAAATGTGAAAGTGGGGATCTTATTCGTGTTGATTCAAATAAGCAAGACAGATCACCAGTAGTGATATCATCCTTGTTGACTCAGAAGTTTTTAAGAAAGGGGTACGAACCTTACCTTGCCTTTGTGATGAATACTAAAGAGACTAAGTTGAAAATTGAGTCGATACCCATAGTATACGAGTATCCAGATGTTTTCTCGGAGGAATTGCCAGGGTTACCTCCGGTTAGAGAGATTGAATTTGGGATCGAGTTAGCTTCTAGTTCCGCCCCCATTTCTATTGCTTCATATAGAATGGCTCCAACCGAGCTAAAAGAATTGAAAGCATAGTTGCAAGAACTAACGGATAAAGGTTTCGCAAGATCGAGTTTTTCCTCGTGGGGTGATCTCGTATTATTCGTGAGGAAGAATGATGGTTCTATGAGGTTATGCATAGATTATCGACAACTTAACAAGGTAACTATTGAGAACAAGTAGCCGTTGCCAAGAATCGATGATTTGTTCAATCAATTGAAGGGAGCCACGGTGTTTTCCAAAATAGATGAGGTCTGGGTACTATTAGTTCAGAGTCAAGGACTCAGATGTGTCAAAAACTGCATTTCGGACGAGGTATGACCACTATGAATTTTTGGTCATACCTTTTGGCTTAACAAATGCCCCAGCCATTTTCATGGATTTGATGAATTGCATTTTTCGGCCATATTTGGATAAATTTGTCGTAGTCTTCATTGATGATATACTAATCTACTCTCGAGATGAGAACGAACATGCCGAGCATTTGAGAAAAGTTCTACAAATTTTGAGAGATAAACAATTGTATGCACATTATCTCGGGAGATGAAATTACAGTCGACCTGATTAAGATTTCAGCGATTCTTGAATGGAAACCGCCAAGAAGCATAACTGAAGTAAGGAGTTTTCTGGGCCTAGCTGGCTATTATAGGCATTTTGTCAAGGACTTTTCCATGATAGCTACTCCGATGACGAGACTATTGCAAAAAGATGTGAAGTTTGATTGGACAGAAAAGTGCCAACAGAGTTTTGAGAAACTAAAGGCGTTGTTGACCGAGGCTCCTATTTTGGTGCAACCCGAGAAGAGAATTTGTGGTTTATAGTGATGCATCCATGAATCGATTGGGTTGTGTACTTATGCAAGAGGGCAAGGTGATTGCATACACTTCTAGACAATTAAAGACGCACGAGAAGAATTACTCAATTCATGATTTGGAGTTAGCTGCCATTGTGTTTGCATTAAAGATATGGAGACACCATTTATATGGTGAAAAGTGTAACACCCCTTACTCGAGTCCGATGCCGAGTCTGGATACGAGGCATTACCGTACTTAATCTTACTTAATCTTACATTTTCGGGCCATAAAATTTCGTTACAATTTAAAACTTTTCCTTTTTAATCATAAAGTGCATATAATGGGCCTACCAGGCCCTAAACATATGCTCGGAGGGATCCGAAATTCATTCGGGAACTTTAACGCTCTTAGGAACTTTTTCCCTAAATAGGGGCCACACGCCCGTGTTATCCAAAGGACACGCCCGTGTTCGTTACTCGTGGTCGACATTGACTTATTCCACACAACTGAGCACACGTCCGTGTCTTTAACCCGTGTCCTTCACATGGCCTAGACACGCCCATGTCTCCTACCCTTGGAGCTCTCTGTTTATGACGTCATCAAACTCTTAATAGCACATGGCCAGGGCACACGCTTATGTGATGGCCTGTGTGACGAATCTCATTTTTGTGGGTTGATGCAGGGGACACACGGCCTAGACACACGCCCGTGTGTCTACTTGTGTGGACAATTATAGGCTATTTTCCAAGCCAATTGCCACCCTGAAACATAAACACATTTACACCATCTCAAGCAACTCAATTATTCCAACCATTTCATAAACTTAAGTGCATAACCTCATCATCATTAAAGGTATAAAACTTATCAAATATCGACCAATATCTAATGGCCATATACAAAAAGATATGCATACCTTTATCAAATAACCATTTTCCCTCAATTTGACATAATTCAAAATATTCAAACTCCTATACATGCCATACTCAAAATGATTAACTTTGCTATACCCAAAATAATGGTTGATAGTGTGCTCTGAGCTCCGACGACCTTCGATTCCCGAACTAGCTTGGCGAAACTACAAGGAAAATGAGAAAAGCTAGGGGTAAGCATACAACTTAGTAAGTTTGCATGAAATCTATTCAACATTATAAATATTCATATCAACTTATCCTTCTCATAACACATGAACAACATTAAAATGAAGTATTAGAACATACTTACTCATTCTTACTCTTAACCATCTCACCTCACAATATGATTTCATACTTTGCATTTTACTTATGGTACCTGTATCACTTGGTCACATAGTTTAGCATCTTTGCTAAAGAAATCATAAATTCAAATCTTTAACTTCCTTAACTTAATTAAAGCTCTTTATCTTCCTTGTATAAATTAACTCATTACTATCTTGACTAACTTGTCTCTTTTATTACTTCTTTGACATTTGGATCTTTTGCCCGTTGAATTTCTCGGAATAACAGAGGATACTCAATCTCGTCAAACATGTACCTCGATGCCAATGCCATATCCCAGATATGGTCTTACACGGGATTCTTTAACTTGATGTTGATGCCATGTCCCAGACATGGTCTTACACAAAATCTTCCTTTGGTGCCGAAGCCATGTCCCAGATATGGTCTTACACGGGGCCTTCCTCATATGGTGTCAATGCCATGTCCCAGACATGGTCTTACACGAGACCTTTCCTCATATGGTGTCGATGCCATGTCCCAGACATGGTCTTACACAGGATCTATGTTCGGTGCTGATGCCATGTCCCAGACATGGTCTTATATGGGACCTACATTCCTTATTCCGAGGCCATGTCCCAGACATGGTCTTACACAGGCTTTCCTTGTCTCATGCTATGACATAGGTATCCTCGTTATTCCAAGACATCACTCGGGACTTCCATTTACTTATACTCGTAGATTTCTTATCAAGGTATTATTATTCTTCTTCAAGAAAATGATGTATATTAATTAACGTAATAAGTAATTTAATGAAAATACTTGTAAAATTTTAAATTCATACAAACTTACTTCGGTACTCAAAATGTGTATTATCGTGCAATTTAGTCCTCAACCTTGTTTTTGCCTCGGTTTCGATCCAGGCTTCGCTTTTCTTTATCTATAATGACAATTTAACTTGTTTAAAATTCAAATTGACTCATAACTCACACTTTGGCAAGATTACAATTTTGCCCCTAAACTTTATCATAATTACACTTTTGCCCCTAGGCTCGTATAATGATTTTCATTCAACTTACTTATATTTCAAGCCTAGCCGAATCATTTTCCTAACTATAGAAACCTTAAATTTCTATTATTTCACTCATATATGACCATTTTCATAACTTTTACAATTTGGTCCTTACATGTATTTTTCATGAAAATCACTTAGAAAAAGATGTTTATCCTACGTCAAACTTTCTTAATCTTCCATAAAACATCAAAATACATGCATGTCATACATGGGTAAATTTTTTAACATGAACCCTAGCTTAAAATATAGCTAGAAATAACTAAATCGAGCTATGAGGATTTCAAAAATACAAAGAACATTAAAAACGGGGCTAGGATGCACTTACTATTGAGATTGGAAGTTGAACAAAACCCTAGCTATGGCTCCTTGAAATTTCAGCATTTAGAGGAAGAAGATGGGCAAGATTTTGACTTATTTTTCCTTTTTTAATTCATTAATTAACCAAATGGCCAAAATACCTTTAATGCTCTTTCTTGAGATTTTTTCCTTCCCATGTCCATTTTTCTCCATATTATTATATAATGGTCTAATTGCTAAATAAGGACTTATAATAATTTTTATGATTCTATTTCATACTTAAAACTTCTAGAAACTCATATTTTCTAATCTTTGCAATTTAGTCCTAATGGACAATTTAATTATTAATTAATAAAATTTCTTCATCAGATTTTCACAAAATCATGAAATCACCTCATAAACCTTATAGAAATCATAAAGCTCATATTTCTACTTTGAATTTGTGGTCTCGCACCACTATTTCGACTAGGCCCCAAATCGAGATGTTACAAAAAGTGTCGGATATTCACCGACCATAAAAGCCTAAAATACTTGATGACTCAAAAGGAATTGAATTTGAGGTAATGAAGATGGTTAGAGCTGATCAAGGATTATGAGTTAGTGATTGACAACCATCCGGGAAAAGGGAACGTGGTCGCCGATGCTTTGAGCAGAGAATCCTTGTTTGCGCTGAGAGCCATGAATACACAGATGGCCTTGTTAAATGATGGTTCTATTCTAGCCGAGTTGAGGGCTAGACCATTATTTATCCAAGAGATTTGTGAAGCTTAGAAAGGTGACAGCGACTTACAAGCCAAAAGAGTTCTATGTGAGTCAAATGTTGAGTCAGACTTTCGGGTAAGTCCTGACGGATGTTTGATGTTTCGAGATAGGGTCTGTGTACCCTGAAATGATGAACTTATTCAAAAGAGTTTGTATGAAGCACATAGCGGATGTTTAGCTGTGCACCCGGGCAGAACGAAGATGTACAATGACTTGAGGAAGTGGTATTGGTGGCCGAGTATGAAGAAAGACTTTTATCAGTTTGTATTAAGATGCCTAATTTGTCAACAAGTGAAGGCTGAACATCAAGTACCTTCGAGTCTACTTCAGCCTATTATGGGTCCCGAGTGGAAGTGGGACCGTATTACTATAGATTTCGTGACGGGTTTACCGTTGACACCGAAAAAGAAAGATGTTGTGTGGGTCGTAGTTGATAGACTCATGAAGTTAGCCCATTACATACCAGTACGAGTCGGTTATTCTTTTGATAAGTTGGCGGATTTGTATGTGTCAGAGATAGCAAGACTTCATGGTGCACCGTTGTCGATCATTTAGGATAGAGATCCGAGATTCACGTCACGATTTTGGAAAAAGTTACGAGAGGCTTTAGGCACAATTTTGAGCTTCAGTACAGCTTTCCATCCGCAAACCAACGGGCAGTCGGAGAGAATAATTCAGATACTTGAAGACATGCTTCAATGTTATATTTTGGAATTCCAAGGTAATTGGGAAAAGTACTTACCGTTAGTGGAATTCGCCAACAACAACAATTTTCAGTCAAGTTTGAAAATGGCGCCTTATGAGGCATTGTACGGGCGTAAGTGTCAAACGCCTTTGTATTGGACAGAACTTTGAGAGAATCAGATCCACGGGGTTGATTTGGTCAAGGAAAATGAAGACAAAGTAAAGGTGATATGTGAATGTCTGAAAGCGGCCTCAGATAGACAAAAAATCCTATTCGAGTTTAAAAAGGAAAGAGATCGAGTTTCAAGTCGGTGATAAAGTGTTTCTGAAAGTATACCATGGAAGAAAGTCCTCAGATTTGGCCGGAAAGGCAAGTTGAGTCTGTGCTTTATCGGACCTTATGAAGTTACCGAGAGGATAGGATCGGTAGCTTATCATTTGGCCTTGCCACCTGAGCTGGAAAAGATTCATGATGTTTTCCACGTATCCATGTTGCGACGATACCGTTCGGACCCTTCACATATGATAATACCAACAGAGGTAGAAATTCAACCGGACTTGACTTATGGCGAAGAGCCTATTAAAATTTTAGCCATGTGTCTCACCCGTGTGGGAGGCACGGCCAAGGCCATGGGTGTGTGCCCAAGCCGTGTGAAGTCTGCATTTAAAATTAAGAATTTAATTCGACACACGGTCTAAGGACACGGGAATGTGCCTTGGCCGTGTGACCATTGTAATAACCAATTTTGGCCTGGGCCCATCAGAGACAACTAAGACCCATCAAATAATAAAACCGATAATAAAAAGAGTCCAGGAATAGTCCAAATGCACAGCCCAAACATTGCAACCCAATTACAAAACCCGTCAGACCCACTCCAGCAAATTAAAAAACCAAAAATTAATAAAGTCCATTAAAAAAACTAGTTCATGCCCATTTACAACAAAAGACCCAAGCCCAATTTACCCATTACAATAAACCCAACCGCAAACCAGCCCCAACAGGCCCAAATGCCTAGAAACCTAAGCCCATTTAGCCCAAAACGTTTCAGCCAACAAGGAACCCTAGCCCCAATGTAGCCGCCAACCCTCCACCAACTAGTAACCCCATGTCCACACGCATCGTTCTCCGCCACACGCCTCTAACAACCCCCACTAGCACTCGCACACTGACCAACGACCCTCCATGCTTCACCGCCCATACCCTGCAAAAAGGAGAAATGACAACAACAGAAGCAATAGCGAGGGAAACTATTTTTGTAATCTTCTTCTTCGACTATAAAGCCATCGGAAATACAATGAAAAAAGGGGATTTTTGACATTTATCAGAAATCAAAGAAATAAATTAAAAAAGAGTTTTCTTTTGAACTACGGGTTATTAGCAATCAAAAAAGGATTAAAGGTCGATTTCATTTTCACCTAAAAATCATCCGAAATCAGAAGCATAGATTAACAAGGTTGATTTTTTTTGTTAGTACTTACGATCGTTTTATTATTATTACGCTTTATTTCGAATCTCTGTAAATAAGTAAACAAAATCGAAAAAGGAGGGAGAAAGAAATCTCACCAAGGCTCCATGGTTGGGGCATCGGAACATCCTTTCTCCGGCGTCGGAACTTGGACTGAGGAAGAGATCGAAGGCTCCTTCCCTTCGATTTGGGGGGCGCCACAGGGTCGGTCTGTAAGCAGGGCTTCAAACGGGACCAAGGCATACCCTTGTGCGTCATCAGCCACCGGAAGCGATGGTGGTGTGATGAGCGGTCAGAGAAGCCCGACCGTCGGCGTGGAGAGAGAGGGTTGCCTTTCGTTTTTGGAAAATGGGGAGGGGGTCTTTCAAAACTTTTTGGAGTATTCAAAGGGTTTCAGAATAAAAAATCTGGTTTAATTAAAATACAAAATGGCGTCGTCCCATGCTTGACCTAACCCGTCGGCGACCCGACCCGGTACCCACGAGGACCCGCGTGTTTTTATCTTTAGGGGTATTTGTACATTCAGTCCCTGCTTTCACGCTATCAATCGATGGAGTCCTGATTTTATTTCTTTTGTTTTTTTAATTTTCCCCCTAAGTATTGTGCGCTTTTTAAGTTAATCCAATTTAGGCACAGCGTTTTGAGCTTCAGGAATAATTTCCAGTTCAATCCTTGATCGTTTGCGTGTATTTCATTTAAGTCCTCTGATTTCCTTTTATTTTTAACTCTTCCCCAGATTCCAATTTTCATTTTTTAGTTTAGTCTTTTTTGGTATGTTGTTTTCTTTAATTATCTTGTTATTCTGCCATTTTTTAAATATTGTTATTATTTATTGTTAATATTATCATTATTATTGTTTTATTTCCTTAAGTGTTGTATATAGTATTTTATCCACCTATTAATTTATTATTTTCAATAATTTATATCGAATTATCTTCATGCATATATTGGTGATTTTGCGTTATTTTATGTGTATAATTATTATATATAATTTATTTCTTTAAAAGACCTTACCCTAAATTATATATTCATTTATCCTATACATGTTTATATATCATTATTATTTTTATAGGTCCCTTCGTCTTAATATCTTATATATATTAAGTTCATTTTAAATTTTCACGTACATAAAATTTCTTTCAAAAAAGAAGGCAATGTTTGTGCGTCTGGAAAGTCGGAAAGTTATGCCCTAACGTACTGAGTGTCGATTTTCTATCAAGCCGGATAAACAAATACCCTTCTTTACCGGCAAACTTTGAAGCTCAAGATGATCTCAGGATCAGGGTATAAAGGTGTTGTGTCCTAACGTACTGGATGTGATATTTTTATTCCTTTGAAACGAGTTAATCTTGAGATTCAATTCCGATTTAAGGAGCTCCCAAATTCCAATATATTCAAGTCTTTACCAAATGTTTCATCAAACCAATTTTAAGATTGCGTATTTGAAAAGCAAGGCAATATTTGCGTGTTTAGAAGTACGAGAGATTACATCCTAACGTGCTGGGTGTTGATTTTTCGTTCAACTAAATAACCAAATACCATTTTCATATGTTTTGAAGATCAAAGATGATCTCGGTTTCGAATTATAAAGGTGTTATATCCTAACGTGTTGGGTATGATACTTCGTTCCTTTGAAACGAGATAATCTTGAGATTCAATCCCAATTTAACGAATTCTCTTTTAAATTTTTACCCAAGATATTTTCAAGTTTTCAACATTAGGACAACATCAATCAATTTGGTACCAATTTTGGGCGTGACGAGGGTGCTAACCCTTTCTTGCACGTAACTGACTCCCGAACCCATTTTCTCGAGTTTCGTAGACCAAAATTATTATTTTAATAAGTCAAATTGTTTTATTAAAATAATCCATCTCAAGGTGATCCGATCACACCTCGAACAAAAAGGATAGGTGGTGACTCCCTATTTTTAAAAGTCGATACCCGTTTTGTCCAAAAATGGTTACGACAGCCTGGCGACTCCACTGGGGACCTCAAGAGTCAGGCCATAAATTGATTGATTTTTGTCCTTTTGATTAAAAATTTGGAAATTTGTTTTGAAAAATCACGTTTCTTCTAAAGCATTTGTTGGTGCTATAACTGCAATAATGTCGAGTCTCATAATACTCGCATTTGTATTACGACCGTTGTGGTTACACCCTTAAGTGGAGTAAGAAACTAAGCCTTCGTGAGGTTTTCACCTCCGAATGGGCTAGTGGATTGCTTCCGGGATACATCCGTACCTATGTGCTTCGTGAGGTTTTCACCTCCGCATGGCCGTAGGGAAATGTATCCCCCTGAACCGAACTCGGTCCGTATGAGCCTATAATGGGTGAGGATTGAGGAATCCGCTGGTTCAGGTATCCTTCTTTAGAACCGAACCCCATATAGAAGCCCTAGAGCCTACCCTAGGCAGAATGTCAAAATAGTTACCCAGATAAGTGTTTGATGATATTTTACTTGTTTTGATTATGCAATACTGACTTGTGTTGATTGTTTGATTTGCGTGACATTCCATACAGTAGAGGTGTCAATTTCTGTTCGGTTGCTGAGATAGGAAGTTTGCTATGGAAAACGACTTTCTTGATAAAGTAGAGGACAATGCAGCCGTAAGCGCATGGTCAGAAAAGTTGCAGTTGGAAAAAGGAGATAGCTTAGTTGAAGGTCATACGTCGGAGCTGAGGGACTTCACCCGCGTTAGCGTGACATAAAACGAGCTTCAAGAGTTGCGAGATATCTGGACCAATTGGGAAGATGAAGCTAAATAGATATTCTACCACCGTTATGGTGATATCTCTCACTTATTGGATGTTAAGATAGATAAACACCTGTTTCGGACTATGGTCTAGTTTTGGAATTTCGCATACAGTTGCTTCACTTTTGGGAAAGTGGATTTGGTGCCAACAGTAGAAGAATATACCACTTTACTTCGTAGTCCCGGGATACAAGTTGACAAGGTTTATATTAGGCCTGCCTATGTCCCTCCTTTGGCGAAGAAATTGATGAAAATTATGGGAATGAGTGAACAGTGGATTTCAACCAAGATTCAACAGAAAGGTGAAGGAAGATGTATTCCTTGGGTAAATTTAAGGGATCTGATTTTGATGCACCCTGATGTGAGGAGGATGGTTGATATCTTCGCCTTAAGCCTCTACGGACTAGTCATCTTCCCAAAAGCCCTAAGACACATAGATGAAGCAGTGGTGGATTTGTTCGATCGATTGGATAAATAAGTTACACTTGTCCCAGCAATTCTTACAGAGACTTTCAGATCATTAAATGCATACAGAAGAGCGGGAGAAGGAAGGTTTATCGGATGCGCACAGCTATTAATGGTATGGTTTTATGGGAATTTTTGGAAGATGGATAAAGTCTCTTGTCGACCCTTTTATAAGGATTATTCACCGATAAAAGAGGAAGTAGCCGTGTCAAGACGAGAGGATATAACGAAAGAAGGATGGAGGACAATTCTTCAGAATCTTCAGGAGGGAGACATTGAGTGGAGAGCTCAATGGATGGTGCCTGGAGAGATCCTTTACAGATGCGGAGACTTTAATTGGGTCCCTCTACCCAGAATTTGGGGAGTCATCGGGAATGCCCCTTTGCTAGCAGCAAGACAATACCAGTCTAGATAGTTCGTGCCAGCAACACATGGGTTGGATCGAAGCGAATTCTCTTATACAGGAGAAAGTTATAAGAAAAAGATTAAGGAAATTGCAAATGCTTGGAAGCAAACCTACCGGATGAAGAGGTTGACTGTGGGCGAAACGGCGACTTCTGAGTATAAAGTGTGGCTAAACAAAAGAATCAACGACAATATCTCGAGACCAAGTTCAGATAATGCTCAATCTATAGAGGAATGTTTGCAAATGATACCAACAGAATTAGAAATTATAAAGCAAGATTTTGTAAAGCGAAGTTCAGAGCTTGAGAAGAAAATTGAGCAGTTAGAGGAAGAGAAGATGCTTTTGAAGTTGGATGTAGAGATACAGAAATCAGAAGCAGAAAAGATAAGAAAGGGGAAGAGCAAAGCCGAAGAAGAGTTGGATAGCCTAAAGGGGGACTACAAAAGGATGCGTCTCTCAATGAGAACTGCGGGGCTAGGAAAGACTTCAGGTCAATGGCGACAAGAGTTACAAGAAGAAAGAGCTAAGGTCGAGCAATGGGAAATGAAATTTCAAGAAATGAAGGCTCAAAAAGAGATCCTAGAAAAGAATGTGTCAGAAGGCCAAAACGGAAGAAATGAATTGAAGATTAGAGTGGCGGAGTTGGAAAGGTCCCTAAATCATTATCGAAATCGCAACCCGGTGATAGAATTAAAGGCAAGCTTGAGTAGAATCGAAGAAATGGAAAAGAAGACTGAAGAGCTAGAAGGGGCACTGCGGGGTTGTCAGGATTATATTAGGTACTTGAAAGAGAGTAAGGAGCAACAGAAGGAGGAGTTACATAAGGCCCAGAAGCAAATTGAAAATAGGGACTATCTCATGAGAGAGGCCATAAATCAAATTCGAGAGGTGGCCGAACACTTGCAAATTTTGGCAGCGGAGGCGGAGGTATTAAGTGTGCGGCACGAGTCACGGACCAGCCGAGGACAGGAGTTGGCTTCGTTACTCCGAAAGATTAGGGATTTAGGCGGTAAGGCCAAACCATATTTGTAATCCCTTTTATGTAAAGAGATTTGTTTTCTAAGAAAGTTTTCTATGGGGAATTGAATCAGAGTTGACACCTTTTTGCATCCATACCATGCATTCGCATTGCATTGCATACAGTAGTATCATATCACCTTAATCGTTCACTGAGGCTAAAATCGTATAATCCACAGTTGCGATACTACGAATCTGGAATCACGTCATCCCTATAGGACACGTCTAAAAGCTAGAGCTATGGATGCTGAACTCAATGAAAGAATCGAAAGAATGGAAAGAATCCAGAGAGAGTTGCAAGAGCAGTTGGCCAAGTCACAGCAAGAAGCAAGGGATCTGATGGTAAGATCCCGAGAGGAATCACTCAAACAGAAGGATCAACTGGCCAAAATGATGGAGATGATGGCAACTCTGGTCAAAGGAAAAGGACCCGCGCAAAGTCCTGATATTACAGAACCCTATTCGAGAGTTAATCAGGATCCGCTCTATCTCCCAGGATTCACTCCACCCCACGCCCATGCAACCCAAAGAGGATATCCTCAAGGGGAACCAGTAGGACTAGAGCAACGACCTGCGCCACCTGCTCATCTAGGGCAAGGTATGTTTGCATCGAACTCCAGAGATAATTCCGCTAATCCAATAGTTCCGGATTTGGATGATCCGGTAGAAATAGCCAAGCTGAGAATGAAGGATCATGATGCTCAGGACAAGTATAAGAGTCTGGAAGAAAGACTCAAAGCAATAGAAGGTACTGGAGTCTTCTCCGCATTGAGCGTTAAAGAGCTCAGTTTAGTTTCCGATCTGGTCCTGCCTCTGAAATTTAAAGTGCCAGATTTTGAAAAATATGATGGAACGAGATGTCCAAAGGCGCATCTTATCATGTTTTGTCGGAAGATGGCTGGTTATATGAATGAAGACAAATTGTTAATACATTACTTTCAAGATAGCTTGATCGGATCAGCCCTCCGATGGTATAATCAACTCAGCAGAGAGAGGATCCAATCATGGAAGGACCTAGCATCTGCATTTTGCGAATAGCACAAGCATGTCTCCGATATGGTGCCTGATCGACTAACGCTGCAGATGATGGAAAAGAGGCCAACAGAGACTTTTAGACAATACGCTCAAAGGTGGAGGGATATCTCAGCCCAAGTAGAACCCCCACTGACTAAAAGTGAGATAACGATCCTCTTTATCAACACTTTGAAAGCGCCATTTTATGACAAACTGGTGGGAAACACCACAAAAGACTTCACCGATATCGTAATGTCTGGGGAACTCATTGAAAATGGCATCAAGAATAGAAGGATGGAAGGTCCTGAGAGTTCGAAAAGGCCAGTACCCATGAAGAAAACGTGACTTGATCACCTTGCTTCATGAGTACAAAGAGGTATTTGCATGGTCATATCAGGACATGCCAGGTTTGAACGAGGACGTAGTGGTTCCTAGACTCCCACTGAAACCAGAATGCAAACCTATTCAACAGAAGTTAAGACGAATGAGGCCTGAAATGCTTTTAAAAATAAAAGAAGAAGTCAAGAAATAATTTGATGCCGGCTTCCTACAAGTCTCTAATATCCAGAATGGGTGGCTAATATAGTCCTAGTGCCGAAGAAAGATGGTAAGGTGTGAATGTGCGTAGATTATCGCGATCTAAATCGAGCAAGCCCCAAAGATAATTTCCCCTTGCCACACATCGATACATTGGTGGATAACACGGCAAAGCATTCATTATTTTCCTTCATGGATGGATTTTCAGGTTATAATCAAATAAGGATGGCTCCTGAGGATATGGAGAAAACTACATTCGTAACAATGTGGGGTACATTCTGCTACAAAGTGATGCCATTTGGATTAAAGAATGCCGGGGCAACATATCAGAGAGCTATGGTGACATTGTTCCATGACATGATGCACAAAGAAATAGAAGTTTATGTCGATGATATGATTGCCAAATCCCGGGGGGAACGAGAACATGTTGGGAACCTCAAGAAATTGTTCGAAAGACTAAGAAAGTTCCAGCTGAGGCTTAATCCAACCAAGTGTACGTTTGGGGCTACCTCGGGAAAATTACTAGGCTTCATCGTTAGTGAGAGAGGTATTGAGGTTGATCTAGATAAGATAAAAGCCATACAAGAACTACAGCTTCCGCGTACACAAAAGGAAGTCAAAGGATTTTTAGGGAGGTTGAACTACATCGCTCGATTCATTGCTCAACTTACCAACAAGTGTGACCCAATTTTTCGACTTCTTCGAAAACACACCCCTGGGGAATGGAACGAGGAGTGCCAAGTGGCTTTTGACAAGATAAAACATTATTTGTCTAGCCCCCCGGTGCTAGTACCGCCAACTCCTGGAAGACCGTTAGTACTGTATCTGACTGTGTTCGAAAACTCAATGGGATGCGTCCTGGGGCAACAAGATGAGTCCGAAAAAAAGGAACAGGCGATTTACGACCTCAGCAAGAAGTTTACAGAGTATGAAGCAAAATATCCATCAACTGAAAAATTCTGTTGTGCTTGGTCTGGGTCGTTCGAAGGCTCAGACAATATATGCTGTATCATACGGCGCGGTTAATTTCAAAACTGGACCCAATAAAGTACATGATGGAACCACCTGCACTCTCAGGAAGAATGGCACGATGGCAGATCCTACTGTCGGAATACGACATCATCTATGTGAACCAAAAGTCGATAAAAGGGAGCGCAATAGCCAACTTCCTAGCAGCTCGAACGACAGAGGAATACGAGCTATTAAGATTTGACTTCCCAGACGAAGACTTGATGTGTATTACGGAAAAAGAATGTGAGTCGTCAAAAGAGAAATCATGGAAGATGAGCTTTGATGGTGCATCAAATGCATTGGGGCATGGGATTGGAGCAGTCTTAGTGTCACCAGAAGGGAATCATTACCCATTCACTACCAGATTAAATTTCTTTTGTACCAACAATGTAGCGGAATATGAGGCTTGCATCATGGGACTTTGCGCAGCTATTGAACGAGACATCGAAATCTTAGAGGTATACGAAGGCTCAGCGCTGGTGATCTACCAAATCCGTGGAGATTGGGAAGTGAGAGATTCGAAGTTGGTCAAATATCACGATCTCGTGGCAGAGCTGATCAAAGAATTCAAAGAAGTAACCTTTAATTACTTCCCACGAGAAGAAAACCAATTGGCTGATGCCTTAGCCACTTTGACTTCAATGTTCAAAGTAAACCGAGAAACAGAAATAAGGCCTCTCTAGATGAGCATATATGAGGCCCCTGCGCATTGTTTTAGCATTGAAAAAGAGGCAGATGGATAGCTATGGTTCCATGATATCTTAGAATATGTCAAGGATCAAAGGTATCCCGAACAAGAAAATGAGAACGACAAAAGAATAATCAGAAGAATGGCGGTGGGATTTGTTCTTGATGGGGACATCCTGTACAAAAAAGGAAAAGATCAAATGCTCCTGAGGTGCGTGGATGCTGTTGAAGCAAGAAAAATACTTGAAGATGTCCATGAAGGAGTTTGTGGAACACACGCCAATGGTTTCACTATGGCCAGACAGATTATGAGACTCGGTTATTATTGGCTGACGATGGAAAACGATTGCATTAGTTACGCATGAAAATGCCACAAATGTCAAGTCTACGGTGATAAAATTCATGCAGCACCTTCGCCCCTTCACATCATGACTTCTCCGTGGCCTTTTTCTATGTAAGGCATGGATGTTATAGGACCAATTTCCCCAAAAGCTTCTAATGGACATTGATTCATTTTTGTGGTTATAGATTACTTCACAAAATGGGTAGAAGCTACTTCGTTTGCTAATGTGACAAGGACTGCAGTTTGCAAGTTCTTAAAAAAGGAGATCATATGTCGATACGGTTTGCTTGAGAGAATTATTTCAGATAATGCTTTAAATCTGAACAACAAGATGATAGAAGAAGTGTGTGAACAATTTCAAATAAAGCATCATAATTCCTCACCCTATCATCCAAAGATGAACGGAGCGATAGAAGCTGCTAACAAGAATATTAAGAAGATTATTGGGAAAATGACCGAGACATATAAAGACTGGCACGAGAAGCTACCATTTTCCCTATATGCATATCGCACATGTGTGCGGACCTCTACGGGGGCAACTCCTTTCTATCTGGTCTATGGAATGGAAGCTGTGCTACCCATCGAAGTTGAAATCCCCTCTTTACGAATCTTAATGGAGTCGAAACTAGAAGAATCAGAATGGGTTCAACCTCGATATGACCAGCTAAATCTGATAGAAGAAAAACGCTTAAAGGCAATCTGTCATGGACAGATGTACCAGAAGAGAATGATCACAGCCCATGACAAGAAGGTACGGCCAAGGGAATTTTGCGAAAGAGAACTCGTGCTGAGAAAGATTCTCCCAATACAAAAAGACTTTCGAGGAAAATGGGCACCGAATTGGGAAGGACCATATGTCGTAAAGAAGGCCTTCTTGGGTGGAGCTTTGATTCTCACTAAGATGGATGGGAAAGAGGTACCAAATCCAGTGAACTCAGATGGCGTGAAGAAGTACTACGCCTAAAAAAAGAAAGAGAAAAGAAAAATCACCAGGACAAAAACCCGAAAAGGGCGTCTTAAAAAAAATCAAGATGAAAACCCGAAAAGGGCGTCTTGATAAACAAAATATATCAAGATGAAAACCCGAAAAGGGCGTCTTGATAAACAAAATATATTAGGATGAAAACCCGAAAGGGTGTCCTAATGAAAAAAGGTTCGGACATAAGGAGCGAGTCGATTCGAACAGGGAGTCATGTGGCGAGATTAATATTCGAAGTAGATTCGAAAGCTCCAAATCTTCTATACAAGAAGCTATGCTCGAAAGGATCCAGGATCCAGAAACATGGAGAAGTTCATGCGTTGAATACCTAGAGCATTTGTGACAATTGAATCTGCTTTCCTTTCTTTATAATGTTTTATTTATTGAACTATTCCTTGTCTTTTTTTTTTTTTTTTGCTTATGGCTTTTAAAATAAACAGATGTGAGGTATCCCTTTCATACCCACTTGACCATTTTCATACATCTCATGTTTGGTTCATTTAAACGTAAATAGTGAAATGACATACTCTAAACAAAAGGAATGTCAAGCATTACCTGGATAAGAATTTGGTAAGTATAAGAGCCTCAAAACAAGGACAAAGTTCAACAGGGGGCAAAAGGGTGATGTACGAGAAACGCAGATTACTTGAGGACGAGTACAAAACCTGAAAGAAAAGTCAAGAATCGAAGCAATGAATACAGGTCACCATGAAAGTCGTAACGAAAAGGGATACATGACAAACCAACCCAGGGCGCATGGCATAATCATGTAGGCATAAAAGCATTTAAGACAAACACGTGCATATCATGATAACATCATGCATGACACATATAGGTACACCAGTAAACCAAGAAGTTTTGACGATAACCGTAACGAACCAATGAGAAAGAAGACATCCGAGTTCCACCAGATGATGCATTGTGAAATTCTGATTGCAAAAATATCAACTCATAATACGAGAGGTCAGTTCAGTCTCAGGTCATACCCTGAGGTGTTTTTCAATTTCTGTTCAAATATCAACTCATAATACGAGAGGTGAGTTGAGCCTCAGGTCACACGTTGAGGTGTTCTTCATTTTTCTAATATCAACTCATAATACGAGAGGTGAGTTGAGCCTTAGGTCATACCCTGAGGTGTTTTTCAATTTCTGTTCAAAATATCAACTCATAATACGAGAGGTGAGTTGAGCCTCAGGTCATACCCTGAGGTGTTTTTCAATTTCTGTTCAAATATCAACTCATAATACGAGAGGTGAGTTGAGCCTCAGGTCACACGCCGAGGTGTTTTTTAATTTTTATTCAAATATCAACTCATAATACGAGAGGTGAGTTGAGCCTCAGGTCACACGCTGAGGTGTTTTTCAATTTCTGTTCAAATATCAACTCATAATACGAGAGGTGAGTTGAGCCTCAGGTCACACGCTGAGGTGTTTTTCAATTTCTGTTTTTCAATTTCTGTTCAAATATCAACTCATAATACGAGAGGTGAGTTGAGCCTCAAGTCACACGCTGAGGTGTTTTTTAATTTTTATTCAAATATCAACTCATAATACGAGAGGTGAGTTGAGCCTCAGGTCACACGCTGAGGCGTTTTTCAATTTCTGTTTTTCAATTTCTGTTCAAATATCAACCCATAATACGAGAGGTGAGTTGAGCCTCAAGTCACACACTGAGGTGTTTTTTAATTTTTATTCGAATATCAACTCATAATACGAGAGGTGAGTTGAGCCTCAGGTCACACCCTGAGGTGTTTTTCAATTTATATTTTTCAAATATCAACTCATAATACGAGAGGTGAGTTGAGCCTCGGATTACAGGCCAGGGTATTTTAATTTCTGTCTTTCAATTTCTGTCTTCAAAAAAAAAAAGAAAAAGGAAAAAAAAGAAAAAGGGGGTCAACCCGCATTGCGAGAATAAGAAAGCAGTTTGAAAAGTTCAGGTTTCATCGAAGTCCCAGTGGAGCAATTAGTAGATCAAAGTTACAAATCTCTTCGTGTCCTGAAGTCGTATTGGAGCAAGTTAAAAAAATAAACAAGATTGAGGAAAAACGAATTGAAGCTACGGGTCATGTCTAGCAGAAGCAGCGGTGGAGTGAATCAAAGCAACAGGTTACAGTAGAGTTTGAAGACATTTGAGGAAGACGAGGACCAATAAGTCAAGGCTTGACCAGGACCGGGCAAAATTGGTTCTTCTATTGTCTTTGTTGTATTCTCGTTGCATGACAATAAGCAAAGAGGGATAGCTGTAATAACCAATTTTGGCCCGGGCCCATCAGAGACAACTAAGACCCATCAAATAATAAAACCGATAATAAAAGGTGTCCAGGAACAGTCCAAATGCATAACCCAAACATTGCGGCCCAATTACAAAACCTGTCAGACCCACTCCAGCAAATTAAAAAACCAAAAATTAATCAAGTCCATTAAAAAAAACTAGTTCATGTCCATTTACAACAAAAGACCCAAGCCCAATTTACCCATTACAATAAACCCAACCGCAAACCAGCCCCAACAGGCCCAAATGCCTAGAAACCTAAGCCCATTTAGCCCAAAACGTTTCAGCCAACAAGGAACCCTAGCCCCAATGTAGCTGTCAACCCTCCACCAACTAGTAACCCCACGTCCACAGGCATCATTCCCCGCCGCACGCCTCTGACAACCCCCACCAGCACTTGCACACTGACCAACGACCCTCCATGCTTCACGGCCCATACCCTGCAAAAAGGAGAAACGACAACAACAGAAGCAATAGCGAGGAAATCTATTTTTGTAATCTTTTTATTCGGCTATAAAGCCATCGGAAATACAATGAAAAAAGGGGATTTTTGACATTTATCAGAAATCAAAGAAACAAATTAAAAAAGAGTTTTCTTTTGAACTACGGGTTATTAGCAATCAAAAAAGGATTAAAGGTCGATTTCATTTTCACCTAAAAATCATCCGGAATCAGAAGCATAGATTAACAAGGTTGATTTTTTTGTTAGTACTTACGATCGTTTTATTATTATTACGCTTTATTTCGAATCTCTGTAAATAAGTAAACAAAATCGAAAAAGGAAGGAGAAAGAAATCTCACCAAGGCTCCATGGTTGGGGCGTCGGAACATCCTTTCTCCGGCGTCGGAACTTGGACTGAGGAAGAGATCGAAGGCTCCTTCCCTTTGATTTGGGGGGCGCCACAGGGTCAGTCTATAAGCAGGGCTTCAAACAGGACCAAGGCATACCCTTGTGCGTCGTCAGCCACCGGAAGCGATGGTGGTGTGATGAGCGGTCAGAGAAGCCCGACCGTCAGCGTAGAGAGAGAGGGTTGCCTTTCATTTTTGGAAAATGGGGAGGGGGTCTTTCAAAACTTTTTGGAGTATTCAAAGGGTTTCAGAATAAAAAATTTGGTTTAATTAAAATACAAAACGGCGCCGTCCCATGCTTGACCTAACCCGTCGGCGACCCGACCCGGTACCCACGAGGACCCGCGTGTTTTTATCTTTAGGGGTATTTGTACATTCATTCCCTGCTTTAGCGCTATCAATCGATGGAGTCCTGATTTTATTTCTTTTTTTTAATTTTCCCCCTAAGTATTGTGCGCTTTTTAAGTTAATCCAATTTAGGCGCAGCGTTTTGAGCTTCAGGAATAATTTCCAGTTCAATCCTTGATCGTTTGCGCGTATTTCATTTAAGTCCTCTGATTTCCTTTTATTTTTAACTTTTCCCCAGATTCCAGTTTTCATTTTTTAGTTTAGTCTTTTTTGGTATGTTGTTTTCTTTAATTATCTTGTTATTCTGCCATTTTTTAAATATTGTTATTATTTATTGTTAATATTATCATTATTATTGTTTTATTTCCTTAAGTGTTGTATATAGTATTTTATCCACCTATTAATTTATTATTTTCAATAATTTATATCGAATTATCTTCATGCATATATTGGTGATTCTGCATTATTTTATGTGTATATTTATTATATATAATTTATTTCTTTAAAAGACCTTACCTTAAATTATATATTCATTTATCCTATACATGTTTATATATCATTATTATTTTTATAGGTCCCTTCGTCTTAATATCTTATTTATATTAAGTTCATTTTAAATTTTCACGTACATAAAATTTCTTTCAAAAGAGAAGGCAATGATTGTGCGTCTGGAAAGTCGGAAAGTTATGCCCTAACGTACTGAGTGTCGATTTTCTGTCAAACCGGATAAACAAATACCCTTCTTTACCGACAAACTTTGAAGCTCAAGATGATCTCAGGATCGGGGTATAAAGGTGTTGTGTCCTAACGTACTGGATGTGATATTTTTATTCCTTTGAAACGAGTTAATCTTGAGATTCAATTCTGATTTAAGGAGCTCCCAAATTCCAATATATTCAAGTCTTTACCAAATGTTTCATCGAACCAATTTTAAGATTGCGTAATTGAAAAGCAAGGCAATATTTGCGTGTTTAGAAGTACGAGAGATTACATCCTAACGTGCTGGGTGTTGATTTTTCGTTCAACTAAATAACCAAATACCATTTTCATATGTTTTGAAGATCAAAGATGATCTCGGTGTCGAATTATAAAGGTGTTATATCCTAACGTGTTGGGTATGATACTTCGTTCCTTTGAAACGAGATAATCTTGAGATTCAATCCCAATTTAACGAATTCTCTTTTAAATTTTTACCCAAGATATTTTCAAGTTTTCAACATTAGGACAACATCAATCAATTTGGTACCAATTTTGGGCGTGACGAGGGTGCTAACCCTTCCTCGCACGTAACCGACTCCCGAACCCATTTTCTCGAGTTTTGTAGACCAAAATTATTATTTTAATAAGTCAAAGTGTTTTATTAAAATAATCCATCTCAAGGTGATCCGATCACACCTCGAACAAAAAGGATCAGTGGCGACTCCCTATTTTTAAAAGTTGATACCCGTTTTGTCCAAAAATGGTTACGACAACCATAGTGAGGCAATGACGTCATAAACAGAATGCCATGGTTTTGGCACACGGGCCAAGCACACGGGCGTGCGATAGGCCGTGTGATATAAGTCAGTGTCGACCACGGGTGTGGAACATGGGTGTGTGATATTCCAACAGGCGTGTCCCACTCTTCACACGGGCGTGTGGCCCTGTTTCATGTCAAAATTTTCCAAGTGTTTGAAAGCTTTCGGTATGGTCCCGAGGCATTCCGAGTATATGTTTAAGGCCTTGTAGACCCATAATAAGGATGTTATGTATGTGAATAAGAAATTTTAAGTTGAAAAGAAAATTTATAGCCTAAAGTTGTATGTTTAAGCAAGATAAGTTCGGTAATGTCTCGTATCCAGTTCCAGCATTGAACACGGGTAAGGGGTGTTACAGCAGATGTGCAGAAAACCACATTTTGGACAAGGTATGGTCACTATGAGTTTTTATTTATGCCTTTCAGATTGCCAAACGCCCCTACCGTGTTTATAGATTTGATGAATCATATCATCCGACTGTACTTGGTTAAATTTGTTGTTATTTTTATTGATGATATACTGATTTACTCTCGTAATGAAAACGAGCATGCTGAGCACTTGAGAACAGTCTTATAACTTTTATGAGATAATCAGTTGTATGCCAAGTTTAGCAAAAGTGAATTTTGGCTAAAAGAAGTTGGATTTTTAGGGCATATTGTCTCGGGGGATGGAATTCGAGTTAACCCGAGTAAGATTTTAGCTATTATTGATTGGAAACCGCCCGAGAAATGTATCAGAGGTTAACAATGTTCTGGGCCTAGCTGGCTATTACAGATGGTTTGTCAAGGGATTTTCTATGATAGCTACTCCGATGACGAGACTATTACAGAAAGATGTAAAATTTGAATGGACGAAAAAGTTCCAACAGAGTTTCGAGAAACTAAAGGCATTGTTGACTGAGGCTCCAATTTTAGTGCAACCTAAACTGGGAAAAGAATTTGTGGTTTATAGTGATGCATCCTTGATTGGATTGGGCTGTGTGCTTATGCAAGAGGGCAAGGTGATAGCATATGCCTCTAGACAGTTAAAGCCCCATGAGAAGAATTACCCGGCACATGATTTAGAGTTGGTTGCCATTGTGTTTGCATTGAAGATATGGAGACACCATTTGTGTGGTGAAAAATGTCAGATATTCACCGATCATAAAAGCCTAAAGTACTTGATGACTCAAAAGGAGTTGAATTTAAGGCAACAAAGATGGTTAGAGTTGATAAAGGATTACGAGCTAGTGATTGACTACCATCCGAAAAAGGCGAATGTAGTCGCTGACGCTTTGAGTAGAAAATCCGTTGGCATTGAGAGTCATGAATACATGGATGACTTTGTCAGATG